>CM040188.1:56610292-56814764 GCA_022606455.1 Callitettix versicolor | reverse complement strand
AGAACTGTTGCACCAGCAAACACAGGGGAAATAAAAGTAAGATACTACCTGTGTGATTGAAAAATGAACAGACCAACCAGATTTCAATGCAGAGGATGTAACCAATATATATGCTTAGGATATGTCATGTCTAATATCTGTGATAAATGTGATGAGAGAGCAAGTTTTGTAAATGATAAACGGGGAAACAGAAACAGATGAGTAAGCATAACTGACAATATGTAAAAGGAAATGTAATGTAAGAAAGTAGGCTAAATTTTTATATTCATGTTATTCTTTTTATCTTTTAATGTTCATGTTTTAGACTTGTTTTAGTAAAAACAAAATGTACCTTACTACATTTTTTTAAAAATTAATTTGAAATACTTCAGATATTTTTTTAACATCAGCTTATGTAATAAAATTATTTTAAAAATCTATGCTTTTTACTGAAACAAAAATCATGACAGGACAAACTTACAGATAGGCACTTTTAAAGCAAAAAATTTAAGTAATAAAATTCATTTACTCTCAGTCCGCACATGTGTACTGGAGGGTTAAATTTTTAAATTCCTTAAGTTTAGCCTACTTGGACAAATATCTCTAAGTTATATCGAAAGCAAAATATTATTATAATTCAGTACTATCAGGAAAGAATACAAAAAAGTTACAATTTTTTTTTAAAAATACCATTATATATATATATATATATATATATATATATATATATATATATATATATATATATATATATATATATATATATATATATATATATATATATATATATGTGTGTGTATGTATATATATATATATATATATATATATATATATATATATATATATATATATATATATATATATATATACACACACAGTGTGTGTGTGTGTGTGTGTGTATATGTGTGCGCGCACACCTTATCACATTTCCTTTGACCTACATTACTTGAGTTATAATTAAAATTTACCTACAGTACAAAATTTTTGTTCTTGAGCCTTTATGGTCACTGAGATATTTTCATGTTGAGGTTTTCTACATTACAAATGCAATATTGCAGTATTCTCTGTATCCCCAATTAAAATCTTAAGCTTTTTTACTTACCATCATCATTAGCAATAGTGACAGCTAATCTGTTAATATTGCCAATGCGTGCACCACCACTTGCATCAAACAATTCAACTTCAAAACATTCATCTTTCTCAGGATCATAATCATTGATTATTGGAATCTCCAGTTCTCTACGAGCCTGGAATTGTAATCATGATTAAGAATAAATAACATTAACACAGTTCTGTAATTACAGTATAAAAAATTACATTTAGTTGAGAGAAAAATGTTAACAGTTTTGTGGTGCATAGATGAATGAAGTTCCATTCGCAGAAAATTACTACACTTTTAGAACATGGATGACATTGATAAGAAGTAAAATAAATACAGTAATACTTAAAAGACTATAAATACACAGAAATTAAGTACAGCATAGTAGACACTATGATCACTTAATCAATTTCAACTGTAATCTGAAGCCTACCCAGTAAAATCACATAATCAACACTGGATGATCTCTCAGGTCTACATGTGAACTGTGTGTGTTCAAGTGTATCCAGCTGCTGTTGATAATGAATACACACAACACTGATTTGTCTTGGTTCAGTGTCTCGATTTTAACACCACGAAGTTGGCCAGTAGAAGTAAACAAAAAATATCTTGAGTAACATATCTATCTGTTTTCCTTGTCAGTATTTTGTTATCAGCACAAGCAGCTAAGAATACCAAGAATACGTTGTATAAAAACAGAGACTATGCAGCAGCTAAGCTATTTGTATGTGACGAAATGGCAACAATGTTGGACGCAAAACTGATTATCTTCAAACGAAAAATTTCTCACCAAACACGAAACTAATCTGTAAATTGATTGGACACTAAATCACTTAATTTTGAAAGGAGTCAAAAAAGATAGATCAATGGATAAAATAAATTGTGATTTAAATTTTAATATTTTGTGGATAAAAATAGTAAAACACCGGGTGCAATGCATATGTTTAGCTATATACTCAAATAAAATATTAATAAACTCTTCAAATAACCAATGCACCAAATGAACGCTTTTTGAAAAGACAGAAAACTGTTACACTGGGATATATATATATACTGAATTGTCCTGGGCTTAAGTCGCAGCAAAATTTTCTTTATATTGGCAAATTTCTGTAGTTGAATGACAAAAAATTATGGAACAGATGACCAGAAATTTTAAGACACAATGATGTCAGATAATTTGTTATGTTCTATGCATATATCTTCTAATTGTGACACTTTTGAAGTAGGATGCAATAAAATACATATCAACATGACTATTTTGTTAATAAATAGTAAACAAAAAAGTAATCTAACCTGACAAATATTGAGTTATCATTTCATTATAAACTTGATCAGTTGATAAGAAAAAACAAATTGTTAATTTCTATTTAAAAAAACAGTAAATATCATATTATATTAGTTTCTGAGCAAAATTTAAATTTGTTTTTATAAAATAACTTTTTATTCTATTTCTTAAAAATATGAAAGAATTTTAGCACTACAAAACTATTACTTATTTATTTTATTATATGTAAATTATTTGGTAGCATTAGAAATTATTTTGCTCTTTTTAGTAATATTATTTTACATGATCTGTTACAGTTGGATTGATAAGACCTGTCATAAAAAATTATATAGAGAGGTCCAGCTGTCTTAGAAGATTTTTATTATAAGACTGCAGTCTTCATAGATTTCGCTTATCACAAATAGCTGATGAACATACATACTTTAAAACCAGGACCTGAATATATTTTGGTCACAGATTGTAGATAACAGATGTTGGAATTTGTATCATATGTATATAACATGCAGTAATATGTTTTCACATTACACTACAATACCTGTAGTGGCCCATACAAAATCATGTTTGCTTAGGTTATTAGTTTTTTTACCCCTGAAACTAACATGGTTGTTTAAGGAGATACAGATTTGGATACTATTTTTTGCATCATAACATAATTCTGTTTGTTGACAAAATATGTATGTATGACAGTACTGTTTTTAAGATTATTTTTTAATGAATTACTTACTGTTGTTTCCATTTTTTTTTTTAATTATTGTGAACTAAGACTATATATATATATATATATATATATATATATATATATATATATATATATATATATATATATATATATATATATATAGTCTTGGTCCACAACACATACACACACACACACACACACACACACACACACACACACACACACACACACACACACACACACACACACACACACACACACACACACACACACACACACACACACACACACACACACACACACACACACACACACACACACACACACACACACACACACACACACACACACACACACACACACACACACACACACACACACACACACACACACACACACACACACACACACACACACACACACAACACACACACACACACACACACACACACACACACACACACACACACACACACACACACACACACACACACACACACACACACACACACACACACACACACACACACACACACACACACACACACACACACACACACACACACACACACACACACACACACACACACACACACACACACACACACACACACACACACACACACACACACACACACACACACACACACACACACACACACACACACACACACACACACACACACACACACACACACACACACACACACACACACACACACACACACACACACACACACACACACACACACACACACACACACACACACACACACACACACACACACACACACACACACACACACACACACACACACACACACACACACACACACACACACACACACACACACACACACACACACACACACACACACACACACACACACACACACACACACACACACACACACACACACACACACACACACACACACACACACACACACACACACACACACACACACACACACACACACACACACACACACACACACACACACACACACACACACACACACACACACACACACACACACACACACACACACACACACACACACACACACACACACACACACACACACACACACACACACACACACACACACACACACACACACACACACACACACACACACACACACACACACACACACACACACACACACACAGATAATACATACATTTTTGTTGTGTAAAATGTAAGCTTAACAATAAGATTAGTTATTTAATTTCTGCTGATTAAAGTAGCACATTCCCCGAATGCCGCATTTCTTTTCTACTTTATAGCCTTCAATTTTTTAAAATCAATTTTCGAAAGTTTTTTTTTATTAAAAAGTAAAACAGTGTATTCAGTAGACCATATTAATCATTATAAATACTAAGCTTGTGTATATCAATTGGGCTGTGGCATTAATTAAGTTTCAGAGCTTAAGTAGTTGGGAAGTGAGTTTAGGTTGTAAGACCCCGCAGAGGGTGCAGATTAGCTGTACCTTTGAGAGGATTTAGACGTCGCTCGCGGTGCCCGAGTCTAACACACACCACACACTTACAACATTACACTTACGACTTTAACACTTTACTCTCACACTTACATTTAGAGAGGCGATAATAGCCTCAATGTTGCTTTTCGCCTTAAAATTAAAAAAGAAAATAGATTGTAAGACTCGATCCACATTTACGTTAGATTGTATAATATTTATGACTGAAAATTGTATATGTCATCGGGTATATGAACGTTTGTAAAATTTGAGAGCTCCAGGTAGTCGGAAAATGAGTTTAATGTAGGTTTTAAAATTTGACCCAGACATACAATACAGTAAGCTTGTGATGAAACAGTGTAAAATATAATTATTTGTCTGTTAATGGACTGAATAAGAATACAAACATATAAAAACGTTAGAGTGAACAGGAAATAGGCCCTGCTGTTCCTTTGCGAGAGCGATAACAATGACAGAATACTGCAGACTGTCGTTTCCTGTTTGGTCGCTTGAATAGCTAGACACGAAAAAACAAACTTGTGATAATTGACAGAGACTGCAACGCAGCGTTATGCCATGACACCTGTCTGTACGGTCTTTTTCTTGTAGGAAAGCGATGTGTATGTTATAGTAACCAAGCAAATAGTAAAATAAATATTACTTATAGACCTGTTATAAAAATATCGCGGCACGCAACTGTCTCGCTGACGTGATGGCAATCATTTGAAAAAATCTGATTTTACCTACATAATTAAGCATTAGTGTCTCTGCACAACTTAGCACTCTAAACTTCTGCCGTCAAATTCATTTTTTAAAATTTCAACGGATTTTGAAAATTTAAACTGTTATCATATGGCGGTGAAATCGTATTCTCAAAAAAAAGTGTAAGGTAGAAAAGCTTCGGTTTTTTAAAAAATTAGAATATCTGTCAAAATGAAGGATTTTGCTGGGTAATTTCGTCAAGCTATTTCCAAAATCGATTTTTGAACCACATATGAATAAAATCGGATCAGAATTGCACGTAGGTTATTTATAGCGGTAAATGGAGTACCATAGTTGAAAAAAAACACACTATTTCAATGTTAACAAATTTCAATGTTAAGTTAGTACCTCGGATACAAGCCGTCTGTTTTAAATTTAGGTACAATTTTAAGTAGTAGTAGTAAAAAAAAACAACACTGTAGGGGTATTGTAGAGGGGTAGGGGTAATAGGAAGTCATCCCCCTCGTCTATGTCAAGGTCATGTTACTTACCACTTCAGTAGGCTACAGCACTGGACAGTTAGCAAACTTGTCAATTGTGTCATGTCTCATTGGTTTATTGGGTGTTTCACACATCTTGGTTTGGACGTTTGGTTTGTAAATGTGTTGTGTGTTTTGTGTTGTTAATGTGTTATGTGTTGTGTAAGTGTGTTTAACAACAGATAGTGAGTAAAATAAAACAGTGTCTCAATACATCTGTAAGTACAACAGTTAAAATTAATTATAGTTAATTAATAAAACTACAAATTTAACCTAATCAACACAAAGTGCCACTAATTCAAAACGTTGTTTTTTACAAATTTGTTAAATCAAAGAATTAATACAGTAATATTACACTGAAAATATTTTAACCACATAAAATAGATCCTAAACGATGTTTCAAAACACACTTCTTCCTTGTTTAGAAAGTATGCTTCTTATTTTACTTAGTTGTAGATTTAAAATGTATACCAGACATAATAAAACGTGTTACATTTTCAAACAATTTAAACCTTTTGAAGTGCGAACAAAACCATTTTAAAATTCGGCAATGTAAAAAACAGCTGTTGTGTTTAACGTTAATTGAAGTAGCAAGAACACTCTATGAACACTTTATTGAACTAGTGATTAATTTAAACTACACACACAAAATGAGAATTTAGTGTTTATAAACATACGAAAGTATTTAATGAATTATCTATTTATACGCACATAAATTACTAGTAAAATTATAGGTATTAGCGGAATTATGTATTTTATAATTTCCGATTGGTTATTCACAATCGATAGTTGGATCCACAATATAGGTTAATTCTGTTACGCCTACGAAATTATATTTTTAATGTATTCCACACGTTTGTTTGCAAATTGTTCTGAAATACAGAATCGAATTATAGGTTAGGTAATCAAATAATTTCTTTTTAAACAGTTTAAAAACCATTATAATAAATTTTTTCCGTTGTACACAACTGTAAAGCACACTACAATATTTTCTTTAAACTTAAAATCATTGCATTGCATCAAGAGTTGCAACATTTCCCCTTGTTAAACTGATTAAAGAATCGACCAATCAGATTTCAGATTTTTTTATTGGTTTTTTTACTTTAGAAAATAAGTTTTGTATATATTCATATATTGTATATCTGAATGTACCGTAGATATTAAAATATTGTAAAACGTAGGATAAATTATGCACATAATTAAAAAAAAACACAGTACTATTAATTTTTGAACTTGTTTCTAATAGTGTTTAATTCGTGTACAAAAGTTTATGAAGAAAATTAAGGTAACAATTTTTATAGTGTTTTAATTTTTTGTGTTGGAAAAATTAATTATAAAATTTCTTAAAGAACTATTTAAATAAAAACAGAAAAAAATAATATTGTTAATACATATATTATGTTTATATGTAATTATTTTTATCTATGGTACAAATAAAAATTTGAAGTAATTCTGGCAACCCTGTTCTTATTTTACAAGACAACCCGCTTCTGCAATTTTTAGAGAAAGACGAAAAGTGTGTGTTAGTGAAAGTGATGTTTCTTAAAAAAATTTAGGCGATTATCGTGGAACTTCCGAAAATTTTGTATAAATCGTATGTCCTTAGCTACCTTACGGTGTCAACTTGTAGGGATTATAGGGTTTGTACCAAAATTTGAGTTCTTTGTGGTGTGTGAAGAATACCAAGTCCCAAGTCTGTCATCTAATGCATTTAGGCTAGCCAACTTCCATAATAAGGTAAATATGTAACTGGTAAAATTATACAGAATTCATAGTTTTAGTGTTTAAACGACAATAATATGTTATTCATCACATTCAAATATGTTTACTATAATTATTGGTGAATTGTTTTCTTTATTTTTTGTGAATAAAACTTTTATAAATTACATTTTAACACAGACTTGGTTAGTAAAAAAGGCGCTTAAAATTAGCCAAATTAGTAAAGATCAATTATTAATGTTGGAAAATAATTCAAATTAATTTTTGTTCATAAGGATTAAAATACAAGTGGGATATTTATGCCAATTTATTATTTAACTACATGAAGTAAATTTAGTAGGATTTTATAAATATTTATCTAAATTTATTTTTTAAAAAGTGTTAACCAAAAACTATATAGTTTTATTTTCTGTTTTGTTGAATAGGCTCAATGAAAGTTTGAAGTAAAAGTTTATATTAAAAATTTTAAGGAGTTTTTTGTCTCATGAAAAATTTTAATCAAATTTTATAATTTTATTTCTAAGATTTTACAAGTCATAATTATGAATATAATAAATATACTGATAGGCTTCTACAATTATTGGGAATTTTTTATTGTGGTTTAATAAATAAAATAAGTAAATTAAAATAAAATATGTAAATGTAACAATTACATTAAATATTTATATAATTAAAAATCTAAATGAAAACCTTATTTGGTAAAATATTCCCTGCCAAGACTATTAAATAATAATATATTATCATTATTGTCATAATATATATAATATAATACTATTATATTATAATAGTAGTGGACAATTTTGCTCATGGTAGGCTATAGCCGTTTTAAAGAGCCTGAATATTCTGTTTTAAAATGAAGCATTATACGACTAAAAGTAGTAAAAATGATTTTAAAATGTTCTGATATTAATAATTTACGTTTATTTTTCATTGAAAAAAAAGATCATTTGAAAAAAATTTTGAATACAAATTAAAAAAACTTCACTCAAATTATACACTTTACATTCATAACACTTGAACGTAATATTTTTTTTATTTTTTTTCATGCATTTTAAAAACTTTAACGCAAAAGGCACATAATAAAAGTCATCATTAATCAAAATTAGTTAAAGTACTTCAGGTTGTAGGAGCGTAAATGTTTAAATTATCAAATGTTCTTCCTTTTTTTCAAATGAAAACATTAAAAAAAAGTATTTTCTGAGTTTTTTGTAAAAGACATATCGTAACACCAGAACAAATAAAACAAGTCATCATTGTTCAGTAGTTTAGGTTGTAGATTATCAGTGTTGAAGAAAGAGAAAATGGTTGAGTGCTATTTTCAAATTGTTTTCCTACTCTTTGACTCTACTAATTAAAATTTTGTTTTGTTTTTACTGACAACTGTACAATTTTATGTTTTTAAGTTTTGGATCCTGAAAAGCAGTACTGGTCACGTTCTGCGTATAATTTATGAACTGCAGAGGCTTGGGTGACTTAACGATTGGAGTTTAGTAATAAAAATTTCTGAAATGATTTAATTTGCATATTTTTTCATACCATAGTTATTAATGATTGCTTTGGGAGGGGAGGAAGTGCCAGCCCAAATCTTTGCCCAGGTGCCAATTACTCCTTAACGTCTTTGATCAGCCCTATTTTTGGTCCCCACATAATCAAACTTATTTACAAAAATACATTTGTTTACTCTTTGATTCATGATCTTATTATACCAAATTTTATATTATTAGCTGCTATAGTCAGATTATTCAAAGTTATTACTATTATTATTTATAGTTATAGTAAAATTTATTCATAAAACCAATTTTGAAAAGCTCTTAAATCTTCTAATCAGTTTATTCATAAGTTAACTACAATATGTGACACTTCTAGATCAATTATCTTATTCAGTGAGTTTAAAACTAGCTGTTTAAGTATTATGATTCTGTATTGTTTATTTTTTGCAGGCTTTACTGGGAGAGTAGAGCTTTTACAAAATCATTGTTAATAAATTAAATAATTTAAATTTAATCTAATTTTGTGTAATTTATTCTATATTTAAATATTTTATTCTATTTCAGGTTTGTGGTATTCTCAAGCCCAGAGCTTTGGACTTGAGGTAAGTGGGTAGCATACACAACATGTCAGCTAAATTTGCGTCCATCATGTCTTTGTTTTTTTTTTTTACCCCTGCTTCACAGAGGAGAGGAGGCTTTTCTATTGGCCTTATTAGGCCTCATTGCTTTGTGTACTTTTCAGGTCCGGAGAAGCCCACCCTTTAATAAATGTATGGCCCCTAGGTTAACGTAAAATTAAGTTACCACCTCTTCTCTGTTTCCCTTAATAATTTTTGCAAAGGTCTGATGGAATTCCTTGAAATGTAATGAAATGGAAGTTTACTAACTGTAATCGATAACTAACTGTAATCGGTTTCGAATAATTCATGAATAACATAATCGTGGCCAGTGTTTCCATCGATTTGATGCTACATTAATCGGTTGTTTCCTCCATTCTACCTGTTTTATTTAATGTATTTGCACTATTACTTTCTTTTAAACTTCTATTTCATTACAAACAACTTTTATTAACTGTTTGAATTTGAATTTTTTTCATGAAGAATCTAATTGGTTTTTAATTTTTTTTAATTTTATATTTTTAAGTGCTTAGAGCCCAGAAAAAAAAGTAAAATATGTCATGCTTAAATGTGTTTAATAAATTAAAATTAATTAATTAGGGAACAATGATTGTACACTGTTTAAAAATATTATATTACTGTATTTAGGAACACATAGCCTAATAAACATTTTTTCAATTACAAAATTAATAATTCCGTTTAATTGACTTTGATTTAGATAAAAATATATTTGTTTACATAAAAATTTAATATTTGATCAATATTTAAAAAAGTATTAGTTTTTAATTTAGTCTTCTAATAATAATATTAGTTTGGAAAGGTCAAAATGGAAAATGTAGTGTAAAGATCAATGTTACAAACACATTTTTTATATTTGCTGTCTGAAGTTATATATGACTGCTGCTACAGAGGTGCTTTATTATGGTTTTGAGGTTTATAGTGCTGTTGTAGAGGTTGCTTTGATTCTTTCAGGTTCTTTATTTGTAGGTTATTAAGGATCTAATAGTTTCATTGTTGTTAGGGAGTTCAGCTTTGTTTATGCTGCGAGAAGACCTGGAAGCTGTGAAGATATTTTTGGCTGATTTTCCTTTGGTTTAGGTGGTTTAGTTGTTGTTTCCAGTTAATGTTGTCTATAGGCTTGGCTAGGGTGTGTTTTAAACATGATTTTGCACCTTTTTTATTTTTCCTTTCAATAACTAATTAAATGTTTTCTTAATATGTATTTGTTTTTGCATTTACTTTGCAGAAATGTCATAACATTTTTTCTTATGATTTACTTTTAACATTTATAACCTGTACAATTTTGTATTAAACAAGCCTTCACTGCTCCATAATAATAATATATTTTCAATTCTGTTTTAAAAATATAAAATATTTTTTAAAGTAGCAATATAAATATAATGTATAATATCAATTTTTAAATTAACAACAATTTTAATATTTTATGTATAACTAATTTTTTGAACCAAAATAGTAAAAAGAAACCTTTAAATATAATAATAATATTTCCTTGATTATAAATTTTAATTTAATTTAAAATATTTATAATAAAAACCAATTATTCAAACATTGCATATTGTTTTGTTTTTTTAGTAGATGTTACTATGTGTTAATTGTTTCCCTGCAGAATTACCTGGCATGTTATTAGTAATTAGTTCGGCAAACTTAGTGGAATTAATAATACAGTAAAATTAAAATACTTAAGCAGTTAATATTTTGAAATAAAAACAAAATGCACTTTCAGCTTTTATCAAGACACATGTTTTGTGTCTGAGTATCAAGACATCAATCACCTCAGTCACAGGAAGAAATATGTAAGGTATGTGGTTTGTATAATTTTATAAGAATAGTATTTTCATGTCAGATTTTTTTATCAGAATTCATTTGCAGTTTGCACTTTTATCATGAGGCAACATATATAAGAAGAGATGTTATGTATTATATTAGGAATAATACTTCAACATTAGCTGGATCAGAATTCACTTAAACTTTTATTAATAGGGGTGTTACATACAAATAAGAAGAGCTGTTATTTATTTTGTTAGGAATAATATTTATTGTGGGTTCTGGATCAGAATTCACTTAAACTTTTATCAGTAGGGGTGGTACATACAAATAAGAAGAGCTGTTATATATTTTGTTAGGAATAATATTTATTGTGGGTTCTGGATCAGAATTCACTTAAACTTTTATTAATAGGGGTGTTACATACAAATAAGAAGAGCCGTTATATATTTTTTTAGGATTAATATTTACTGTGGGTTCTGGATCAGAATTCACTTAAACTTTTATCAATAGGGGTGGTACATACAAATAAGAAGAGCTGTTTTATATTTTGTCGGGATTAATATTTATTGTGGGTTCTGGATCAGAATTCACTTAAACTTTTATCAGTAGGGGTGGTACATACAAATAAGAAGAGCTGTTATATATTTTGTTAGGAATAATATTTATTGTGGGTTCTGGATCAGAATTCACTTAAACTTTTATTAATAGGGGTGTTACATACAAATAAGAAGAGCCGTTATATATTTTTTTAGGATTAATATTTACTGTGGGTTCTGGATCAGAATTCACTTAAACTTTTATCAATAGGGGTGGTACATACAAATAAGAAGAGCTGTTTTATATTTTGTCGGGATTAATATTTACTGTGGGTTCTGGATCAGAATTCACTTAAACTTTTATCAATAGGGGTGGTACATACAAATAAGAAGAGCTGTTTTATATTTTGTCAGGATTAATATTTATTGTGGGTTCTGGATCAGAATTCACTTAAGCTTTTTATTAACGGGAGTGGTACATACAAATAAGAAGAGTTATGTATTTTGTCAGGATTAATATTTATTGTGGGTTCTGGATCAGAATTCACTTAAACTTTTATCAATAGGGGTGGTACATACAAATAAGAAGAGCTGTTATATATTTTGTCAGGATTAATATTTATTGTGGGTTCTGGATCAGAATTCACTTAAGCTTTTTATTAACGGGAGTGGTACATACAAATAAGAAGAGTTATGTATTTTGTCAGGATTAATATTTATTGTGGGTTCTGGATCAGAATTCACTTAAACTTTTATCAATAGGGGTGGTACATACAAATAAGAAGAGCTGTTTTATATTTTGTCAGGATTAATATTTATTGTGGGTTCTGGATCAGAATTCACTTAAGCTTTTTATTAACGGGAGTGGTACATACAAATAAGAAGAGTTATGTATTTTGTCAGGATTAATATTTATTGTGGGTTCTGGATTAGAATTCACTTAAACTTTTATTAATAGGGGTGTTACATACAAATAAGATCTGTTTTATATTTTGTTAGGAATAATATTTATTGTGGGTTCTGGATCAGAATTCACTTAAACTTTTATTAATAGGGGTTGTACATACAAATAAGAAGAGCTGTTATATATTTTGTTAGGAATAATATTTATTGTGGGTTCTGGATCAGAATTCACTTAAACTTTTATTAATAGGGGTGTTACATTAAAATAAGAAGAGCTGTTTTATATTTTGTTAGGATTACTATATATTGTGGGTTCTGGATCAGAATTCACTTAAACTTTTATTAATAGGGGTGTTACATACAAATAAGAAGAGCTGTTATATATTTTGTTAGGATTAATATTTACTGTGGGTTCTGCATCAGAATTCACTTAAACTTTTATCAATAGGGGTGGTACATACAAATAAGAAGAGCTGTTTTATATTTTGTTAGGAATAATAATTATTGTGGGTTCTGGATCAGAATTCACTTAAACTTTTATCAATAGGGGTGGTACATACAAATAAGAATAGCTGTTATATATTTTGTTAGGAATAATATTTATTGTGGGTTCTGGATCAGAATTCATGTGAATTTTAAACTCTTTTTATTACTGACATTATATAAAAGGAATATTATAATTATATAAAGGGAATAGTATTTACTATGATTTTTTAAAATCAGAATATATATAATTTTTAATTATTTTAAAATTAATTGTTGTATGTGTACTTTGTTTATTGCAGGTATCTTTTTCAGGTTATTATTTTTTTTTTTAGCCAATTGCACAAGATGTTTCTTAGAAGACTTATTAAATGATGTACACACACCCACACACAGCACTTTTATAAATGCAAAGTTTTTTTGGTTTTTTTATTAAGTCTTAAAAAGTTTTGTTTTTAATATTTTGCTTACACTTTACATTTTTAATAAGTTCCACTATTTTTCCTGAAATTTAGAGATAAGGTAGTACTTTGCCTAGGTTAGGTTTGACTAACCAATGTATCTCTTTCAGGCCACCCATACTCTGGCCCAGGGGGACACTTGGTTTCCCTGCTGGGTTCATCGCACTACACACACTTACACTACCACTGTGTTTACACTTTTTGCACTGTCGTAATTCCTCAACACTTATTAGAGGTTGACGTTAGACTTGGGGGGTGAAATTATAGTCCCGCGTTAAGAGTCCCGTTAGACTCTGTTAGGATGTTTTTCTGTTTCAGATTTGTAATGTAACTGCTTGATATATTTCAAGCTATTGTTACCACGCATGGGCTCTTTTAGTTTTAAGTTCTGTTTTTGTTTAATATGTTCGGTTATGTTTAAATATTTTTCCAATGAAGAAAAAGAAGATTTTGATTTTGGTTTTAAATTGAAGAATGAACAAGACAGTGAATTTAAAATGACTACAAAAACAGGTCAGTTCGGGTTCTATTAGTGTCAATTCATACTCTAACATACATATTATAATGTGTATGGATTTTTGGTGTAGTTATAACACTTTGCAAACTTATATATGTGTAGCATACTTATTTAAAACTGTGTGATTATTTGTTTCTTTTTGTATTAATCTTGATGAGAAATTACACTTAATTAAGCTTATTTATATATCCTAAGTGAAGTTGTTACAGAAACAGCTCTACATTGGAGTGCATTGTTCCCTGCTTCACTTCTAATTGCATAGAAACGTCAGAGACATTGTTAAAGGTGACTAAGTAGATCTGCTGGGAGCTACGTATGGCGAGGGTCAGGTTAAAATGGGTTAGTATTATTGTATGTGCATTATTAAATTTAAGAAGAATTAACTTTTTCCTGAATTATTTTAAATTAAGTAATGTTTACTTTCTTACTATTTGAAGTATACAAAAGTTTGGTGGTTTTTCAAATTTTGATAGATCTAATTGAAATCCATTTTAAAAACCCCTGAGTAAAAAAAAAAAAAATATGTTTTATGTAGGCGTTTTCAGTCTATGTATCTTGCATATTGCTGGATATTAAACTAGTATGTAGATTTGGTTTGCCCATATTTTCTTACCTTGGGAGCCATTCTTTTAATTTTTTATAGAAGTATTTTGAAGCCCGTTTTTAGTCAACAAAATTGTTAAAAAATAAAATGTTTCAAAAGGTTTTAATGATTTTGATAAAATGTTTTTCATAAATGTTCAGACAAAAGTTGTTAGTTGCTATAGACTCAAAAAATCGAGTTTGGGAGCTATCTGTCTAAAGTAGAAATTTGGTGTAATTTTTTAGATTCATTGGTTGATGATTCACTTATATTGATTAGATCACAAAGAACGGATTCCATTTATAAATTAACATTACTTTTATGGCAGTTATTATGTATAATACGGCAGGTGTCACCACATACTACAGTCAAAATTTCTTTAGATATGCTATCTAAATGCAGCCTATATACACCAAGATAAAAGGATTTTTCTGTGCAATTATATTTGAATAGAATTGCAGTGACTGACCACATTTTTGTGAAGTAGGGAAACAAGATAAAGCTGTATGCAGTATATTTAGCAAAGATGGGGTATGTAAACAAAGAACAAATAAAAAATGACAGTTTATTTAGGACCACTGATAGCCTAGTGATATAGGATAGCGATACCATTCACCAATCATTAATAAAATCCTTACGCTAGCAAACAAGTCATCTTCCTACAGTACAGTTGCTTTGTATTTATTGCTGACCAGTAATTTTGTACAGATTACATGAGAATATTTGCGACTGTATGTTTTGCGATAAATACAGTAGAATAAGAGACATAAATAGGCTATCACACTTTTTTACTTTGCAACATTATTTTTCCTTTCCTTTCACATAATCAGTTAATAAGACATCAATTTGTTGATTGGTGATTTCACACTAATTTTTATACGATATACAATAAAACCTTCCTTAATCGAACTCATGTCATCTGAAACCTGGGTTATCTGAAATGCATCTAAAATCACAAATACCATAAAAAATGATGGGAAATAAATAAAATACAGAGGGTGATATTGTTTGGGATAGGAAAGAAGTATATGCCTTGAGTTGACTTCCCCAGCTACAGGCTCGGGTCTAAAGATAGCTATAATGTCAATCCCCACTCCACCCCACAACACTGACATCTGCATTAGTCACTAGCTGTCATTGTAGAGGTGCGAGTCACGCTCAATTTTAGATTGCACTGAAATTCGTTGAAACAATGCAGCGAATCAAAGCCAGCTGACATTCTTCTAATGAAAAGATGGACTTCACTGCTCAAAAACATTGCAGGGGGATGTAAGAAACCAACAGAAATCACTGAATTTTTTTAGTGATATATGAACATGTCTATCTATCTTAAGTCCAGTAAGTCTCGTACAGTTTATTGATGTAAAACTAAAATATATATTTTTTACTTTAATAAAGAACGTAAGTTATGCATTGCCTAAAAAAAGGTTAGAATCAACCTTCAAAATCTTCTAGAATTAATTGGATACAAAGAAGTATCATATGTGTCTAATACTATTGTGTTAACCAAGAAAACCATTGTCTGATATGGCTTCTCCCTTTATCTTGGATAACCGTGGATGTACTATAGTATGTGCAGTGATTACTGATCGTACAATCAGTGTATGTTGTGTGTGTATATATTACATTTTTTGTTGTTGTTATTTTAAGGCAAAAAACACATTATCACCTCCCTAAATGTAAGTGTGTGTGTAAAGTGTTAAAGTGTAGTATTGTAAGTGTAAATGTGTGTTACACTCGGGTAATGCGAGGGACATTTAAATCCTCTCAATGGGTGCAGCTAGTCTGCACCCCCTGCACAGATTAATTAATACTATATAATGAAGTTGGGCTGGGTAAGTAGTATGATGGCATTTAAATACTTGAATGTATATGTTACAGTTAGTGTAGCCTCATTTATGTACTTTTTTATCTCCGTTTGAAAATGTCCAGTGTTTTTTTAAAAAAAATTAATTAAAATTTTTACGAGAAAATTAAAATTTTCAAAAAGTTTGATAAATAAAATTTTAATTATTTTGATTTTACATTATTTAATTTTTGTTGACAATATGTCTTGACCATTATCACAAATAATTGAGTTGGCTGCATAGTAACATTCTTGGTAGACTAGATTTTATGTAATATATATATATATATATATATATATATATATATATATATATATATATATATATATATATTATTGTACTGATTCTAATAGCAACTACAATAATATAGTTTACTATATAAAAAAATTACCTATTTTCTATAAAAAAATACTTTTTAAATTCATCAAACAATTTTATAAACAAAGCCCAAAGGAACTTTTGTATTTTAAGAATCGGGGTTGTGGAATGTAACACCAAGAACTCCAGCCTGCATTGTGCATTATGTTTCCTAATTGCCACTTACTACATTCACCACTTACTATGTTCAAAATGTGCAGTACCCAATGTGATCACAATATGCAAATTTTAAATAAAATAAATTTATGGTTCAGGAGTAAATAATAAAAAAATCTAAAATTAAAAACCTTTCTGCTTTTTAATTCTAAATGAGTCTTAGAATAATCAAGTAACAGAATTTATTTTTTCAAGTAACTCACAATTTGTAAATTTAAAAATTGTAATACACTGGCCTGATGAAATATAATAATTTTTTTATGAGTAAAATCTGGTGAGCCAATTTTGAAAAATTAGCAGGATTTTCTAGTTTTTTCCTGTATGTTTTGAGCTAAATTTTGTGGAAATAATTGAATGTAAGGAAGTTTGTGTGATGTTTTTGCATATCGTTTATTTTTTGTACTGTCTTAGAGACTAGATCTCTTTCTACTTGTGCGTTGATTGCTAGCGAATTTCCATTAAAATATATATATATATATATATATATATATATATATATATATATATACACACAAAGGTCATTGTAATAAAAACAACAAACACAAGGATTTGTATAGTTTTAAATTTATTATTCCTGCATACTGTTTATATGCTTTGCACCTATAGTTTGGTTTTAACTCTTTTTAATTTCTCATACAAAAAAAGTGTAAATCTAGTAGAACGATTGTGAAAAAAAATCCGTAGTAGTTATGGGCTATATTTGATCAAAATAATTAGAATGGATTTTAAGAAAATCCCATATTGGCAAAAAATCAAGCTTGGACAAGTTTGTTACCCAGTGTGTGTGTGTGTGTGTGTGTGTGTGTGTGTGTGTGTGTGTGTGTGTGTGTGTGTGTGTGTGTGTGTGTGTGTGTGTGTGTGTATTTCATGATATTTAAAAAAATATGTATTAAGAAAAATATAATATGCAAATTTGTTGATGAAATGTAATATTTACTTATTCTTAACTTATTTCTATTACAATTTGTCAATTCTTATGTCATGAATGAAGTCAGTGTTTTCAACAGAACTACTTCAAACTACATTTTGTTAATTTAATTTGTATTTGTGGGATTCCAGTTCAGGAGTTTCCTGTAACCAAGTGTCCTTAATGTTTCGACTGGTTGCTGTTTCCTCAATTGTAAGTTTTTATTTTGGTTATTTCATAAATATCTATAGTAATGGGCTCATAAGTTTCATAAACACCCTTTGTTTTGTTTGTTTATTTCTTGATAGTAACCCTTTTATTTTTCAAATGGTGAAGCTAAAAAACGTTTCAGTTTACAAGTTTAAATTTACGAAAATAATATATTGTCACTATATTTAATTTTAAAATTAGGAAATACAAAATACTTGAATACGTTATCTGTATTCTAAAGATAATTACTATGTATCCTGTATTTTTTAATTTAAATCTATCTCCTAATGTATCACCTACAAGTTAAAATAAACTTTTGATTTATACAAAAAATTCTTTAATTTTTTATAATATGAGCAAAAAATTATGCATTTAAGGTCATTTTATTATAATTTTATAATGTTATTGTGCCAATAGAGTATACAAAAATTAACTAGAGCATAACATTGATAATCCAAACCAATTTAGGCAAAAATAACTTTTGCTGCAGTTGCACACAATTTTGTGCTAAACATCAGGGGTATAGCTGTTCAGAAACGACTGAATATGCTTTGTTAAAATAAAATATTGTACGAATAAACCTTGCAAGAATAATTTTAAAATGTTCTGAAATCAATAATTTGTTTTTGTTATTCAATAGAAATGGCATAAGCAAAAAACCTTAAAAATAAAATTTAGTGACGCAAATTAAAAAATCAAAGTTATTTATATAGAGTCTCATGATACATTTATAACTCTCAAATGTCTTTTCGCTTTTTTTGTAATTTCTTTTTCTTTCTACCAGAGTTTCTGGGTTAATCATCTGTTGCATAGGAATTGCTGATTTTACCCTTCTCAAAACATTTTTCTAATCCTGTATTTCCACTACAACATTTCCAATCATTATTTCAAAATAATGTTCTAATGTTCTCTCATTTTGTTTTAATATTCTCATGTTCTCTCAAATAATTAAATAAAAGGATGTTCTCTCATTTTGTGGCACTTTATTCTGTAGGCCTATTACTATTTCTAAACCCCATTGAAATACACTCCTGTACAATTAATGATGTCATTAGCATTAGATACATTTAGTCTATGTTTGATAATCCGAATTATTTGGTTAATCGAATCACCTCCAGTCCCAATTAGGGTTAGGATTATCAAGGTTCCACTGTATTACTCGAATGGATCAACACTTTAATTTATATAAAACTTGCCTAAAATTTTGAATTTAAAAATATTATTAGATAATTTTATCAGTGGTGTAGGTACAGGATCCCAATCAGGGGGATATATCCTTCTCTTTAAACCTGGTAAGGGATAAATTATTAGAAGGGAATAACAAAATAAAAAATATATGTAAAAAAACCTAATTTATGGTTTTTTTGTTAGAATGTTGTTTGCATGCTATAGGAGTAACACTAATTTTTCTATCCTCTGATTATCCTACCTTTTTTGTGTTTGATCAAGGCATATATTTCTATACTCCATTTAGACGTATTTTTTTTTAAATGTATGAGTTCTTTTTTAAATCGATTAATAAGGAAAAGGGAAAAAGCAAATTTGGGTCCTACATAATATATTTTTTTAAATCTAAACAATACTGTAATGTTTGTTAATCATGCACCTTTAAATTTAGGTTTTGAAGTATTAGAAATCTCAGGGGAGAATTTCTGTACTTCTTCTCTTCAGGTTGAAGGCACTCCTAAGACCCTCTGGTACTTTGTTTATTTCAAATAGGATATCTTTCCTTAACAAAAGTGTATCTACAACATTGATTTTTTTAAAATAAAAAACACCAGTATAAGTTACTGTGTTTTGGAAAGTGTAATCAATAATTTTAAGGCTTTGAAAAAAAAATACAATTTTATTCACAAAACGGGTAATATATGAATGGCTATTTAGAGGCACTGTTGTATTTCTGAATGCAAAAGTCATTGTAAATAAAAACAAAATGCTTTATACAGTTTTTAAATTAATTACTCCTGCTTGCTGTTTGTGTGATTTCAGAATGTTCTTTGCACCTACAGTTTGGTTTAACTCATTTTAATTTCTTACCAAAAAACGTACATTGATTGTGGAAAAAAATCTGTAGTACTTATGAACTATATTTAGTCAAAATTATGAGAATGGATTTTGAAAAAAACGATTTTAAGCCATTTTATTAAAAAAAAGTGTTTAACTTTTGAGCAGAATATGATGAGCTGGCTGAGAAATTAAATAGGTTTAAAATTTTTGTTGTTAACTTCTGAACTGAATTTGTTTCTGGTAAATCATTGAATGGAGAAAATTTGTGTAATTTTGTAAACCATTTTATTTAAACATATGTATTTACAAATAGACACTAGGTAATGCATTGCAATAACTTCGTGTTTTATGGTACTTCAGCCTGGAGTATGTAGTTTTGCTTGTGTGCATGTATTTTTTATTACATTTTGTCTTTATCTAAAACATAATGATTTACTAAATTTGTGCATTCCCTTGATAGATGATTAAACATGTTTCCTACCTTTCTTCTTCCTGCATGTGAATGTATATCCATCAACGTCTGAAGATATTGGACACTGGCCTGACCCTCGTAAGTAAAATAATGTTTGTCATGTGAAATACAATAAACCCAGGGATGTAGTGGTTACAATACAAGGAAGTAAAATTTTATTATAATATAAACTATGTCAACGTCTAAATATAAAACAAAAGAGGTTTGTAATTCTTCCTAAAAAGTTCGTTAGAAAATGTATTTTGTTATTCAGATGTGCTAAAAACATTATTTTTTCTAAACTTGTGAGATATAATTTACCTCATTTAATTTTTGATTTGAAAAAAAGGCGAAAGATTTATACGAAATGAAGGGAAACCAGAGTTTTTTTTTTTTTGATTTGAGTAAAGTGTCTACAGCTTTATCTACATTCAATAAATATCAAAAATAACTGCAGTCAACAATATCCCAATTGTTTAAGATAAATTAATCAACAGCTTTTAATTCCCTAATGGTACTATTCTTACTTTCCCATTTACAAACTCGTTCACTAGAATTGTTGAATCTATTAGTCTAGCTAACTCACATTCAGTAAACATTGTAGCTAAACCTACAAGTTTTTCTTGATGCATTGTATTACAAAGATATGTTTTAATTTGGAAAAACCTTGTTCTGCACTTGCTACTAACAGCAGTAGTAACTTGCAAAATACAACACACACACACACACACACACACACACACACACACACACACAATATTATACGTTATAACCATCATTACTGCTCTTGGAGTAGGAAGTTTTTTTTTATAAGAAAAAGTAAATATCAGTGAAAATTACAGTGGCATGAGGTTGTGACAAGTAGCGCTTCAAAACCCATCACCCAAATGTGTGTGGCAATTGTGGCCAAATGACTTAACCCCTGCACTCTACCAGCTGCCATGATCAAAATAGGTTTCTTGTTATCGAAAACAACTGGCAAGCTTGTTAGACATATACTATAACCCACATTAAGCCAGATTTGATTTGAGAAGGTTTACTGTACACTATCAGTCTTGCTGGCAACTGTTAAAAGTCTTACCTGCTTCTACAGATATTGCGAGTAAAGAAATTGGTTGTCATATTGTGTTTTTCAAATTACTGATTCACAAATAATTCTATCTATTTTGTGATAACTGATACTTTGTTGTCACTGGGAATCAGGTGTTTGTGGAATTATGATTACATTTTGCAAAAATTATTATTACTTAAGTAATAAATAACCTGTTTGTCATTCTATACAAAATGCAAAATTTTTTCGTGACCTTTTCATAGTTCTGATGTAGCAATGAGTGACTAACACCTTAAAAATAAAATAATTTTCTGGTTTGTTATCTAGTATTTTCAGCACAATTTTGACTTATGTTTTGTATATGACATTCAAGCAGAGGTTAGAGTGTAAATAGTTTAATAGTTTGTAAAGTTGAAGAGAGAAAATATGGTCAGTTATATTATATATGTAATGTACAACTTTGAAATATATTGTTGCAGGGGGTGTGAAGTCGGCGCCTCCTCGCGGTGCACCCTGGGTAACGCTAAACGTCCGACAGCTAAGGACGCTATGCCAACAATGCGTCTTCTTCTGATACAGGGCTCTTCCAATGAAGGTAATTTTTGTAATAATTACTTAAAAACATAGACAAACTTTTTTTGACAATGATTAAGTTTAGAAAATAAAAATTATTAATTAGGATCAAAGTATTTTAAGGTTTAAAAAATGTGCATTTTCCCATTAAGAAAAAAAGACAAGATCTGTCAATGTAGATGTTAAACACTTCTGACAATCCCAGATTCAAGTGACAGCAAACAAAGGCAGATAAAGGTTAAAAATATAAAAGTGACCACTTCATGTACATATAATGGACACTCTTGACTTTGTAACAGTAATGTCATCCTCACACCAACATGATATGTTTGGTAAAGAAATTAAGGATTGTTTTAATAATCATTAATTTTACAGTGCTTTATAAAGCACTAGCTGTGTACTCGTGCTTTGCTATACTATCAGTTTTTTAGGGAATAAAAATTACTGTTGATTTATTTGAAAGCTGACAAAGTTTTTGTTTCAGTGTTAACTATTATAAGTTTATATTATTGGGAGACAAGCTTTTGTTATTAAAAAGCAAGTTATCATTACTACCTGTAGAACATATGTAGTAATTAACAGATTTTTGGTAGAACTCACCCCGCCATCTCAAACCCAGAACTTATGATTCATCATTGCAGTCTGCAGTGCCAGAGAACTTGAATTGAAAATGATTTTTGATATTGGTAACAGTACAATATTTTTGTTACTAGCTAGTTTCATAATGGAAAAAATAAAAATAATCAAAGAATTTTTTTGTTAGTCTGGCTTTGCAATCTAATAATAAAAATTGTAAAAAAGTTATTTTTTTAAAAAACTGTTTAAAAATTAAGGTGCGTTTAATAGTCTGTAGCATTTTATAGTCCGTAAAACATGGCAAATACAAATACCTCTGTCATTAAGATTTTGTAACCAGATAACTGACATTTTACACAAAGAAATCATACAGTGGCATTGTTGGTTAGTCAACTTGTTTGGTGGCTAGAGTTTGTAGAAATAACCTGTTTGAAAATAAATCAACTATTTTTTGTTTGTGCGCCATTTATATATATATATATATATATGAGTACAAAAGTTTGAGGTAGCCTAAAAGTACTGACAGTGTTTTTACATTTAACATATAAATGTTTCATTTTAAATCTGTCGTTGCACCATAGACAGCGGATATTGGTATTTTAAGGTTACAGACAGAAATTTTTTAACATCAGTTTTGGCTTTTCCAATGCATTAAGTGAAAAACTGAACTAAGGAGTGTTTAAACAAATCTGTTTTCCTTCTAGAACTCATGAAAATATAAAGTTTTAAAATAACTCAAGCATTTTGAGTGGCCACCATTTTGTTTTAAGTAACTATCTATTTACATTTCTTTTTTCCAAAAGATTATATATGGCTAGTATGACTATTAAATTATATCTTCTTTTTTATACAGGCACTTTTTGATTTAACATTAATAACACATATCCCTTAAATAGTTCACAATGTAGTTATAATTTTTAGACATTCTTTTTTTTTACCAAACAATTTGTTTTGACCTGTTCAATTTTTTGTTAGCCCGAATAAAAAGCTACACAATGTCATTTCTATAATTGAAAATAATTATTTATCAAATCATCACTAGCAAGTATACATTTTATTATTATTTCTATACATACATTCCTTTTTTCCTCTCTATAAGTATTACGTTGTTATAAATGAATATGTTGCATTAAAACTGAAAATCATTTTTTACATGAATATTTTGCATTGTTTATTTTTTTTATAAACATGTAACAAATTAAAGTAGAAGATTTGGCAAACCTAATTGGGATGAGATTATCGTTATGAGTAAAGTTTTAATTTCAATTGAATTAATTTTTATTAATTAAAGACTATTCAGTACTACGAGCAATACTAGCTCGGTCGTTGTTTTTTAATTCAAAATGATTTAACATTTATAATGGACTGTTTACTACTTCTTGTTTGTTATGTAATTTTTTGTTTAAAAATTAAAAAGTGACGACCGAACTACTATTGCCCATAGTGCTAAATGGTCTTTAATTAATAAAAATTAATTCAATTGAAATTAAAAATTTACTCATAACCTTCATATCTTAACTCATAATTTCAGATTTTGAAATTTTAAGATGCTGAAATCAGACTTTCAAAAAAGTACAAGATAAATAATTTATGATCTTTTTTTAGGTTATTAAAAGCTGTCATTTTGAAACTAATAGATAGATTTTTCTAAAAAACAAAATAATGCAAGCTGTGTATTGTCAAAACAAATTTTCCCAAGACCTGAAGACTAATAATTCAAAACCTAAATTGTCTTAGGTAAAAAAGACCACAAACAAAAAAAAAGATTAATATGTGCCTCATAATGCAAAATCATCAAACATTACTGTATTTCCACAGTATAGGTAAGTAAATAAAAAAATTGTTTTGAAATATTTGAAAATTTAAAATAAATTAAGTCAGAAATCGTATGTATAAGTTTTATTAAGATGTATAGGTCTGATACTTTTTTTAAATAAGTAATAATTCTTTTTGACACAAGAATTTAGAGAGAAGGCATGCAGTAGAAAACTGAGTTTAGAGCGCTTTGGTATCAGCTTTTGGTACATTTCCCCACTCATTCATCCTATTGTAATATTTATTGGTTGGGAGCTGTATGTTAATAAGTATAGATTAAAGGGGTATTACATTCTATATTCTTTATCTTCCGTCTATGTATTTCTTTCCATGCATTCTGTTTTGTTCTATTCTGTCTGAATATATAATATATTTTCTATTGTAATTATATATATATATATATATATATATATATATATATATATATATATATATATATATATAGATAGATAGATAGATAGATAGATAGATAGATAGATTACGCCCTCATTGGAGCACTTTAATCAGTCCTTACACCTCCAAATTCAATAATGCTATTGAGAGACTAGCGTTTCAGCCTCTTCTTTCATTCTCAAAATTTCTTCATCCTGGTCGAACTGGCTGCGCTTTGTTCATCAGTTATGGTGTAGGTTTTTCGTTCAAATGTTGTTAGCTTGAATCGTAGATATTTATTCCTTAGAATCCTCTTCTCTGCTCTACATACAATTTGAGGCACCATCAAATTGAACTCTTCTAAATCACTCCGGATCTCTTTGAACCAATTATTCTGCATTTTAATCTTCCTAGCTAAATAACCGTTTCACCAGTCTGGTTTCTGGAAGGCGTGCTATATAGCCGAAAAAAATTCTCCTTTTCCACATCGTGTCTATTATTAACTCACTCTCTTGATATACCACTTCATTCCGTAGTAATCTCCATTGGCCATTCACATGGGTTTCTTGTTAATTGTTCTGATGATTCTTCTATCTGCTTTTTGTGGTTTATCAGTAGTTGAGTTAATCTTCAACTTAAAGAGTGTTTCACTAGTGTAAGTTGCCTCAGGCTTAACAACGGAATTATAATGTCGAAATTTGGCATTCATTAAAGCGATTTCTTTTTGTAGGTTGGCCAGGTGAGTCGTTGCGCTTGTTTCAGTATGTATGTTCTGCTATATATTGATGGTTTCTCGTCAGTGTTCCAGGCAATAATTTCCCCAAGATATTTGAACTTGTTCACAATCTTAATTTGTTTATCATATATAAAATTATATATATATATATATATATATATATATATATATATATATATATATATATATATATATAACCGAGGCAGTATTTTATTGTATCTGTGTTTTGTGTTCAATCACAAATCAGTTTCAGTTTGATAAAGCGAATATCACAATATTATGATTTTGGTAAATAAATGATATATCTGTAAATGAAAATTATAAGTAAAAATTCGTACACAGTATATAGCACAGATTATATGAAACAAACAGTATATAGTAACGAAATAGTGATGCGCGCGATTCCGAGATGTTTTTACAATCGAGACAATCGACCATCGTACAACTAAACAATCGAGTCAACCATCGAATACCATTCGGTTTTTTTTTAACGTCCGACTATTGTGCACACTTGGGCTAATGCAGACGATGGGATGATTCGACGAATACCAATCGAGATGTTTGACGATTTTGACGTGATACAAAGGGTGATATCCAAGCTGATTGCTGACAGGCTTTTAGAGCAATGTTTTTGAATAGGCCTTCGCCATTTAATTAGAATACTTAAAACATTTCCGGCAAATTAACTGTAAGTTGACGACTAATTCGATTGTTTTGACGAAAGGCCTATAGTAAGTAGTTGAGCAACAACACAAAAAAATGACTCAGCGACTGAAGGATGATTGCCAATTAACGACTGATCAATCATCAAGTAAAACGAGTTAAAACAACCGAGAAGCATCTAGAAATGAAACAATGGAATAAAACAGTAATTTCTAACACCTACTTTTGTCTTGAGATTGTCTGCTAACGATTCATTAGGCTAACTTAAAAGTACCATCTTTGTCATTCGGCAGTTTTAACAGATTTGTTTTTCGAAAGGTTGTTTAATACATCAAAGCCAACATAGTTGGGCAGCTATTTTTACAAAATATCAACGAAAGTTTGTTGAACAAAAAAAACTGTTTGGAAAAAACAGGTTTAGAAAAATGAAATAATGTTGAATTAGTAAACCACAAATGTTCAGTTTTCTAAGACTACTTTTTCAATTACCACATTAACTCATTTAGAAAAAAATAATCCTTATAAGTGTAGTAATAATTAAATTACATTCTCAAAACGTAATATATATATATGTATGCCATTTTATATTTACAAAATGCAATGCATTTCTAATAGAAGCATTTTTTTTTTTTTACTTAAAAATTAAATAGTCCTTTGCATATTTACTGAAATGCAAACAATTTAGAATATTTTTAGTTGATTAAAAAATATTGATGATTGATAATAAATATAAAAAATACATTTAAATAAAATTAGGTTATGTATTTACAAAATGTGAGATGTTACTGTCATATTTTTATTTGGGAGAAAGTAGGTTTTCACTTTTCAACACTGAAAAAAGTAATCTTAATAAGTACAATATAGTAGTAAGAACATAGGCCAAATGTGTTTAAATAAAATTAGCTCTATATAGTTACAAAATTATAGGTTATTAACATTAGGTTATTATAGGTTAATGATAGGTTATTAACATTAGCATTAGCAAAAAAATAAGTTTTCCATTTTTCAACACAGAAAAAATATAAACTTCATTGTAATAACATATTTAACAAAACAAATGTTTTTAAAGAAAATTTTAGAAAAAGTATTAAAATAACCTAAAATTATTCAAGATATATACAAGAGTAGATATTGTGAATTTTAAAAAGTTTACACAGCCAATAAATAATTAAAAACCATGCACTTAATTCTAAAAACATAAAAAAAGTAAAAGAAATTTTTCAAAATTGTCCACTAAATATTTTTAAATTAAAGTAAACTACGGAGAAAAACTAATATAAAACACAATTATGGCTGTTTTTACAGTTTTAAAAATGTTTGAACAACAAATTTTACATTTAAAACTTTCAAACAACTCGCAACAAAATAGTGATAAACTTTGACAACGCCCAAACAGTTCTTACTTCACTACGTTGCAACAAGAAACTTTGAAATAAAGGGAAAAAGTATAACAGTTTAAAGAAAAGGTGTTCGCAGGGAAGCAGTTAGCGGGAAAATAGCAGGAAAAAAGTTTTAGTGCTTGCGGCAACGTTCGAATAGAACGTAGGTGGTAGGGAAGTCCAAACTGCTGTTCCTAGTTTAACAAATCACTAACCAGTCCAATTCAAACTGCTTGTTTCCGTTTGGAAAAGCAGTTTGTTTTTCGTATGTAAAAAAACAGTTTGTTTTAACAGTTTGGTGTTTTCTTACCCACCTCTACTGCTCTCACTCTTCCTTCACGACTACTCGAAACGCCTCAGATCAGTTAGATCTGTGTCTTTGTATTGTTCGAGTTTAGTTCGTGAACGGTGTTAAATTGAAGTGTTATGTGTTTAAAATAGTGAATGAATACAGCAACACAGGGCGAGAAAAATAAAACAATAGATGCCAATTAAATGGAAGTTATAACAAATTAAAGTTATAGCAATTAATTTTAAAAACTACAAACTTAACCTAATCAGCCTATAACAAATATTTTTAAAGTGACCAATTCCTATAGCGAGGTATGGATGTTTATACGGGGGGAGGAATTCAGTTTGCCGTCACGGAACGCTATAGTTTTTGTTTAGTGATTAATAAAATGTATTTTTGAAGTGAAAATTTGTATGCTCGCGGTTGACAAAACACGAGTTTAATCATTTGCTTTCGCGTCACGCGTGAATCCGTAATGCATACATCACATATATAGATTATGCATACATCACAGCATATATTTTTCTTGTATATATCTAGATTATATACAATTATGCATACATCACAGCATACATTTTTCTTGTATATATCTAGATTATATACAATTATGCATACATCACATATATAGATTATGCATACATCACAGCATATATTTTTCTTGTATATATCTAGATTGAAAGTGAGTACTTTTAAACAGGTGATTTTACACATTAGCTTCAATTTCGTTTCAATTGAGGTTATGTTTATTACTCTTCTTAATTTTAAGAATGTGTATTTTCTAAATTTGTGTAGTTAAATTATTTCATGTATTATGATCTATACCAAATTTTGAATGCCAGAATCACAAGTATTATATTTGTTATTACATTTAGACAGTATAACCGTCACAGTTTCGGTTAATTTTAATTTTTTTTTTTTTTTTTTTTTTTTTTTTTTTTTTTTTTTTTTTGTTAACGTCCGACTATTGTTGTGCACACTTGGGCTAATGCAGACGGTGGGATGATTTATAGCGTATGAAAATGCCAAGCCCTCGCCGGGAATCGAACCAGGGTCCTCTGGGTGAAAGCCTAGTACGCTATCCACTAGACCACCGAGGCGGCTGGTTAATTTTTAAGTCGTGGATTCGACATGCGAAAATGGACTTTCCTTGGATTCAACACGCAAACATAGAATTTCCATGGATTCGACATGCGAAAATGGACTTTCCTTGGATTCAACACGCAAACATAGAATTTCCATGGATTCGACATGCGAAAATGGACTTTCCTTGGATTCAACACGCAAACATAGAATTTCCATGGATTCGACATGCGAAAATGGACTTTCCTTGGATTCAACACGCAAACATAGAATTTCCATGGATTAGACATGCGAAAATGGACTTTCCTTGGATTCAACCCGCAAACATAGAATTTCCATGGATTCGACATGCGAAAATGGACTTTCCTTGGATTCAACACGCAAACATAGAATTTCCATGGAATTCTATAAACACGCAAAATTTATTTTTGATTCTTGCTTTTGGGCACGTTGTAGTAACAAAAATATCGGAAAATCCAGGTCATGCTACACTGCGTATTTACCATTTTGTCATATAATGTAATTACACAAATATATATACTACCTTACAATTAAAGTATCCCAATAAAATTGTATATGTTATATATTCTGCACTCTGTGTTAAAAACATTGAAAAGTCTTAAATGAGAAACACCAGATTGTTGTTATTTGATCTAATGAAATTTAAAATAACAAAACTAACAAACAATAAAGCAACCAGACTTTCACAAAGAGAAAATACAATTATAGTAATTTTAAAGTTACTATAAAACTTTAACTCTGCGTAGGAATTTTTTACATTTAATATTGAAAATTCAACACAAAGTAACAAATTAGAGTCAGTTTTGAAAAAATGTCAACTAAAGTAATTGAAAATGTAACATTAAAAACAATAATTTTGCAATAAATAAAACAAAGATTAAGATTCTTAAAATGGGATTAGATCTATGTCCATCTCAGGTCCAATAAACAGTAATTAAACATAACTACAGTTAACATGCCACAAATTATCTCTTGTGGTCTTGTGGATAGCGTACTAGGCTTTCACCCCGAGGATCCGGGTTCGATTCCCGGCGAGGGCTTGGCATTTTCATACGCTCTAAATCATCCCACCGTCTGCATTAGAACAAGTGTGCACAATAGTCAGATGTTAAACACCAAAAAAAAAAAAACATGCCACGAAACTAAATACTACATAATAATTATGTTGGGCTGGGTAAGTGGTATAATGACGTTTTTTAAAAACGGGAATAGGCCTATGTTAATCTCAAATACCTAAACCATTTTCTTACCAAATTTTATCTCAATTGGTCCAGTGGTTAAAGCGTGATTGAATAACAAACAAACACACAAACTTTCAGAAGTATAATATGATAAGATTAAGATAAGATAAACGAAAATCAAAAGTAAAAATACATATACAGTATATAGCACAGATTATATGGAATAAACTGTATATAGTAAGTAGTGATGCGCGATTCCGAGATGTTTTTAGAATCGAGACAATCGACCATCATACAACAAAACATTCGAGTCAACCATTGTTGACTTGGTCGTTCCATTGTTAGGGCCATTGTTCCAGAGCTGATTGCTGACTCGGCTTTTAGCAATGTTTTCCTGGAAAAACGGAATAAGCCTTCGCCATTTAATTGGAATATTTATTAAACATTTCCGACAACATCAGTGTTCCCATTGTAAAATGACGATTAATTCGATTGTTTTTTCGATGATTTAGGCTTACACCAATAGGCAAATAGTCCACAACCCAGTGTAAGCAGTAACACAAAACTAGATGACTCAGCGAGTCGGAGGATTCGGATAGAAAAGTATACGTCAAGTAACGTCTGAACAATCGTCAAGTTACTGGCGAGTCCAATACAATCGAGAAGAATCGAGATGGTTTAGCAATCGAATAAAACATCTCGCAATCGCGCATCACTAATTGTATCTGTGCAGTTTACAGACGCAAGACGCAAGTGGCTAAAGAAGGAGTGAAAGTTGTGAGCTAAAGTTAAGAAAGAAGTGTAAACTACTCGAAGCAGTGAGGCATTATGAGTTCATAGTAGTGTAGTACTGATTGTTGAAGTAGTTTTTTAATTTGCTAATATAATTCCTACATGAAAATAGGTAGGTGTATTAAAAGCTTTTTAAATGAAACTCCCATGTCCTCATCTCATAGTTCCTTACAGTATTTCATTTGGGATATTAGTGTAATCTTTACCAGAGACTTATTTCTTTGAAAATATTTTGAAGCTGATATTCATGTTTCCCAAAGAATGTGTGTTTAGTAAGTATGCATTAGCAGGACATGTGATATATATATATATATATATATATATATATATATATATATATATATATATATATATATATATATATATATAAAAGAAGAAAATACCTGAAAATAAAAAAAATGACCTTCCTAACCTAACCATTTCTATTGTACAAACATTCTTAATGTGTTTTTTGCAAACACTTTTTTTTTTAATGATCTTAATTAAACCAATGCAATGGTGTGAAAATTATGGATTTTGTAATTCCTGTTAGGACTGATATAAAGCAGTCATGAAAAAAAAACTTCCATAGCCAACCCATTGCTATTGCACAAAGTTACTAATTGGTATTTATGATATTAACATTGTACTAAAGTAATGCTTTTTTAATACTGTATTTTTTCTATTATATACTTCTATTATATACTTTTTCTATTATATAACTTTATATTAAGAGATATTCATCTGTGGAAGATTTAATTTATTATGGTAACTTAGGATTTTATGCTATTTTTAATGGAACTATATTAGGATGTCATAGCTGTTGACATTGCTTCAAGCATGCTATATTTACTAAGCCATCCAACGATTTAGTAATTATGTGTGCATTACATGGCATTAACCAAACTGTATCAATTTTCATAATTTTTTTATGATTTTTTTTTTTTTTTTAGCCTCCTCGGTGGCCTAGTTGATAGCGTACTAGGCTTTCACCCCGAGGACCCGGGTTCAATTCCCGGCCAGGGCTTGGCATTTTCATACGCTCTAAATCATCCTATCGTCTGCATTAGCCCAAGTGTGCACAATAGTCCGACGTTAAAAAAAAATCTTAATTTTTTTGCTAAATGTTTCATTACTTAGCATGCAAACAAATTTTTTTCAGTGATTAGCTTAATTATATGTGTATTATTAATAATAAAAATAATATAGACTAAAAAAAAAAAAACTGAAGAAACTGACAAGGATATTGGATTACAAAGATTAGTAACTAATTTAATTAACCCTAGACTGGGCGCGCCCTATATAAGTAACATGTTGACTTTGTCAACCAACACACTTTTTCAAATTTACTTAATACTTACTGAAACAACACAATATATTTACATTTTTTTTTGTATTTGTTATAAGAAGTGTTAAAAATAAAATAATAGATATACAAACAGTTTATTCAAATTTTTATTGTATTTAAGTTAAAAATGAAAAAATGTTGTATAATTGTAACTAAAACATACTGTTTATTTATTCGTCAACATTTGATTCTGTACCGTTTTCATAAGTAGCACATTTTATAAAGTTCTTTGAATGCTTTTTACATACAAAATTATTACAGAAACCGCACCTTTACAAACCACACAGAAACTGTACCTTTACAGCCACAGAGAACACACCGCCCTTTCCTAACACAACGTTTTTTTGGCTCAGGTTTGTTTACATTTGTCTCCTGGAATGTTTTCAGGTATAAACGAATATCCATTGGCAATGAAGTTATTTTAGAGCGTTCAGTGAACCAACCTTTCATTAGAGCGTAAGATAATTTCTTGACAAAACACCTTCTAGCATTCTGTCTTCAGCGTTGCTCTTGTAAATATGTATCACATATGAATTTACACCACTTACATTTAGCAATGTAAAAAATAGGCATATGGTCTACCTTTTGTCATATTATGGTCTAGTATCATTTGAGGTTTATCGTATGGTCGATGGTCGATGCACAATTGAAGGCGAATTGTGTATTGAAGAAAGCAATATAATGGCCTTCTTTTTTTTAGATGAATTAGATATTCACTATTATGTTCTACATCTGAATAATTAATCACTTCTTCGTCATCATCAAAAAAATCAATATTATTTTCTTGAACATTTTCTGTTTCCTCAACTGATAACTGATTATAAATAAATTAAAGTTTTCATCATAACTGAAATACTGTGCCTTATAATAAAACATTATAATAAGAAAACATAAAAATTCTAATTAAGACTAGTCTAACAGATTTAAAAAATAAAAAAAGAAAGTTACTTACATATCCAGGTACTTGTAAGTTGTCTTATCAACCACCGTATTTTTATCTGTTTTTATTTGAATATCGAGACAATTGTTGACTAAACGGTAGAAAATTCACTACTGACTCAATACTTAGGACTAAGGGAGAAGGTACTGAGTTCATCAGGTGATCATGATTTGGTATGCATAAGCAGTTGCATAGTAATGTTTAAGTGGTTGTCAAAATCAACCAGTGTGTCCGATCTAGGGTTAAATATGTTCTGACTCACATCCGTGTCAGTTCGGTTCTTTATTCAATAATCATGTTAGGTTCTGAAGTCATTTTTTTAAAAATGTTTATATTGTTTTCATTAATAATAATATGCATATAGTTAATTGTTTTCACGATGAAAAATACATAACATATTTTTGTGTTATGATCACACAGATCATTTTAATTTTTGATTTTACTGCCTATAGTTTTCAAACTTTTATATGTTTTGTGTAATTATTAATGGGCATTAACAAAGCCTTTTAGTAAAAAAAAAAAAATAAGAAGAAAGTTTACCAATGTGGTGGTTAATGTCATATTTACTAGGTTTCAAGGCTAGCATAACCTAACTGAACTAACACAGTATGCATGAAAGTAAAGTAAGTTTTATTTTTTCTTGTTTTTCAATTTTTAAACATGCCGATCTGTTGTTAATAAGCAAAAATAAGTAACATATTTCAATACAAAACAGTTGCTCGTGATGGCTAAATAGTTGCTCATGACAAGGGTCAAGGTTAACACATAACCAATAACTCCGCTTATTGCTTGTGGTAACTCTGTATCCTGATAGTAAACAATTATGGTTACTAAATTAAACCCCGTAGATTTATCATACTTTCATCATAATATTGTAATGCAATACCTAGCAGAACAAAAAATACAGTACAAAATAATAAATGGTGTTTGTAAATTCCACAAATAATAAAACAAAATTTTAATTGCTTTTCTCTTTCCATCACAGTACTGTGATTGGAAAGTGTGAACTCATGCCACTTGAGTGAGCATACCTAGACTCTCATATTTAAGGAAATCTGACCAGAGATATAAGTGATAGTGATTGCCCATAATTTAATGTCAATGAAATATGTTGAGCTTAAGGTAAACAAACTATAGACCTACATAATCAAACGATTTATGAATACTAGTGATCGATAACAATAATCCAGGTTGACCATAGAAGACATTGTAAGCTTCTGCCAACCTACTTGCAATAATTAATTAAGCAAGTAATACTTTGATGTGATGACTGAAATGCAAAAAACCTGACCCAGTATATAAAGTGTATGTAGACAAAACTTCATGACAATCAATTCAGTAGTTTAAATTTCTGTACTGGACAACTTTTGATACAGATTTACTTAATTGCTGCTAAACAAAGAAGAGTTAGCTTCAGTGCAGTTCGTGTGTGTTGACCAGAAATGTTTTTAATCCAGATTAGATCTTTTGCTTAGCCTTGCATTGTTAATATGATCAATTACTTATGGAATAATTTTGTTTCTTGAAGGAACATGTATGAATATCAGTTATTAGTATGTTGGTAAGCCTATTATTAGACCACTTTTTCTATATGTCATTTAAGTTGCTGAAAATTACAGAGTGAAATAGTTGTTACTAGTTCAGACTGATAATATTTATTAATTACAAATACATTTCTCTTTTCATTATTGTAACATAGCCACCGGACCACATATTCAAACGATTAGGGGCTATATACCTATTCTTCCCGTTAGTGGTCTATCAACTCACCTTATAAAGGCTACTGCGGTTTCAAAACTCTATAGTTTCATCTTCAGGCCATACAAAATGTTAAATCCCTCTGTCGAGGTCGTCACAAAGTCAAACAAAACATTAAAACATACATCACAAACATTAAGTACAATTACGCATTTAAAATATTCATCATTAAACTTCCCAGTACATTTCTCTTTATGAAATGTCTAATTAGTAAATCAGCAGTATGATTAACCAGATGAAATCTGCCAACCACATAGGCTTGAGTCTACATGGTTGGCTAATTCATAGCGGTACAGTTTGTACGAATGTAACAAAGTAGCTAAGAATTCAGACCAGACTGTGTACACTTGTATATTGTTGATGCAATTAGTCTGGGCACATAACATTAGACAGTTGGAACTAGAGCGGGGGAGGTGAGGAGAGGATGGTGTTTTATTATGTTTAATAACATAAACCAAGCTGATCATTGTCTGAGGAGAGGATGGTGTTTTATTATGTTTAATAACATAAACCAAGCTGATCATTGTCCAACTTATAATTTCCTGAAACTCACTCTAAACAGCTAATAGTGGAGGACTAATTGCGTCAACTGTGTGGCATAGTGAGAATTACCAAATGTTTTTAGAAAAGTGCTTTTCACGTTCCGTTTGGGACATCTATACTGAACAGTGTTTTTACAATAATTTTCAGATTAACGTGTTGAGGCTTGACAGATTACTTTACTTTTATCTCTGCTTTTTCGGCTGCTATAACAGAATGAATAAACTCCCAAATATATATGAAATAAATGACAAGACAGCTGAAGAACTACAAGATTATTATAAGACGTTAAGGGTATGTAAATTTTACTTTTTTATATATTATAAATGGTTAAACAGTGTTATTCACTTGCAGAGCAGTATTTCCCATTAGGCTGATTAGTCTTGTGCCTTGCACACAAAATTTTCAAAGGCACAAACAAAAGTCATTAATGAACAAGGAAAAATAATTATAAAAATTGTGGGGAGAAATTATAGAATAATATAATTTTTTGAACAATACCAAACAAGCAGGAAATGGTAATATTCAAGAGCTTCACTTTAAACAAAAGTGTATGAAAAAAAAAATTATTATAATTTAGTTATCAGTCTCTTATACTTTGATTATTTGTTTCACATTATTTTGCCAATTTATGTTTCTTTAAAAAGTTGTATACTTGTATAGAGTATTGATGAATAATGGACAGTTTTAATATTCTTGAAAAGTAAGGACAAATTATATAATTGTAATGGGGATGCCGACAGCAAAAGTACCTACAAGCGCAGGCATCTAAATGCGGCCTTGCTCATTTGATACTACAACTTGGATATGAATACAGTTTCAAATACTGTTTCTGAGTATTTCTATTTTGTTCATTAATTTAACTGGCCTAGAGTAGACCACAATTGGCATACAAGACAATTTATTAAGCTGCTATAATACCTGTTAAATTATAATCAAATTTGAATCTGGGTGTTTACTAAGGTCCTTAATACCATCTTGTATTTCCTATCCCACTATAGTATTCCATGACAATACTTTCTTTAAATCTCTTTCATCATTTAGATCTCTCTCTCCCCTCCCTCTCCTTATCTCTCCCTTCCTCCCCTTCTCTCTCCCTTCCTCCCCTTCTTCCCTTCCCCTCTTTTCTCCCCTCTTCCCTTCCCTCTCTCCTTTCTCTGTTCCTACCTACAGTAGAATCTCGCAATCTGCCTTAGACCTGACACACCCAGGTTGAATTAGCAAGAAGTCAGATTATACGGAGAACAATTAAAAAACGTTTAAAAGTATTGAATTAAATTTATTACATTAAAAAACTTTGAATTACTTATGTTATTACTAAATGTACTGTACTAAAACATACAACAGCACACAAAGAGTCTCACTACAGTAAGAAAGTGCAGTATATCAAATCACCAAACTTGATGGAAAAGTTTGTAATTGTTTTTTGTTTACCAACTGTTTGACATTTTGTTTACCAACTGTTGCCGCTACATCTCACAATCTCATGAGAGGTAAAATATCTGTTGATAAAGTTTCCTCCAGTTGTTTATCATATTGTAAGGCTAGGGCCTTGTGTCCTTTGGCATGAGAAATCCTGTCCACACTTTCTGTCGTCACCACTTCCTCTTCAACCCCTTCTTCTGCGTCTTTTTCATAGATCGTCTTCATGATTTCATCATCTATCACTTCAAATTCTTTCCTGAACAATCCATTCTCTGATGTGTCAGCATATCATGGCACTTTTTGTAATAAAGAGAGTAGGCTTATGTTATCTTGATCGTTCTGATGAAGTTCCTCACTTATCAGAGATTCTACTTGTCTTCATATAGTAAAACTTAGCAATCGTATTTGCCCTAACACTTTCCCAAGATTGAGCCAAATAGTAAGCTACGTTCTTCAAATTCAGATACCTCAGTTTCTCTACCATCTTTATCCTTTGGTCCATAGCATCATAGAGATGAAAAAAGGTTTCTGCAGTAATTTCTTTTTAAGGTCTCTAAAACACCCTGGTCCGTAGGCTGCAAAATGGATGTGGCATTTGGAGGCAAAAACATAGTCTTTATTTCTCCATCTTGAAACTCCTCTTCGTTAGCATGGAAAGGACAATTGTTTAGAATCTGCTGTTCGAGGCAAATTTTTGTTTTTCAAAAACTTTTTGGTTTATGGTACAAATTCATCAAAAAACCACTTTTTAAAAATCTTTGCAGTCATCCACGCACTTTTCTGGTTGTAATATTTCACTGGTAAAGCATTTTTAGGAAAATTTTTGAATGCTGTTGGATTCTTTGCCTTTCCTATCATAGCCAGTTTCATTTTCATAGTGGCTGTAGCTTTACTGCATGGAAGAATTGTTACTCTTTGCAATTTTGACCAGGCGCTGCTGCTTCAGCCTGTGATGCAAGTATCTTTGTTGATAACATTTTTTTAATTTAAGCCAGACTCATCACAGTTAAAAATTTGTTCACCTGATAAGCTTTCACTATACAAAAACTTATGAAAGTTATCTCTGAACAATTAAACAGCTTCAAAATTGGCGAATAGCTTCTCCCCACAGGTATTAAGTTGGCATATTCCATACCTTTTCTTCCACCTATCAAGCCAGCCTGCACTTGCTGTAAAACGGGTCACCTTCTCGTTGAGTTCATTTCAGAATTTTATTGTTTTTCCCTGCAAAATTGATCCTGATATCGGGACACCTTTGTCTCTATGTTGAGTGAACCAGAGGAGTAAAGCTTTGTTTATTTTTTGTACTCATATTTTTTCGTCTTCATATCTTACAAAGCATTTGCCGTTACTCGTTCGGAACACCACTTTTCAATTTCAATCTTGAGCAATTTTAATGAAGTTTCACCATTGTCTAACATCTTTAAAGCTTTGAGTTTCTTTTCCATTGAAATAGTCACCAATTTCCTTTTAGAAGTCATCACTTTATAAAGGTGTTGAACTTTTAGAAAACAGTGAATAAAAAAAAAAAATTACATGAAATGTTATGAAACATACACAAGCAGAATGCACTCCAAACATCAACTCTTCCAAGAATCTGAATTGATACTAAAAGGCGGAAATGAAAGAACAGAGAGAGGTGGTCGACTCCCATCTTTCTTTTGAAGAAAATGTAGGTCATCGGTGAGGTGTGTAAGTGACATATAGACACAAAGACCTGACACGTACAGTCTGGAAATGCAAAAGTGGTGCACGGACATTGTACATTCGGTTTTGTTACAAATCTTTTAAATTGCTTCAAATATTGTTCTTTGAGGCTAGGTCCGGTAAGCCTAAGCCAGACTCTACTGTACATCCTTTTTTCCTTCCAGCCCAAGGTAAAGAGACTTTGTGGTGATATGAGAGAGAAAAAGAGAGACTTTATGAGTATTTGAAAGAAACAATTTTTAGAACTATGAGTTCTAACTCTTTTTTTCTAACACTCTTTTTTTATGTTTTGTTATAATTTATAAATAAAATTTGTTATAATAAAAATAAAACGTTTATTTATAAATAAATTTGTTTTTCAGAATATTATGAAAACCTCTTCAATTTTATTTTATTTTAATTTAAAAATTTTAGTCAACTGCAACTTTGGAAATAGACAAAATATTTTTTCAATGTCTTTTTCCTAATGTTGTCTTGCCAACGTAAACATATGTATGAAATTTAATTTATGTGGTGTAAACGGTTAAAATAATTAGATAACATGTAATGAACGATTTTAAGGTGTTTGGAATTATTAAATTTCATAGTGTGTACCTAAAAGTGCATAAAGTCTATGATATATATAAAATATTATACAGATATATAATTGTAAATGTTGAATTATACGAGGTTTGTCCAATAAATACGCGAACTGGTCGAATATGGTGGCCATTACGGAGAGTTAAGCCACGCCCACTGGCCTCACGTGTTGTCTGGGACCCAATGAGCCGTCAGTGCTTGGCAGAACGTTACGCTGTGCGGATCTTGCGAGTAGAGTTATTTTTAGTTTTGCATTATTTTTTTGTTCGTCGATATGGAAATTGACCAATTCAATGAACAACGAATTAACATCAAGTTTTTGGTAAAGCTTGGTAAAAATTACCAAGAAATTGCTGAAATGTTGAGAGTTGTTTATGGTGATAATGCTATGAAGAAAACAGCCATTTTCAAGTGGATTAAGCGCTTTAAAGAAGGTCGAGAAGGCGCCACGGATGATGCAAGAATTGGACGACCTTCAACCTCTTGTGTGCATGAAAACATTGATCGTGCGGCGTCTTGTCCTTACTGATCGCCGAAAAACTGTCCGAATGATAGCTGAAGAACTAAATTTAGGAAAATCAACAGTGCACACAATCTTAACCGAGCATTTGGGCTTAAGAGAAAGTTTGTGCGAAAATCGTGCCAAAACTGCTGACTCGCATCAAAAGTTGAGAAGAGTCTATTGTGTTACTGACTGGAAAAATTCCATGGAAAATGATGTTGGATTCTTAAATAGGGTTATCACTGGTGATGAATCGTGGTTTTTCGAGTATGACCCGAATCGAAATCGCAAAGCATGGAGTGGAAAGCAACAGGTGAAGCTCGAACAAAAAATCAAGGAAAAGCCGATCAAAAATCAAAGTCATGCTCCTGGTTTTCTTTGATATCAAAGGTGTTGTTCATCATGAATTCCTTCCTGAGGAAAAACGGTAAATTCTGAGTTCTACCTTAACGTTCTCAAGCCGTTTGAGAGATCGAGTGCGCGCCGTGTGCGACCACATTTGACTCAAAACGATGGATGGATTCTTCATCAAGACAATGCACCCGCACATTCGGCTTTGATTGTTCGCCAGTTTCTGGCTAAAAATTCAATCACTATCCTTGATCATCCCCCTTATTCACCGGACCTCACCCCCTGCGACTTTTTTCTATTCCCTAAATGCAAAAATGTGATGAGGGGACAGCATTGGGAAGATGTGGACACAATAAAACAAGAAACGACGAGGAGACTGAAAAGCCTGACTTCCGAGGACTTCCAAGGGTGCTTTGAAGAGTGGAAAAGAAGATGGGATAAGTGCATAGCAGTGAATGGAGAGTATTTTGAAGGGGACAAAATCAATGTACATGAAATTTTGTAAAATAAAGTTTTTATGACCTTAGTTCGCGTATTTATTGGACAAACCTTGTATATTGTATGTTCTTAATCATATTTTGGCTAATGGTTGTCAAAATATAAAAAAAAATTTGAGTGTTCTCTGCATGTGTTGTGTAGAAAGTGCTGCGATGTTGAATACATTGGGTGTTGCTTGGAGCTAATTTTTACTGATAAGGGCAGTTGCATAGTAATATTGTTTTGTTTTAGCAATACACAATGCAAAACAAAGATTTGCCTAATCAGCCGTAATCTACAATCTAATTGTCATGTTCATGAAAATATTGAAAGCAAGGCATTCTGTTAATACTGCCTGTTGTCTAATTGGTAAACCACACGTACTTCAGACTTACCCTTTCCAAGTTTAACACTTTGCTAGTCATGTATTTCTGCACAGCACCCAAGAATGATATCAAAATAATGTTTTAATGTATTAAATAAAAGGATTTTGTGTCATTTTATGGCACTATATTTTGTAGGTCTATTATTTCTAAACTATTTAACTGCAGTACCGTAGCTTGTGTTAGCTACATTTATGTTTATGTTTGGTAATCTGAACCACCTCCAGTCCATTATCAAGGTTCCACTGTATATTTAAATAATTATACAAGATGTCAGGTGAATATTTAAGATTAAAGAACAGCTACAATACTTTTAAGGAATATGAACTAGTTCACATACTATTGAAGATTACTAAACTAAAGAAGATAATTAGGGAGACTGTGAGATTTATCAAAATTATTAAACAGTTTTTAAATTACATTATAATTCACAACATTAAGGAAGTGTGTTAATTGTAGTTCAGAACATTGAAACTGGAAAATTTGTTAACACTATTGTAACGTTTTAAGATCTAATTTGACTTTATTCATTTTAGTTGTCACAGAACATACCTTATGAAGAAAGAAAACTTTTAGAAGAAAGGTTCGTCCTTGAGGACGGACGTCATGTACATAAATACTCCGTCTACCTATTTAAAAACAAATGGCTCTATATTTGTCATTTATGCAATATGCCTGGTAAAAATTGGAATACTTTTATTTGCCATATTAACGGGAAGGCTCACAGAGAATTACGTAGGTGTCCAATAAATACAGTGGAAAGATTTGGAATTAGAATAGCTGAAGGTATGTTGTAAACTTTGCTACATATATTACTTATTTTATTGTACAATCTTTGTTTACAGCACAAATTAATTTTAAAACTAAATGTAGGCTAAACATTAATAAAATTATCTGTTGTACCAATTACAACATTAAATTACAGTGAATAATTTTTTATGCACAAAAATAAAATATTGGCTGGAATAAGCATAGTTAAAAACATATGTATTACTCCTCGTTGAGAGAAATAATTATAAGGAAATTGTTGATACACTGCCATTAATTTTGCTAACAAAAAGAAAACACCTTTTCACTTATGTTTATTGGGCAACTTCAAACAGTATTTGTTTTTTTGCAGGACCGAAAGGAAAAGTTATTAAACCTGGGATAGTTGAACATAAACACACTATTTTTACTAAAGCAACAAGAAACTATGATGAACCATTAATTGGAACAGAATATTTGGTGGAATTGGTAGAAAAACAACCAGTTTTAGACCCATTTAGTGCAACAGCTGATTATGTTTGCTTACTCTGCGATGAAGAGGGAAATATTGATTTCATCAAAGAACACCTTGGTTCTTTTAAACATTGCTGGACATATTTGGTAAGAAAATGTACGGCTGTACATGTGCATGTAATTGTCTTAGATTTTAATCTAACTAAATAAAGTGAATTTTGTTATTATGATTAAGAACTTTAAAAATTGGTGCATATTAGATGCATAGACTTTGTGAACATTGGAGAATAGTTCATGTGCCAAAATTTATTTAATAAAAATAAAATCCACTCTTTCTAGAACTAAAACAGAATGTTGTATGAATTATTACTTAAATTCGTGTGCATTCTCTTTTCATGGGTCCAAATATTCACTGTAGATGTGTATAGTTAGTTGCATTCATGTTGATCTCTTGTGTACTTAGTTTAGTAAGAGAGAGGTGGTCATATGACTTCAGATTTGTAGCATATGTAAAAATAAAGAAAATTGTTATTTTGATCCAATATAGAAATTACACGTTGCTTTTTGAATTAATAGTTCAATCTAAGTTAAATGTAACTGAAACCTTCAAATTAAAGAGTAATTTTTTAGCTATATTCCCGAATATTATTTCCTTACCAAGTATTACATAATGCCTTCTCATGTGGAAAACAGTTACCTATCTTATAGCAGCAAATGAATACATTCATAGATCTCATTTAGAAATTCTTAGTTCGTGAATTTTCCAATAGAGGGAAGGAGAATGTTCAATGTATATTCCTTGTTAGAATTTTTTCAGAAGTCATAAAATCATATATATATATATATATATATATACATATATACATACACGAGGGTAGTCTGAAAAGTTTCCGACCTAACTCCCATCTCTGTAACCCATCCAAATAGTACTCAGCGTTTTTCTCTGCAAAATAATTGTTCTCGAAGGTGATTCCCTCTTCATTTGACGAAAATCTCTGTCCTCCGAGCGCAATTTTTAGATGAAGGAACAAAAAGAAGGGCTAGATCTGGTGAGCAAGGTGGATGGTCAAGCAGTTCAATCCGTAATTCGTGGATTTTCGCCATGGCAACCGCTGAGGTGTGAGACGGTGCGTTGTCTTGGTGAAACGGGATTTTCTTTTTCTGCAAATGTGGCCATTTTTCCGCAGTTCTAACTTCAGCTTGTCAAGTAATGATGCGTAGTATGCTTGTGTAATGGTTTTTCCTTTCTGAAGATAGTCGATTAAAATAAACCATGACTATCCCAAAAAACAGTCGCCATCACTTTCCCAGCTGAAAAAACAGTTTTTGCTTTTTTTGGAGCCGGTTCCCCCTTTTCAGTCCACTGTTTGGACTGTATTTTTGTTTCGGGCGTATAATGGTGTATCCAAGTTTCATCTACAGTAATTAATCGGCGCCAAAACTGGGATTTATTGCGCCTAAACTGCGCCAACAGAGCATTGGAAATGTTCATTCGAACACGTTTTTGGTCTAACGTGAGCAAACACGGCACCCAACGCGCGGACAGCTTTCTCATGTCTAAATGTTGATTTAATATGTGACAAACACGTTCTTTTAGCATGTTCATAACATCTGCTATCTCTCTCACTTTAATTCGGAGGTCATCTAGCACTATTTGGTGAAGTTTGGCGATGTTTTCGTCGGTAGTTGCAGTTTTTGGACATCCCGAACGTTCATCGTCTCCCAAGCTCTTACGGCCACGTTTAAATTCAGCTGCCCAAAATTTCACTGTGGTAAATGATGGTGCAGAGTCCCCATACACAGAATCCAACTCATCTTTGATTTGCATTGGCGTATTGCCTTTCAAAAACAAATATTTAATGACAGCTCGATACTCAATTTTGTCCATTTTCATAAAAATACTCACATCAACTCACTTAAACGACTGTTACATAACAACTTAGCGTCCAAAATGGCTGAAACTTTGGTGAGTAACTGTCAACAGATGAACAACGAAATTCGAGTGCTGCTATCTTCATGTTGAGGTCGGAAACTTATCAGACCACCCTCGTATGTGTGTGCGTGTGTATATATATATATAAAGAATAACTTGATTTGTATGTCTCATGATAAATTAGTGATTGTCTGATATACTTTGTTTTTACATGTCACAACATATTTGTGCAGTATTATAATGTTGTATGATATTGCTTATGTATGTAGCTGACGTACTGATTTGCTCAGCTTTGTTGTTTTATTTTTTTTTTTTTTTTTTTTTGTCTTTTTATTCACTACAATCTGTCACATATTGGGGGACATTAAGTAGTAGGTAGGTCGGGACTTGTCATGACATGCTCGGAACACATCCTACTTTACTTTATTATTTAAGTATGTCTTGGGGCATTTTCCGTTTAAGTCGACGAGTTGCGCGAGTTTCCTCCATCAAGACTTTCGCTAGGCGATTTGGGTGGTTTATGATCCTTTCTTTGTAGGTTTTCGTATGACGCAGAATTTCTTGTTTGACTGTATATACTTGAAGGTCGTGATGCAGCTGTTCGTTTGTCACGTACCATGGAGCGTCGGTTACCATTCGTAGCATTTTATTCTGGAATCTCTGCAAGATTTCAATGTTGGAATGAGAGGCGGTCCCCCACAATTGGATACCATAGGTCCAGATTGGTTTAAACATAACATTGTAAAGAAGAAGTTTGTTGCCCATTGACAGTTGCGAACGGCGACCAATTAACCAATAGTACTTCCGTATTTGCAGTCCCAGCTGTTTGCGTTTGGTAAAGATGTGCTTCTGCCATGTAAGTCGCTTGTCCAGGTGTAAACCTAAGTATCTGACATGATCTGCTCGTGGAATTTCGACGTTATTAAGCGTTACTGGTGGGCATATACCCTTTTTTAAGGTGAAGGTGACATTTATTGACTTCGTTTCATTAGCCTTGATTCGCCACTTCTTGAGCCATGTTGAAATCTCGTTTATTCCTTTTTGTAGGATTTTGACGCCTCTGTTGGATCCTCGTGAGAGGACAAAATTGCGGTGTCGTCGGCAAAGGTTCCAGTTGTTACACAGTCTGACGTTGGTAGGTCAGACGTGTAAATCAGATAGAGTAGCGGTCCCAGGACGCTACCTTGGGAACTCAGCGTTAATATTGCAAAGACCCGAGAAAGCCTCTCCGTGATTCACCAAGAAATATCTATTCTCTAAGAAGGATTTGAGGATCTTATAAGTGTTGCTGGGAAGAACGATTTTATTTTAAATAATAATCCTTCATGCCATACTCTGTCGAAGGCCTGCGATATATCAAGAAAGACACTCGCGCAATACCTTTTAGATTCAAAAGACTTGTCTATTTCGCCTATTAACCTGTGCACTTGGTCAACAGTCGCGTGTTTTTGATTTAAATCCAAATTGGTGGTCGGGTATCAGTCCATGCTGTTCCACTAATGGCATAATACGTTGTAGTATTAATGTTTTGAGTATCTTTGATGGTATAGGTAACAGGCTTATTGGTCGATATGATTTTGGATCTTCAGGCTTTTTATCTGGTTTTAATAACATAATTATTTGTGCAGTTTTCCACTGTGGTGGAATAAATTGGAGTCTAACTATAGCGTTATAAATAGCTGTAATCATTGTTATTCCAGAGTCAGGTAGCTCTTGCAAAATTTTATTTGTAATGAGGTCATATCCTGGAGATTTCTTTGATTTTGCCTTTTGTATTACTCTTCTGACCTCTTTCGTTGTGAATTTCATTGACGTAATGTCCTCCGTTTCTATTTCTTTCAGGTATTCGGTTACTTTCTTCTCGTGGTCTGCTGGGCCTTCATAGGGATGAGGCTGGAAAACATTTGATAGATGCTCAGCAAACGTGTAAGCTTTCTCTTGGTCACTACGTGCCCAACAATTGTCCGCTTTTCTCAATGGCGGGAAATTGTTGTAGGTCGTTTGATGTTTCTTGTTGCTTTCCATAAGGAGTAGTCAGTAGCTGAAGTGGCATCAAGATCCTTGAGATATGTCTGAAAACTAGCGTTTCGATCTTGATCAAGGATTTGCTTAAGTTTTTTTATTTTATGGTTCAATAATTTTTTTGTATCAGGGCACCTGTTTTGCTGCCACAGTTTACGAAGATCTCTTTTTGCACCAATCTCATTCAGGATACTTGGAGGAATACTTTGCCCAGCTGGTCTATGTTGTTGGACTATTGGAGTTGAATCCCAAGCCGCACTCTGGATACTTGTGGTGAAAAATTCAACAGCATTCATAATGTCATTTTCCGTTTCAAGTGCGATTTCTGCGCTAAAAGCCTCGCTCTACCAGAATACTAAACATGTCCCATTTGGTTTTATTACTGTGCAGTGTACACTTTTAGTTGTCTCTCTAACTTTCACCCCAATTTCCACCAGAATAGGAGAGTGATCCGATGATAGCTCCCAGCAACTACAGCAAGACATGTTGTCCCTTGGTACACCTTTGGTGATGCAAAAGTCAATAATGTCTGGTATCTTTGCTGGGTCAGACGGCCAGTATGTAGGTTGTCCTGTTGAAATTACGTTCATTGTTCCTGCCTGTACGCTCTTAAAAAGTTCACGGCCTCTAGGAAGAGTAAGCCTGGAGCCCCAAAATGTATGTTTGGCATTATAATCACCTCCCGCAATGAAACGATTGCCAAGATATTTGAAGTAGTCATCGAACTGTGCCTTCTTTACAGTGTGTCTTGGTGGACAGTAAAGTGACGATATTGTAATCTTGCTTATCCAGTCATACACAACAACACTCGTGGCTTGGATGTAGTCCTTTTGGTATGGTTGTGCCTGATGATGTTTTATGTTAGATCTAATAAGAATGGCTGATCCACCGTGTGCTCTACCATCAGGATGCATCGTATGGTATAATGTGTAGTTGGGTATTTTGAAGAAGCTCTTAGTCGTAAAGTGAGTTTCAGAAATCAGCATAATGTCTACTTTGTTTATTTGTAAGAAAATCTTTAACTCATTAGAGTGGTTTGACAGGCCATTGGCATTCCACACGCATAGTTTTATGGATGCGAATTGGACAACTTTGACATGAGTTCAGCTAACATCTGAGTCATTGTTAGCATTTGGTTCATGAGAGCTTGTATCGAACTGTTGAAGGTACGCAAAATTTCCACCATGTGTTGTTCAGTAGTGTTACCTTTAATTGTTTCTAGGTTTTGACCATTTTTGCAGCTGCTGCATATGACTTGCCTGAATTATTTTCAACGTTGCTTTGGCTTATTTTGGTTACATTTTCTAGGTTTTTAGGCTTTCGGTTATTGGTTATCGATCTCGGATATTTTATTTTTTGCAGCTCTTTATAGACAGTGCAGCCCTTATAATTTGCAGGATGGTTACCTTCACAGAGAATACATTTTACTTTGTCTGAACGCGTTCTTTTCTCGGGCAGTTTGCCGTATGGTGGGGTCCAGCACATTTCACACAACTGGGTTGTCTGTGGCAGTATTTCTGCGTATGACCATATTGTTGGCAGTTGGAACATTGAGGAATTGAACGTTTTGGTCTTGGAGGTTCAATTTCTATTTGGCAGTTAAGGAGTGACCTGATGCTATAAATGTCCTTATTGTTCGGACTTGGCTGCAAGTCTATGAAAAACATAGGAAGAGGTTTTTTTGTTCTGCTGTTTTTAACATTCCAAATATTGTTTGGTTTATGGTGTAACTCCTCTAAGGCTTGTTTTATTTCTTCAGTGTCGGTTGAGGGATGCATGCGTTTTAGTACTACTCTAAAGTTTTTCTCCCTTTTAGGTTGGTATGTGTAGAATTCAGTGTTTCTAATTTTGAGTTCTTTATATATAGTCGAATACGACTCGGAGGTTGTTTTATTTGCTCCTCAGTTTTGAAAGTTAGACCATTCGATAAAAAATCAAAAAGGCTACAAAAAGGTATTTTGACGTTTGTCACTAAAATTTACCGTTATTGATTTAGTTTGGTTTAAAATTTTTAAACATCAGGTATATTAAAATGGGTTAGTTTATGGAGAAGGTTAGTTTCCCATTAGGCTTCTGTCTGGAAAAGATGCTTACTCAAGTGACAATTTTGCTGATCAAATCGTTCTAAAGATATAAAATATTTTGTTAACAAAATCAAAATGGCTGCTAATGTGAAAATGAGGTGTTTCAGGTCTTATGTTTATTTGAACTTTCTTAATATCTCTATGTATAGTATCAGTTGCTGATATTGTTGTGTAGTTTTGAATTATCCTGTATATATTTTTTCAGAACAAGTTTTTTCCTTATGCAGTAAAACAAATTGGATGTAAAACTTATGATGATGAAACGATGTTAAAAGTAGTGAAACATATAGTAGCGAAAGTTGAGTATACCTATGGGAGGCTGAAGGCATCACAGGTTCTGCGTACATTTTATCCTCATGAAAAAAGAGACATTCTTGAAAAAATTGATAAAGGCCAACATATGAGGTAAGACATTAATAATTTATAATGAAAATTTTGTATCTTGTAATGATTCTGGAAAATGTACACAATTTTCATTCCATATTACACATTCGTAAACAAATTATTCTAAACTTTGAAATAGGTTAATCCTGCGAGAGTTGATACAGTAACGTAATCAGTTCAGTAGTTATCAATTTTTCTTTTTGTTGAAATTTAAGAATTATAGTTCCACACGTAGTGAAAGCTTAATAGTTGGTAAAATAAATGAAAAATTTAATTTTAATGAGCAGTTGTGTTTCTCTTAACAATGAATAATTTTGTTTACCCTAATTTTGATAGTTCGATAATTTTATTCACGCAAAGAACTTTCAGTAGGGTAAGTTTTTTTTGTATTTTAAGGTGAAAAGCACGTTGAGGCTATTATCGCCTCCTTAAATGTAATTGTGAGTGTAAAGTGTTAAAGTCGTAAGTGTAGTGTTGTAACTGTAAGTGTGTGTTAGACTCAGGTACCACGAGGGACATGTAAACCCTCTCAATAGGTGCAGCTAGTCTGCACCCCCTGCGGGGTCAGTAGGGTAAGTGACCCTGGTCAGAGAAAAGTCAGAGAAAATGTCAGTAATTCGGGATAAATTTTTGTTTAAAAGAAAATGGTAATTTATAATTATAGTAAATAAATAAGGATTTGCATATTATTTTTTATGTAAAATTCACAAAAAAAGAAATATGTGCTGTTGGCCAGTCCTTGAACAAATTGTATGTGCACATAAATATACTAGTATAAGAAGATCGTACATTGCCATGTTGACTATTTCCTTCTTGGTACTTTAACCATGATACGTACACTTGTAGAGTTTTAAATTTAAACTCTTTATAAAAACAAAAATTTCTGAATACCGTATAAGATTACTAAAATAATGTATCAACTAAAATTACCATGTGAAAACCTAAAACACAAAAAAACCGTATTGTGTTTTTATGTTTTAACCTTTGTTTTCAACTATTTCGAGTACATAATTAGCACTCGTAGTCCTTTTGTGTATTATAAACATTTTAGTAAAATTTGTTTATCAATAGTTTGAATTACTGTACATCATATGAAGTATCAAATTACGGCCAACTATTGTAATATTACAAAATATGGTAACACTGCACAACAAAATTTCTCTCTTCGTTCAGTTTAATTAATCAGTCACCTTAAGTCCAAATGCGGGAAATGTTAACAGGTCATTAAAATTTGATCATTTTATTCTTGATGGAATTTTAAATCACAATATTTGTAGCTTTTCAAAGAAGATTAGAGCTTTTAGCAATTTCATTTTATAATTAACCATGCATATTTTGTACAAAGTTTTATTTAATAGAAGATCACGGTATTATTTCAAAATTATTAGTAAGTGATTTATGGAAATTTCCCTACAGACTAGTGGGGACTGGCAACACTGCACTGTAATAGTTTTCTTACGGAATATAGTTTTCTATAATGTAAAACTTATGGAATTTAAATGTTTAATTAAATACTTAGTTTTATTTATTTTACACAGTTAGTTTACACAGTTTTACGGCTAAAGTTAAGATTAACCCATTGGTAACGAAAGACGTATATTGCCCGTCCTTCTCTCTCAATGGCTTAAGTACTAAAGACGGGCAATGTCCGTCCTCTACTTCCCTGATCTCTTTGCCGTATATTTCTAGTCTAAAAGTCGAACATAGAAATATAAATCTATTTTCAATCTATGAGATATTTTTCCTTCGTTTATTTCCGTTGTTACTCGTTAATTTCCGCCAGTTTCTTTGTGAAGTTGTGTACGAATTTGACAGTTGTAGAAACATGGCTTCTCGTAAGGAATTGTTTATTTCTTCGAGTGCATTTAGTGAGTTTGTTGGGGATATTTTAAATGAAAGTAGTTGTGAGATTAGTGATAATGAAGAGCAAGAAGGTATTGTTGAAAATGACAGTAGTGATAGTGATAACAGTGATGATGAGATCTGTGAAAATAGGCCTAATTGCAGACAATACTACACATAACCTACAAGTAAATGATTGGCAGTGGACTTCTAATCCAAATATAACTAAAATTCTGGTGACATTTTATAGGGAAAATCCCCCCAACAAGCAAAGCAAGGCCATCTAGAAAGTGTAGAGTATGTACTGCAAAAGGAAAAAGGTCTGAAACAATTTACCAGTGCAAAAAATGTAGTGTTCCTTTGCATTTGGAAAATTGTTTTGAAATTTATCATAGTCGGACAAATTTTAAAAAAAGGAAACAAAATGTACATAGTGTAAATATATAAACATAAAAAAATGTTAATATAGTGTTAAAAGTGTTGGCTAAATATGTGTTAAAAATTACAACAACATTATGTAGGATAAAATTGGTAGGTTAGTTGCTTTTATTATTGCACATAATCTTAGTGTAAACTACTGAAAAAATTCAGTACTGAAGGCCAATAGCATGTCAGTAAAATCCAGTTTCCAATGGGTTAACAGTGTAAGGTTTTCTGGACGGAGTAGGAGTAGAGTCTTGTTTGTTGAACTTATTTTGTTTAACAAAGACGGCTGTAGTTACATGTTACTGGTTAGTCAAAACCACACTTGTATATATGGATAAATAAGTAAATTGAGTCTCCAGCATGTCAAAATAATATCGAAAAAAAATAATGATGGTAAAATCGTTTCTTTCATTTATAATCGTTGTGTTGAGTATTATTTGTTTGATTTTTGTCTATAAAAAAATTACATCTTTTAATTCAGTGGTATAATGATGAAATGACATCATTCTGAAAAAAGGACATCTGCAGAATGCTGCACGTTTTCTCAGCTGAATGTGTATTTCTGTATCGAGTTGCGTAATAGTTGTCCAGCACATTCAATATTTATTTGACAAGGCGAAGTGTTGACTCAGCTAGACAAAGAACAAGAAACTATATTTTGTAAACATCCACAGTCACTTGGGGTATAGTCATTATGTCTACAATAGATCTACACAAACGGTGTGCAATCTGTTAGTAGTGTAATCTATTATAGATGTCGCCAGTTTGATGTGGTGTTGACTGTACCTTTTACTCCCTTCACACTGTAGCATCACAATAAATAAACAGTATTGCACTCAATGACAGGTCAACAGGAGTTGGCTTTGTCGAGTAATGGTAACTGGTTAGACACTTGACCTTTGATGATAATTAAATTGTTTTTGTATATATATATATATATATATATATATATATATATATATATATATATATATATATATATATATATATACACTAGGTGGTCTGAAAACTTTCCGACCTAACAAAGATACAAGACATTTTCCAGAAATTTTTTTTAAATTTTTCAACATAGTCTCCTTGTACCTCTACGCACTTCTCCCGGCGATGCTCCCATCTCTGTAACCCGTCCAAATAGTACTCTGCATTTTTCTCTGCAAAATAATTGTTCACGAAGGTGATTGACTCTTCATTTGACAAAAATCTGTTCCTCTGAGCGCAATTTTTAGATGAGGGAACAAAAAGAAGTCACTTGGGGCTAGATCTGGTGAGTAAGGCAGATGGTCAAGCAGGTCAAACTGTAAATCGTGGATTTTTGCCATGGCAGCCGCTGAGGTGTGAGACAGCATTGTCTTGGTGAAACAGGATTTCCTTTTTCTGTAAATGTGGCCGTTTTTCCGCAAGTTCTTATTTCAGCTTGTCAAGTAATGATGCGTAGTATGCTCGTGTAATGGTTTTTCCTTTTTGAAGATAGTCGATTAAAATAAACCATGACTATCCCAAAAAATAGTCACCATCACTTTCCCAGCTGAAAAAACAGTTTTTGCTTTTTTTGGAGCCAGTTCCCCATTTGCAGTCCACTGTTTGGACTGTATTTTTGTTTTGGGAGTATAACGGTGTATCCACGTTTCATCTATAATAATTAATCGGCGCCAAAACTGGGATTTATTGCGCCTAAACTGCGCCAACAGAGCATTGGAAATGTTCATTCGAACACGTTTTTGGCCTAATGTGAGCAAACGCGGCACCCAACGCGCGGAGAGCTTTCTCATGTCTAAATGTTGATTTAATATGTGACAAACACGTTTTTTTGACATGTTCATAACGTCTGCTATCTCTCTCACTTTAATTCGGCGGTCATCTAGCACTATTTGCTGAACTTTGGCGATGTTTTCATCGGTAGTTGCAATTTTTGGACGTCCCGAACGTTCATCGTCTCCCAAGCTCTTACGGCCATGTTTAAATTCAGCTGCCCAAAATTTCATTGTGGTAAATGATGGTGCAGAGTCCCCATACACAGAATCCACCTCATCTTTGATTTACGTTGGCGTATTGCCTTTCAAAAACAAATATTTAATGACAGCTCGATACTCGATTTTGTCCATTTTCATAAAAATACATCAACTCACTCAAACGACTGTTACATTACAACTGTGCATCCAGAATGGCTGAAACTTTGGTGAGTAACTGTCAACAGATGTACAACGAAATTCGAGTGTTGCCGCCGACGAGTACTGCTATCTTCATGTTGAGGTCGGAAACTTATCAGACCCCCGTGTGTGTGTGTGTGTGTGTGTGTGTGTGTGTGTGTATTTATATATATATATATATATATATATATATATATATATATATATATATATATATATATATAGAGAGAGAGAGAGAGAGAGAGAGAGAGAGAGAGAGAGAGAGAGAGAGAGAGAGAGAGAGAGAGAGAGAGGATAAAAAAATTTAAATTGTGTTTTTATTATTTTGGTAATGAAATAATGTATTGCATATATTATTGCCTAAAAATTAATATATAGTTGGCCCAATCTTTCTTTGACCCGAACCGAAATCGGGTTTTTCAAACAGCCCGACCCATAAAATTCAGGACCCCATAGACCCCTACGTGATAGATCATGTAAACCATTTAATATGCTACAGTCCCAACCAAAAGATAATTCATGTCAACTAGTGCTTTCCAGGTATTTCATTCACTTAACCTCCAATTCATTCAAACTGTAAGTTACCAAAATAAAAAAAAATTATTTAGTTTTTAAAATGAATTTATTTATTTTTTAATTTAATCATCTTGATAGACTAACTGATAACAGTAAACAACATAATTTTACATGATATACAATAAATGATCCTGACTTTATACAAGACATTATCTATTTGAAAACATTTTTCCATGATCAAAATAAGTGGCATCCCTCTGTAATTATAATCTGTTTTGTTATAGAGAAGTACCAGGAAAGGATTTTGGAGAGTGTGTGGATCCTTCCAAAGAGCATATTGCCAATTGCCCTGGTAAGTTAATAGAAACATTTCAATTCTAAATAAATATTCAAACAATCAAGCCATCTTACGGCATCATTTTTAATACTTTTTGTTTATATATGTGTGAACAGAATTGTCAAACTCACCACTTCAAACAATTTAAGTGCGATAATTTTTTGTGAATAATTTTTCGAATTTAATATTTCAACAAGTTAATAATTACTTAAAACATTGCTTCACTTTTCTGTGTACACGGTTAACTATTAAAATTATAAGTACAACTGAACAAAAAGTTAAGTATTGTGAATGGGCCTTCAAATTTTGACAATATAGCAGAATCTATACAATGTTTCAGAGCTGAATTTTTTAAGTGTCGAGCCACCAATCAAAATGTCAAGACAAAAATTTTTTTTGTCAAAACTGGTAATGCTGTCAAAAATACAGCCCGGTTTATAGATGAAGGAATAGAGGAAACTTTGTGTGCTTCATTAATTCAATTTCAAAGTTTCTTCAGATGTGAGTTTGCCAAAATCAACTGTCCAAAGAATAGCAAAAAATAATTAAATAAAAAAAAGACACTTGGTTTTGAAAGATGACTCAGGTTGATTTGCATATTATTTAGCATCATAAAGTTGATCTAAGCCAGTGCGAATGTCTCAGATGAATCTACTTCCTACCCTAATGGCATATTATCATATAAGCAGTAATTGCAGTAACATGAAAACTCTCATTGTTGTTTAAATCCAAACACATTACTGCCTGGGCGGCTGGTACTGTTGTTTTTATTCTCAGTGTGTGATTCACCGGCTGTATCTGACAGTCTGCTGAATTGAACTTAACATCTGTTTATGTAGTTTCTCAAACGTTCCATGTGTTTCCAATATTTCTTGTCCTAGAACGCTATTGCCTGTGCACGTTAAGGTCCTCAGTTCCAGCCACAGTTACTCCCATTGCTTTACCCTTACCGTTAATACTGATCCCTCATAGTCGTTAATCTAATTGGAATAAAGAATGGACATTAAAAAAAAAATCTTCAGTATATTAATACTGCTTGTTGTTCCGATTGCTGGATTAAATTTAGTGTAAATTTTATTCTCAGTGTGTAATTCAAATGAATATATCAAAGGGGACCTTTTACTATGTTCTACTTTCGTATTTAAAACATAACCTATAAAATTAATGACTGAATTCTAAAATTGTACCTTACTGAAATATTTACAAATGAAACCTACTATGTCCGGATTTTACATTACAAGCCGTCTCGGTGGCCTAGTTGATAGCATACTGGGCTTTCATCCTGAGGACCCGGGTTCGATTCCCAGCCAGGGCTTGGCATTTTCATACGCTATAAATCACCCCATCATCTGCATTAGCCCAAGTGTGCACAATAGTCGAACGTTAAACACAAAAAAAAAAAATTTTTACATTACATACCTAAATCAGATTATAGAATTTATTGTTTACTAAAAGCATAGGCTTTTATTTAATAATATTTGCATATTAAAATTGGCCTGACCGATTCTACTTTAAAAACTGATTGTCAGTAATTATTTAAGTTTTGGATACATTGATAATTTAAATATTACTTTCAACTATGTTTGTTTAGCAATCAGCTGTTTTGGTACACACACAATTATTTTTGTCACGTATGCCTGCCTGCACTGTGCTGCACTCACATAAAGGCACTTTATAATTTATTCTTAGTGTGCAGTTATGTCTGTATCTGACAGATTCTGTTGGAGAATGGAACTTAGGTCTGTTTATATAGTTTCTCAAAGGTTCCCTGTGTTTCCAATATTACTTGTCTTACAGCTCCCCAGCCTTCTTCATTACTGCTTGTTGTTCCAATTGGTGCAATATTTGGCTGTTTTTATTATTATTACTTTTATGAACAGTATGTAGCCCTATTGAAACAGACCTTACTTCCAAGTTCGTTTATGTATGGAATGTTTTCCCCCGTATGACTTTAAATTGAGAAATCATATTACTGTTGTCTACCTGTTTTACGTTTGTTTAATAACCACTGTTTTATCTGTAAAAATCCCTACTTTTTTCTTCTTTCATCTGGATCACCCACTTTGGGGTACGCCAAATCAATTACTTTGATGTGCGTTAGCTGCCCTCCGCTGTATCCAATACTGCTTCATTCTATCCGAGGCTGCCTTCCTTCTTTCATCCGAGACTGCCCCGCCCCTTTTAGATGTTGGTTTTTCTTGGAACCTTTGGTTTTCATTATGTAAAAGTTTTCGCAGTTTAAGTACATCGTCAATCATCTCATCTGATATCGCCAGCTCAGTTAAGTCTTCCTGGACCCGCCTGAACCAATTACTCTTCGTTTTCCGATCTCTGAAGAAAGCAAAGATCCGCCTAGTAAGTCTACTGCTGTTCATCCTACTAATATGGCCATAAAAACTAAGTCGTCTTTTCCTCATGCTATCTGAGAGTCTCTCAATTTTGAGATACAGGTTTTTATTAGAAATCAACTTTATTTCTAAAGTTTTGGCCCAATATCTTCCTTATTAACTTTCTTTCCTTCTTCTCCAGGTTGTCCAGTAATCCCTTATTATTGAGTGTAAGAGTTTCAGATGCATATAAAGCCTCTGGTTTGATCACAGTTTTATAATGCTTAAGTTTGGAATTCCAGGATAACGATTTCTTGTTATACACCTCTTTGGTTAATTGAAACGCCAATTCCATTTTACACATCCTGGATTCCAATGCTCTCTTTTCTAAGGCGTTCCAGCTGATCCATTCACCCAGATATTTGAAGTGGTTAACTCTCTCGATTTTATGACTACCGACTCCCAGATGTCGTGGTGCATTTTTAATATTCGTTAGTATTTTGGTTTTCTCAAATGAGATTCGGAGACCTACTTTAATGGCTTGCTTCTGCAACTCTTTAATTTGTAATTCTGCCTCGGACCAGTCCTTGGCTATGAGAGCCAGATCATCCGCAAAAGCCAGGCAGTTACACTTCAGTCCTTTGGTCCCCATTTTGATTCTACTGCCTTCCTTCAGATTTTGATTCCACTCTCTAATCAACTTCTCCAGCACACCCTACTTTTTTATTAATAACTATTTTACTAATGTGACATGTTCTAAAATTAATTAGTACATATTTTTAATTTATATACAAATATTTGCAGTTGGTTGGTTGAGGCGGTTGAAAGAGCAAGAAAAAGGAGGAAAACCTCATTTGGCAGTCCCTCCCCCTTTGTCTGGACCTGCTCCAATGTAAGTCTTCATTTATATTTGTTTCTATTTCAACCACTTTAAGATGAACTTTTTGAAAACTGCTTTAGAAATTCAGTGTGGTTAATACTAGGGCTAAGCCAGATCCTGTTTGATACCAGTTCACCGATTCGACCAATACACAATACAAGATAGCGATACCATAGAATACAGTACTGTACCAATTTTTTAAATTTTGATCCAGAATTTTGTACCGGATATGAATTAAGAATATTAATTTGTAAAACAGATCTGGATTTTACAGTACTTTGAATAAAAAACAGGAGTTTTCCAGTTATTTTAAATTAGTTGTGTATATTGTTTACATAGATTAAAACAATTAACGTAAGACAGCACCCATTAAATATCAAATATGTAAATACAAAATAAAAAAATACTTTTTTAAACCCTTAACCTTTGTTGACTGAAGACGATAATAATGTACTACTGTGGTTTTTATGCTTTAAATTTATTTCAAAAGGTAAGGAATTCTAATACATGCAGTTGCAGTTATGTAGTATGTGTGAGGTAGCGATGTGCGATTACGAGATGTTTTATTCGATTGTTTTGATTGTAAAAACATCTCGATGCTTTTCGATTGTATTGGACTCATCAGTCGTTACTTGATGATTGATTTTCTTTCTGAGTCTTCCGACTCGCTGAATCTTAAAGTTTTGTGTTGTTGCTTACACTACTAGGCCTAAATCATCGACAAAACAATTGAATGAATCGTCAATTTACAATCAGAACTGATGTGGTAAGATCTTACAAAAAAAGTAAGATAAAGAAAATAATTTTGGAAAATCGATTCTATCACGTCACGAAATAAATTGTATTTAATGTAATTCTAAATGAGCAACTTATTATTATTTGTACAAGTAAAACTTTACAATATTGCAATAATCCCTTGAATTATACTAAGCAGTGCGTACAATATTTTTCTTTATAATTTTTTTTTATTTTGTAGAATTGTTAGTATGTTTTTAATTTTGTAGAGATCTTAATTTGATTTTTGTTTTGTATATTTTAGGCCAGAATATAGCACTGTTTTATTATTATAATTATTACTTAGCAAGACGTAAGACAACATTGTAATAAAGGTCATGAGAGAAATATAATACAGTAAAAAAATGAGGGTGTAGTTAACCCCCCTCCTAAATAGTAAATACTACTGTCCAGTTAAAGACAAGGAAAACATTGCTCTCAAAGCCCGAGTCGTAATCAGCTGTCTGTAACCATCACCCTAACAATTGTCAACAATGTCAAACATCTCAATTGTTCAACCCGACTGGTATTCGATGGCTTACTCAATCGTTTTGTTTTACGATGGTCGATTGTCTCGATTGTAAAAACATCTCAGAATTGCGCATCACTTTACACAAATGTAAATTTATTATTTATTACACAACTGTACATTCTTATATATACTAGCTAAGGTAATCTGTCAGGGTATTTATTAGTGAACTGTAAATTTCCTCAACTTTAAATTTATTTAATGGGTTGGGTTACAAATCTGTTTATATTACCAAAATATTATTGTCTTATTTTAAGAATTCATTGCACACACACACACACACACACACACACACACACACACACACACACACAAATATATATATATATATATATATATATATATATATATACACATAAATTTATTTTTTCTATGGTTTAGAATTTTGATAACATATCAGTGTTTAAGATTGCTGTCATGTTTATTTATTTTATTCCATAACTTGCTTTTATTTCAAATTTAGTTTATCAATTTAATACATAGTTGACATCTGTCAATCCAATTTTGAAAAATTTGGTCTTTTAGAATATCACTGTTGTTGATTTTTTGGCTGTAGTTTCTGAATCAGAATTTTTAGGGTTATAGCTTAAAAATATATTCCACAGGGTAATGGATTTGCGAAAAAGTTAATGCAACATGACATATATTTTATAACTAGCTAAATATGTTTACAATTCAGTTATGTAGTTATAAATATATAAATAACAGGCAGGAGATGACCAATTCCATTCCATGTAATATAATTGACAGACGTATCTCTTGCCTCACTAACAATATATATATAAACTTGGTTTTGTAACATATTAATTTTGGTTTCAGGACTAAAAGGAAGAGGTTAGCTCTAGGAAGGAAATTCCGTGAAGAAGATAGAATGCAGATAAACAATGACATAGAGTAAGCCATCACTAGTTACGTAATTCAAAATATGTAATATAAAGCCACTTGTATTCCAGCCTAATGAAGCTGGAACAAATTTACTTCTTAAGGGCCCCGGCATGTGTAAGGTGCCAAGTCACCATTCAATCTGCTGAACTTGCTGTCCTTAAGGTCTTAGTTTCAAGAACACAATTACTGTTGTAAGTAGTCTATTAACACTGATCCGCGCAAAGTATGGACATTAAGCAAAATAAATATAACCTCATTTATGGAAGCATGTATCTGGCATCAAGTAACACCACATAATTTTTTATATATAGCTAGCTAATTTATATTATTCAAGATTGATAAGAATCCATGAATATTTGCAATATGTAATAACGCTACCCTACACGCGTAGATCTGTATGACACACATGTATGCATAAACAAAATAGACCTCGTCTCTACACACTCAAATATGTAAGATAAGATTACTTCCTCTAGTTTGTTGGCACCAACATGAATTGTAACTACACTACCGGAAATATTGGACAGAAATGCTTGCACATACAAATTGGCAAACAAGTTAAGAGTAGCCTAAAATGTTTGTACAAACTTATATCCGGCGTTTTGTATGAAACATGCGTCATCACTAAACGCATAAAATATTTTGGCTCCAGTTTGTTTGCTCAAATAGTTTTCTACATTTAGGCGTGAGATCTGTGTGTGAAACATGTCGTGAATCAACAGGGGTTTGATTTCACGTGGTTTTTTATGTACATATGACACAGCTACAAGCTGTTGTATCAGCTGCGAGCTTCGTTTTCTTTGTCCTGCTGGAAATCTGCTTTTAATTTACATTTGTCATTTTTTTGTGATTTACATTTATTTTTAGTGTTATACTATGGTTTTTAAAAAAATGTGTGATAAGCGAAATTACTCTAAAACATTTGTTCAAGAATTTATAGAAATTTATAAAACACATCCTTTGTGGAAAGTCAAATCAAAAGATTATAGTTATAGAAATTCAAGGAATGAGGCATACGTTAGTTGAAAAACTGAAGGAGATTGACACTGACGCCAATAAAGATTTTGCAATAAGAAAAATTAACACTTTAAGATCAGCATTCAGAAGAGATCGTTTTTAAGGTCCTTTTTGGTAGAAACCCTTAATTCATTCAGGAAATTAACATACAAAAAATTGTCACGGTTTTTCAACCACTCTTGACACCATTTGCTACTTTTATTTTTCTCATTAAAATTATGTATTATTACATAATTATGTATTATTACAATGGCAGCACTAACTTTTCGAGGTGACATGATGAACTGTTGATACAACACTATTCGACATAGTAGCTGTGTTTAGGGTTGTGATTTGTATGAGCCAACATTCAGCGCTCTCATTTTTGTGTGGACCAAAGTAACAACACTAAACACTAAGATCTGTATGCCCAAACAGAGGAAACGAGCAAGTTGTTACAATTTTGTTCGAATGTATGGGGGCATTTGACAGAGTTATCGTTGCATTTCTACAACATGTAATGTCCCTACACGCTCATTTTTGTTGGCATAAAATTGTCGATTCAAACAAGTTTTAGCACAAGTCCTGCAGTTTGGTGTATAGACATATACTCATACATACATGTTTGTCATACAAATCGTCATGTCTATGACCTGCTGTACAGTTCGATGTTAAATAAAACGGTATTCGAGACAGATCCTTGTGGAACACCATACACTAACTTTTTTTTAATCATACTTGCTTCGGATAGTTACAAGTTGAAACATTTATAACATGGAAAATACAATAGGCTATTTAGTGTCAACACTGCATCTGAATGTCAATTTAATGAAACATTCATGGTAAACATAATTAATTACAAGCATTAACGATAAGAAATTTAAAATCATTTTTAATCATTATTAATATTGTTGTTTTAGGTATTAAAAATGGTTTTATAATGATCAGTAGTAATAATTGCTTTACGAGGTGTGTTCAGAAAGTAACGAGAATTTTAATTTTGTGAACAAAATATTCTACATTTTATTTATTCTTCTACATTGATGTTGTCGCCTTCCAAATAGTCCCCATTGGAGATTATGCACTTGTGCCAGCGCTTCTTCCAATCCTCGAAACACTTCACAAACTCGATCTTTGAGATAGCCTTTAGTTCTTTCAGCGATGCGCTTTTAATGTCATCTACGGCTGTAAAACAACGGCCCTTTAAGCTTCTCTTTATTTTTGGAAATAGGAAAAAGTCACGGAGCCATGTTTGGCGAATATGGAGGCTGGGGCATCGTTACAATACTGTTTTGGCCAAAAAGTCACAAACAAGCAATGAAGTGTGAGCTGGTACATTATCGTGGTGCAAAAGCCGTGAATTGTTTTTCCACAGATCGGGCGTTTTTTTCGGATTGCTTTTTCGGACAGTGTTGAACTTGTACGTAGTACTCCTTATTGACCGTTTCACCTGGTGGCAGGAATTCATGATGCACTGTGCCATTAATATCGAAGAACGCAGTAAACATAACCTTCACGTTCGACCGCACTTGTCGAGCCTTTTTCGGTCTTGGCGAGCCAGAATGCCTCCACTGGCATGATTGAGCCTTAGTTTCTACGTCATATCCGTAAACCCATGTATCATCACCTGTTATAATACGTTTCAGTAATTCTGCATCGTCATTGACTTCATTTAGTGACTCCTGAGCATCTTCCAATCACAGCTGTTTTTGTTCAAAATTCAACAATTTTGGAACGAATTTTGCTGCCAATCGTTTCATAAACAAAACATTGGAAACAATGTCATGGCATGATCCAATCGATATGCCAACATCATCAGCGACCTCTCTAATTGTGATTCGGCGATTGTTCATAACCATTTCCATTTTCATACACTTTATTCCATTTTTTATGCAAAATTTAATACAAATTCTTTGATCCATTTCTTTTAACAAACGAAAATCACCGAGCTCATAAAAACACATCTAACCTTAGTGGCTGTCACAGACAAAGTCAACAATGAAAACAGCTGAAAGTTTTATCATACTTCAAGGGCATGTATACCAACATAATAAAAATAAAATGTTTGATAATCGGACTCTCCAAGCCAGCGAAATTTAAAAATTCTTGTTACTTTCTGAACACAGCTCGTATTATTAAATTATTATTTATATTAATACTAAAATAATTTTTCAAAGAAAGTAGGAACAAAATATAAACAGTTTTTACACAAAATGTACATATTTTGAGGTCTTGTACTTCTTGTATTAATATGGATTTTAACTGAGTAATGATTGTTGTTACTTTAAAAAAAGTGTTTGTTACAAATTAAAAGTTACACAAATACTAAAAAAAAATAATAAATATGTAATTTACAAAAACACTAAGCTAGTCAATGCTATATACCTACAACTTTTTTTACGCGTAAATTTTTTCACAAAATAAAATATAGTGACATTTTAAAAACTATTTAAAACTTTTCTTAAAAATTATATCCTTGGGTGTATTTTATTTTTTCTACTGAGAGTTTATTAAATAATCATGGCACACAACTGTTTTGCTGACATTATGGAAGCATATTTTTAACATTTTTTTTTACCATCATCAAATTCATTTTCTTAATTTTGATGTATTTTGAAAATTTTAATACTGAAATCAGATTTCCAAAGTACTGAAGAGAAAGCCAAAGCAAAAGTAGGCAAGTTGATTTTTCTTTTTGTTAGAAGAAAATGTAATTATTCTTAAGAAAACACAATTAATTATAACCCTTAACAAATTGTAAGATAAATTCAGACAGAATTTTCATTAGAAGTATACATTTTGTTTAAAATGATTGTTTTCTTGCAGGTACAACAAGACTTATTATGATACTAGTTACCTATCGGGTAATAGAAATTGGAATAATGCAACATCTGGTTCGTATTTTAAAAATAAATAAATTATAGTATTTTTGAGTTTACTGTTTATTAAAAATTCTAATCACTTACATTATTTGTTACAGTCAGAATATTTTAAAACTCCTTTTACGCACGCGCGCGCACACACACACACACACACACACACACACAGTAATGATTTTTAAACTGTACACAAATCTTTCCATGGGATTTCAAAATTATTTCTTGCATGAAATAATCACAGATCACCTCTGAGGTATAAAAAACCGTGTGCTCTGTGGGTCCCCAACTTTTTGATTGAAGTAGTAAAAAGCCCTTCTTACTTGATACAATGAAGATAATGGTGAACTCTTCGACTGAATTGTAACAAGATATGAAGCTTGGGTTTCACACAAAACACCTGTATCGAAGCATCAGTCAGTGGAGTGGCATCACACTAGTTCTTCTTGAAACCCCCTCCCAAAAAAAGAAAAGCCGAATATGAACACAAAAAAAATTGATGGCAACAGTCTTTTGGGTCCGCAAGGACTTACTCACAAGGCGGAATTTATGACAAGATGGGACAGTAAATTTAGCAGCTTACTGTGAGACTTCACCAACTTAGGCGCGCCATCCAAAATAGACAAGAAATCGACAAAGATCGGCTTGTTCACAACAATCTATGACCTTACGGAGCAGTAGCAACACTAAGAGAACTTTGCCGTTTCAAATGGGATATTTTTGAACAGGCCAGATCTGGCACCAAGCAGTTTTCACCTGTTTTCGAAACTGATAGAGTACTTGGGTGGAAAACGTTTCGCAGATGATGAAAAAGCAATGGCAGTGTGACTCGTCATTGACAGTAAATTAGTAAAACAGGTGCATTGTAAAATTTTTTCCTCTTTACAATACATGCCTCATCAACAATAGCAATTATTTAGAAAATCAGGTCAAGGTCCATTCGTATTTTTAATAAAATTTTATGTTAAAATCTTTTGTTTGTGTTGCGTTATGCCTAAATGTTCTTTACTTTATAGATGACCCTTATACTTGCAACTTTCAGATAGGCCCTATGTAATTACATAGTATTTTTTACATAGTTTAAGCCACCTCGGTAGCCTAGTTGATAGCGTACTAGGCTTTCACCCCGAGGATCTGGGTTCGATTCCCGGCCAGGGCTTGGCATTTTCATACGCTATAAATCATCCCATCGTCTGCATTAGCCCAAGTGTGCACAATAGTCGAACGTTAAACACAAAAAAAAAAAAAAATACATAGTTTGTTGTTTTTGTTACTTCTTTTTCCTAGATTTGTTATCATTTTCTTCTATTTTTTAGTTTTGGATTAAGCATGTTTTTGGACTAGTAGAGTAGTATTATATTTAATACTATGTTTTTCACCATTGACCATTACTAATATAGCTGAACAATATCCAAGTATCATACAACATTTTGGTTAATAAATTAGTGTATTTTAACTCCAATATTCTGACTATATAAAATCTGTTATCGATACTGTTACTGCCATTGGCTAAATAAAATTGTTGTATTTAATTAATTATGTTCATACGTATTACCTTTTTGTAGGTAGTAATAATTCAAGCTCAGAATCACCTGTAGTACTACCACAAGCAAAACCTTCAAATCTAGCTTCTACCGATCCACAAAGAAACTTTAACAGGTAAGGTTTAACTAAAAGCTGTTTTTAAATATAGGTGGGTCAATGTGCAGCTCAGCAATACTGTTTAAATGAACTAGCTGTAATGGTTACCATAAGAAATCAGAAAAGTATTACAAGAAAACAAAATAATTTCATGTGTCATGTCTTACAACCGAGATTCACCAATATAGCCACCACAAAGAAAGTGTCCAAGGTAGACTCTCATTAACTACTTACTAAATAAGTACGAGGGTTGATCAAATATAAACGAGACTGACTTTCTAAAAACATTTCCGTTGGACATTGAACTCTAAAGGGTGGGGTTTCAGGTAGCCTGGGAGGTTTGGGACGGGCGTAGACGGGCAACATTTCCGTTCGGATCCTTCAGTATAAAACTATACAATGTGAGAGTGAAGTGCACGTTTCCGTGGAGCAGAGAATTATTATTAAGTTTTTGGCCAAGGAGGGGGTCAATCCGACTGAAATGTTTCGTAGATTGACGGCTCAATACGGGGACAGGACCCTGTCAAGAGCTCGCGTTTTTGCTTGGCACAAGGAATTCGCCGAAGGACGGGAAGCAGTAGAAAACCTCAGCCATGATCGTCGCCCGACCACTTCCGTCACAGACGAAAACATTGATGCTGTTCGGAAGCTCCTGGACGAAGACAGACGTATATCGCTGCGATTTATTGCAGATGAACTCCAGTTGAGCTATGGTAGCGTTCAAAAAATCGTTACATCAAGCCTGAAACTCAGCAAAGTATCTGCAAGGTGGGTTCCACGAATTTTGACCGACGTTCACAAACGGAATCGTTTGGAGATTTGCCAGCGACTATTGACCCAATTTGAGCGAGATGGTGAGGCATTATTAAACCGGATTGTCACCTGTGACAAAACATGGGTTCACCATTACACTCCCGAGTCGAAACAGGCAAGTATGGAGTGGCGGAAGAGGGGGAGAGAGCGCCTCTGAAGGCCAAATCATGATCGTCGGCCGGGAAGGTAATGGCCACTGTATTTTTCGACAATCAAGGCGCCTTTCACGTCGATTTCCTCCATCAACGACGCACAATAAATGCACAATATTATTGCGATGTTTAGAGGCATAAAACAGTCTTCGTAGGAAAGGAAATCTAAACCGGCGAGAAACGTCATTCTTCTTCACGATAATGCCCGACCACATTCGCTAACGCTACGAGGCTTAAACTCGATCAAATTGGCTGGGAACCAATGGAACATCCCCATACAGTCCAGACTTATCACCCTGCAACTATCACCTGTTTGGGCCACTCAAAGAGGCGCTTGGAGGCCAGCGCCAAGACGATTCTGCGGTGGAGACCTTCGTGCTCCAATGGCTCAATGAACGCCCGAGAACTTTTTACGAAGATGGAATTAAAAAACTTCCAATCCGGTGGGAAAAATGTGTTACTTGTGCGGGAGACTATGTAGAAAAATAAGTTGTATCAAGAATAATTTGTAAGTAAGCAATAAATTTTTTAAAAAATCAGTCTCGTTTATATTTGATCAACCCTCGTAAAAGGATTGTATCAGTATAAATGCTTAAGTATTTTTATGTTCAAAGCTCAATAAACTGTTTAAATCAGATATTTAACTGTAATCTGTAAACAAATCACACACCAATTCCTTCTTGTATGAGTTGTGAAAGTTTTAAGGGGGGGGCTTGTAATTTCAAAATAGTATTTACAGGCTATTTTGGTGGATCTCCTTCAGGCTGGAGACAACTCCAAATGGTGGTTTCCCTGGCAATTTTCTTTCTTAAGGATTCAGCTCTAAAAATCCTTTACTGGTTTTCAATTCAGGAAACAGAGGTAGAAATTAAAAGGAGATATGGAAAAAGCTGAAATACATGTTTCATAATTTTTGTTAAGTTTCAAGAAAATCTATAAAAATATTTTTATCCTATGCAAACATTAATATGTACTTAAAACCGAGTATGAAAATTTGAGGTATTTTTTACTCATAACTATCAGGTATTTTTTAGACATTTATAACTAATCAGTGTTTTTAAGTACATGCTACTGTTTAAGGGCGATTTTAAGATAAAAATGAATAATTTATTCATTCTCACTAAACAAGACGAAAAATATGGCTGTATGTGTAGTACCATGGCCATTTTCGTTACTCCGGTCAGTCCTACCTAAGATTATTGATCAGAGAATGTACTAGATATGAGAAAGTTTACTAGGCCTATATTTAATTTTATTTTTGACAAGTGATTTTGTGTGCAGTTCGTTCCATGTAAACACTTGGTGTATTTATTGATACACTTGATATCCGAGTAGGACTGAGTTTTCATTAACATTAAAAATATTGTGGCTACATATTTATACTTTTGCTACAGTATAAAGAACTGTAGCAAAACAGTTTATACATAAAACGGAACTGTGTATACATAAACAGTCTTGCTTCTGAATGATAACTGCATCGTATCATTACAACAGAATAAGCAAATTTAAAAACTTTTCTAAAATTAGTGTAGTTAAAATTTTTAATCAGTATAAGTTCACTCAAAAAGTTACAGCCGCAAAGTAATTAAAATTGATATATCAGGTAGAAATTTCAGTTGTATGAATGTAATTTTATTGTTTCTGAACATGTTCATAGGTTTAATGAAGGAAGAGGAACCAGCTTCTCAAACGAAGAAATTAATATCATGCCATCTGATTCAAAGAGTAAATCACAAGGTTTTAATCCTCCGTCTGAACCAGTCACAATGAGTTGCAAGCCTCTCATTGGTATTCAAGATACTTCACACAGTCCCAAAGAAAAGGGTATAATTCCAGTTCTTAGAACTCTTTCAATATTTGAAACTAAATTAGGGTCACTTGGATTACAAGTAATTGATCTGTTAAAAGAAGCTATACGTTTAGAAAAAACTGCCACAGGTGGTGCAAATGTGTTGATAACCCGTGAAGAGATCTTACTGGAAACAATAAAGGAAAAATTATTTGCACTATTGGAATTAAAAATACTTGATCACGCTTTAGTTAATGCAGCTAAATCGGCAATTGAAAAACTTGATTCTCTATTACCCGGTTATAAAACTAAATATCCTTCTACAAACACAGGATCGTTCGAAAGTAGTGCTCAGTCTTTCAGTGTGAAATCAGAATGCCCAGTACAAACATCTTCAAACCGAAATGAGAACTCTTTTGGTTATCGTGTTAACCCACAAGAGCAAGAATTTATGAATGACCAAAACCTTCATACTCGTGATGACAGTAACGTTAATGAACAGTCGAAGAATATTTTTCTCCAAACCTCTTCTGTTCAAAGTGGTAACTTTTCTAGTTTTAATGATAGTAGATATACAGCTCGATCTGAACGTTTATATGAGCAAACCTCTCCAGTCCATAGTGATAACTTTTCTAGTTTCAATGATAATAGATACAAAGCACAGTCTGAACGTTCATATGGTCAAACTTCTCCAGTCCAGAGTGATAACTTCTCTAGTTTTAATGATAATAGATACAAAACTCAATCTGAACTTGCGTATGAACAAAGTGGTAACTCAAGTTATTATGATGACAGTAGTCACAGTGAGAAGCGACATCGTTCACATGATCAAACCTCTTCTAACCAAAGAGATTACTCTTCTAATTATTACAATAGAAATTCACAATTTTTTCAAAGACGAAGTGATTTCCAAGAACCATCTAGACAAAGTTTTAATACTGATTCAAGGTCGCAACGAGAAAGAAGCAGGGATAGTGACAAACTGTTTCGAAGTCACTCTCAAGGTCATCAGAAACCATATGATCGATATCATTATCGTAAATAAATTAAAAATTTTCTACATTTTAAAATATTTAAAACAATTTATAAGAAGAGTTTATGTTTAAACTCTATAAAGTTTAAATATAGAGTGTAAACAGAAAGTGTTTTTTTTTTTTTTGTAAATACAGTGAGCTCCATGAAATGGTTTTAGTGGGTTGTATATAAGAAATTGCCGAAACTTTTTACGATGGTGTCCTTGTAAAAGTATTTTTTTCATGACACTGGCATATATGTAAAGGGTTCCGCATTTGGAAGTTGTGTGTAAAAAATAAAAAACATAAATGCAAACATTAATTTTGTACATAAATATTACGAAACCACTAACATCCGGGTAATATATTTTAAAGGAGCTTTTTGACTTTATTGCAGTACATACCTCTTTAGCAGCCGCCTCGGTGGTCTAGTGGATAGCGTACTAGGCTTTCACCCCGAGGATCCGGGTTCGATTCCCGGCGAGAGCTTGGCATTTTCATACGCTATAAATCATCCCATCGTCTGCATTAGCCCAAGTGTGCACAATAGTCGGACGTTAAACACCAACAAAAAAAAAAAAAAAAACCTCTTTAGCAGTGTAGCTTTTTTTTAGCACACAGTTAAAAGATATGAGTAGGAAAGCCAAAAAATCTCTTTAAAAATTCCAATTAATGAATTATTGAGAAGGAAACTTCAAAATCAGTTCAGTCATTATCATTCAGCTGAAAGTTTAGTCATTTAGGTAAATGAAGATATATATCACGTTTGTCAGTAAATCTACTGTTCTGTAACTAATAAAAATAAAAAAAAGGCTGCCTCGGTGGCCTAGTTGATAGCGTACTGGGCGTTCACCCCGAGGACCCGGCCAGGGCTTGGTATTTTCATACGCTATAAATCATCCCATCGTCTGCATTAGCCCAAGTATGCACAATAGTCGGACGTTAAACAAAACAAAAAAACTAAACCCTGCAAGTAGTTGTGCTATACTTGTTTATATTTCTTCTTAAACTGTAATTTTTTTTTCAATTGTGTAACTTGTGATGTACACATGTATTGATGTACTTAAGTGCTAATTTTGAGCTAAATTTCATCAAAACCGTTAGAACCAATTTTTAACAAAAAGCGTTTACTTTGATCGAGTCTTAGACAACTTTATCTATGTGACAAAAGTTGTATTAAAATCAGTCTATCCATCTTCCGAGTTGTAAGCAATACAGAAAGATAAATCCAGGTCAAAAACCACTCAAATAGAATCAAGCGACATGATAAAAGATATCCGCTACTGATAAATTTTTTATCACAATACTTTATATGTAATTTGTATAGTGTGAATGTAAATATATGCTAATTTTTATACTAAATACACTTTTTCTTGGCCACTTATTCAGGTTATTGTTGTTAAGAAAAGATACACTATTGCAATCTTCTACACCATTAAAAAAACTGAAACTGTATATTCTTTTTTATCCTTCTTTATTTCAGTTTTGTAGATCCTTTTTCCTTACATACCTAATAGATTTTTTCATTTCTTTTTATCATCTTTTCAACGTCATGTAAATTATAATGACCACTACCAATCTACTGTTAAAAGAAGTTCCAATACCACCTGGTCTTTAGAGAAGTAGTATAATTTGTGTACAGCCATACAGCTTCGGATAAGTTCGTCTAGCTGCTTCTGTTATTAAAAATGGTTACTATTATTGAAAATTCTGATGATTGTAAATGGCAGGCTGTTGTACATTTTTTTTAGGAAAGTAGACGTTATTGTATGTGATGAGGTGTGTATGCCAGTATGGAGGCAAAAACTAAGTCTTCAGAGCAGAAATAATCGCTGAAAGTCAGATATTGCAGTCATATTCAATATTAAAATCTGCATATTTTAATACTGATATAAAATCCGATTCTCAAAAAAAGTTGTTTTAAGATTTATGAATAGCTGTCATTTTGAAACAGTGCAGATCTTGCTGAATAGCGAACTTGTAGGAATATGTCATTTGATAATTATCTGTCACCTTTATCTAAAATCTTGTGTGTTGGATAAATTTTATTTTATATTTATAAACAATAAAAAATTCAAGTAGTAAAATATGTTCTCTTGGTCAGGATTGGTAAACATTTTATGTTTTTCACCTGGATGTTACTATTTTATAGCTTTCTCAAGGTTTTTCAAACAGTATATGTATAGCTGTCCATTCCAAATTAACGTTTGACCTTGTGAAGCTCAGATACCACTCCACACTCCTCTCATCCTTCTTGTATAGTCATCTTTAATGTAAACTATCACAAAGCCAGCATCTGTTGATAACATGTTAGTTTAGTCCTATATTCATAATCAGTCAAGTGTGATATCTTTGTGACTGAAGTGTCAAAAATATCGATTCCTACATTTTCGTTTAATTTATTACCATGAATCATAGACCGCATTGTGGACAAAATTCTTTCTATCAGCAAAAAAAAGATATCATTGTTAATATTTTAAAATTGATGACCAAAGAAACCAGTATTTTTACTATAAACATAAAAGAAGTCTTATAACATGCAACTACTTGTCGGATATCTAAAGTAACAATTCAGAGAACCGCTATAATAACTATTATGTACGAAACCACTTATACCAACACGGAAACAAAATACAAGGTGTGGCTATTAAATAACGAGATTGACGCTGCGGCAGAAGTGTGCATGCGCCAATCACCATTGGCTGTTTGGTGTGAAGCTTTCGCTTCAGAATGCAGTTAATCTCGTTTGTGTAACCAACACCGTTTAGTCATAACCTTCATTTCCGTTAGTGTTGTTATTTTGTTTTGCCGGAAAAAATGGTTAGTGTAATATTAGAGCAACGAATTGTTAAATTTCACTTCAAACTTCGAAAAACCGCTACTGAAACAAGTGTATGGCAGTGAATGTTTATCGCGGGCACGTGTTTTTGAATGGTTTAAGCGTTTTTAAGACATTGAAGATTATTCGCGACCAGGTCGCCCTTCAACGTCAAAAACGGATGACAATGTCAAAAAGGTGCTAATTTGATTCGGTCTGACAGTCGATTAAGTATTCATGTAATTGGTGAAACTGTAGGCATTGATAAAGAATGTGTACGGCAAATTTTATGTGACAATTTGAACATGTGAAAAGTGTGTGCCAAAAATTTTCATGTTTGAACAACAAGCAGCTCGCAAAAGCGTTTGTACTGACATTTTGGATGCCACTGAAAATGACCCAAATTTATTGGAAAGGATAATAACATGTAATGAATTGTAGTTTTTTACGTATGATCCAGAAACAAAGCGCCAATCCATGCATTGGAAGACCCCAACTTCACCAAGAGTCAAAAAAGCAAGAATCAGCAAGTCAAAATTTAAAGCAATGATAATTGTTTTTTTCAATATTCATGGAATTGTGTACCTTCACTGGGTTCCTGAAGGTCAAATAATTAATCAATATTACTACCTTGAAGTACTTGGTAAAATACATGAAAGAGTAAGGAAAAAATGACCCGAAATGTGGAAGGACAAATCACTGGTTTTCCACCAAGACAATGCGTCAGCTCATTCCGCATTATCTGTAAAGAGGTTCCTGGCCAAGTATAGTATCCTAGTATTAGAACATCCACCTTACTCACCAGACCTTGCACCATGTGACTTCTATTTGTTACCCCAAGGTGAAATCTGCATTAAAAGGGACGAGATTTGAGTCCGTGGAAGCTGTAAAAGTGAAAGCGGCAAGTCCTGAAGGAGTTGACAGAAGATGACTTCCAACAATGGAAAGTTGTAGGGATAGAGAAGGGGTGTGTATTGAAGGTGATAAGTAATTATGTATAAAATAAAAATTTTTACGTCAATCTCGTTATTTAATAGCCACACCTAGTAAATATAAAGAAGTGACTAATACTAGCAGATTTGATAGTAATGCAATTCAACATTAGGTTATGAGTTTTTAGCTAAATGTTTTGTTTGCCTTTTCTGAGGAAACGCTGCACTTAAACTAAAAAAAGTTATATTTTCTGACAGTAAAAGTAATTTATTAGCAAGTATAGATTTTCAGTAGAGAAAGAATACAAAATCTTTTCTTATTCTAAAATATGATGTGTACCATAAAAGATTTGTTTATTTAAAGAAAGTAGTTCAATATCACACAAAAGGAAGACCACTAGTGTTTATGCTTGAGACGTCAACAAAAAACTGGCAGTCACATGACCAAAAGGAAGGGCTGATAATTCTAAATGTGAACTATTAAAAATCATTTATGCAGAAGGTGAATTTGGTTTTGTTTCTAACTGCTTGGCACCATGGAATAACATCTTCCATCTCCTGCAATTATTACTTATAAATGAATTATGTTTTCTAAATGGGTGAAAGAAAAACTGAATTCCAATTTGCCTGAAAATAAAGGGTGATTACATAAAAACACCGTTTTATATTGTTGCCAATGGCATTCTATTTATACTTTTGTAAATCAGTAATTTTTGAGGTTAGTTATCATGGAATACTTTATTCAGATTGGTAGACATCTGTGTTACTAGACTAATCTGTAGAGGGGAATTCTACATGCAAGAAATTTTGTCCGAGGCAGTTTATTAAATGGCTGTATTACAGAATATTTTTATTTTAGTGTAGGGTAATTTTATGTCTTCTTAAGGTATATTTACTTTGCGGTAGTGGCAGCACTACTTCATTTAGATTAGTTTCAGTCAGTGTTGCCAATTGGGGGGGGGGATAAATTGCCGATTTACTTTGGGTAGTTTTGAGACTTGCGGATAGCGAAAAACAACGGTAATTTTGATCTCCCCTAGATTTACAAAAAATGTTAAATCACATGCATTCCTCTTTTTTTGACTCCATTATAAGGCCGAGTGGCTACAAAATGTTGAAAGGCAAGCGGAAGCGGAGTTCAGTCAGTTTAAAGAACGCGTTTGTATTTTTAAATCTAAATATTTAGGCGTAAATATTACTGTGTTTGAAAACCATAATTTAGGTAACGAGACATAATAAGTTTGGAGGCGTAGTTAACGTGGTGGTGGTCAGCTGAAAATTGAACCATGTCAGAGTCAAAATTTCGACTCTGGCTTTCAGTGGTCATACTTACATTAAAAACAATAGGTATGTATGTTCAAATCGTTAGTAAAAACAATAAGTTAGGTTTTGAATGCATAGTTCGCTCCGCTTTGCTTTTGGTGACCAAGTACTGATTTTTATTTTATTTATTTATTTTTTTTTTACTCTGTATTCATTTTGTAGTCACAGAAATCTTTATACGTTACCCATGTTCTGTTCGCTTTTTCTGTGCTTCAGTCAGCTCGTAATTAGATTAAGTTGTTTTTGAAAATATTATTTTACTCTTTTTTCTTACGTACAGCTTAGGTTTGATAGTAAACTAGACATAGATCTAAATGAAACGATTGTTAGAAATCGCTAAAATAATAACAAAAAAATACTGTTTTTTTAAACAAAATTCAGTTTTTGAAAGATGAGGTGTTCGGAAATCAAGAGTCTCTATGGAGAGTCTGGTGAAGACCAACCAGCAGTAATCAAACCAAGGCTATAGCTAGAATGAAACTTAACCTAGCATTTTTAACACAAAGTACAAGTAGGCATATTCTCTGCATTGTAATTAAAAACGAATTATAACATAAAATATTTATTAATAAAATTAAAAAATAGACAACTGTTTACATCAGTGTCCATAACATTGTTAATCAACTTTCTTGATCTGGTATATAGTTGTATATTTTTTACGAGATACACGATTTACAAGGTTAGAGTTGGAGAAGAAAATTCAAATTAATTGGAGGGATTTTTCTAAAATTTCGTGTGATTCTGTGAATTTACCCTGAGAGTTCCCAGCTCTTAAAAATTTCCAGGTTGACAATCTGAATTTTGTACAAAAATCAAATAATTTTTATTTTTTGAAAAAAAATCCGCCATTTTCGTAGTCAGACTTCTCGTATAACGTGGATTTTTGGCAATTTGGTGCACTCCCAAGACCAACTACAGCCATGGTCAAGGATGATATAACTACATTGACAAAAATAATAAACACCCACCACAGGATTTGTTCTCAGACCCGTAACAACCTCTGTGTAAAAATCGCAAAAAATATATAATTCTATGCGGAACAATATTACACATACATACATACGTTATTGACTTCGGCTGCTTGCGGGTAATTTTGTCTGACTGTGGGTAATTATTACTGTTGAAATTGGCAACGCAGGTACTGTATTTTAGTTTTACTGGTTATCGAAATAGTTTTGTTGTTAAATTTTTTTGTATTTGTAGTGCAATATAATATTTGTTGTAGTACATATATTATATTGCTGTATTCTGTATGCATTTAGAATCTGGCATGTAGTTATACTACATTTGTATGACTGTAGTACTTTGTCATTTTTAGACATTAGAACAGAACTGTTCTTCGTTACCGGCAGAAGTTACACAGGCCGGGCACAGTAATGAACACTAAACAGTGATTAATTATTTACGGTTACGGACGGTAATATATATTGAATTATTATTTATGCTGTTTAACATGTAAGCAGTCCCGTTTATTTATGCTTAAACTAAAGTAATTAAGTCCTGGAACTCAGTGACACTAATCTTTAAGGGAACTATACTGTGATGTCATTGCTGTTTACATTACTGAACATGTTAGATGTCCAGAGCCAAGATCACCCACCGAGGTAGTTCATGCCCTTACCACAGTTTTATAGTTATATTGCTTGTTTTTACAGTGATAAGTTTGTTTAAGCATGGCAGTCATTATAAACTTTGTGATTTGCCTATTTTTGTCAGTTTAGGTTGGAGTTACTGTCATTTCGATTTTTCTATAAATCTGCATCTAAAGAATTATATTAATGTTTGAAGTACTGCAATATTTGTGAAATTGATAACGAAACATTAATGTTTCATTGCAACCAAAACATTGTATTCTGTCATTTCAATAAATTGGCTCAGTATATCATTTTAAAAAAATCTTACTTAACCTTAGATATCTGTTTTAAAGTTATTGCTGTACTTTCCTTACTTGAAACCACCAATATATAGACTGTAACACTTGTTAGAAAGTTAGTAACAATCTTTCAAGATTGTATAGTAATTACTATACAAATCTTCAAATTTGTATAGCCTATAATAGATATGTTGGTATTTTTGCTATAGGGAGAAACTTATAAGATTTTTTTTTTGGTTAATGTCTGACTATTGTGCACACTTGGGCTAATACAGACGATGGGGATGATTTATAGCATATGATAATGCCAAGCCTTAATCGGGAATCGAACCCGGGTCCTCGGGGAGTGAAAGACTAGTATGTTATCAACTAGACCTTATAGTTGGTAGTAGCAGAGGCGGCCTTATAAGATTAATGATTTTGATATATTTTAATGATTTTTTAATTTTAAATGATTTTGAAATATTTTTGTAGTTTTATTATACACTATATTTTTTAATCAAACTCATAGAAGATTAAATTTTGTATACGTTATGATTTTATATAATTTTTAAGGAACTGGTTTGTGATGTCATTGCTGTCTACATAGCATAGTATGCAGCCATGGAGCATGCATGATTTCATAGGGTAATCGACTGCTTTGTACCCACCATAACAGAATTTACAGAATTATTAACTTTCACAAAATAGTAGCCTATTGGTTAGGTTATAAAGTAAATGTTTTTCAAATTGTTTAACACTTTAATGGAACTTTCACGCAATAATAATTGTTACTGTTATTCTTTGGTTTTTTATAGTGTCTAATTTTGCTTTGTCTTGTTTCCTTGTTTTTCAGAAATTCAAAATCGCGCCTCTGCGATGATAACCTTAATGGTTTTTTTGTCGCATTAAAAAAACGCACAAAAAAATTGTGGAGGTAATTTTTTTTTTTATTATGTGCCAGATGGTAATAATACAAAATATAAAGTGCAGAAACTATGAGAAGTTAGAAAAAAGTAAAAAATAAAAGTGACATGCGTAACTTAATAATCACTACTGCATAAAAGTAAGTAACATGTTTTTCATGGCAAAAACAATTAATTAAATGCATGTTATTAACAATGAAAACAATAAAAACTTGTTTTTTTTTAAACAGACTCAAAAACCTAACATGGTTGTGCATGAGAAACCTAATTTGGTTTTGTGACAAAATGTAACCTTTTGCTTGCAATATATATAAGAATGCCAGAAACTTGCATAGAAACTTTAATGTTTCCTTATCAAATTCACAATTATTGCCACATTTTGATCAAAAATATGAATCTTTAAAGATTCATCTTTAAAGATTCATCTTTTAAAGATAAAAGTGCCGTGATCTATAAGAAAATCAACAATACGACCACACTCCCTAACTAAACTGACAAAAACAGGCAAATCGCAAATTTCGTAAATAATGGCTGCCATGCTGTAACTATGAAATGTACTGGCAATGATATTATGAGAAGGCACATATCAGTGATCTAATAAATCTATCATGCTCCGTACAATGTAAATGGCAGTGATGTCACATATAGGACCCCTTCGAGGCATTCTGCTTGATTTTATTTTCACTTCTGATGATTGTATTGAAGTTGTTGCTGCTTCTGATCCTCTACTTGGTCAGGAAGCCTTCCATCCTGTGCAGGAGTTTTCAGTACCATTCGTTTCCTTAAAGTCTGAACAGGATATTTTTGTGTATGATTTGAGGTGTCATGTTTATGGAGTCTGGTGATGGGTTGAATCATTTAACTATCTGGATCCGAATAATCAAGCTATTGATGACGCTTTCATCCAGTTTTACAAGGATCTTGGTAATTGTATATGTTCTAATTCCAATCTAAAAAGAAAAGATAAATCAAACTTTCCTCATAGGTTTTCATTAGATCTTAGGGTTCTTGTTATTATCATAAAAAGATCTTGCGTAGGAGATATAAGATCAGTTTTTGGATGAAGACTAGTGGTTTTAAGGTTGCCAGAGATTGTTGCAGGATCTTAACCAAATTTTCTTATGAACGATATCTAAATGGCATCAATGATGGTGTCAAAAATAAATCAAAATTTTTTTGGGGCCATATGAAGTCTCTGTGTAAGGTAACCACCATCCCTAATAAATTTCTGTCTATCGAAGACAGGCTTCTGTTGATCAACCTATGGAGATGTGTGAATTATTTTCTGACTACTTCTCAACTGTCTATTCACCGCTTCAGTAGGATCCTACTGTCTATGCACATGAGTCGATGTAAAATGTCTTGACTTGGCACTTGTCTGATGAGATTTATAAAGGACTCCATGGTCTGGATAGTTCTAAGGGTGTGAGACCTGATAATATTACTCCAGCAGTTCTGAAGTTGTGTTGTTCTGTCATCGCTCCTGTCTTGAAGTTGTATTGTGTGTCAGAATCTTTCTACATAGTTCGACCAGCTCTTCAATAATGATAAATTTTTCCAAATTTATTGAAGCCTAGTTAACTGGTACCAATTCACAAATCTGGTGATATCTCCAGTGTTATAAACTACAGACCTACAGTGATCCTATCTGTGATTGCCAAAATCTTTGACGGTTTGATACTGGATGTGCTGTATTTCACCTTCAAGGACGTAATCAATCCTGAGTATCACAGTTTCCTATCTAGAAAATCTATAATTACCAACCTTTGTGACTTCTCTAAGGCTTTTGATAGAGTCAGTCATACTCACCTTATCTGTATGACACTTAAGGGTATCTGTTCCTCTTCTGCAGTGGTTCTGAACTATTTAATTGGTCATACTTTGCAGGTGAAATTTGCATCTTACCTTTCACAGTCTGTTGTTCACATAAGGCTCATTCTTGGGCCACTTTCTGTTCAGCCTATTCATTAATGATATTGGTAAGTTTTTGGACTGTAGGTTCGTACTCTTTGCTGACGACATCAATATTTTCCTAGAGGTGTCATTGATACATCAGCAGCATTCTGTTCAAATGGGCTTGATTAACATTGCTTTGTGGTGTTGTAAAAAGACTATGCAGTTAAATGCAACAAAGTATCAATTTATGTCATTTCGCAGATCTAAAGTGCTTCGTGGGACGGTACTGGGAGGGTTGATGTTTTAAGGATTTAGGACTTTATATCCCACCATTTCTTGATCCAGGAGAGTATATAGCCAATATCTGTGCTAAAGCAAATAGTGTTTTGGAATTTATTGTGCATACATCTAGAAACGCCTTTTAGCCTGATAACAGGATCCTTTATGTTGCATTTGTACGCCCTATTTTGGAGTATGGGTCCTCTATTTGGACATATCAGATTGGCTACTGGAAAAGAGAGAGCTCCACATAGTTCAGAGATGCTTTTTTCGGCTAATGGGTGTTAGATGTGGTTTGAGTTACCTTGATGTGAACATTCAGGAGGTTACCAATTGATACAATATTCTCTATCTCTCTTCTTCTGTCTTTCCCTCTCACTTCCTTTTACTTCCTTTCTCTCCCTCTCTTCCTCCCCTTTCCTCTCTATTCCTTCCTCCCTCCCTCCCCTTATCTTCTCCTCTTCTAGAAGGACCACCTTTGATCTAGGTTTTTTGGTCAGAATCTTTAATGGCTTAGTCAACTGTCCTGAACTCCTTCAGTTGATTGATTTACGTGGAACTCGATTGTCCCAGATTTCTTCCGAGCATCACCATCTAACTGCTTATTCTTACCACACTGAGTTTGAGAAATACTGCACAGTTAGATCTCTTTGGATTGACCCTTCAAGCATACAGGAAACAAGCATTTTCGCTTGTCTCAGGAAGTCATTCAATCTAGGTCAACAATTAGGGGTATTTACAAGCAGGTCATTCTTGCCAATATCTCCTTTTTTTTTTTTGTTTTCATGTTTCTCCGACTAATATTAATAGATTCATTTTACACATCCATACTGTCCGTATCCTCGCATGCTTATTATTTAGGCCTAGAGATATAGTTTTAGTATTTATCTATATAGATATTTATTTCATTTTATATTATTAACTATGTTATTAAACATTTCAGATTAAATATTTTATTTAACAGAAAGTAAAAAATGTCATTTGTTGAAAAAGAAAGTGAACAAATTGAAGATATTGAAAATGTCCAAAATGGAAGTAAAAAAGTTAAAGAAAATCTGATCATATTAAATTCCAATAGCCAGAGTAATTCTGAAGATGAAAAGTTAAAAAATGAAAGTAATAAAATGGAAGATATTGATCCGGATAAAAAAAAGGACAAAGGAACTAAAAAAGTGGATGGTAATATGGTACTAGATAATACCATTATTCAAACTAATTGTAATGTAAAGAAATCACAAGTAGAAAGTAACGAAATAGTAGATGTTGAATGGAAAAAAGACAAAGGAAAAAAAGAAGTGGAAGAAAATATCATACAGACCAGTATTCAAACTAATTTTAATGAAATTAAATCTGAAAAAGAAAGTGATCAAAGCAGAAGTCATACTGATTTCAAAGAAGGAGAGAAATTACGTAAACAATCAGAAGAAAATGAAGAGACACTCAATATCCAAAAAAATTCTAAGAAGGTGTCAGAGAAAATGAGCAATGAAACTGAAGAAATTATTCATGATCAAGAAGAAGATAAAGGAAAAAAAGTGGAAGAAAATATGATAATAAGGTGTACTAATAGTCAAAGTAATTTTAAAGAGATGCAGCAAGGAAGAGAAAGTGATAAAGTGGAAAATGTTGTCATAGACAGTCCCAATATCCCAACTAATTCTAGTGATGTAAATTCAGAAGGAGGAATTAGTCAAACTAATGTTATTAATACTGATCAAATAGGAAAAGGCAAAAGAACTACTGGAAACACAGAAGCTAATGAAGAAGAAACAGTAGAAAGTGTCAGTATAATTGAACAAATAGAACACTGTAACAGTTCTTTGGAAACCACTACGAGCATTAATTCAGGTATGAATTCAATTTCTTTATATATAAGAAAAATTAACCTTGGGTTTAGTAAGGACTCGACATAAATGTTCAGGTCTAACGTAAGACAAAAGATAGAGAATGCATTTAGTATGCAAGTAATTTAAGACAAAACTGCGTGGTTGTCTTATAACTTATAACTTGTGTACTATTCATATTAATAACACTAGTATATTTATTGTATTATATATAAACATATCTCACCATAAGGTTTTACTCATATGACAGTGAGTAAAACCCATATACCATACATTTAGCAACATTAGTAGTCTGTGGCTGAAATCGATAAGATAGCAGACAATTTGCTAGAACCCAGGCCTCTAAGCAATTTTGTATTGTGTTACTACAGTTGAATTTTTCCTTGTATTAAGCTGGTATAGGCACCTTTTGTAGTACATTTTTGTTTTATTGATGAGTCAGTCATACTTATTAATATTAATGGTTACTTACTAATATTAACTATCGCTTGTGTTGTTATTTGCAGTTGTGGCTGATAAGCCATAGATATAAGTCTTGTTTACATTATTTGGGGCTTAGCTGTTTCAGCATATGATGAAGACATTCAATTAGATCAGAGTCTAAAGAAGGGATAGTTCAATCCCAGGCACTGTGATAGATTAACCTATTATACAATAAACCTCTTAAAAATATACCTACTTCAGCTGATTGGTGCCCTTAATAAGTTTCAGCAACCCACTGACTAGATCACTCTGTTAGGGTCTTGGATACCAAAAACCCCTAGCCTCCTTCTAACAAGAGCCTCACTATCATGAATTATGTGACCTGCAGTTTCCACTTCCTTCCTGCACATGGTTTCTCCATGGTACATACCTGTCCTGTTTATTCATGTGCACAGTGCTCTGTAATAAGCCCCATGATCCTCCTGAGTTGTTCTCAGCTCAGGACATCTGGTGCCTCTTTGAGTCCTCCAAAAGGAACTTTGCTTAGATGTTTACTATGCGAATGCCCATGGAGGCTATCCAGACTTACAGACCAATCTGTAATTTGGTCAGAAACTCTCTGGAACCCCTCTGCCTTAGGCTTAGTCCACCACTTCGCAGCATAGGTCTAATGATCCCAATATAGATTTACTTCATCATTCCTGGTCTCAGCCCCCATGTTTTACTAACCATTCTTCTAACTGCCATCAATGACTTATTGGCTTTTCCCATAATGCATCCAGGATGAACATTCCTGGTTAACTTAGTGTCCAACACCAAGCTTAGATACTTCACCTCGTTTGCAACTGGAATTGTCTCCCCAAAGATCTTGAGCCATATATGTATAATCTTCTTCCTAGTAAAAAAAAAATCAGAGTAGTTTTCCTGGGTTCTCCCAGGAAACCCCTAGGTTCTCCTGACGACACCAGGTTTCCACTAGTGATAGGGCTTTCTTCATGAGATCCACCACTGTATTACCACACCTACCCAGGATAAGCAAAACTACATCAACTGCATATCCTTGGTTATAGCATCCCTCTGAAGAGATAAGATCCAAGAATGAGTCCTCCACCAAATTATATAAGAGAGGGGTCAAAACTCCTCCCTGCGGACTGCCCCTGACAACCTTCATCTCCACCTATTCTATGGTTTTAGCCTCAACTGTTCTCCTTCTCAGCACGGAATTTGAAGTTCAAAATTCTTACTTTTACAGATCATAGGTTAAATTATACTGTCAACTGACAAAATAAAAAATGGTATTACAAATTCTCTTCCATTACACAACGAGACATCTTTTTTCATGGTGATGTAGAAAGTGCGTATTATCAGTTTTTTCTGCACTTATTCATATTAAGATTTTTCAATTTTTTATTTAAACTTCTAACAGTTAAAAATCATATAGCAAAAAAAGGCTAGGTGTATTTTTTCGTACATGGTGCATGTGAAGGTGCACACAGTCTGCAAAAAAAACCACGTAGGTAATTCCTGATTTCTCCAAAGTGTGCTTTGTTACTGCTATTTAACAATTTCTTTTCAAACCGAACTCTTGTTGAATTTCCTAAGGAATTATTTTTAATTTTTGAAAGTAAATCTAGCTTACTTAGCTGTTATACTGTATTTGTTTCATCTGTGGACCTAATAATGAGTTCAGTAAAGGAGGTAGTGGAAAAGAATTGTGACATTCATTTCTTGCAGGACACACAGCTCATTCTGATATTGAGCTTTCAAAGGAAGATAAATGTGAAAATAAGGAAATTATTGATCAGAGTGCCTCTACTAATGCAGAATCACCCCAAGATGTGGAAGTACTCATTGGAGATAATAATTTAACTGCAGAGGAGTTGCAAATGTTTTATAAAAATCTGAGGGTATGTATTATAAGAATAAGATATATGTATAATTTGTTACTTTACAAGAGAACTGATATTTGAGATAGGTCTGGTGGTACGTGCTACCTGATAGAGTTTGTGGTTTTTGACAATTGTATTTAAGCAATTGTTTTTCAATGATTTTATTAGGCTAAAGGGTGTGCTAGCTACACTTTTAATATTTTTCTGCTATTTTGCCCATTTCTGGTTTTCCCTGTTTTGGTTTTTTTTACATTGTAATTGCAATTTTTTTCAAATTTATGTCAATTGGCTGAGTTTGCTGTACATTTCCTTGATTTTTTTAGCTAGTCGTCGTTCTTATCTCAATCGATTTCAACTTGCACCATTATTAGTTTTGTAAACAGACTCAAACTGTTATACTTCTTGTTCCGATCTTCCCATTCTTCAAACATTGTATTGTCCATTTCTGGTAACTCTGCTTCTGTAAGGAATTTGATGTTGACGTGCAGACCTTTAAATTTCTAAGAACTACCGCTACTAACATATCTAAAAACATTAGTTTTTATCCGATAGCGGGTACAACAATTAATATAGAAATATGAAATTTTGTGTAGGAGACTATTTAATAACTAATTATGTAATTAATTTGTAAGACTGTGTAATTTGGCAGTAAGTTACTTAATATTTTTTACGTCATGGAAGTTCTGTGACTATCTCATCTTGATCCACCTTGGAATCTGTAGAAGATTTATCGGATTCACCAAGAAAAATAATCAGATCACCCACCACATCTGATACAGTTCCATCTTTTACCCAATATTCTTCTTCTATCTTGTTGACCATTGTTACAATAACCTTCCCAATCACTTCATGTCACTGTAGCGCTTCCGCGTTCAGTAAGTTGAAATAGACTGTTAAGGCCTAGATCACCACAATTATTAGCTTTTGTCTTTGGCCCAAGCTAACTCAATAGGATTTAGATCGCATAAGTACGGAGGGATCCTATCAACTTCGTGGTCTATGCTAGATAGGTACAAATCAAATAATTTTTTCCCTAGGTTTATGAAAATTTAACAAAGTAATAAGTTGTTCCTTTCTCATTGTCATATCATACAGAACTCCTTTTTTTACCAACCAGTTTACTATATCTGCCTTGACATAGCTTGTCGGTACTTTTTCCGCTAAAACAGAGTGATACGGGGCATTATCAATAATGATTATGGAAGACAGAATATTTGTTAGTAATTTTTCATTTAACCATTTTTCAAAATTTCTTGTCCATGATTCATTTGTCCATGATAATCACCACTAGTGGTCCCTGATTTATAGAGAAGCATTGCACCCTTAAGAAGTCCCTCTGAAATTCCTGCATGTAATACAATTAAACTTTACTTCAGTCATCCGGTACCCCAAATACGTCATCTGATTGCCAGCATTTCTTAAAAGTCAAATTACTGTCAGTCCATGTCTCGTCAACATAAAATATTTTTTCCCTGGAATTTCTCAAAGCTTTCATTTTAACTAAATATTTGTAACGTAAATAAATATTGGCTGGCTTTCAACTAACAACTTTCTTATGCTTTTACATTTATGCTACATGAAACCCATTTTAATGACTATTCTTAACAAGGACCCAAGGGAAATGTATACTTTGTTTTATAACGGGTAACAATTTTGGGATGTATGGTACGGTTTTCTTGTTGATATAAAAGTCTTGAATTATATGTAGTATTGCATTTTTGTCAGTCATCAATTGACACCGCGTTATGTAGTGCGCTGTCATAGCCTTTTTCTGATTGGTAGGCATACTGACTGACATGAAAAGGAATCTTAACCCCTCTAACATATATCTCTACTAGCTTTCAGAGTGAACAAAGGTAGACTGATAGGTCTATAATCCTTAGGGTCAGCATATTATGCTCGCCTCGGCTTAGAAATAAAGACTACACAGGCCGCTTTCCACCCCAGAGGTATATACGTGGTGACTATACTAGGCTAGTACAATCTGCACAAGATAAGAGCAATAGACTCTCCTCCTTGCTGTAAAAGAGCCAGAAATATTCTGTCAGGACCTGTTGATTTGATCGGATGAAAGGTAATTATAGCCCATTTCACATTACCCAAATCCACAGGTTTGCGATATTGTAGTCTCCTCTACTAGTTTTCCTACAGGGAATGTCTGACATGTGCTGCCTTTCTACATTTCCTGACTTTTGAGTCAGGAAAGTGTTCCGTGAGTAGGACTTCTAGTGTGTACTCACCATTAGCACCTATGAGGGTCCCCATGGGGTTCAAAGGGTCTGAGGCCAGGACCTTGTGAAGTCATGCTCCCTGAGAAGTGTGGTCGGCCTCCTCACAGAACTTCCTCCACAAATCCTGTTTTGCCCTTTTTAAAGTGTTATTATAGGGCTCGCCGCCCTATTTTATATGTTTGGCCGCATTAAACAACCTTCTAATCTGCCCTCTTTACTTAGAAAGTGCCACCACTTCATGTTACCCTTTTTTTGGTGTTTAACGTTTGACTATTGTGCACACTTGGACTAATGCAGACGACGGGATGATTACCCCCAGTCACCTTGTAAGAGGGCAAGTATCATGACAATAATCCACAAATATCTCTACCAAACTACCAGCTGTGTATTCTAATTCATGTGAATTATCTATCAGCCTCCCAAGATCTTGAAGAATGCCTTAACTTTCTCTTCATAGGCCCCCATCTGTTATTGCTGGGATTTTGATATATATTTACTGATCTGGCCACTACTCTGAGATTCATAACTGTGTGTGTATGATCCAACAAAAAGAGCTCTTTAGACACATATTACCTTTCCAGCATGGAGAAAACGCGTGCTGGAGGTCCTGAGTAAGATCTAAAACCTCACTTCTTGCCATTGTTACAAAGGTCGGTGTGTTACCTTTATTAAGAATATAAAGTTTAGATGTTAGCAATTGCTGCCCTCTCTCGTTTATGGCACTGCTCTCCCACACTGAGTGATGTGCATTGACGTCAACTCCAATAACTCAACGTCCCCACCACTACAGTGCTCCCTCACCTTCCGAAAGCTGATGGATGAGAAGCAGTCCATATTCCCGTGTGTGAAGTTTGCAGAGGTGTATACAACCCTTCTGCTACTAGATCCCACATGTATAAATTAGCACTGATTACTGTGCAATCCCTGGAACATAAAGAAGACAACATTAGTACCTCACAATTATTCCTTACAACTATGCATATCCTAGGCCTAGTGGCTGACTTGTAAACCAACTTACCTCCACTTACACCCAGTCCTGCTATTCTGTCTCCCATCGCCCAAGGTTCCTGCACTAGAGCTACATCAGCTTCTCCACGTTCAAGCATCCTCCATAAAACAGCAGTTGCCGCCTTTCTGTGATGTAGATTAACTTAAACTGTTCTCATCCTTCTGTGGAGTGAAACATCTATCACAGGTCGAATGGGTCTGCATAGCAATTCCACATTCTGCTACAATTCACAACTGGGGGATTCCACAGGATTTAGCAAAACCCAGTTTCATCCTTATCCAGATCATCACCACCAAGGTCCGCTTCTGCAAATACCTCAGGGTTTTGAGTTGTATGAATTACAATTCATTTAGTTTCCATTGAAAATACCACGTATAACTTGGGAAAGAAAAGTGTCCGCCCATGCAGAGCTCAGCATTTATAGGTAAGGCTAAATTGTAACTGTAGGTCGCCTGGTATCCAGAGTTCACTGTTCCACCATAGCTTGGGATATGGATACGTCGTACACTACAGCATATCAATGCAACTCCTTTTGACTGGCCAGCATCAATCCGTTACTACCCTGCACTGCTTGGAGGTGCGCAAGTCCACTCTTGATTCTTAATACGTTTCCCATCACAACAATTTCCAGAAGGAATGTGTGGTTCAATTTACAGAGCTGGTATGCAGTTCAGCAGCATCTGTAGTGGTGGGAATCTAATATGTCCTTAAACATTGCTGGGAAACGAAAAAGACTCTTGTATATAGGTTTGGATGAATACTCCATTAGAAAAGTTCTTTCCAAGTGCAATGTACTCAAATATTCGGTATTTTATCGTACATAAAAAATTTATACTTTATAGTTTACAATGCTTGAAAAACTCAGATGTACAATATTCAATGAAATTCTTCCTTTTATTCCTTATAATGACTACTATGTACTCGGTACAAAGTTCTTGTAGTAACTGCCTTTTCTTGGTTCTTTGTCTGGATTCCCACCCTTGATTTTTCTCTGTGATTGGTCAAAAAAAATCATGCTCATTAAAGCCATTAATGCTTTTAAAATGTTGCTCGACTTGGTGTCAACACTTCAAAACAAAATTATTCTGTGTTTCATTCTAGTGGTCACAGATCATTATTTCACAGGTGATACTTTAATCTTGTGTGCTGCCTCGGTGGTCTAGTGGATAGCGTACTAGGCTTTCACCCCAAGGACCCGGGTTCGATTCCTGTCGAGGGCTTGGCATTTTCATACGCTATACATCATCCCATCGTCTGCATTAGCCCAAGTGTGCACAATAGTCGGACGTTAAACACAAAAAAAAAAACTAATCTTGTACTAATAGATACATTTGAAAACATATGCTAATAAATGTATCTCTGTGTTATTTCAATTTTGTTTATTTAAATACATTACAACAAATCTTCTGTGACCTTTAATATCTTGTTTTTTCATCTGTTGTCTATAGTACATACAAATGTAAAGTTGTTGAACTGTCTGGGACTTAGCCTCATGTACTAAGGGTCAATAAAATTTTACATCATTCACCCTTCAGGCTTCCTATTTAACAGTTAATATCTCATTTTGACATACAGACTAATCATGTTGAAATATTTTTTTTCAGACTTTTTGTCATATAAAAAAATCAAACAGTTCCGAAAATTGTTTTTGTCACCTAATTCATCAGGGGCAGTTGCATTTGTGGTCCGATTCATCAATGGTTTGCTAGTTATAGTAGCATGTTGAAGAATTTTTTTAAAATAATCCTGGTTTTCATCAAAAGTTTTACTTGTAGACAAATCAACTATAACCTGCAACTGTGACTATAGATTATAAGCTATTAGCTGGGATTTTTATCATATTTTCTTTTAGATTTTTATACTCTAAACTTAATTTGCTAAGGAGGTGTGGGCTACACTTAATAATATAAATACAATGATACCCCGGATAACGGTCGATCTGGACAATGGTTGTCTAATTCACAGAATGAAAAATGACCCTCATAACAGTTTTGTTTTGGATAAAGGGCTGAACGGTAAATATACAGTATATGTTATTTTCGGTTTTTCTGTATTTTTTTCAAAAGTCATCCAAAATGTAAAAGTGTAGAAAGCACAGGAAATATGATAAAAATCGGAAATAAAAGTGACCTCAAATCAAAATTGCCTTGTAAAACCTCAAAATTTCTACAGCGCGAAAATAGCTTAAAACAATAGAAAACCTTTATTTTTTATATATATATATATATATATATATATATATATATATATATATATATATATATGTATAATGACCTAACTGACACTGTTGTTAGGTGGTGAACCTAACACAAAAAAGTGTAAATTGTGAAGTTCATAAATAACGGACGCCATTTTAACAATGTTTTCATTACGAGAATGAACCAAGGAAAAATGAATAAACCTTAACATTTAGTAATGGCTGTCAGAATATATAACGTGCATGAACAGTAAGTACATGTAGTTTATAATAATGCACATGACCGGTAAATCTATGTAAGACATTTAATATGTTTAATGTAATGTAAACAAGAATGATGCCACAATATTGTTCCCTAAAAATTGCCTAAAATCATTTGGTGATCTTTAAAAAAATTATTTTCTGCGGGTGAATACGTGTTAAGATAATAAGGTATAAAACAAAACAAAAAATATTAAAAAAATACTATTTGAAAAAAACAACCCTCACTGCATAAATACCTATTGTGCTGTGCTACAGAAATAAATATTGTGCTGAGTTAATACAAACAAGCCTTTGATTGATGGGTGTTTGATTTTTGTAGGACAATAACTTCTATGATATTTCTTAATCATCTGTTCTCAGAATGCCCACTCCTATTACCTTGTCTGTCATTGTATCTAATTTTACTTCATATGTCAACTCGTTTACTGTGTGTTTAATTTGTTAGGGTGTTAAAAAAAAATTTAACAAAACATCAAGTGTCTTTGTGTGCAAGTTTCAAATTATTTAAATTCTGTTTTCAATTTTTTTTTTTTTATTAAAATGTTTTCCATAAGTCTCTATTGTAAATGCTGACACACAGCAGTCTGCTCAGATAACAGTCGTAGTTCTGGAACAAATAAAGACCGTTAATGGGGATACCACTGTAATAATTATAAACAAACGTTCTTAAAGTTTTTTACCTACTTTTTCTAGTCTTATACTACCTTTTCAACAAATTGCTTAAACAAAATTGCCTCTACTCATGGAAAACAACAACAAAACCATTAGCGACGCAATTCTCAACCCATTTTTTTACATACAAAAAGTAGAAAAGTGTTGTTTTCTAGATTAGTACTTTTAACATAGTCTTAGTAATTTTAAAAATTACTGATTTATGTCAGATGTCAGCTAATTTAAAATGTTACTTTTAGCTGAAAAATAATTCGATCTCAGAACCTGAAAGAAAAGCACTGTCACAGAAAGTATGCCTCAAAGATGGATCATGGAAGGACGTGATATCTGTTTGTTGGTATAATCATAAATGGTTGTACATTTGTCATGCATGTGGTGGTGCAACTTTTCATTTGGAGAAACTCGATAATCATATAAGTGACAAACACCATGATAACAACTTAAAGTTTACTGAAGATTCTGAAAATAAGTTTGAAGTTAAAATATCACAAGGTTTGTTAAATATTTGTATTTAATGAAATAATAATTACTTAGTACAGACAGGTATCCAAAAAATTATTAATACAAAATTTGTTAAAAGAGAAAGATTTTTTTTTTTTTTTTGGTTTTTAACGTTCGACTATTGTGCACACTTGGGCTAATGCAGACGATGGGATGATTTATAGCGTATGAAAATGCCAAGCCCTCGCCGGGAATCGAACCTGGGTCCTCGGGGTGAAAGCCTAGTACGCTATCCACTAGGCCACCGATAAAAATATATAGTGTCAAACTACGCAATATATTGAATTAACCCTTTGGCACGCAAGTTATTTGATGCACTGCTGTAGCTTCCTGCAGGAGTTTTTACTGCACAAATTTTTTAATATTAAAACTACTGTAACTCAGTTAATAATACAGTACTGGTATTTTAATAATTTTTTACCACTTTATAGCAAATCAGTTAAGGTTTCATTAAACAAAAAAAATCCTTGAGATATTTTAAATTTTATTTGTAGTAAAACACATACACACACACATATACACATGCACACGCACACACTGATCAAAACATAGTTTTAGGTATATAAAATGTACACTATTATTGCACTACTTAAAAACAAATGTAACTGATATGATAAATCTTTTAACATCCTGATCTTCAGCATCTAGGACACTGAAGGCAGCAGATACATATCAGTGCTCTTAGGTAAAAGTGTTTGTTTTAAAAGTACATGTTAAAAGAATATGGTAAAAAATCAACTAAAGAAGAGTAAAAGAAATAGAAAAATAGAAGAGCTATTGTGTGTAACATTTTTGCAATCGTAAATAGATACTGTGTTGTAAAATGTTTCTGCAAGATTGGTGAGGTAAACCAGTTTATTTCTAAAATGGAAATTTACAACAAATGTGTAAAATAAGGTTCCCAATAATTTTGCACAATGAAAAACATGTTTATTTGCATTGAATAATACATTTTTGGAAAGCTTACACTTTCTTCTATTTTTCAACAATCGCCGTTGTGATCGATGCATTTTTGCATACGGTGAACCATCTTTTGTATGCCTGAGTCTGGAAACTCACCCGCCGCACCGCAAAGGTAGCTTAAAACTTTTTCTTTCAGCTCCTCTGTGGTACTGAAATGCGTCCTACCTACATGTTTCTTCAAATTAGGGAAGAGGTGGTAGTCACTTGGGGTTAAGTCCGGGTTGTAGGACAGATGTGTGACAGTATTTCATCCAAATTGTTTGATGAGACCGGTTGTTACCGGGCGGTGTGCAGACGAGCGTTGTCTTGATGGAAACAAACTCTATTCGTGAGCATGCCTCTTCTCTTGTTTTGAATCGCGCTGCGAAGGTTCCTTAATGTCTCACAATAACAATCAGCATTGATTGTTGTGCCAGTATCCATGAATTTGCACAACAATAACCTCTTTCTGTCCCAAAACACGCTCGCTACGACTATGCCGGCAGACAGTGTTTGTTCGAACTTCTGTGGCTTCGGCGACTCTGGATGTTTCCACTGATGTGATTGTTATTTTGTTTCCGGTATCGTATAGTATACCCAGGTCTCATCTCCAGTGATAATGGAGTCCAAGAATTTCTTACCATCGGTTTCGTAGGTCTGAAGAAATTCACGGGTCTCATCAATCCGTTGCCATTTGTGGTCTGCTGTAAGCTGTCTTGGGACCCACTTTGCACACAAATTTTTCTATACTCTAAATGTTCTGTCAAAATTTTATCAATGCAAGTCTCTGACATCAGTGATCATCTCGGAAGGATCCCAAATAGTCACCCTTGCTTCTTCCATTTGCGCAGTCATTTTGTCCGAAACAGATGGACATCCGGAACGCTGTTCGTCATGGAAGTCTGTCTTTGAATTCTCTGCACCATTTGCGCACGTATTCTATGCTCATACATTTTTCTTTGTAGACTTCACATAGTTGGATATGAATGTCCACCAGCGCATTGTCACAAAGCGTAATTCACACTTAGCGGGAAGAGGCAATTCCATTATTAACGGCTACCAAGTCAAGACTGAACGTAGCAGAGCGCTTGCTGAGTGGGGATTGGGAGTGGAGGAACCAAGCTGCAAGCCAAGTTCACTGAATCCCAGATAACAACATTTGCATATATATATATATATATATATATATATATATATATATATATATATATATATATATATATATAGAGAGAGAGAGAGAGAGAGAGAGAGAGAGAGAGAGAGAGAGGTATTCAATCAAGCAATCAGGGTAGTATAATATTGATATCTTTATTCAGTCCCCTGCACACTTCATACGTTCATTCTTTTCATCTACGGACAGTACCACGTTGGCAAAACACTTGCAAATACTGTGCAGAACTGTACAACAAAGCATACAAGATGGAATTTCCCTTCAACCCCAGACACTTCAATGTGAACACAGGTGAACTTGACCAAATGAAGGTCAGTGACATTCAGTAGGCCTACTTTACTTGAATTGTACGGTTAGCAGTATTCCTGAAGTGTACCGTTTGTACAGCTAAGTGCATTGTGAGTTATATGTAGGCCTACTGTTTTTACCTGGGGTCACTTTGTGATTATTTTACTACCTTAGTTTCTATGGTTTTTTATTTTTATATCTTTTTAGTTTTATTTAATAATTTAAGATTTTGGTAGTGAATATACGTACCGTACATAGTTATGTTGTTTTTATTTTTTTTTTTCAAAAATGTCTACATGTATCGAAAGAGTAACCTCCCATTTCCATAAAGATTTGGTCTCGATATTTGCGGTTTTGTTATGCATGGTAGTTTTTCGGAACGTATGCCCTGCGAATAACGAGGGATTGCTGTATTTATAAACTGTGTATTTGTAGATAAGTGTGATAGATTCATGGACCTTTATGAATAAAACTGTGTTGTACATTTTAAAAAAATCGTTAAAATTATAAATAATATGTGTTAGACTAAGAATAGCTTTTAAGTTTTGTTATTACCAATTATTTATTTGCATTGTTAAAACAATAACTGATGGGATCATCTTGTGTTTTGTTTGCCCTTTGCTTTTCAAATTCAAATACAGATTGATCAATCAACGTAACGAATAGATTTACAAATTGCAAAGTAACGATTCTTGTTGGATTATAATAAGAATATTTCCTTGTGTAATTAAAATATTTGCTATTATACAAGGTGTGTTCAGAAAGTAACGAGAATTTTAATTTTTTTGAACAAAATATTTATTTATTCTTCTACATTGATGTTGTCGCCTTCAAAATAGTCCCCATTGGAGATTATGCACTTGTGCCAGTGCTTCTTCCAATCCTCGAAACACTTCTCAAACTCAATTTTTGAGATAGCCTTTAGTTCTTTCAGTGATGCGCTTTTAATGTCATATATGGCTGTAAAACGACGGCCCTTTAAGGTTATCTTTATTTTTGGAAATAGGAAAAAGTCACACAGAGTATTTTTTTTCGCCATATCCAGTCTGGCGAATATGGAGGCTGGAGCATCATTACAGTACTGTTTTTGGCCAAAAATTCACGAACAAGCAATGAAGTGTGAGCTGGTGCATTATCATGGTGCCAAAGCCATGAATTGTTTTCCCACAGATCCAGGTGTTTTTTGGATTGCTTCACGCAAACGGCGTTGAACTTGTAGGTAGTATTCCTTAATGACCATTTCACCTGGTGGCAGGAATTCATGATGCACTATGCCATTAATATCGAAGAACACAGTGAGCATAACTTTCATGTTCGACCGCACTTGGTGAGCCAGAATGCCTCCATTGGAATGAGCCTTAGTTTTGACTTCATATCCGTAAACCCATATTTCGTCACCTGTTATAATAATACGTTTCAGTAATTCTGCATCGTCGTTGAGTTCGTTTAGTGACTCCTGAGCAACTTCTATTCGCCGCTGTTTTTGTTCAAAATTCAACAATTTTGGAACGAATTTTGCTGCCACGCGTTTCATACACAAAATATTGGAAACAATGTCTCATGACATGATCCAATTGATATGCCAACATCATCAGCAACCTCTCTAATTGTGATTCGGCGATTGTTCATAACCATTTCTTTCACTTTTTCCACATTTTCATCGGTTGTTGATGTGCTGGGACGTCCAGGGCGTTCGTCATCTTCAACATCTTCATGGCATTCTTGGAAACGCTTATACCACTCATAAACTCTTGCTTTACTCATAGCAGACTCACCATAGGCCTTTGTTAACATTTGTTACACTTTATTCCATTTTTTACGCAAAATTTGATACAAATTCTTATCCATTTCTTTTAACCCATTGGTAACGAAAGACGTATATTGCCCGTCCTTCTCTCTCAATGGCTTAAGTACTAAAGACTGGCAATGTCCGTCCTCTACTTCCCTGATTTCTTTGCCATATGTTTCTAGCCTAAAAGTCGAATATAGAAATATAAATCTATTTTCAATCTATGAGATATTTTTCCTTCGTTTATTTCCGTTGTTACTCGTTAATTTCTGCCAGTTTCTTTGTGAAGTTGTGTACGAATATGACAGTTTTAGAAACATGACTTCTCGTGAGGAATTGTTTATTTCTTCAAGTGCATTTAGTGAGTTTGTTCAAGATATTTTAAATGAAAGTGGTTGTGAGATTAGTGATAATGAAGAGCAAGAAGATATTTTTGAAAATGACAGTAGTAATAGTGATAACGATATCGGTGAAAATAGGCCTAACTTACGGACAAATACTACACATAACCTACAAGTAAATGATTGGCAGTGGACTTCTAATCCAAATATAACTAAAATTCTGGGGACATTTTATAGGGAAAATCCCCCCAACAAGCAAAGCAAGGCCATCTAGAACGTGTAGAGTATGTACTGCAAAAGGAAAAACGTCTGAAACAATTTACCAGTGCAAAAAATGTAGTGTTCCTTTGCATTTGGAAAATTGTTTTGAAATTTATCATAGTCGGACAAATTTTTGAAAAGGAAACAAAATGTAAATAGTGTAAATATATAAACATAAAAAAATGTTAATATAGTGTTAAAAGTGTTGGCTAAATATGTGTTAACAATTACAACATTATGGAGGATAAAATTGGTAGGTTACTTGCTTTTATTATTGCACATAATCTTAGTGTAAACTACTGAAAAAATTCAGTAGTAAAGGCCGATAACATGTTAGTAAAATCGAGTTTCCAATGGGTTAACAAACGAAAATTGCCAAGCTCATCCTTAGTCTAACAAACGAAAAAACACGTCTAACTTTAGTGGCTGTCACAGACGAAGTCAACAATGAAAACAGCTGAAAGTTTTATCATACTTCGAGGGCATGTATACCAACATAATAAAAAAAAAATATTTGACAATCAGACTCTCCAAGCCCGCGAAATTTTAAAATTTTCGTTACTTTCTGAACACACCTCATACATATTCTAACCATAGTAACACTTCTATGATGAATAAATGTTACTATTAAATTCTGTGGCCTCAAGTGCATTAAATATAAAATTAGTGTTACAAAGAGAAACAAGCACCAAATTGTACATTCAACTAATTAAATCTTTATTGTTTTGTATTATTGTAACAAGCAACCGTATTGCTTATACTTCTATTTTAAGCAGATTTATTTAAATTAAGGAAAACTAACTGTAGAATTCAATTTAATTTACTAACTATCATAGAAGGAAGAGGGAAGGGGAAATTTAATCTGTGGATAGTGCATTTACCACTACTAATGTCATTTAAACAAGTTCCCTTTAAAAAAATCATGCATTAATAAAGAGTTTTCAAATAACTGTGCTTTTAAGTTAGTTAAATTTTATCTGTGATGCACATCCCAACCATTACCATGGCTAATTGAGATCTCTAAATATAATTTTATAAATTTATAAGTAACATTCTTTGCTACTTATATACTGTATATTCATGGCAGCTTTTATGTAAAATGTGTATACACTGTTATGTTTCTAATTGTAACTATGGCAATATAACATGTAAAAAAACATATACCTATTGTATAAAAACTATAAAACACACCTGATGTATTTTGTAAATAAAGCCTATAGGAATATTTATGATAGTGTCATGGAACATGGATGTTAAGGACCCCGGCATGCATCATGTTTCCCAGTCTGTCTCTTAATATGATCACCACTTATTATGTTCAAAACATGCAATTCCCAGTGTGATCACTATAAATGGTGACTACTCTCTCTCTCCCTCTATCCCTCCCTCTCTCAGTCTCTCTGCATTAGCCCAAGTGTGCACAGTAGTCGGACGTTAAACACCAAAAAAACTCCCTCCCCCTCTCTCTCTCTCTCTCTCTCTCTCTCTCTCTCTCTCTCTCTCTCTCTCTCTCACACACACACACACACACACACACACACACACACACACACACACACACACTCACTCACTCACACAATCACTCACTATATATATCGTATTTCTTACCAAAATTCATATTTTGAAGGACCTTCATAAGGACCTATAGTAAGGAAGCATAAATGCCCATTCATAGGTTGGGCCTTAAAATTAATTCCTTACTTATATGTAAATACTTTAGAAATTGTATCTCTCATTACAATTATTATAAAATTTTAATTTAAGGTATATTTAACACAAAAACATTTTTATACGAGGGTTGATCAAATATAAACGAGACTGATTTTTTTAAAAATTTATTGCTTACTTACAAATTATTCTTGATACAACTTATTTTTCTACATAGTCTCCCGCACAAGTAACACATTTTCCCCACCGGATTGGAAGTTTTTTAATTCCATCTTCGTAAAAAGTTCTCGGGCGTTCATTGAGCCATTGGAGCACAAAGGTCTCCACCGCAGAATCGTCTTCGAAACGCTGGCCTCCAAGCGCCTCTTTGAGTGGCCCAAACAGGTGATAGTCGCAGGGTGATAAGTCTGGACTGTATGGGGGATGTTCCATTGGTTCCCAGCCAATTTGATCGAGTTTAAGCCTCGTAGCGTTCGCCGAATGTGGTCGGGCATTATCGTGAAGAAGAATGACGTTTCTCGCCGGTTTAGATTTCCTTTTCCTACTGAAAAAAGACTGTTTTATGGCCTCTAAAACATCGCAATAATATTGTGCATTTATTGTGCGTCGTTGATGGAGGAAATCGACGTGAAAGGCGCCTTGATTGTTGAAAAATACAGTGGCCATTACCTTCCCAGCCGACGATCGTGATTTGACCTTCAGAGGCACCCTCTCTCCCCTCTTTCGCCACTCCATACTTGCCTGTTTCGACTCGGGAGTGTAATGGTGAACCCATGTTTCGTCACAGGTGACAATCCGGTTTAATAATGCCTCAGCATCTCGTTCAAATTGGGTCAATAGTCGCTGGCAAATCTCCACACGATTCCGTTTGTGAACGTCGGTCAAAATTCGTGGAACCCACCTTGCAGATACTTTGCTGAGTTCCAGGTTTGATGTAACGATTTTTTGAATGCTACCATAGCTCAACTGGAGTTCATCTGCAATAAATCGCAGCGATATCGTCTGTCTTCGTCCAGGAGCTTCGAACAGCATCAATGTTTTTTCGTCCGTGACGGAAGTGGTCGGGCGACAATCATGGCTGAGGTTTTCTACTGCTTCCTGTCCTTCGGCGAATTCCTTGTGCCAAGCAAAAACGCGAGCTCTTGACAGGGTCCTGTCCCCGTATTGAGCCGTCAATCTACGAAAGATTTCAGTCGGATTGACCCCCTCCTTGGCCAAAAACTTAATAATAATTCTCTGCTCCACGGAAACGTGCACTTCACTCTCACTCATTGTATAGTTTTATACTGAAGGGTCCGAACAGAAATTTTGCCCGTCTACGCCCGTCCCAAACCTCCCAGGCTACCTGAAACCCCACCCTTTAGAGTTCAATGTCCAACAGAAAAGTTTTTAGAAAGTCAGTCTCGTTTATATTTAACCCTCGTATTATGAAATTAATTACCAAAAAAAATCACTTATAAAAGATTTGTACTTAGATCACATTATATTTTTTTAAATTATCCTTTTAATTTTTTTTTAGAGTTTTAGATTAACATTTTAAAGTTTTTAAAGCATTTGGAAGAACATTAACACACACACACACACACACACACACATATATATATATATATATATATATATATGTGTGTGTGTGTGTGTGTGTGCAACCATTTCAAAATAGCAAATTTTAAAAATATAATTTTGTTTTGTTTCAGGTATTTATGGAAAAAGGCTAATATCAGGAAATCTTACACGAGACAAGTTGCAAAGTGTACAATGTTTTAACAGTTACTTCAGAAAGAAAACAATGCATTTTAATGAACCCCTCGTGGGGCTTGAATATGTAATTCAGCTGTTTAAACGAGGTGTCTTTGAATATGAATTTGTTTGCTTACTTTGCGATGTAAAAGGTTCCTTCGAAAGTATTTTGGCTCATCTAGTTTCAGTTGAGCACTGTTGGACATTTTTGGTAAATTTTATTTTCTTATTTTTCTAGTTGGATTATGAAACATTCTAGTCTTAAAGTCTTAATTGCTTAATAATGGTAAATACATTATTTATTTGCTGTATATCTGTAGTGTAGTATACGAGGTGTACTAAAAAAAAAAATATTTATTCATTAATATTTATTGTATCCCCTTAGATATAATACATTTGTGCCAGCGCTTTTTCAAGTTACCAAAGCACTTCCGAAATGCCATTTTTGGTATGGCCTTGAGTTTTTTCAGCTATGCGGTCTTTATTTCCTCAATCATGGCAAACCTTCGTCCTTTCATGGGTCGTTTGAGTTTTGGGAACAGAAAGACGTCATAGAGGCCAAGTCCGGTGAATATGGTGGTTGAGGCATGATTACGGTGTTGGTTTTGGCCAACAATCTACTAACAAGCAACGATGTGTGAGCAGGTGTATTATCGTAATGCAAAAGGCACGAATTGTCTTTCTACAAATTAGGGCGGTTTTTTGCTTCACACAAATGGTGCATAACTTCAAGGTAAAGAACTCGTGATGCACTATGCCGTTGTAATCGAAGAAAACAGTGACAAAACTTTCACATTTAACCCAACTTTGTGTGCTTTTTTTTAATGCATTCAGAGGCCTTTCTTTGCTTTGAAATTTTTTTTTATTTGTTGGTATGTTTCAGATAACCTCCATTATCAACAGTTATTGCTGTACTACTCCCCTAGATATGGATTCATTATTTTGTACTACTTAAAACACTCCTTCCACAAATTATTACTATGCTATTCCTCTAGACATGGTTTCATTCTTTTCTTTTGCTTAACACTCCTATCACTTGAGTCCCACCTCTTCCTCCACCTCCTGTTTTTTTACCATCTGCTCAATTCTGATTGGTCCTTTCCATACTTTATCTTAATGGTAAATTCCCTCTTCTTATAAGTAAATATTGCAGATTTGTTTACTTAATACCATTATTTAAAATTTTAGTATAATTTTGACCACAATTTAAACAATCTTGTGTTTGTTGAATATGATGCTGAGCTTTTTATATATTTCCAAGTTGCTGATTTTTTGGTTTGTCAAAACACCAAACCAGAATTTTTGATAATTATATTTTGATAAAAAAAATTAGGAGTTACATTTGCAATACATTTAAATAAAATTTGTTTGTCTGATTTTCTTAAAGTAGTTTTTTTTGTAAAACATCATATTTTTTCCGTGACATTTTCTTTGCAGGCAAAATTTTTTCCTACAGCGGAAGATAAACTAAATACTTTAAAAGACAAGGAAGTTATAAATAAGGAACAGCATGACAAACTTATTGTTCATTTAGCTGGTAAAGTTGAATATTATTATGGAAGATTCAAACCTCTGTCTGTTGAAGAAGACAAGTTTGATGGAATAAAATGGGTGGTCTTTCATTTAATTGAAAGTCAAGGCATACATATGAGGTATGTGAGTAAAACTTAAAATGTTTTGTGATTATATTTCTGTTAAAAACACTTTTTTCTAAATGCACACCACACACACGCATACACACACACACACACACACACACACACACACACACACACACACACACACACACACACACACACACACACACACACACACACACACACACACACACACACACACACACACACACACACACACAAACACACACACACACACACACACACACACATACATACATACATACATACTCACATATTCACAAAAAGTGATACCCCTATTAACGATCTTAATTCGTTTCACAACTAAGACTGTTATCTGAGCAGACTGCTGTGTGAGTCAACGTTTTAATATTTACAAGAATATTTATGGAAAACATTTTAATTTGTTACATAGAAAAAAATAATTGAGTACTCACTATTAATATGTCAGAGATGAAGAATGAAGAAAATTCATAGAACAAAAGTCATATTTTATTTTAACTAAATTCATACAAATGTAATTATGTCACACAAACACACAAGACAAATGAATACTGTATACGTTTTTAGTTCATACTGTAGCTTTTTTTAGTTCAGTAGTCAAAGTTTGTCTTTTATTTCCAATACCACAAACACTTCTTTTAGGATCCATTTAGTTAATATCCACCAAAAAAATGAAAACAGGATTTAAACAATAATTTGAAACTTTGGACAAAAAGACTCTTCACCTTTTTGTTGAATTTAAAATCAAAAATACTTAACACGATAATATTATAACTGTTTACATTTTGTAATGGATTTACAAATTAAACACACAGTAAAAGGGTTGATGGACACACTAAGTTAAATTAGGTATAATGAGATAAAAGGCAATAGGAGTGGGCATTCTGAGAATAGATAACTAAGAAATATCATGGAAGTTATTGCCCTACAAAAACCAAACATCCATCAATCGAATCAAAAGCTTGTTTGTGTTAACTGAGCACAATGTTTATTTCTGTAGCACAGAATAATGTTCTCTCTATATTTATACTTCTGCTTAGAAACAATTTAACAAAATGAAAACATAATATGTTCAGCATAACATATTATATATATATCCAACATATAACATAACATATAACATAATATATCCAAAAGCTAAACTGTTATGCCTATCATTTTTTATTCCCTGAATTCGACTGTTGTCCAAGTCGACCATAAGCTGGTCGATATATATATATATTGCCATTACATTTGTTTCAACCTCTGAATTGTTCGTGATGCAACATATGAGGTGTGTTCAGAAAGTAACAAGAATTTTTAAATTTCTCGGGTTTGGAGAGTCCAATTGTCAAACATTTTTTTTATTACGTTGGTATACATGCCCTTGAAGTATGATAAAACTTTCAGCTGTATTCATTGTTGACATTGTCTCTAACAGCCACTAAGGTTAGATGTGTTTTTATGAGCTCGGCGATTTTCGTTTGTTAAAAGAAATGGATTAAAGAATGTGTATCAAATTTTACATAAAAAATTTAATAAAGTGTAACAAAGTGTGTGAAATGTTATCAAAGGCCTATGGTGAGTCTGCTATGAGTAAAGCAAGAGTTTACGAGTGGTATAAGCGTTTCCAAGAAGGCCGTGAGACGTTGATGATGACGAACGCCCTGGACGCCCCAGCACATCAACGACCGATGAAAACGTGGAAAAAGTTAAAGAAATGGTTAGGAACAATCGCCGAATCACAATTAGAGAGGTCGCTGATGATAATGTTGGCATATCGATTGGATCAGGTCATGACATTGTTTCCAATGTTTTATGTATGAAACGCGTGGCAGCAGAATTTGTTCCAAAATTGTTGAATTTTGAACAAAAACAGCGACGAATGGAATTTGCTCAGGAGTCACTAAATGAAGTCAATGACAATTCAGAATTACTGAAACGTATTATAACAGGTGACGAAACATGGGTTTTCGGATATGACATCGAAACTAAGGCTCAATCATCCCAGTGGAGGCATTCTGGCTCGCCAAGACCGAAAAAGGCTCGACAAGTGCAGTCGAACGTGAAGGTTATGCTCACTGTGTTCTTCTATATTAATGGTCATAGTGCATCATGAATTCCTGCCACCAGGTGAAACGGTCAATAAGGAGTACTACTTACAAGTTCAATGCCGTTTGCGTGAAGCAATCCGAAAAAAACGCCTAGATCTGTGGAAAAACAATTCATGGCTTTTGCACCACGATAATGCACCAGCTCACACTTCATTGCTTGTTCAAGAATTTTTGGCCAAAAACAGTACTGTAACGACACCCCAGCCTCCATATTCGCCAGACGTGGCTCCGTGTGATTTTTTCCTATTTCCAAAAATAAAGAGAACTTTAAAGGGTCGTCGTTTTACAGCCGTAGATGACATTAAAAGCGCATTGCTGAAAGAACTAAAGACTATCTTTGTAAGAAGTGTTTCAAGAATTGGAAGAAGCGCTGGCACAAGTGCATAATCTCCAATGGGGACTATTTTGAAGGCGACAACATCAATGTAGAAGAATAAATAAATATTTTGTTCAAAAAATTAAAATTCTCGTTACTTTCTGAACACACCTGATACATTTACGGGAAAATTGTACTTTGTTGAAATCAGAAGTGTAGACTTAAATATATTCGAAAATATTAAATTAGGAATTAATGAGGAAAATATATAAATGTACTGAAAAATAATCCACTGTCCAATCTTTCAAAATTTAGAATTAACAGAGATTGCAGAAAGGATAACAGGACATGGTTAATAAACAAAATGAACTATAAATATAGTGACAAGCTTAGTAGAAAAGTAAAGGAATGATAGTGTGAGGACTTTTTCAAGTTTTGATTGTACTGAACAGATAAACAAATTTTAGAAGGTGGAAATGCATAAAGGATGACCACACGTCTCCTCCACTATAACCACTGCCACTGCAGGCTCATAATCATGGCTGCTATGATTGTTTCTTTTACCAAATTTTAGTGTCAGTGTGATTCAGTTTCTTCAAGCAGAAGGGAATAATGCAAGAAATTGATCGGAGAAGAGCCAAGAATATGATGAACATTATCGGAGTGATAATGAAGGAAGACATCGATAGAAGTTTGTTGCAACATAAGACATTGTTCAGTAAATCGACCAAGTTATTAGAGAAAATTGAAGGTGAGCTGTGTGTGAGCTTCGTAAAGTTTCAAAATCATCTATATACACGATTGTAACAAAATACCTATAATTCAGAATACTGAATGCTTGATGGGTCCCAAAGATGTCTGATGACCACCAAAGTGCTTACATTCCTCACCTGTTATGATGCTGAAGATGAAGATCTTTCAAAATAAATTGTGACTGGAGACAAGACCTGAATTGAGTATATCACTTCCAAAACAAAAGATCAGTATTTGTAATAGATGTGCTGAAACTGACCGAACAAATAAACCTTCAACAATAGAACCAATTTTGGGATGAGATATAGATATACTGCTTATTGAGTTTTGGGATGGAAAAGATGTATTGCTTATTTTGAATCCATGGAACTGGGCAATACGGTTAAATCGAAAAATACAAAAGTTTTTACACATACTGGAAAATTAATTTAATGAGACGTGTTTTTAGCAAATTTTCATTTGGAGCTATTCATGGTATAATCCACAGCCGAGACCTTCAAACGAGGACAGATCTTGACATCTTATTGAGACGTTTTTTGATATAACTTTTTTAACATGTCCATTAAAATTACATAAGTATATGTAATGTTTTGCTATAAGTATCTTTTTACGTATTTATAATGTTATATTACATAAGTCTTTTATATATTGTGCACAAAGCATTCCAATCGATTTTGTACGAAAAATAAGAACCTGTGTTATTGAAACTATATATACCTACCAGTAGTTTCCACCTCAATATCTTCCACTTGGGAAAAGGCATACTTTGTCAACATGTCACAGTATACGTCCCTGTTTATTGTTCTTTCTACATAAATTAAAGGACCAATCAGTCGATCTTTCATCAAACCGCACCAAACGTTAAGTTTTGGAGAGTCAAGTTTGATGCATAATAACGACATGTGGTGACTGCTCCCCAAATTTTGCAATTACGATGATTAACTGTTCCACTCACATAAAATGTTGCTCATCAGAAAACAGAATATTTTTCAAAAACTTGTTATTTTCATTCTATGTAGAAAGTTAATGTCAAACTGCAATCTTTTTTTGTTATCAGCAGGTTTAATTTCATGTAACAGTTGTAATTTGTAGGCACGCAATTAAAGTCTGTAACATGCCACATCTTACAAAGTATCTTCAGGCACTCTGAATTGTAGACTATGTCTGGCCAGTGACTTCTTTGAGCTCCGAACACATTAAACATGGATCTGTTCAACATTAGCTTCAGAAGTTCTTAGTCTAACGGGCAACATCGGTTTTAAAACACTGCCAGTTTTCTTGAAAGACTTTAGTTTTTGCTGTAGGTGGTTCGCCACCATACTCACGTCTAAAATTACGTTGTACTGTTACAACAGACTCAGTTTGCACAAGCCAAATAACACACTGCGCCTTTTGTTCCGGAGTATCCATTGCACTGCACTGAACACCTGAACAGAGCGCTGTCACCGTTATTCTCAAGGTAACACAGGCCTGCCATCTGTAGGAACTGAATTTCCCGCATTTATGTGAGGAAAACTTGGACAGTTGATGAATGTTTAGAGGACATTAAAACTGAGGAGCTCTTTTTCAAACGCGTATGATTTCATAGCTTATACATAGGTGCTATTACACTGTTCAATTCCTTGCTGTTCATTGTATATTATTTGTTTCTTTTTCCAATTATTTGTGAAAGGTCGCACAGCCCCACTAGTATATATAATGAAGGGTTGTTAAGTGTGTATGTGTGTAAGCATGATCATGTTTGCAACTTTGGTCTAGTTTAAATGAAATTTATAAAATTTAATTAATTACAGTAATAGCTTGGACAAGTATGTTAAACAGTTTCAAAATGGCAGCTATTTAAAATCTTTAAAAAATTAATAACTTTTTTGTCTTAAATTTTTCTAATCTGATTTCACCATTATAATCAGCATTAAAAATTAATTAAATCTGTATTTTGAATTTTCGTAATAATTGAAATTAACAAACTTTTGATACAAAATTGTCAAAACGAATTTATTAGATTTTAATTTAATGACATCACTTTTTCTGTTCCAGAGAAACTTCTGAACGGGATTTTGCAGATTGTGTTGATGTTAATCATTTAGAAAATGATGATTGCACTGGTAAGTTATAAAAAAATCTTTGATTTCTTTTTAATAAACAAATGTTCTTTCTTATTACAATGAATCCATTATTGTAACTATAGTGTACTGAGAATAAACCAGTAATTATAAATACAGTACTGCAAAACACATAATAACTTCTTTGTCTGTTGGTAAGTGCAGTTTTTCACGAATAAAATTTGTCGCTACAGTTGAACTTGAATAATTTTAATGTTTTTAAGTCAGAATTATGAATAATTTAAATCTTTCTTGTTATTCCCTTGACATTCATATGCACACAAATTAAAAAAAAAAAATTAATTTGAATTTTGTTTGGACAAATCTAAATAATAAGTAGTGTAATTTTGTATAAAAACTACAAATATGTCCTTCAAAATAGCACCAGTACATTTAATAAAGTGAAGTATTTGTAATATGTAAGGAAGGGAAAGATTTGTAATGTTAGCAGGCTTCATTGTGAGATTAAAGGAGTGCGTATAATATTCAGAAACAGAACGAGACATTGAACGGCATACTGTTTACACACCATGTTTGCTGAAAGACTATGGGTCACTCACCCCTTTTCTGTATGATGAGTCGTAGCATTTGTAGACATCTTTTCCGCTATCCCTTCCTTGTGCACACGTTGATTACACTTTGGTCTTCAGTCTATTTTTGTTCGTAGGCAGGCAGAGTAGGTTGTCATTATGTTTTTCTATTTGTGAAGTTACAAGTGTTTCATAGTATATGGTAAAAATTAATGAGCTGACGATGTCTAACATTTGCAGAAAAGGCAGCAATGACTTGTGAAGTGGAGAAAGGGTTGGAAAAAGATTGGAAATTCTTCGGAACTCTTTTTTGTAAATAGCTTTAAAATAAAGATAAAATCTGAAGCAATTCAAGTGATAGTGGTAAAGGTAGGAAAACGGCTAAGCAATTGTAAAACTAATGTTGACAAGTTTTTTTTTATATGTTTCAAGGAAGCCCAGGATAGAAAGTAGGAAAATGGCTAAGGAATCGTAAAACCCTGATGTCGAAGAGTTTGTTGTGAAATAGTTCAAGCGAGCCCAGGATGTAAGGAATTGTAAAACCCTGATGTTGACGAGTTTGTTGTGAAATAGTTCAAGCGAGCCTAGGATAAAAACTAAGAAAATGCCTAAGGAATTGTAAAACCCTGATGTTGACGAGTTTGTTGTGAAATAGTTCAAGCGAGCCTAGGATAAAAACTAAGAAAATGGCTAAGGAATTGTAAAACCATGATGTTGACGAGTTTGTTATGAAATAGATCAAGCAAGCCCAGGATTAAAACTAAGAAAATGCCTAAGGAATTGTAAAACCCTGATGTTGACGAGTTTGTTATGAAATAGATCAAGCAAGCCCAGGATTAAAACTAAGAAAATGCCGAAGGAAATGTAAAACCCTCATGTTGACAAGTTTGTTGTGAAATAGATCAAGCGAGCCCAGGATTAAAACTAAGAAAATGCCTAAGGAAATGTAAAACCCTCATGTTGACAAGTTTGTTGTGAAATAGATCAAGCGAGCCCAGGATTAAAACTAAGAAAATGCCTAAGGAAATGTAAAACCCTCATGTTGACAAGTTTGTTGTGAAATAGATCAAGCGAGCCCAGGATTAAAACTAAGAAAATGCCAAAGGAAATGTAAAACCCTCATGTTGTGAGTTTGTTGTGAAATAGATCAAGCGAGCCCAGGATTAAAACTAAGAAAATGCCTAAGGAAATGTAAAACCCTCATGTTGACAAGTTTGTTGTGAAATAGATCAAGCGAGCCCAGGATTAAAACTAAGAAAATGCCTAAGGAAATGTAAAACCCTCATGTTGACGAGTTTGTTGTGAAATAGTTCAAGCGAGCCTAGGATAAAAACTAAGAAAATGCCGAAGGAAATGTAAAACCTTCATGTTGACAAGTTTGTTGTGAAATAGATCAAGCGAGCCCAGGATTAAAACTAAGAAAATGCCGAAGGAAATGTAAAACCCTGATGTTGACAAGTTTGTTGAGAAATAGTTCAAGCGAGCCCAGGATTAAAACTAAGAAAATGCCTAAGGAAATGTAAAACCCTCATGTTGACGAGTTTGTTGTGAAATAGTTCAAGCAAGCCCAGGATTAAAACTAAGAAAATGCCTAAGGAAATGTAAAACCCTCATGTTGACGAGTTTGTTGAGAAATAGTTCAAGCAAGCCCAGGATTAAAACTAAGAAAATGCCTAAGGAAATGTAAAACCCTCATGTTGACGAGTTTGTTGTGAAATAGTTCAAGCGAGCCCAGGATAAAAACTAAGAAAATGCCTAAGGAAATGTAAAACCCTCATGTTGACGAGTTTGTTGTGAAATAGTTCAAGCAAGCCCAGGATTAAAACTAAGAAAATGCCGAAGGAAATGTAAAACCCTGATGTTGACAAGTTTGTTGAGAAATAGTTCAAGCGAGCCCAGGATTAAAACTAAGAAAATGCCGAAGGAAATGTAAAACCCTGATGTTGACAAGTTTGTTGAGAAATAGTTCAAGCAAGCCCAGGATTAAAACTAAGAAAATGCCGAAGGAAATGTAAAACCCTGATGTTGACAAGTTTGTTGAGAAATAGTTCAAGCAAGCCCAGGATTAAAACTAAGAAAATGCCGAAGGAAATGTAAAACCCTGATGTTGACAAGTTTGTTGAGAAATAGTTCAAGCGAGCCCAGGATTAAAACTAAGAAAATGCCTAAGGAAATGTAAAACCCTCATGTTGACGAGTTTGTTGTGAAATAGTTCAAGCAAGCCCAGGATTAAAACTAAGAAAATGCCTAAGGAAATGTAAAACCCTCATGTTGACGAGTTTGTTGAGAAATAGTTCAAGCGAGCCCAGGATTAAAACTAAGAAAATGCCTAAGGAAATGTAAAACCCTCATGTTGACGAGTTTGTTGAGAAATAGTTCAAGCGAGCCCAGGATTAAAACTAAGAAAATGGCTAAGGAATTGTAAAACCCTGATGTTGACAAGTTTGTTGAGAAATAGTTCAAGCGAGCCCAGGATTAAAACTAAGAAAATGCCTAAGGAAATGTAAAACCCTCATGTTGACGAGTTTGTTGTGAAATAGTTCAAGCAAGCCCAGGATTAAAACTAAGAAAATGCCTAAGGAAATGTAAAACCCTCATGTTGACGAGTTTGTTGAGAAATAGTTCAAGCGAGCCCAGGATAAAAACTAAGAAAATGGCTATGGAATTGTAAAACCCTGACGTTGATGAGTTTGTTGTGAAATAGTTCAAGCAAGCCTGGTATTATCTGAATGAACCTCTTATCATGGTTAAAGCTGTGGGTAGTTAGGAAAAGATAATTGTAAGGCTAGTTTCATGAAAGTGAGGGTGTATCAATATAGTCAACAAATGGCTAGTAACTAGAAAAATAATGTAGTTAAGAGGTTACATGATCCAAATGCGAAAGATATTTTTAATGTCGATGAGTCAGGCTTGTTTTACAAATACACCAGATTAAAAAAATCTCACTCAAGAATGAACCATGCAATGGAACGAAACTTAGTACAATGTGTCACATTCTTGATTGGGGCAAATATGGATGGATCCAAAAAGCTTCCATTTTAATGATTGGAATGTCAGGAAAGACAGGTCGATTTAAAAATCTATATTATCAAAGTTTTTTTGCACAATAGGTCAGTTGATCGCAGTGCCTGGGGTTGAACAAATACCTTCCTCTAGAATCAAAGTTTTTGAAGTACACGGCCAACAGAAGAGCTTTGATGATATGTCTTAAGAGTAAAATGTGTAAAAAAAAGATTGTGGTCTTGAGTATTTTATTCCTACTCTTTTTCAAAACTATCCTTACAAACTGTTCATAAAAAAAGTCATATGTTATCCTACTAGTTGAAGGAAAATAAATAGTGCGCTTCATATCTGGAGCACACACATAATAATTTGCATTCTTAAAATACTACTGAATTTGGATTTCGACTTAGACAAATGGACATTCCAATTTAATTCATTGTCACAAAAAACACATAATCTTACAAAAGTTACTCTTCAGTAAACAATTCAAGCATGCATATATTATGTCCTCAAAGAAGTCATACCTTCCATTTAATGTGAAGTTTATATAATTAGTCTTTTCCGCACTAAAGACCATCCAGTTTTCGATGGCTTAAATCATCATTCATGATCAACTTAACATAGTGTAGTGTTATGTTTATTAACATCTGCAAATGGTAAAGTGTTATTAAAAAAAATTATTGAACTTGACAAAAACTTGAGTTGGTAATTCCAGTCATCATATAGCTTAGCAGTTAACTTGATAGTTTACTTGCAGTTTTCCTGATGAGGATAGTCTGTATAATGTCACTTATGTTTATAAATGTTATTACAGTGATTTCCATAAAATAAAGACAAATTTGCGGAAAATAATTGCTTTTTTCGGCCATATAGAATGCCTTCCAGAAACCAGACTGGTGAAAAAGCTATTTAGCTATTTCTGGAAGATTAAAATGCAGAATAATTGGTTCAAAGAAATCCAGAGTGATTTAGAAGAGTTAGTTCCAGATCTAGAAGAGTTAAATTTGACTCCTCAAATTGAAGGTAGAGCAGAGAAGAGGATTCTAAGGAATATCTGCGATTCAGGCTAACAATATTTGAACGAAAGACATACACTGTAACTGTTGAACAAAGGGCAGCCAGGTCGAACAGGATGAAGAAATTTTGGGAACAGAAGAGGCTGAAACACTAATGTGTCGATAGCGATATTTTACTTGGAAGTGTATGGACTGATTAAAGTGCTCCAGTGAGGGTATAAACTATTAAAAAAAAGACAAATTTGTGTGATTTATTCAATAGTATTGGTGGAGCTCAGTCCAACCTCTAACAAAATTGGTGGGCTGAAGGTCTACCAATCCTCATTATATTATAGCATGTATTACTAATTATTGCTTTGAAGTATAATAAAGACCCTGCTGAGCTGTTCTGACCTCTTGTGAAAAAGAATTCATGTTTTTAATCTTCTTCAAAACCCCAATTTTCTTTTAAATTGTTCATTTTGAAGAACTTTGGAAATTGTTTTCCTTTTGGAGAAACTCCAGCCATTTTTTTCTTGTTTTTTTTTTGGTGGTTTAACGTCCGACTATTGTGCACACTTTGGCTAATGCAGACGACGGGATAATTTATAGCGTATGAAAATGCCAAGCTCTGGCTGGGAATCAAACCCGGGTCCTCGGTGTGAAAGCCCAGTACGCTATCAACTAGGCCACCGAGGCAGCTTTTTTCTTCTTGTATTATAACTTCTAAAAATAACTGTTACATGCAGAAATAAAAAAAAAAAAATTTTTAAGATTTGCCTTTGTTTATTTTTTGTTAACATTTTTTTTTCTAGTTGGTTGGATAAACAGAAAAATTCAAATGTCACAGAAAGGAGGAGCATTGGTACATGTTCAAATACCGACATATTATGAAGCATTTCTTACCAGGTAATCTTTCTGAATTCTTAACAATCTCTTTTCAAGTACCTCTAGTACCTGTATAGATTAACAATTAACACAGAAACAGTGAAAAAAAATTTTCATGTTAACTTTGTGAAAACTGATTTTAAACAACAGCTGATTTTAAACTGGCAAAAAATTATTTTAAAAAATTGATTTTTTTAAAAGTAGAATTGATGTAAAGTTCTTGTTATTTTGAGGGTTCTTAGTAGCTCTCGATGGGAAGCTGATAGGACCTGTATGCTGTTTTATCATACTGTAATTTATTCGCGAATTGATTATGATAGTACTGCATATGCCTCTGTATGAGCTTACATTTTAAAGAAGCTAGATCCCATCCATCACTCTGCATTCCATCTTATATCTGGAGCTTTTCGTTCTAGTCCATGATTATTTTCGCCGAAGCTGGCAAACAGTCTCTCACTTGACGAAGACAGCAGCTGCTTCGCTTAATTATGCCTCTTGCAGTGAGAGAATGAGTGGACAGCTGTGGATAATAAGAAATATAGGGTAAAAAAATACTGTGGAAGTTATGAATATGTGCAAGATGAAGGGAAGAGGTGGTGGTTACCCGACAGCATTGATCAGTCCTTGATTACACATGGATTTCTGATGGGAGGTGGGGATACACCTCAATGCAAATTCTGTAGGAAAACCATCCTAGTAAGACATACGAGGTTTGTCCAATAAATACGCGAACTAAGGTCATAAAAACTTTATTTTACAAAATTTCATCTACATTGATTTTGTCCCCTTCAAAATACTCTCCATTCACTGCTATGCACTTATCCCATCTTCTTTTCCACTCTTCAAAGCACCCTTGGAAGTCCTCGGAAGTCAGGCTTTTCAGTCTCCTCGTCGTTTCTTGTTTTATTTTGTCCACATCTTCCCAATGCTGTCCCCTCATCACATTTTTGCATTTAGGGAATAGAAAAAAGTCGCAGGGGGCGAGGTCCGGTGAATAAGGGGGATGATCAAGGATAGCGATTGAATTTTTAGCCAGAAACTGGCGAACAATCAAAGCCGAATGTGCGGGTGCATTGTCTTGATGAAGAATCCATCCATCGTTTTGAGTCAAATGTGGTGCGCACACGGCGCACTCGATCTCTCAAGCGCTTGAGAGCGTTAAGGTAGAACTCAGAATTTACCGTTTTTTCCTCAGGAAGGAATTCATGATGAACAACACCTTTGATATCAAAGAAAACCAGGAGCATGACTTTGATTTTTGATCGGCTTTTCCTTGATTTTTTGTTCGAGCTTCACCTGTTGCTTTCCACTCCATGCTTTGCGATTTCGATTCGGGGTCATACTCGAAAAACCACGATTCATCACCAGTGATAACCCTATTTAAGAATCCAACATCATTTTCCATGGAATTTTTCCAGTCAGTAACACATTCGACTCTTCTCAACTTTTGATGCGGAGTCAGCAGTTTTTGCACGATTTTAGCACAAACCTTTCTTAAGCCCAAATGCTCGGTTAAGATTGTGTGCACTGTTGATTTTCCTAAATTTAGTTCTTCAGCTATCATTCGGACAGTTTTTGGCGATCAGTAAGGACAAGACGCGCACACGATCAATGTTTTCATGCACACAAGAGGTTGAAGGTCGTCCAATTCTTGCATCATCCGTGGCGTCTTCTCGACCTTCTTTAAAGCGCTTAATCCACTTGAAAATGGCTGTTTTCTTCATAGCATTATCACCATAAACAACTCTCAACATTTCAGCAATTTCTTGGTAATTTTTACCAAGCTTTACCAAAAACTTGATGTTAATTCGTTGTTCAGTGAATTGGTCAATTTCCATATCGACGAACAAAAAAATAATGCAAAACTAAAAATAACTCTACTCGCAAGATCCGCACAGCGTAACGTTCTGCCAAGCACTGACGGCTCATTGGGTCCCAGACAATATGTGAGGCCAGTGGGCGTGGCTTAACTCCGTAATGGCCACCATATTCGACCAGTTCGCGTATTTATTGGACAAACCTCGTATACTGCTCAGTTGTGATAGTTTCCAAAATATGCAATTGTTTACAGATGATATTGGGAGATGTCTCAGCCATTGACTTCACTTAAGATTTCCTTCATTGTCTGAATTTTTTAATAAAATTAAAAATTATGCGATATTATTGTAGGGCCTTTTTGCAGTCAAGTACACAGTCATCCCAGATACACTATTTGGAGTGGGTTCTTTTATATAGATTTGGAATTTAACTTTTATTTATTTATTTATTTATTTTAATATAAACATATCTCAATCAATCTCTGAATTATTTCTTCTATTGTCTGTAACTATCTTTGGTTCCTGTTGCTGGTAACTAAAGTTGGTTGCTCCAGTTGAGATTTTCTTGAAGACTTCAAAAGTTATCGGCTGCTGGGTCTTGTCCAAACCAATTCCTGGTTTTAACTGCTGCAAGATCATCCCTGTGCCTTCTGGAGTAACTTTTCAGTATAGTTTCCTGGGGGTTTCTCGTATTACACTGTAATGTAGGTTAAACACACGGTTCTAGCCTTGGGTCATTCGGTGAACAGTTGCCACTGAACACGGAGACGGCTGACTGTCTGGCAAGCAACGCTGGACTTATCAAATGGAAAAGTAGCTGACACCACACGTCGTTGATGAACTCTTGATATGGAACTGGCATAGACCTAACAGGGTCTATGTCGGCAGGAATTTGGGAAAACATATATTGCTCGATTGTGATGGTTTCCAAAATGTGCGTGTTATGTGTGGTCTGAGCAACTGTTTGCAGACGATGTTGGGAGATAGTGCCTCGGCCATTGTCCGGGTTCTATACTTCCTTCATCGTCTGAATGTTTTAAATAAAATTTAATAATTACATTTGTTATTTCTGTTATGTTTATATATACTTTTACGAATTGTTATTAAGTTTTATTCATTATTCATTGTTATTTAGTTCTTAAGTTTAATTTATTTTTACTGTTATAGTTTGTTGTTGTTGTTTTCTTCTTACTTAAGTAAAATTTTGTATAATTTTTTTTTTTATACACTTTCATTTTGCGTGACGGCGATGATAACCTGAACGGTTTTTCGCCGTAAAAAAAAAATCGACAGGAATTCGCACTATGATAGGTAGGTAGGGTACAGGCAGATATAGTATGGTTGCGAGATCAGGAAAGACTGAGTAGGTTATCGGCTTAGCACACCAGTATAGTCCATGGATATACAATTGGCTCAACATGCCAGTACTGTACTAGGATAGGAAGGTGGGAGGGTTTGGGTTGGAGGAGCCCGACTGCCTTCTGAAGCCCTGTGCAGCTGCTTATATAATCTGGTTCTGATGGGGGGGGGGTACTGTTGCTGAGAGTGGGATAAGATCTTATCTTGTTTATTTAATTAATATCTAAAAATTTGTTTACCTAGCTTATCTGACCTTAAATAAAATTAGGGTTTAAATCACTTCATTACACTGCAAGAAATTGTTTATTTTTGATTACTTGTTTTCTTGTTAAGCATGTTATATAATTCTTTAATTTAATTTTGTTGTTATTGTAAGGCCAGTTTAAAACCCTACAATAAATTGTGTATATGTTGTCTTCAAGGTATATTATTGTTAACTAGTTTTAGCTAAATATTTATGGTTATTATATTTTGTATGTGTTTATTTATTTTTGTTATTATTGTTTTCTGTTTTTGACTATAGTTTTAAAATAATTTTGTTGTTCTTTATTTCAAATTCGTTCTACGGCGATGATAACCTTTACGGTTTTTTGCCGGCTGTTTTATTATTATCCAGAAAGTGAACAAACTGTCCATGGCATACTTAACCACTTTGGTATAACTCCAACATTCAGTGAATTAAAGATAAATAAATTAAAAACTGTATTTATTTATAACATCTTACAACCATAACGGATATATGAATCACCGTTGATCAGAATCGCTCAGTAGTTTAGGCTTTAGACATGCTAGTGTTGAAGAATTGGTTAAAAGTGCCGCTTTCAAATCATTTTTTATGATTTGAACTTACCATTTTTTTTTTTTAAATCATTACTTTGTCATGTCCCTTAAGATAACAGTACTGCCAACTCTATAGTAGTTTTCGTTTTTAAGTTACGGATACTTACAAATTACTACTCGTCACCTCCCATATACATTGTAGTAGCTTGGGTGACATGGGAGGGGGACAGTGTGTGAGGTTTTATTGTATTTATTATAGTTTAATAATATCATTTTAGACAAATTTTCTCTCTAATCACTATAGTTCAACCTGAAAATGTCAATTAAAAAATATCAATTTAAGTAGCATGGTGTTAAAATTTTCCGACTTTAAAACATCTTTCTTGCATGGAAATTTGTATAATTTCTGTAAAAACTCGATATTCAAAATCATTAGAATAAAAAGTATTGTTGTTGTTGTTTTCCAATGGCTTCCGCTGGCTCACGCCATCTTTGATCTTGCTTCCCAGTAGAGGCCAGGGAGGTCTCCTCTTCTCTGCTTCTCTTCATCTAATTTTCTGCAGACCAGGAGGTGGTCCTTGTTCATGATGGTGTCTGGGCATTCACACAATGTGCAGTTGTCATAGTTTAATATCTTAATTTTCTTCAGGTATTCATTCAGACAGTCGTGTCCAGTTGTCAGCCGAAAGACCGCGACAGATGTCCTCCTCTGGAGATCCTTGACCTTCCCATACAAGTCGAATACATTCTCATAAGGCTTGTTCTTTATGTCTTCCTTGACTTTGTTTGTAAATTCAAGATAAGATGTTCGCTTCAGTGCACTAATCCTAGCCTCTAGTGTGAGCATTCTTTTTGGTTTCTGCACTATAAGGGTTCCTTGTTTAGCCAGCTTGTCTGCCCGCTCATTCCCTTGTATGCCTACATGTGACGGGATCCACTGCAGAACCAATTCCTTGGTAATGTGTTTAACTATTTTGAATTTCTTCTGGATCGATTCTATCATAGAGCCTGCAGATGTGTTGTCATCTGTTTTATGAATAAAAAGTATTAAAACAAACAAAAAATGGGTAAACTGTCTTCATTACACATTATACTTGGACACAGCTATGTAGATTTCACACATGAAAATGTTAAATGTTGCGATGGTTTTAAGTTTAAATTATCAAATGTAAGGATGAAAGGTTTTGGAGAGGTTCTGGTGTGGGCATTAAAACAAATGTGCTTCAACATCAACACCAGTATTGGCACCAGTGTAGTAAATGTTTTTGTGCTTAAGATTTTATCCCTAAATATTTTATGTCGTCAACCCCTATATTTCTTCTTGGTTTGGGCTGTCTTTTTTTCCCTGTAAACCCTAAAAACTATAATGAATCTTTTTTTCCTTTATGTATAATATTTTCAATGCAGAAAATGTTAGTTTTGAATAGATTATATCATTAGGAAGTCGAATATGCCTTGTATTGACATGTAGAGGATGTCAACCATACAAAAATAATCTTTTTTCTGCAAAACGAACTATTGCTTTTTTTAAATTTCACTTATTTATTTTACATTTTTAGCACGCAATCTGCAGTCAAAAAAAGTTTAACTTATAAGGAAATTCAAAAAGAAATTAATAATGAACATAAAAAAATGGAAAACAACATACACAAGGATAATGAATCAGCAAAAATATGGATAAGGTATGGATTATAAATTAATAAATTTAATTTGTAAATTAATTAAGTATATTTTTACAATAAATTTGATTTAATATTTTTTTTTCTTTTTATACTCTTTGTCAAGAGTGGTATTGCTTTTACTAGCAAAAATTCTACATTCGTTAAAAATGCTTCAGATTAAAAAATTGTTTGTCTAAATATGCCCAGCATTGATTTCCAGACAACTTTCAAAATGTTGTCTCTTAGTGTCTAATGCAATTTGTAAGCATGATGACTAGACAGAAAGGATCAGTCAGTGGTGTCAGCCAAGATCGGTGGAATTGGAAGAAGATAACACTGCCCAAAACTGCTCAAAAAATTGAGGTAAAATTATAGGATAGGATGAAAATTTTCAAATGGGGTTTATATTCCAGTTTTTTTTTTTTAGTGGAGTATCAAATTTAAAGAAAATTTTGTGCTGAATCCAAGTATGCCATTGGAATTGAAGAACTTAGGGTTTTTGTAATTACGGGGCAAAGATCCGGAAATTTTGGAATTTTTGGCTTAAATCTGAATAGGATTCAAGGATGTTTTAGATATGAAACATATCAAACAGTTTATGCTGAACCCAATTTTGTCACGAACGGTAAATTGTTTTTAATTTAAGGCTTTTAAAAGACTTAGACTGTTAAATTTTGTAGCTTGTGTTGGAGTATGTATAAGTTGTGTTGGGTATCAGATAAACGGAAAGTTACTGAATGAGAATGTTTCATTAAAATTGTACCTTTCTTAGTTTTAAGGCTTTTAAAGGTCAAATAGTACTCATACGGAGCGTATAATATTAAATTTAAACTCATAAAATTTCTTGTTTATTTAAACATCTTTTAGTAAATATTATATTCTTGTTAATTTAATATCATTGTTATTCTCAAAGCAAGATGGAAAAAATAAAGAAATGCAAATAAAGTAGAAACCGTTATTATACGAATCCCTGCCGTATCAAATCGTACAATGTAAAAAACATAGCATTAAAAGAAAACAATTCATGTACTGTACTAATGATTTACTGGTCTCTCTCTTTATTTGTTGCACCCAACTTTGGGGTACACTACATCAATCACTTTTTAATGTTCTGTGCCTTCCTTGTAGCCCAGTATTGCTTCATTCGTTGTGATCTTGCTTTTCTTTCTTCGTCAGAGATTTGGATCGTTCACTTGGATTTGATTTTGCCTTGGAACCGTTGCTTCTTGTCCTTGGTTATTGTTTTGGCTATTCTGTCCATGAGCATAGTGTCCAGTGATTTGTAGTTCTGTAATGTCCTTCTCTGTTTCTCTAAACCAAAGTTGTTTGGTTCTTCTATTGCGAAAGTAGTCAAATATTTTTTCGTTTAGTCTATTTTTCTCCATTCGGAGGATGTGCCCACAAAAATCAATTCTCATTTTTCTTATTGTGTCTGATAGTGTTTCAGTTTTTTGGTAAAGAGTTTCATTACTGATGTGGAGTAATTGGTTGTTATGGAATTTGAGGCCTAAGATTTTTCGTAATATCTTTCTTTCTTTGATCTCCAGCCTTTCAAGTGGGCCCTGGGTTGTGAGAGATAATGTTTCAGGTACATATAAGGCTTCTGGTTTAATTACCGTATGATAATTCCTTATCTTTGTATTCCAGGAGAGGGACTTCTTGTTGTATGTGTCTTTGGTAAGTTGGAAGGCTAATTCAACTTTATTTCTCCTAGATTCCATAGCTTTTTTTCTCTAATGCGTTCCAGCCGATCCATTCCCTTAGATATTTGAATTCTTTGACTTATTAGTAATAAATCGGAAAAAAATATTTTATTATTATTAGATTGTTATCCTAACACTTTCATATTCCTAAAAGAACAATTCAAGTTTCAGTTTTTCTCTGTGGTACCTATTATAGTTGAGGTAGAAATATAAAATGATACCTCTGTCGAGTCTGTGTTGATAAATTTCTGTATGCTTTCAAAATTGTAAGTCCAATATTGACTCACCCTGTATACTAAAATATCCTCTTCAAAACAGGTAGAAATAAACTAATTATATTTACTCATTTGCTTCTTGGGAGGCGTTTGCCAGCGTTGTTGATCATTTAGCACTACCCAGGGGACACGTACAGCTTAAAGTATGCTGTGGACGCGATCAACATTGTCCCCCCACTGTAAAATTGATAGCTGTAAATAAGGCTCTCGGAACAGCTGATTGTGAGACCATGGCTGAACACAAACATAGTGGTCTTAGTTGACTCCAAATCGTCTCTGCAGGCAATTGCCAATAATGTTAATCCAAAAAGCAAAGTAATACAAAGTATCAGACAGAATTACAAGATTGTAAGAAATAATGTTGGCAATATCGCAATGCAGTGGGTCCCTGCACACGTGGGATTGATGGGAAATGAAGCTGCGGATAATTTGGCGAAGAGAGGAACAAAAATTATTCAAAAGCCAGCAGGCTCCCTGTCATTACAAGCAGTTATAAGAAAACTAAAAACAGACTCACAGCAAAAATTTGTTAGTGAAATGAAGAAAAACCTACAAGACAAAGCTTATGATCCATTTAATCTTTTTAAGGACAATAAGATGCTTCCACGCAAAATAGCTGTAGCAAATTTCCGCCTGGAAACTGGTCACGATTGTCTTGTCAAGCATCTCCATAGGATGAGACTAATAACCTCTGACAAGTGCAAGATTTGTTCAAAAGATGTGTATGTTATGGACAAGGATCACTTACTGATTTGCGAGGGCCTGGGTAGATAGAAGCAGGGACGGAGGGACTTTCCTGGATTGTAATGGGAGGCAAGATCCAAAATGGTGTGAACCAAAAGGAGCCATTGGAAGAAGAAGAAGATATTTACTTATTTGTATACAGATGTATCAAAAGATTAGCCAAGTGATAAAGTTACAGGTGCAAATTAGTTATTTCATAGGTATATTTTTTTATCCAAAATTTAAAATATTTTTGAAATTGTGCTGATTACGATAAAGTCTAAAACTTCTCTAAGTACTTTTGGATAAACTGGAATTTTAAATAAATAGAATCGGATAAACGAATTTGCGGAATGTAACTTTCATTTTCGTTATAATAATTTAAATATTAATATTTCGTATTAATTACATAAATTTTTGATTTACAGGCAGACAGGTAACAGCGAATGGAGATTTCCAGGGAAAAAATACAAAAAATTAGTAATTCAAAATCCAAAAGATTTGTTTCGCAATGAAATGTTCAGCAATACCAATGAAATAAGGTAAAGTTTTAGAATTATATTTTATCAGACATTCTTAATTTTAGGTGAATATGAAAATTAATTAATTTGAAGTTACTAAATTTTAATGAGGTTTATATGTATTACACACACACACACACACACACACACACACACACACAAACAAACAGTTGTCACTGGTTATTGCTTACACTCAATCCGATCAGCTGTTTATAGTGATTATATCACAAACGACAGATTTCATTTGTAAATTAACATTAATTCTATGGTGGTTATTATGATCAAAATTGTGGATTTCTTTGCTTAAGTACGTTGAAACCGTCATTAAATATATTACATAAATGCAGCCTTTATACATTAAGATAAAAGGATTTTTTGTATGTAATTATGTTTTAATAGAAACGCACTGACTGACTACATTTCCGTAATGTAGGCAGGACTTTTTCCATTATATGTATACCAGAAAAGTTTACTACCATTTAAATGTAAAGTTATATGCTTTTTATGAAAAAACTAGTCAAATGATTGTGATTGGTCATTTTAAAAGCGGTTTCTTTATCTCATCTATCGTTGTCTCTACATAAGGGAGCTTCTGCCGAATCTACCCTATTCAAATTGGATGACCAAACACACCTGTTGAAATTGAATAAAATTTATTTTCTCATCATAAAAACATTGTTGGACATGCACTCACACAAAACAGTAGGAGTGTGCTGTAAAAGTTGTAAGTGTTTTTTAGTAACTGTCGCTGTGAAAGTCGTAAGTGTTCTGCTGAAGCAGTATATTCAACCAGGAATAACTATAATATGAGACAAGTGGCTAGCATATGAGAATATTTATAAGTTAGGTTACGAACATTATACAGTAAACCATACATACAATTTTGTCAGTCCTGAGAGTGGTGAACATACACAAACGATCGAAAGTACCTGGCATCTGACAAAGCAGGGAAATAACCAGTGCGGGACCGGACACGCATTGTTGGACTCGTACTTATGTGAGTTTATCCGGCAGCGGCTTGAAAGAAAGAACCTGTTTAAGGAAATATTGTGCAATATCACCAAGTATTGATTACCTTCATAGAGTTAAACAGGTAACTTATTTAAACTCTACTTAAGTAGTGGTATACGTATAACGGAAAAGTTCCAGTAGGCAAACAAGTTAAGACTATATTGATTCAGCAAAGACGAGAAATGTAAACAAAGCATAACAGTAAATCTGCTTTTTTGCTGACAAGTAATTTTTGACACTTTATCTGTAAATGTTTCCAGTGTGATGAGGTCTGTTATGTAAGAAGTACAGTATAACAGTCATTAGTAGGCTAAATTGCATTCGGCTTTGCAACATTATTCTTTCTTTCACATCACATGGGAGTTCATCAAAATATAAAAGTTTCATGTTAACCCCTTCATTTTGATTGAAATCCATATATACAAGAGTTAATTTGATTTATTTTCGGTTGAATCGTTTGCATTCTTGAAATCTTTGAGTAAATGTCATTAAATATTTCAATGACATTTACAATAATGGCATAAGTTTTTTAGTCTGAGCTATTGAAAATTTGGACTAAAAAAACTTCAACAATCTAAGACATTCTAAAAATGTTGTTGTTTCCTATGGCTAGCACGGACTCCAATCCATCAGCCTCCTTGCCTCCCAATACAGCCGAGCGAAGCTCTTCTGTCGTCTCGAATCAGCATTCAATCCAGGGCATGTCAAGCAGGTGTTTCTTGTTCATATTTGAGTTCGTCTCTTGGCACAGAGGGCACATTTCAGAGAAGTAGACTCCAATGTGAAGCATCAAGTGGGCGGCGAGGCTGTCAAGACGGAACTGTGCCACTGACTGTCTCCTTGGTTTTTCTTTCAGTTCGTCCCATTCCTCGTCTATATTTTGCCAGCGTTTCTAAAAATAATTTGCCGCAAAATGTAAGCCATCACTTGTGGTGTCAGTATTTTATAAAAAAAATTTAATACTTGCTGTGGACACTGCTTTTTGATAAATGAAATAACATTTTGCCTTCTTGTGTGTGTCATTTTGTATGTGGTTTTTAATACTGTAACATTTTCGCCAAGAGAAATTTGGAATTACATGTCAGATATTTCACACAGTCATTACCATTTTGGTTCTGTTTCAGAAACTTAAATTCTTCTAGTTTTTTTTATAGAAACTTCTGTTTTGGCAATTTGTGAAGATGTAGTAGGCTGTACTAAAAAATATTAATTTTACGCTCAACAAAAAAAAACTAGAAAATCCAATCATAATCTCCGCACATAAAAAACTCTGTTCTGTGAATAGTGATGGTAATGAGGTGCATTGCAGGTGACAGTGTAACCAACTTAGTGGAACACAGATTGAAATTTGGAAGTATGATAATCCTATGTACAGATTCATTGAAAATGTTGTCAGTGATTTAAAAAATAAATTGTGCAAACGATGTGCAAGCAATTTGCACAAAATCAATGTGAAATGTAGGAGAGTTGTAGGAGTTTTGATACTGGTCACTACACCGATCTTGAAGTTACAGTACCATGCGTCGACGTCATGTCATGACGTGCCTATTTCACTTTATCAGTAGCATCACAGCAATCATGACGAGTGTACGGCAGAAAGCATAGTGTGTGTTGCAATACGCTGAGTGCAAATCTGTTGTAGTACTTATGAAGAAGACTCACCTACAGACAGAACCATTGTTTATTGGTCTAATCAGAAACTGAAAATGTGAACATTAAGAAATCCCCAGGCTAGCTATGCACATCGGAAGAGTAAATGAGTCCTAAGAAGTCCATTGCCCGATGCAGTTTGGAAGTCGGTGTAGCAAAGTTTCATTTAAAAATATTATTTGTATATGCTTAATTGTATATTTTAAAACTATATAATCTGTATTATATTATTTTTCAAATGTTTGATTAACTGTAGCTGATTTTTGTATAAGCAGTTATTATGCTTTAGATAAATTTTGTTAGTAAAAATCTCCTTATGTGTATATATTGAAGGCTGGCCATGTTTTGGATGAAAAAGATGTATTGTTTATTAAGTTCATGTACCTTGAGACTACGATTAATGCAGCTGTTTGTATCACATTTTACAATACATGTAGAGAGTCATTTTAAACAACAAAAAGCTTTTAATAACCCAATAGCTTCTTCAGGAATTTCAATAGGAAGTTTAGAATGTTGGAAGTTTATCATTGATTTAACGTCAAGTGACTTCATCTGTTCTCTGAACTGAAAGTGGCTTGGAAGGCCTCAAGACTAATGAAATGATTATAAATAATAATAATTTTGTTACTTACCTGCCTTGTTTATGGACGAAAAAAATGGTCGAAAAAACAATCCTTTTTGTACATTGAAAGAGCAGGAAGGAACGTACTTCATATGTATAATTAAGAAAATTTATTTATATAGTATTTTTTAATATTTATGATGTATTCTTTTTTGTTTTAGAGCAAGACAAAATGAAAGTTCCAAAAGCAATGAACCAAGAAATAAAAAAGGTAATTTCCGGATTTTTTTACTCTAAAAGTCAAGCATATTTGACATACATATTTTTAACATGTATTAAAAAAAGTTATCTTTATTTACTGAAGTTAAGCAAAAAAATATTTCATTTGTTTTTTGCAGTTTTTATTGTTATCTTTCGTACAAATTTGTGTGTTTGGAAGCCTCGTTCAGTTTACTCACACGTAACATGCTTTTTTCGTTTTGATTCATACCATACAACATCTTAGCGTCATGATTCTCAAAGTTTGTTGCAAGCAAAATGAACAAAGTATCTGTATACATCACTATTTAAAATTTTTGACAAACTTGTAAAAGTGGTTGACAGTGAGCTGTAAGGACAAATTTAATTTAATTAATTTCATGGAAAACATTAAGTATCTTTTATAATATTAAAAGGTATAAACATGGATAATTATTCATTTCAGGTAAAACTTCACGAAAACACAATCGTTTTAAGAGTATAATTCCTTTCAAGAAGAATTTTTCAATTTATGGTAAGATTAAAAATTGTGTTTGTTTAAATTTAAGGCTTAATCATAACTATAAATCAGACTGTTTTGACATCTTTTCTTATTACCTGAGATTTAATTATTTGTGAAATTAGGCCATGGTGGTCGATGTGGCTAAGAAACCATCATTTTGCTGCGCATCTCAAGGTTGTAGAGACTAACGCGGTTACTGCTGTTGCTTTACCCTTACTGTTATACCGATCTTTCATCCTAACTGTATTAAAGTATGGACATTATGTAAAAAAAGTTGTGAAATAACAATTGTAGAACAACTTAACCCTTTACATGTGTATTATAGAATATTTTCCACGGTCAAAATCTCAAAACACGTACTATTGGAAATCTTGTAAAAACTATTTTAGACATTTGGTTTGGTGGCTACAATAGTTTACAATTAATTCGATAAAGAGCATAGCTGTGTTATTTTGGTATAGGCCAACAGCTGCACCTCATTAATTGTGGTACGTCGCCTGTTATCTATGAGCATTTTCTTATAATAGTAACTGGACACAGTTATGTCATCTACATTACTGTGTACAACAGGGATTCGTGGACCTGCATTTCACACTTGTCAGCTGTTTTTCAACTGCACACTTTTTAAATTTATAGCATACCTTTGTTAATTTATTTCTTTAAGGGTTGAAAAATAATCCATTTTATATTCAGCACTCAGAGGGTTAACATTCATCAGTACTCTACTTCGTTGCTTGTGATCAATTTCATTAAAATTCATTAAATTTCTTTTATTTCCGTATTTTTTTTTTATGAAAAGAATGTATGATTTTACACTCTCTCACAGTATGAAATGCTTACTTGCATCATACTAGAGTAAAACATGCAATTAATTTTTTTAATAAAGTTTTAATTAGCATTTAATAATTGAATAATGCTCATGATTTTTATTAACTGCTCATAATTTTTTTCTTCGTAACAATAATGTAAATATAAAAAATATATGATAATAATATGCATTTGAATACAGTATTAATTATGTAGTTGAAAACAGTATTATCAGTGTGAATTAAAATAATCAGATTAACGAAAATAATGTTCAGTAAAAATTTATTTTGCAGAAATAATGAACATATAAGTATATTTATATTATCATTAGTAGTATTAGTATTGTATTTAATTAATAAAGAGTATTGATTTTCAATAAATACACTTTCATAACTTATTTATAATTACAATATTAAAAATTTAAAGGTTTTATTATTATATATTAGTTGCTTTTATGCTTAACGTGTAATAAGAGCTGGTCTCCTATGCGGGCCTCAGCTAATGAGTGAGACACAGGTGGCGGGTAGTAAACAGCCCTCAAATATAAGAGTTAACTGCAATTTTTATTATTTTAAGGCGAAAAGCACATTGAAGCTATTATCACCTCCCTAAATGTATAAGTGTGAGTGTAAAGTGTTAAAGTCATAAGTGGTGTTATAAGAGTAAGTGTAAGTGTGTGACGAGAGGGATGTCTAAATCCTCTCATTAGGTGCAGCTAGTCTGCATCCCGCTGCAGGGAACTGCAAATAAGACTTGCCAAATAAGCAATCTTGGATGGAGGCGGCAGCACAAGCAGGGTATGAAGGGATGACCATTGGCACTGTCAGGTCCATTAAATACCACAGTGTTCAGTGACAGTATTGTAGCATGGCAACCTAGTGCCGGTATTCAAAAGCTGTACCTTGCACAGATGCAACAGCTATTGGATCTGTAAAGACTAGGAGACAGGTAATTTCAATATAAAGAAACAAAACTTGAATATTAGTTTATAAACATACAATATTCAATCAAATAATTGTTTTAAAGATTAAAATGACGTGTGTATAAAATAAATAAACTAAAATCTACTAAAACATTAAAATTATAAAGAAACAAAGACTGTAAACAGTCGTGCACAGTGTTGGGTAATAGATGATGCACGATGGTATTGATTTCATTTCCCAAAATAAATACTATTTTTATAACAAATTGTTTTAAAACAATATTTATAAATTGTTTCAGCACATACTAAAGAAGTTATAAAAGTGTTATAAAACTGAAATGTATAATAAACAAGGCACTGTTGCTACGCAACAGCGACTTCAGATTAAGTTCGACTTTCAACTACTAGTGTAAATTTTCATGTCGGACTACGTCCAATTTCTGAGAGGAAAAGGTTAAATAATGGACCCTGAAACAGTCAAATGTGCTCCTTTTCACTACAACAACATCCATTGTCTCTATGGTGTGTGGCATGATGCTACTATCGGTATACAGCGAGCACGCTGCAGTAGGTTTAAACATGTCTTTACCTGGATTCTTCCCTTCCTTTTAAACTCGTCATAAGTATGGTTGTACATATCTTAGTCTCGCTGTAGCAATTGCCCATTAAAGTCCTTGCACTAGAACTTTTTTGGGCATCGTAAAAATGCAAAATGTTCAAATGGAGCAACAAGTTAACCTCAAATTTCTTGTGTAACTTGGGAAAATACTACAGAAGCTCACGCCATGTTAAAGAAAGTGTACGGATGTTATCATGCACACATAAATCGTGTGGAATCCGCCAATTGTAGATTGCTGCAGATTATGGGATTTCTGCAGTTTCATTCGACCTATGGTAGATTTTTCACTCCATGGAAAGAAGAGTACTCCAAGTTAACCTACATTATAGTAAGGTGGCAGCTGCTGTTTTATGAAGGATGATTGAGCAAGGGAAAGATGTCGCTGTAGTGCAAGACACTTGGGTGACAGAAGGCAGAATAGCAGGACTGGCTGTAAGTAGAGGTAAGTTGGTTTATGAGAGGTCATCCACTAGGCCTAGAACATGCATAGTTGTAAGGAATAATATCGAGATACTAATGTTGTCTTCTTTTTGTTCAAGGGGTTGCACAGTAATCAGTGTTAATTTACATATGGGATCTAGGAGCAGAAACATTTTAGTGACCTCTGCATACTTCCCACATGAGAATATGGACAGCTTTCTAAGGGTAGTGGAGCACTGTAGTGATGGGGATGTTGAGCTACTTACTGAAGCCGACACAACGCACATCACTAAGTGTTGGGGAGCAGTGATACAAACGAGAGAGAGGAGAAATTACTTTCTCTTTATCGTAACATCCAAACTTTATATTCTTAATAAAAAAAGTAACCCACCAGTCCTTGTAACAAAGGCAAGAAGTGAGGTTTTAGATCTTACTCTGGGGACAAATGGAATTTTAACAATGTTGGAAAGGTGGTACGTGTCTAAAGTGCCATCTATGTCTTATCATAGGCATATAGTCATGGCTCTCAGAGTAGTAGATAGATTACTAAATACATATCGATATCCCAGGAATACCAACCAAATGGGGAGGCCTATGTTAAGGTTGAATTTCAGGATCTTAGAATAGGTAACACGAAAATTGGAGTATGCAGCTGGTAGATTGGTGGAGATAGTTGTGGACCTCTTTTCATGAGAATTACCTTCTTACGAGGAAGGTGATTGGAGTAATATGAAGTGGTGGACTCCGGCACTTTCTAAGCAAAGAGGGCAAGTTAGAAGGCTTTTTAATGCTGCCAAGCAGTGTAGAAAGTGGGAGGCCTACATGCAAACCCTGACCAAGTATGATAATGCTTTAAAAAGAGCAAGCAGGATTCATGGAGGAAGTTCAGTGAGAAGGTTGAATTCATTTTTCAGGGAACACAACTCCACAAGATCCTGCCTCAGGTCATTTGATCCCCAAGGCGATCTTCATAGGTCCTAATGGGGAGTACACAACAACTGAGGAACACTCTAGTTCCTTACTCAGGGAACACTTTCCCTATTCAGAGGTCAGGAATGAAGAAAGGGAGTGAGTGTCAGATATTCCCTATGGGAAACCCAGTAGGGGAGACTGGAATATCACAAACCAAATTGTGGATTTGGATAAGGTAAAATGGGCTATTTACCTTAAAAAAACCAATCATCTATTTAAATCACCAGGTTCAGACGGAATATTTCCAGCTATTACAGAACGAATGAGCGTCTATTGCTCTTATCCTGTGCAGATTGTACCTGGCCACCATAACCACCTGGTTGTATCCTTGGGATGGAAAACATCTTTATTCCAAAGTCCACGTGAGCATCATATGCTAACTCTAAGGGACTTAAGTTATATGCTGACTCTAAGGGATATCTATCAATCCGACTTCATTCATTCTGAAACTTTAGAGAAGCTGGTAGAGACATGTTAGAGGGGTCATAATTCCTCTACATGTCAGTATACCTATCAGGAAAAGACTGTGAGAGTACACTTCATAATTTGGTTTACAGATTTGAAGAAACTCTTAGAGTTCAAAGAATATGCCCTTGCTGTCTTTCTAGACATTGAGGGAGCTTTTGACAATGCCTCCCATTTTTTGATGATTCGTGCCCTATCTTGGCGCGGAATTAATAATACAGTGTGTGACTGGGTGGGGGACATGTTGAGGGAGAGGACAGTTGAAGCTAAAGCCCTAGGAGAAGAGATGAAGGTAGAGGTTGTCGGAGGCTATCACAGGGGGAGTTTTTTCCCCTCTCTTATAAAACCTGGTGGTGGGCTTACTCTAGGATCTTCTCTCTTCAGAGGGATGCTGTACCCAAGGATATGCAGATGATGTGGTGGCGCTTATCTAAGGGCGGCATGGTAATTCAGTGTAAACCTGGTGTCAGGAGAACCTAGGGGTTAACCCCAGGAAAACTACTCGGGTTTCTCTTACTAGGAAGAGGATTACCTGTATTAAGGAGGGCTTAACATCTTTGGGGAGGTAATTCCTATTGCATAGAAGGTGAAGTTCCTAGGCTTGGTGTTATACACAAAATTAACCTGGAATGCTCATCTTGAACGCATCATGGCGAAAGCCAACAAGTCATTGATGGCAGTTAGAAGAATGTTCTGCAAAACATGGGGCTGAGACCAGGTATGATGAAGTACATCTGTACTGGAATCATTAAACTATGGAGTAGTGATGTAGGTGGACTAAGTAAGACCGAGCAGGTCAAGGTCTCTGACTGAAATTTAGAGGCTGACCTGCCTGTGCATTATTTTTCTGTGCACCTGGTACATGGCACCCACAGCGGTTATGGAGATTGTTCTTTGGTTTCCCTCAGATACCTTTATATCATGGGGGTGGTACATAAAGCAGCATATAGACTGCAGGAAAGTGGTGTCTGACTGCCCAACTTTGGGGTATGCTAGAATCACGGAAAAGATCAGTAACTTCATTCTAATGATGGGGACTGATCTTATGGTTAAACAACATATGGTTTCTAAACCCTTTGATGTCCAATTGATGTTTGAGGATGGAGACTGTGTGTTGAGAAAATCTGGAGATGTGTGGTATATAGATAGCTCCAAGACAGACAGACACTAGTGCTGGGGTGTACTGCCTGAGACCAAGGACAAAGAAAACTGTTGCCCTGGGACGGTATGCAACAATATTCTAGGCTGAAGTAATGGCTATTAATGACGGTGTTCAGGAGGATTTGAAACGGTCCTTCAAGAAGGCTCATTCATATTCATATCAGTAGTCAGGCAGCAGTAAAAACACTTGTGGGTCCCCACCTTACCACCTGACAAAAAAAAAAGCGAAAATTAGCAAATCAGGTTTTATTTGTCTGCGTTTACTGTGTCCCCAAAGATTATATGGTCAATCACCATCTAGGTTCTGACAGCTCTGTGAATGAGTGGGAAGATAAAGACTCAATTTGTGAACCTGAATTCTTCACCAAGACAATGCCTGCCCATTCTGCCTTATCTGTAATGGTTGTCTTTGCAAAATATAACATCATGTTAAACCACCAGCCGGTACTCACCCGTTCTCGCTCTGTAATGTTAGAACAAGATTTTATAGAAAGGTGTAAAAGCAAAAGTGACAGAGGTTTTCAAAAAGTTGACAGACGTAGACTTCCAGAACTGCTTTAAACAATGGAAAATTCATATGGAGCGAAACTTACATTGAAGGGGATAAACATTTCAATGTAATTGGTGAACAATAAAATGTTTTGAAACACTAGCCCAGTTATTTAATTGCCACACCAAATAGTTTAGCCTTTTTCACTTAATACTGATTATCCAAATTGTATTTTGAAGTCATTTTAAAACGAAAGTCTTCAATTTATGTCGTCTTCTTTTTTTTCAGACATATTCGACACTCTACCCAGAACTCAGCTACAGTCTTCTTTAAAGGTTTATCTTTATCCGTGCTACACAGTGATTCCAGTTTTCATTTCATTGTCGTAACAATTTTACTTTTTGCTGGTGTCATGTATAACATACAGTATACAATTCGCAAGTGTAAGAAGGCACATAAACATAAGCAAGATTGTTGCACTACTGAAGTGAAAGCGGAGGGTGAAATGTGATAGAAGGAAGTAGGGTAGCAAGTGACTCATTGCCTGGGTATGCAGTACAGTACAGTACAGTCTTGCTCCATCCCATCAACAGTCAAGTAATCTTACACTTCGCCGGTTGTCTGTGCTTCAATTTTTACACACATTGCAAAGTGCCATTGTTTAGTGGCTGCTGATAATTACAAACATAATGTGTTCTGTATTTGGTTTAAGGAGAGGTTAAAGACGGGTGGCTTAACTGTACTTCTATAAACTTCCCAGGTCGTGTTTATTTGTCAGTGTTTTCTTTAAAAAGTGTTGACAAAGGGAAAGCCACCCCTACCTGCAACTACCTATGTAATTCTTACACATTTACTAGGTACATGTACATGTAAATTTTTCTGAAAAATTTCTTCAGAAAAAAATAGTATTGATATGATTTAGTGACACATGTTTACTATTTGAAATCATAATTTGTTGAAATTGAATTTTCCTATCTCTTAAAAAAGAAAGTTATTTCTAGTCTGAGAAGAAAATATCTATCTGCCTAACCGCCTTACACACATTTATTTTGGGGATGAAGGCCCAGTGTGAAAATCTGGCGAGACCATGAAGATTTTAGTCTGCTAATAACTTTGTGCGAGGTTGTTTAAAATTGTATGTATGTTGGTTGTTTGTTAGCAACCTATTGGTCACAGTTTTGGTACAAACTTGGCCCAAAAATCGATTTTGATTATAGCTTAAACAAGTTCATTATTACCTAGCCAAATGCTCTGTGAAGAGAGTGTACATTGGTTCCCTATACAACACATTCCTTTACAGGGTGGGTGGGATATGAGGAATCAGTGTATAGTTTCAAGAGCGGACTTACGCGCCTCCACGCGGTGCAGAGTGGGCAACGGATTGATGGGACTGACCTTTCTTGGAAGGCTGCATCAATGTGGCTGAAGCGTAGGACGCTAGTTTATCCCAAGCCAAGGTGGAACTGTGTACGCCGAGGGCTGCGTGGCTAAGGGGGAGCTTAGTCTTTAGTATACGGACTCTGGATACCAGGCGACCTTCAGTTTCAATTTAGCCTTACTTATACATGCGGGGCTCTGTATGGGTGGACTGTTTATTTCCCCAGCTACTCGTGGGATTTTAAATGGCTGAAAATAAATCATCAAAACTTGAAAACCCGGGGGAACTGGTAAAAGTAAACCTGGGGATTGAAAATAGCATGGAAATGGAGAAAACTGGGGCTGTACCTAACCCTGTGGAAACAACATGCAGTGAATCACAGCAAACCAAGATTTTAATGGCTGAAAACAAATCATCGGGGGAACTGGAAAAAGTAAACCTGGGTATTGAAAATAGCATGGAAATGGAGAAAACTGGGGCTGTACCTAACCCTGTGGAAACAACATACAGTGAATCACAGCAAACCATGATTTTAATGGCTGAAAACAAATCATCGGGGGAACTGGAAAAAGTAAACCTGGGTATTGAAAATAGCATGGAAATGGAGAAAACTGGGGCTGTACCTAACCCTGTGGAAACAACATGCAGTGAATCACAGCAAATCGTGATTTTAATGGCTGAAAACAAATCATCGGGGGAACTGGAAAAAGTAAACCTGGGTATTGAAAATAGCATGGAAATTGAGAAAACTGGGGCTGTACCTAATCCTGTGGAAACAACATGCAGTGAATCACAGCAAACTAAGATTTTAATGGCTGAAAACAAATCATCGGGGGAACTGGAAAAAGTAAACCTGGGTATTGAAAATAGCATGGAAATTGAGAAAACTGGGGCTGTACCTAACCCTATGGAAACAACATGCAGTGAATCACAGCAAACTAAGATTTTAATGGCTGAAAATAAATCATCGGGGGAACTGGAAAAAGTAAACCTGGGCATTGAAAATAGCATAGAAATGGAGAAAACTGGGGCTGTACCTAACCCTGTGGAAACAACATGCAGTGAATCACAGCAGACTGCGAAAACGCTAAGCGTACCTACCCAAATGGTACAAGTGACAGATGAGGTTCAACGTCTTAGAATCAGTAGGGATGTTTACAGACGTCTAACGGGAATATATGTTTCTGGAGTGAAAGGCAAACGTCTGTCAGGAGCGCAAAGGCGCAAACTGAAAATACAGAAGGCAATAGCAGATGGGCTTCCAATTAAACGTAAAAAATCTTCCAGTGTTCAAACCTCAAGTGTGAGAAACACAACCAGTATAGAGGGAAACTTGGGAGTTACTGACTGCCATGTGAGTTCATCAGACCCTATGAGGCTGAGATCAGATGGGAACCAGTACTCCAAAATTAGAGGGCCATCAGCCAGGAATGCCGTAAAAGCTTTTAAGATGGCTATAGTGCCATCAAACTTTCCAAATGCATTACTGTCAAAAAATCAAGCAGAGGAGCTCCAGAAGGTCATCTTAAGAATGATCCTGTCCTTTGAGAAAGAAGATTCTGCGCCTAAATTTCATAACTCCTTTCATGAGAATGGAGTCCTCTTAATCATTTGTGCTGATGAAAAATCCAAGGAGTGGCTTGAGAGAAAGGTTCCTCAGATTACATTGGAGAAGGGTCTAGAGTTGAAGGTGAACTTGGCCACAGCCATGCTGCAGATGACGAGGACTCAGAAAAACGGTTTGTACTCTAGATATCTCCATCAGTGTCCCTTGCTCTAGCTAAATATTAAGTTAGTTTAAGTTGTTTTGGTTTCTGAATATTTAATGTGTATTCATATACAAAAAACATAATACTTGAAGTAACATACATGCTTTATATATTATTATTATCTGCGCATAGACCCTGTTGGATCACGCAAAGCACTCCGACTCATGTCTTGTTCCTTCTAATCCTCCACACCTCCCTCATCCTGTCCCCATGGATCCTCTTCCGCTCCTCCGTCCATTTTACCCCTGCTCTCTTTGGGATTTCATTCACTGGGACCTTCCAACCGAGCATCTTTCTCCTGTATGCGTGTCTATCTTCAACTCTTTTATATATATATATATATATATATATTATCATCTATCTAGATATTTACTTCTTAAAAAATTTAAAGTAGTACATATGGTTTATCATTTAATAAAATATAGTTGATATAAAAATTTATTATTATTTTCAGAATGCAGCAATTAATGTCTTTAAAAAAAAATAATGATTCTTGTTAGTACAAGGTTGTTAGGCAAAGCGTCCGCAATAGTAACTTCTGGATGGTACAGATATTTAAAATAAAGATAAGATATAGAACGAGTGATCTGACAGTAGAAATATTTTTCATGTCAGGTGAATGCTGCATGTTCCACATTTTGCCACATGTTACATTGTGAAATAGTGTATAGGGCCTTCAAGATTCAATAATGTAAGAAGATGTTCCTGTAAAAAGTATTGTTCAACAATGACAATGAACCCAAATTTTAATATAAACTTTGTTGGTCTCGTTCAAAAAAATGTCTGTACACAACTACACCAGTTCAGATTAAGTTATAGCTATAGCAATATTCAGGATCAAGTCTGGATAAAAATTGCTTGAAATGTTGGCTTTACTGATCTTATAAAACAAACTAAAATTTTCTGGATAAATTTGAAAGTAAAAACGTCGGAAGCACAGCAGTTTTTAAAATGCTCGTAACTCAGTAACTATTACAGTTATCGAGCAGATTATTTTGTTGATCAATTCTGTATTAATTGTAGTCCTACACGTCAAAATACTTAATTCTCATAAAATATTTGTTCAAAAATTAGAAGACAGTTTATGTTAACTTACGTGAATTTTGAAAAAATGAAATTGTACAGTGCTTTTAAATTGAATTCTACATTTGAGTATGTTACCATACATCCAGATATATTATAAAAGTCTTTTCAGCTTAAAAAATTTGAAAAGATATTCTTTGCCATTTGTATAAAACTTGAAGATTTTTGCAATTATTTGAAGATGTTTGAAAACTGTAAGAGTTACTTTATTTAAAAGGTAAAAACACCATGTGAAAATTGTACTTTCTATATTATGTAAGTGTAGTTTAAAAGTAGCTTATATATATACAGGAGGGTTGTCTGTAAAATAAAATTCCCAATAATTTTCACAATGAAAAACATGTTTATTTGCATTGAATAATATATTTTTGGAAAACTTACATTTTTTTTCTATTTTTCGACAATCACTGTTGAGATCAAAACATTTTTGCATATGGTGAACCATCTTTTGTATGCCTAGGTTGAAAAACTCTCCCGCCGCGCTGCGAAGGTAACAAACTTTTTCTTTCAGCTCCTCTCTGGTACTGAAATGCGTTTCACCTACATGTTTCTTCAAATTAGGGAAGAAATGGTAGTCACTTGGGGCTAAGTCCGGGCTGTAGGGCAGATGTGTAACAGTATCCCATCCAAATTGGTTGATGAGATCGGTTGTTACACGGGTGGTGTGTGTCTTGATGGAAACAAATTCCCTTCGTGAGCATGCCTCTTCTTTTATTTTGAATTGTACAGCGAAGGTTCTTTAACATCTCACAGTAACGATCAGCATTGATTGTTGTGCCGGTATCCATGAATTCACACAACAATATCCCCTTTCTGTCCCAAAACACGCTCGCTAAGAATTTACCAGCAGACAGTGTTTGAAGTTTCACGGCTTCGGCGACTCTGGATGTTTCCACTGACATGATTGTTCTTTCGTTTCCGGTGTCGTGTAGTATACCCAGGTCTCATCCCTAGTGACAATGGAGTCCAAGAATTTCTTGCCATCGGTTTTGTAGGCCTGAAGAAATTCACAGGTTGCATCAATCCGCAGGTTGCCAATTGTGGTCTGCTTGGGACCCATTTTGTACAAACCTTGCTATACCCTAAATGGTCTGTCAAAATTTCATCAATGCAGGTCTTCTTGACAATAGGGATCATCTCGGAGAGATCCTAAACAGTCACCATTCGATCGTTCAGCATTGCTTCTTCCACTTTTGCAATCGTTTCGTCCAACTCAGATGGCCGCCCAGAGCGCTGTTCATCATGAACGTCCGTCTTTGAATTCTCTGCACCATTTTCACACGTTTTATGCTCATACATTTTTTCCTTAGACTTCACACGGTTGGATATGATTGTCCACCTTTGCACTGTTTTTTGCACACAAAAACGAATCATAGAGCGTAATTCGCACCTGGCGGGTGACAGAAGAGGCAACTCCATTATTAACAGCTACTAAGACAAGACTGAGTGTCACATTTGCTTGCGGAGTGGGGATTAGGAGTGGAGGAACCAAGCTGCAAGCCAAGGTCACCGGATCCCGCGTAACAACGTTCACAGTGACTATAGCACCTTGGGAACCTTACTTTATGGACAACCCTCGTGTGTATGTGTGTATATATACATGCAAACATATATATATATACATATACACACACACACACAAACATACTCGCCGCCTCAGTGGCCTAGTTGATAGCGTACTAGGCTTTCACCTCGAGGTCCCGGGTTCGATTCCCAGAAAGGGCTTGGCATTTTCATATGCTATAAATCATCCCATCGTCTGCATTAGCCCAAGTGTGCATAATAGTCTGACGTAAAAAATATATATATATACACAAACATGCAAAATAAGTGTCCAAAAAACAAACAAACAAGAAATAACCTTTCACACGCTGAGTAAAACTAACTTCATTTTCAGCTAGTGATTATTTGATAAACAAATTACATATGTTAAAAGTTAATTTTTCTTTTTGTTGGAATTAAACACCTGATAGGAAATAACATAAACATTGTTTTTTATTCAGTGTTATATTAAATATTTTTACATTATTTTTAAAATACTCGTGCACATGAATCAATTTAAAATTTTTTAAAAGAAAAATTAAGTATTACATTTTGCCTTAGTAATTTGGAATAATGTGATCCTTCACAAATTACATCTTACTCCTTCAAAGATGTAATTACAACCTTTTCAAAGACATCAGGGTGCAGCAGACGCTTCACTGTGCAGGTCTTTCAGAAGTAGATAATCTCTTTTTGCAGTTCATTCTCAATGTACTAGCTGCATCTTTTTTCTCTTCTACCTATGAAGCGATATATTTCGTCAAGAGGTCCTTGTGTTGGCCATGCAGGTTAGCTTATCCGTCTTGTGCCAGATTTGTCACTACACTTTTTCTAAATAGCTTATCAGTGAGAGGTTTTCTGTGGACCTGTTTATACAATAAGTATGCATTACTTCAACTTCTAGTATTAAAAAAAAAAAATTCTGTATCATTTCTTGATTTATTTCATGAATTTGTAGATCAAAATGAAGTGGCCACTTCTACCATTCCCATCTGTGTAATGTAGTCAAGAAATGAATTTGGTTTGACATTAGGAGGTTATATTTATACGGTGTTTCCTTATTTTATTATTAAAAATAATACTGTATATGCTCATTGTTTAAAAAATTATAAACAAAACAGATTATATATTTAAAGTGAACGAAGGAATTGCTGTTTATGAATATCTTGCAATCTGAATATGAATCATTATCACAGTGAACACTCGGAGGCTAAATTTTATTTATACAAAAAATTAATACACAAAACAAACTGTATATTATATACAATACGTAACAAAAAACTATTTTCAGTTCATAAAAGCGATATCTGTTACCGAACCAAAAATAAAATTCATATTTTCTCAATTTTTCGTTTTTGTTCTTAATTAGGTAATGTTGCTCTTCAGCCGTAACTCTTTTATTAATAGTTACATTTTCATTGTTAATTTCATTTTCTGATTGTCGTAGTTTTTCTCGTTCATTTTTCTTAATTTTTGTTCTTCTAAAACATATTTTTTACTGTCCATTTTATTTAGAAATTGAATTTTTAACATAGCCTCAATTGAAATGATATTGAAGCAACAGCTGTTGTGAAAAATCATCTGTTTAGAAGTAGACACAATTATATTTTTATATATGCATCGCACAGAATCCAACTTCACAACCAGCGAAAACAGTGAAACATATTTAACAAATTGTGATTACAGTAAACACTTAAATATGCTAGTTAGTACGCTTAAACGGTTCAGCAGTATGGTTTGCTGCTTAGTTATCAGTCCGTACGTTTGTAGCCCGTACTATAATTGGATGTTGTTTGTATTTGCTGACATTAATAATAATAAGAATTTGAACATTAATATTATGGTAGAACAAATTTTACATGAGGGCCATTCAGAAAGTTTATCTTGGTTCAGTGCTTATCCAGCTGTGGCGGTGTGAGATTTGTGTTACTTGTTTTAGTGAACTGTGCGATTTTAAATTTGTGCTGCCAGTTGTGAAGTGTGATCGCTGATCAGGTTTTGTCAGCCGAAAACAACAAGCACACTGAAATTCTTATGAAACTGTAAAATGTACAGAAACAATATAATGAGTGAATGGGAGTGAGACAGTGTGATATTGTGCTTAAAAATGGTTCACGATGAAGAGTGAAGCAGCTGGCCAAACATTGTGCTGATACATTTTCATTTTGAAAGTAAATGAAAAAAATTCATAAAAGCAACAATTTTGAAGATCTCGTTTGAGTTTTCTTAAATTTTATGCCATATAGGTACCGAAATTCTTGTCAGAAGATCAGAGCACCAGGCGGTATATTTGACGTTCCTAGAGGCCTTCTACAAAGATGGTGTCTCACTTCTTGATCGTATATGAGATTTGAGTAAAACGAACCAATTGTGCAACAAAAAAAAAACAGTTTATGGTTCAGGGACACTAGATTGGTAGTATACGTACGGAGGGATCAGGGTGATATATCCCCCTTTAAACTTGGGAAAAAGAAAAAATTGTGATCAGGAAAAACACTTAATTTATGGGTTTTAGTAAGAATAGTGTGCGTCTGTGAGCACATGCATTAGGTATGGAAGTAGTAGCACATTGCCGCCATAGCATAGAATTTGTATGAAGGAGTCGCTGTATTCAGTTAAGGACATTTTTGTGCTTCATTTCCTTTGATTGATTAAAACAGTTTTATTGTACTGTTGTTAAACACGATAACCTTTCTTATTTTTTCTATAATGTACATTAAAAAACTAAGAATTTTTAATTTTTGAGCATTTATCATGAGTCAACACAGTGTCTACACCACTGCAAACAAGTTCCCCAAGGAAATGTGCAGATATTGTCAGCATGAAAAATCTTGACAAACATTTTTGGGACAGGAAAGGCGTGCTGTTGTTGATTTCTCTAATGTGTTTCAATCTCTAAGAGGTATCGTGAAACATCAAAAAAATTTAGAAGAGCATCCAAAATGTGTCGGGGAATGCTGAATTCAAAGATTTTATTTTTTAGTGACACCTCAATTGGGAGTTGTATGGTTTTGGTTGGGAAGTGTTCTTCTATCCTCCAAATAGTTTAGATCTGGCATGATGTGACTGCTACTTGTTTCCGCACATGACCATGATCGCGGCCTGAAAATTTGAAGACAATGTAGAAATGCAGGAAAGTGGTTGAAGTTCCAGGCAGCAGAATTCTATGAGAGGTTGTATCAACAAAGTGATGCATCGCTATGATAAGTGCCTAAATTTGAACAGGTATAAAATTTAAAGCAGCATAAAGAGTTAGGCTACCAAGTGCTTATAGTAAAAAATGTTTTGTGGTACTCCATTTTTTTTTATCCCAAAATGTAAGTTACTTCCTGGATAGCTCTTGTATATAAACAATTTCAACCAATTCAAACCAAGTGCAACCCCTACACTGTGCCACTGTTTATACTATGTTATATAGAAAGTATTGTGATCATACAAAAAGTTGCTTTTAGGTTTTATGATCCTATGAAACCTTAAAATTTTGTTTTTACCTGAATTTTTGCCTAGAAAATTTTGTGTGCTTTCACTACAAAAGCATTTAATCACTTTTATGTAATTCAGTAATTGTTTACAAAAATTATTTTTTTGTCTTAATTCAGTAAAATTTTATATTTCATATATTTATAAGAATGTGATTTGTATTATGACATTACCTAAATTTCTGTTGATGGATTTTACTGATTTTTGTAAACAGTTGCTTCTCTTTTACAAATAATTTTTTCCCATAAGCTGTTTGTATATTTTCATTTTAATTAATTATCAAAAAGTTATGAAGTGAATGAGGAGGTTATTAAAAGTTGTAATATTGTAAGAAAAGGGTATTAACTTTGAACTTTAATAATTTAAAATCATGTATATTAACAGTCTTAAAATCGACCGGCATTATATTGACAGTGTGAAATGTGCTAACAACCAATTGGCGATATACGAGGTTTGTCCAGAAAGTAAGTTCCGTTTGGTAATAAAATTAAATTGTGTACAGATACAGAAAAATTATTTATTGCACAAAATTCTACAACTCTTAAACTACTTTTCCACATAACTGCCGAAATTTTGCAGGCATTTGTCATAGCGTGGCACAAGTTTTTGTATACCTTCTTCATGGAAGTTTGCCGCCTGTGTCTTCAACCAGTTGGAAACATTTTCCTTCAGCTCTTCGTCATTGTTGAAGTGTTGACCGCCAAGGAAAGACTTGAGATGTAAGAACAGATGAAAGTCGCTAGGAGCGAGGTCAGGGCTGTATGGAGGATGGTTAAACACGTCCCAGCAAAATCCCTGTAGGAGGTTTTTCGTCACATTTGCAGTGTGTGGTCGTGCGTTGTCATGAAGAAAAACAACACCTTTTGACAGCAATCCTCGGCGCTTATTCTGTATTACGTGGCGCAATTTCCTAAGTGTCTCGCAATAAACATCTGCTTTGATTGTTTGACCACGCGGTAAGAAATCAATGAGTAAGATGCTTTTCTAGTCCCAGAATACTGTGCACATCATTTTTTGAGGTATCAAGATTTGTTTCGGCTTAACCTTTGCTGGGGATGAAGTGTGCCTCCATTCCATTGATTGCTTTACTTTCAGGGGTGTCGTAAGAAACCCAAGTTTCATCTCATGTGACTATCTTCGCCGCGTTCATCATAACGGGTCAAAAACTGAAGTGCACTACCCATCCGGTTTGTTTTGTATTGCTCAGTAAGAATCTTTGGTACCCAACGTGAGCAAAGTTTACGAAATTCAGTTTTTCGGTAACAATTTCATGAATTAGTGATCGTGAGATTTGGGGAAATTCCATAGCAAGAGCACTAATTGTAAACTTGCGGTTTTCCTGGATCTTGTCATCAATCGCGTGAACCAGTTCTTCTGTAACCAAAGATAGACGCCCACTTCGTTCTTCATCGTACACTTCACTACGTCCTTCATTGAACTGTCAGACCCATCTTCTCACCATTGAATCGCTCATCGCATTTTGTCCGTAAACTTTGCAAATTTGCCGATAAATTTCAATTGGTTTCACTTTCCTAGCATTCAGAAAACAAATCACAGATCTGATTTCACAAGCGGCGGGATTTTCAATCAACACCGACATTGTAAACAAGCACAACAAAGCGTACATGGCTGACAGCGATCTCAAAATGGCGCACGTTTCTTCTCCTTGATACAGAGCATCTACCGTGCATGTGCGGAACTACGATCGCAGCACTGCAGCGTAGAGAAATTGAAACAGAACTTACTTTCTGGACGTACCTCGTATCAATGGCACGTTTGCTTTAACACTAAACATGGACCAGAGAAATATTTATGGATAGATTTTTTTACTTTTTGTTGTTCTGGCATTACTTACAATGCAGTAAAACATCTCTCAAAACATGTAATACATAATGTAAATACTAATAAACTCATATTCCTATTTTCTGTTACTACTTGCATTTGCTACACATGTAGAAAATAATAAGTATTAAAAAAATTGTAATGTTTGCCACGTATAAAAAGGTGATTTTTTTTAAAGTTAAACTGCATTCCTTTTTTATAAATGATGAATGTGTTTCGTTTTCAGGTAAGAGTGAAGTACAAGACCAAAAATCTGAAGCTTCAAGAGAATTTAGTCAACATAAGACTGGGAAATTTGTGCAGGAAAACGTGTCACAACGCAAAAACAGGTGAGCCGATATCAGTAGAAAACAATTTTAATGTTATTAATTGTGGTCAGTTACCATTCTTCACCAGAGTTGGTCATGTTCAACTGACATTTTATAAAGATACAGGTGAATCCAGCTAATGTTGGACCAATTGGGACCAAGGTCAATTTAGATTAAGTAGGTCCTTTTATATGATTTAACAAGCCTACGTCATATATGGCCCTGTCAAGTAAGAGTGATAACCATTCTGTTTGCTGGCCATCGCATTTATTCTGGGTTCATACAAAGTGCTACATAAAAGTTTGGCGAATTTGAATTCCGTGTGCAAACCTTTTGTGGTATGATCTCCTACTGATAGAGCGGGAGAACACTACTCTTTGTAAATTAGTGTGCCAACAGCTGTGATGTTAAAAGGCATTCTTGAGTTTCATGCATTTGTGTAACACTGTGTTGCAGCGATTTTTTAAATTTGTATAAATGGCAGATTTTAAGGAACAAAGAATCTGAATCAAATTTTACTTCAAGTTTTAAAGTTTAAATGCTTGATTACAAGGATGGATGAACTTCTGCCAATGACGATGAACGTCAGGGCAAGCGCAGCACTAGAAAACACTGCCAAAATGCAAGAGGCAGATTGTAGACGAACAATCCATGATGTTTGTGCAACACAATTTGGCCATGAGACGCATTGCTGCAAAATTTGTACTGACACTGCTGAGCAGCGACCAAATATATCATTGCGTAGTTGTCTGCACTGAATTGAAAATTGGAGCAAGATATGATCCCCAAATTCATCTCCAATGCCGTAACTGGTAATGAGACAGGTTTACGGTTATGATCCTTAAACTAAGCAGCAGTCATTGCAATGGAAGTCACCATTTTCACAGCAGCCAAAAAATCATGTCAAGTTCGTAGCAATGTAAAATACATAAATCCATATTGATTTTTTTTTTTACATCAAATGCATTATCCACAAGTAATTTAACCCCTCTGGTCAAATAGAAAGTTTTATTGTAAAATTTTGAAGTGACTAAGAGCGTTTTGAATACGAGGGTTGATCAAATATAAACGAGACTGACTTTCTAAAAACTTTTCCGTTGGACATTGAACTCTAAAGGGTGGGGTTTCAGGTAGCCTGGGAGGTTTGGGACGGGCGTAGACGGGCAACATTTCCGTTCGGACCCTTCAGTATAAAACTATACAATGAGTGAGAGTCAAGTGCACGTTTCCGTGGAGCAGAGAATTATTATTAAGTTTTTGGCCAAGGAGGGGTCAATCCGACTGAAATCTTTCGTAGATTGACGGCTCAATACGGGACAGGACCCTGTCAAGAGCTCGCGTTTTGCTTGGCACAAGGAATTCGCCGAAGGGCGGAAGCAGTAGAAAACCTCCAGGCCAAATCACGATCGTCGGCCGGGAAGGTAATGGCCACTGTATTTTTCGACAATCAAAGGCGCCTTTCACGTCGATTTCCTCCATCAACGACGCACAATAAATGCACAATATTATTGCGATGTTTTAGAGGCCATAAAACAGTCTTTTCAGTAGGAAAAGGAAATCTAAACCGGCGAAACGTCATTCTTCTTCACGATAATGCCCGACCACATTCGCGAACGCTACGAGGCTTAAACTCGATCAAATTGGCTGGGAACCAATGGAACATCCCCGTACAGTCCAGACTTATCACCCCGCGACTATCACCTGTTTGGGCCACTCAAAGAGGCGCTTGGAGGCCAGCGTTTGAAGACGATTCTGCGGTGGAGACCTTTGTGCTCCAATGGCTCAATGAACGCCGAGAACTTTTTACGAAGATGGAATTAAAAACTTCCAATCCGGTGGGAAAAATGTGTTACTCGTGCGAGGAGACTATGTAGAAAAATAAGTTGTATCAAGAATAATTTGTAAGTAAGCAATAAATTTTTTAAAAAATCAGTCTCGTTTATATTTGATCAACCCTCGTAGTTAAGAGTACAATAACTGGATTCACCCCTACGTCAGTGCGCCTGTGTTGTCAATACATTACTAGTTGTTTGGAATTTATTGGTTTCCGTAAAGGTGAAATCGAAAGGAAATTGAAATTTTTATACAATTGAGGAGATCCAGGCAGATCGCAAAAGAAAAAATGCTGAGATTGTTGTATCCATGTCTAAGAGGACTGTTTTGAAGAAGATGGTGGAAACCAAAATTTATGGTAAACTGTATTTTTATGGGAAATTCCATGAACTTTTGGGTAGCAACTCGTATAAGCCAAGTATTTACAATCAATCCATTAAATAAAAACCGAATCTCTTGAAATAAATCAATCTTGTCATACCTGAAGCCTTGAATGTAACATCTCCCTGGCAATGAACATACGTTTTTATATCACCTTTTCAAGGGAGCCTACAATTTAACATCACCCTCTCAAATAAGCTTACATGCTAAGCCTATAGTACTACATCACTGTCGAGAAAGCCTGCAATGTAACCGCTATCGAATGAGGTACATTGTAACATCACTGTTTCAAGTAAGTGCTGACATCATCAGTCTGTCATGTAACATCACCCTTTTGGATTAAACCCAACAGTGCAACATCACCATTTTGAGTAATATCTTCCTGTCAAGCAAGCCTTTAATGTAACGTCACTCTATCAAGTAACCGTACAATGCAACAGCACTTCATCAAGTAAGCTGTAACGTAACTCAGTTGAGTAAATTTATAATGTGAAGTTATCATTTCAAGAAAGTTTGCAATGTAATATCACTGCATAATATTAGCCAAGACTTAAATTTTAAAGTTTGCTTAAAGACGAAAGTTTCAAGTTGTCTCCAAAACCTAGAAAATTATATTTTCGACTCATTGCATTATATTTTTACTTTCGACTCAGAATTTTTACTTTATAATAATCTAAAATAGATAAGCTAAGAAAAGGAAATAATTTATAACAACAAAGCATTAAGATTAATGCATTTCATGGTTTCATTTTCATAAGGTTACACAAAACTTTATTTACGTAGCAAATTTTATTTACTTATAATTATATAAAACAAATAATTTTTAATAGAAAATAGTTTTATGTACTCAAAGAAAAGTAAATTGACACTGTATATAATTTCAATATTTCATGTACAGTGTTGGTAATATTTCTGAAATATTAACAGTATCTATTAATAACTTAGGTTCAGTTATAAGAAGGAAAATATTTGAATTACACACACTTTATTACCATAAAGTGAAATTTGTTACAGGTGGGATGTCAGGACGAGATATGAACCGTCCCCATCTCAACACCAGAGTTCTTTTTTAAAAAGAAATTACTCCTCTTCCATGAGTAACATGCAGCATTTTACTCCTCCTAAGCAGTTCAAGCCGTCAACTGAAGAGACACTTGCCCAAAGAGTAGCCAAGTATTCAAATACTGGTGATGTTGTCACAGTCTTGAGACATCTTTCAGTTCTCGAAACTCATTTAGGGTCTTTAGGCGATAAAGTACTGAAGCTGTTATCGGAAGCGTTATACCTAGAAAAAATTTCAAAAGGTGGTGCGGATGTGCTTGTATCTCGCGAAGAGATTTTCCTTAAAACGGTTAAAGAAAAACTGATTGGGCTGTTTGAAGTTGGCTTGTTGGATGAAACAAAGTCCACTGTAGTGTTAGCTGTTGTGGAAAAAATAGATAATTTAATATCCGATAAGGAAAGTGAATTACATTCTGTAAAGAATATATGTTCTTACCCTGAAAAGCCTTCATCTTCTAGAAATGTTACAAGAAGTAGTGGCAGTACTGGTAAGGCATATTTCAAGTTATTTGAGATTTCAGAATTTATTAAAAACCATGTTTCAGTATCACTGTTTTCACATGAAGAAAAAAACAGAATTTGGCAAGAAATTGATTCCTATCTTTATTTTAAAAATATATTTGAAATAAGTAAAGAGGACCTAGAACTGCTGTTATACGACTTCACCAAATCTTCGATGAATCGAGTCACTGGTCGAAAATGAACTGAAAAACTATTCATTTTCAAATTTTAATAACAATAAGAAAATTGATAAGACATCTATATAATTTCATTAGATCATTATAATTTCCAAAATGTTAGCTTTGATTGTGGTTAGTGCAATACAGCACATTGTTCAGGATACAACTATTTTTATTCTGCTGTAATTCTTTTCAACTGTATTTTTAGAATTTTTATTTACTGATAACTTACACTTTTACGTATGCTAATAAGTAGTTATGTGGTAAATAATATACATAAGTGTTTATTATATTCTGGAACAAGAGTACACCGGAGTTTAGGACATTGTAACTTTGTAGTGAGTTATCACAGAGAAAATGTCAACCATAAAAAAACATGTATTTTCTTTATAAATCTGTATTAGAACAAATATAAAGTATATGGTTAGTTTTTTACCCTTGTCTTTCTGAATATTGTAGAAATTATAGATCTCTTGACTGGCTCCGGTTTTCTTATTGCTATTTAAAAGTCTTTTTAGCTATCCAATCATGTTCAAAGTTTTGTGCAGGATTTGTCCTGTGTAACATATTCAAAAAGTATTTATGTGATATGTTAAACAAAATCCACCTGCATGAAACAAACAATAATCAGTATGTAAGGAAACAGTTGACATGCTGGACATATGGTTTCAACGCCAGTGTCTTGTTTTACAGACGTCTATTTTTTATAAATCTAATCCCATTATTCTTTAGCTCTGACGATTTATTAATTGTTTTAAAGACAAATATACTAAATCACTTCTGCCCTTGTTGAGGAACTGCTAGAACGGTTTCGCCCATTGACTGATTGGAAAAAAATATAATAAAACTTCTCACATGAAAATAGATTTTTTCTCACATCCAACTAACAGTGGGTTAAGCTGTGTACTATTCTAAATAGAATTGTTTTTAAAGATAACCGTTATGTTTTTGAAAAAAAATGCATCAGTGATTTGTATTTTGTATGGGTGGTATATACTTGGTAGTTACTTAACACATTGGCTACCGATATTTAAAAAAAAAACCTTTCATTGTAAACCAGTGTCTATTAAGGGTGATGTGTCTATTTTTATCCGAGTCTTCTGCGTAAACATATTTCTTCCGTAAAGAATATATTTTGTTTATTCTATTTACCTGGTTCTTGTTCATTGGTGTGCAGGGACGACTGTAATGTTTGTTGGGCACATGAGCTCAACGTGGGATTATTTTTCATTTTCTCTACATTTGACGGAAATGTACCATACAGCAAAATTTATTTTTTGCTGTGTTGGCAGAAAAAAATTAACAATTTTAAAGTAAATATACTACTTTTGTAAGTGAATCACATGGTTTTAGGTAGTGAGGATCATCGGGTTGGCCCGATGATGTACATTTGTATCAACATGTGATGCTCGGTAGCTGAAATGTTAAAAAATGCAACTAAATAGTAAATCATTCTGTGGTCTTTTATCATTACATAAACATCATTCCTTTAACACTAAGCACTAGATTTAAATTAAAATTTTATACTGTATCCTTATTTCTTAAGAACAGTACTATATATTATGGTGTATAGATATTATTACCATAAAACTAAGTTATCTGTTAACAAATAGTTTTGATTAAGTTATGGAGACAAAAATAAAATTTTTTTAAAACATTTACCAAATTTGAACTTTTTCCCCAAATTTTTTTAATAGGAAAAAACTTATCATGAATCCTTATTTGCTGACATGGCCGCCTCGGTGGCCTAGTTGATAGCATATTAGGCTTTCACCCCGAGGACCTGGGTTCGATTCCTCGCCAGGGCTTGGCATTTTCATACGCTATAATTCATCCCATCATCTGCATTAGCCCAAGTGTTTGGACATTAAACACCAAAAATATTTGCTCACATTCAAACTGACTGTGGATTTTCAAGCCTAAATTGAAAATTGGGGTATGAATGAATTACCTGTGATGTTAAATCGGCAACAGATAAGCTAAATCAAATTTTACATTTAATGGTTGGCAAAACTGTTACTGATCAAGGGTTACTGTGTATGCTCCACGTTTAAAACTTGCAAGACACCTATCAACCCCATTTGTTAAATTAAATAGAAAATTATAAATAATTCAAAAGTTTTTAAAAAGTAATTATATTTAACTGTACTGTATCTGTATTATGTAATTCTAAATTTGCACTGAATTATTAAAAACATTTACAAGATTTCTGTGCCATGGACTTTTTTTATATGAACAAAAATTTAATATCTTTCTACTTGTAGGTAAATTTTAAGCTAAATGAACATATTTTATGAAAATTATATTTTCAACACACACCATATATAGTAGAGGTGGGACAAAACGTCAACAAACTGTTTGTTGAGGGAAAAAAGCTGCTTTTTAAAATAGTGAAAAAAAACAGGTTTAAAAAACTGAAACTCAAAGTTGTATTAGCAGCTAAAACATAAAGCACATAAGTTCAGTTTTCTAAGACTACTTTTTCATTCCCACTGCCACCATGTCCTTAACTGTTTTTGAGTATAAAGCATTTAGAAAGGATAAAAATAATCCTTACAAGTGTAGCAATAATTAAATTACATTATCAAAACGTATTAATTATGTAAGCCATTTTATGTACAAAATGCGATGAATTTCTAATAGAAAAATTCTTTTTTTTACTTAAAAATTAAATAGTCCTTTGCATATTTACCAAAATGCAAACGATTTAGATTATTTTTAGTTTATTAAAAAATATTGATGATTGATAATAAATATAAAAAGTATGTTTAAATAAAATTAGGCTCTGTATCTACAAAATGTGAGAGGTTGTTACTACAACTTGCAACAAAATAGAGATAAACGTTGACATTGGCCAAACAGTTCTTACTTCACTACAAGCAACTTTGAAATAAAGGGAAAAAGCAGTTAGTAGGAAAACAGTTTTAGCTTACGGCAATGTTAAGTGTGGTAGTGCGGAAAGCTGTTCCTTGTTCAACAAATCATAAACCAGTCCAAATCCAACTGCTTATTTCCGTTTGAAAAAGCAGTTTATTTGTTGTTTATAGAAAAGCAGTTTTTTTTAACAGTTTGGTGTTTTCTGCCCCACCACTAGTATATAGTAAGAAATGAGTAACAAAATTCTTGGTCAGCTGTGCAGCTTACAAGGAATCCACCTGGCAGCCAGTCCACCGTTTGTTTAAGGTGGGCCTCACTTCTTCTGTCACAAAGTCAAGCTTAAGAGCTTGCCTAGAATCAAAAAGAGGAAACCAAAGAGAAAAAAGTTGCTTGGGCAAACTTAAGACGCATAGAAAAATCAACAGCTGACGCAGAGTTCAAACTTGCTCATGACTAACACACTATACATGGCAGGTGCATTACATTAGGCCTCTCGGCCATTTGACTAGTCTGAAACAACTTATTGTTTCCTGTTTACTATTTTTTTAATTTAATTAATGTCTATACTAGGTCTAGCATGTTTAAAGTGGTTAGACACCTCAAAGCTATGCAAGAGTTTCTCAGTAGAAAAAACAATGTGAATTTTTTTTCAGCTATGAAAAAGCTTGTTGAGATTTGCGTATTTAGCCATCTTTGATAGACAAACATTTGTAATATAGGCCTACAAGGGCCGAGCCCATCAGTGTTCAAGCCAACAAATAACCTTCAAAAGAAAGTTAACTCGCAAGCACATTTCCCTTCATTACCTATTCTTGTAATTTTGCATATTTTTTGGTAAACGCTAACTCCAGTAAAATATTTAATTCCTATATCACAATGCATTTACAGGTCCTTCGAGACAATTTCAATACTTCTCTGAATTCAAAAAGTGAGGATAATAAATCCATTTTCAGAAAAAATACTAAAATTACAAGGTGTAAATGTTTATTGTTTACTTTAATTGTTAAATTTAAATTAACAACTACATTTGTTGTATATAAACACAGTTGTTTTTTATGTACATGACAAGTGATTTTTTTTTTTTTTTTGTTAACGTCCGACTATTGTGCACACTTGGGCTAATGCAGACTATGGGATGATTTATAGCGTATGAAAATGCCAAGCCCTCGCCGGGAATCGAACCCGGGTCCTCGGAGTGAAAGCCCAGTACGCTATACACTAGGCCACCGAGGCGGCGACAAGTGATGAATCACTTAAAGATGGTTTCAGAGACAGACTCTTTTTTTTTGGTTGGGAACAAAAACAAAGTAGGCCTATTCTTTTTTTTCAAAAAATTACTAGGATTTCTGATTCCATTTGTGCTTATATGTATTAGTGAGTTTTCTGAGTTATTGCACACTAAAAGTAAAAGAAGAAAAGAGGTTAAATGTAGAATTGGTGTTAAAGAGGCCTGTGGCTTCTGCACACCATTTTGAATGTATTCCCTATTAATTAACTAAACAGCTGATTACTCCTCTTATTTGTTGAGATAAAATTATATTTAATATCTAATTTTAAATGTTTTATATGTTGGAATGTGGTTCACTTTTACATTTTGTATATATTTTTCGCTTTTAAATAAAAAGCAAAGATCTTTAAAACCAATAAAATGTATATATAATGTAAAAAGCAGAACATATTATTTTAAACAGAGATCAAACAATTTTATCTTAACAAGTAGCAAGTAATCTGTCATCGTTAATTAACAATACTCTTAAAGAGAGTAGATTCAAAATGGCTTACAGGGTCAACAGACTCTTAAGAGACAATTTAAGCTCCATCGATCTTGACTTTGAAGCACTAATTGCTAATAAACAAAAACATTTCCAACTAAAAATATTGCTGATTTTCATTATCTCTAAACTTATGTTTTTATTTATGTGTGTTTAAATTCATTTGGACTTTTAATTTTATTATTATTATTATTGCTTTTTACATAAAATTGCTAACTTTTTGATTTGGGGGCTTTTTACTCTGATTTTGAAAATCATTTTCTTGTAGAAAATATACATGTATTATTTCTTTGTGGAATAAATTTCAGTAAAATGATTTTATATATTTTTAAATTCATGCAAAATTTTAATAACAAAAAAATCAATTTCGGACACCCAGCTACCTAAAAAGGTTTAGTATGCAATGACAAGCAGTTTGACAACTCTCATTTATAGAAAAACACATCTTAATTTGGTATACTGTAGCTGACATTTCTGTACCATAACTAACCGCAAATTTCCTTGGTTCAGACTATATAGAGCCTGCTAATGTTATCATGTATAGAAATATCAATAAAGTTTGTTTTAAAATATTTGTGCAATACTCGTTTTTACCTGAATGAACTTTCTTTGATCAAAAGCTTTGACATCCACATTACAATAGGCTACTTAAGATTCTAATTCCATGATGTCGAGGAACATTAAAACACATAAATAATTTCACAAAAGTTCTTTATTATTCAGTGACATAAGTTTCGCCCAGGCATCTTCAGACAATAAAGTTAAAAATTATAAAGTGTGCTTATATACTAATACAACTGATGATAAAACTGGAAGGTAGAAGGTAAAGAAAGACAGGATTGACAGTGTAAGAAGGCCAGTGAGCAGCAAGTTGAGATAATCCCTAAACAATAGGCCTGAGATGGGAGAGTGGTTGAAGTTATTCTGTTTATTAAAATTATGGTTTTTACAAATAGATCTATGTATTTCCAAAATTACTAAATTATGTGCTTTTTATGGGATTAAATTGTTCAAATTAAAGGAATGATCAAGTTCCAGTTTGGAACTATGAACTTAAAGACTGTAAGGGCTGAATTTAGAAAAGCCAGTGTTTCAGGATTTTTGGTCGAGAAAGGGTTTGAAAACTTAAAATGTATGGTAATTTAAGAATTAGCTACATGGCAAATTTCATCAAAATCGGCCATTTTGTACTTGCACAGAAGCTGTTCCTGCAATATGATTTCAATTGAGGTTATGTTTATTGTTCTTGTTAATTTTAAAAATTTTTATTTCTAAATTTGTTTAGTTAAATTATTTAAGAAACAGCCATTTCTGTCAACCAGCTCCGCGATTGTCTACTTTTTTGGTAATATTATCAAGAGACTGTCGTAAAGATCAGAAAAAGTTTACTGGACATGATTTGAGACCTTTACATCTAGGCCTTCACAGCAAGGTCCGAGTTGCAGTGGATTCCTTGCTGACACCTCTGCAGATGCAAAATAAATTGTGCAAAAACATTAACAAATTTTTTCTCATTCAGTTTAATCGATTAGAATGGGTTCAAATAAAGCGAACCGAGTACTGTATGTGTTTGTGAGGTCGCAACAGAAATTTTGAGTACGACTGTCAGAATTGATTTTCTTTTTTATGCATTTAATCTACTTATATTATTTTTTAAATAAAAAATTCTTTGGGCGAGCGTAGCACTTTTCTTGTGAGAGAAAAAAATATAAAAGCACGAAAAATATCAAAAAAGCATTAAATTGCTTGCAGTAGCTTAGGCCTATACAAATTTTTGTATTAGTACCTTTGAAGGGAATTTAAGTATACTGAGATGTCAGTTCAAAATCCGCTACAGAATAAACTGCTTTACATTCAGCCTAATATTTATTTGTTTAAAATTGAGTACATAAAGAACTTCATTTATAAATATATTGCACGTTGTATAAATCTACTAAAAATATTTAAATTACTAACAAAAGCTGTTGTACTGCATATCTGGCCGAGCCTTCACAAATTTTAAAGCGTAAATAATTTTACATATTGCACAAGATTATTTTATATTTGTACAATTACGATGTCGATGAGTGTCAGTTGTTTATATTACAATTTTAGTTCAGCAATAATATCAGTAATATGATTAATCTCATCTATTGATATTACCGATTACTTCAATGTTTAAGTTATCACTTTTTTTGGCAGTCCAACATTTTTAAATAAGAAGAAAATGGTACACTGATATTAAATCTTTATATAATGTATTACCAAAACTTACGCAAAGTCTAATAAGCTAATCTGGAGAAATTAGACCGAATTTTGAGAAATATGTAGTTATATAAAAGAAATTTTGAAGGAGAGGTGAACCCGCTATTCGTTTTATTGTATGCATAATGTTTATATTTCAGCTCCTTTGATTAGTTGTGAGTTTTGAGGATCTTAATTGACCGTAATAAAACCTTGACAAAGAGTTGTGACATTTTAAAATTGAGTTTGGGGATAATTTTTATTGTTTTCTGTAGGCTACTAGAACCCGGCGGAGGCAGCTGAAGTGAGCGGCTGATGGGTTTAGCGATCCCACCGTACCTCTAGCTCATACTACTCTCATTCACCTTCTCAGGGAAACACACACGTCACTACTCCACATAGGGTGTCCACTACTCACCGACGGATTATTGAGGTTTTGTGGGTGGGAGTGGTTGGAATCACTTTTTTTTTTAGATTCATATTTTACAATTCTTATTATTATTTATAATTATTCATTTTATAATGATTTATAATGTTCATTTTTAAACATAAATTGTACTAAATAAAACATCCTTTTTCTTGTTGCCCTTCTTCTCAAGATTCCTACTTCTAATTGTTAATGTATAGCCTCAGTTATTACTACTTTTGCTTTACTCTTACCGTTAACACTGATCCTTTGTCATTATTAGTTTTTTTTCAATTTTAGAGTCGAGAAAGATCTTTCTATTGTTGCAGTTATAACAGGAAGAGAAGAGAGAACCAACATAAAATATGTAAATGTGTAACCGTTCTCCCCATCAGTACAAGCATTACAAAACGCACAAACTTACATATGTTCATACGGACAAAATTTCATGTACATACAAAGTTGAGATCGGGATAATGCAACGGGTTTGGGATCCCTCAGAGGCCTTTTTCCTCGAAGCCTTTTTTTTTCCTGTACACTTCCATTTTATGGAAGTAAAATAGGATTTTATTTTATTTCTTTTGTCTCAATAGGGGCGATCGCCCCTTCGTCCTCCCCTTTAATCCGACCTTGGCTTGGCTAACTGTAAAGTATAAAGCGACCCGTGATGATGTTACACCGGCCTAATGGTGTATCAAACAGAGCCCTGGGTTACCTGGTGACCTCCAAAAGTACCTTAACCTTACCCGTGCATGTGGGGCTCTGTGTGAGCAGATATAATTTCCCTAGCTACTCATTCTTCCTTGAGTAAGAATGTAAATAGAATGAACAGGATATCACTGCACAACAAAAAGCAGGCCAAATGGAACAAAACGTCTGTAGAAAGGGTCAAAAGGAAGGAAAATTAAAGAGGAATTAGCAGAGCAGACATCTGCAAGTACCTCAATAATGAACTGGGAAATCACCAATTAAAATGCCCACTTTGAATCCTTTCCAAATCCTAGACTTTATGAAGACACTAAGGTTGGAGAAGGCTTTGTAACGAAGCATTTCAGGAATACAGAAAACAGGGCACAATAGGTCTAGAAAGGTCACAGTGAAATAGTAACCCTAGAAAGTTATAGGCAGCTAGAAAATATACGGTATGTCTTTACACTCAGTTTCATTAATAAAAAATAAAACAGTCATTAAAGACATTAATAAAAAATTAACTTTTCTATTGTCTTGAAACTTAAACGGTAATAAAAGTAAGTAAAGGTTACTAACATCAGTAACCTTTATTAAGTAAAAATAAGTAAGGTTAACTGACATCAGATTAGTTTTGAATAGTTAAAAAACCGTTAAAAGTAAATGTATTACAAAGTAAAAATTGTTTTTTGTCATTTAAGTTACAAATTTCAAATTAACTCTGTAACATCAAGTTTATATAGACTACTTGATTGTGAGTCAGTGATACTATAGCTTTAATATGGTGTACTTGACACTGTATGCCCAGCTATAGGCCTACTTTTGTATTGAATACTGATTATAGCATTTTCTCAAAACCAAGATTTGCGACGGATCTATTGTGCAACTAAACCTCTTAAGTACTGGTTCAGCAGACTGGTGTCTAAGGCAGTTCCAACAATGAATCGACAGTTTCTTTATTCATTGGTTCCAACAAGCTCATCCTGCTGAAGATCCCTGGGAGTCTTGGATACCAAAAACCCTCAGCCTCCTGCTAGGAAGAGTCACAATCATAAATTATGTGTTCTGCAGTTTCCTCCTCTTTACTGCATAACCTATACACGGTTTTACCATGGTACATATGTATCCTATTCATGTGCACGCTTATACCACAGTTCCCAGTAATGAAGCCTATGATTTTCCTGTCTTGTGTCCAAGACATCTCCCATCCCTTTAAGCCCTTCATAATAAATTTGCTTAAGAGGCCTATGAACGTTATCCCATCTTGCCTGGTGTTGCTTGTTAATCCACCTATTGCCAACAGACCATTCCAGCGATAGAGAGATTCCTAAAGCCGATAAAATCAGATGCAGATCCCAGTCCAGCCAGTCGGTCAGCCTCCTCATTACCCTCAAACCCCTTATGCGCCAAAACCCAGTGAAGAATAACTCGTTTTTCCAGGGACAGTGCATTGCATCGGTATGAACATGAATCTTCTTGAAGGCCTGTTTCAAATCCTCCCGTAAAAAGTCATTAATGGCCATTACTTCAGGCTGGAATACTGTTGCACACTGTTATAGGGCAACAGCCTTCTTTGCCCTTGGTCTCGGACAGTGCATCCAAGCACTAGTGCCTGCCTGTCTTGGAGACATCTATATACCACACTATGTCTCCAGACTTTCCCAAAACAAGATTTCCACCGTCAAACGATTTGACATCAAAGGGTCTACAAACCATGTGTTGTTTGGCCATCTGATCAGTTCCCAATCATGAGAAATAGGTCTGTAATCTTTTTTGTGATTCTAGCATGTCCCAAATTTGAGGGTAGCCAGACTCCATTACCTGCAGTCATTTTTTTACCAAACACATTATGAAAAGTTGTTTTAGAGAAAGAGATGGTTTTTAGATTGTGTAGGCTATGTTAGACAATTTTTGTTCATTTCTGATTTGGCAAACTGATTAAAATTATTAATCTAAGGAAAAGGCTTTTCCCTAGGCCTAGAACAAAGTCATATTAATAAAATTAATTTATATTTTATCTTAGTATCATTTTAAATTCCAAGATAACCTTAAGACTCAATTGTTTTAAGTACTATATATATATATATATAACGGCGATGATAACCTGAACGGTTTTTCTTGGAATATATATATATATATATATATATATATATATATATATATATATATATATATATATATATATGTATATGTATATATGATCAAGTTGTTCTTCAATAGTTCTGCTCGTGGTTAGTAAAATTATTTTAAATAGAAAAAACTAATAAAAAGGGAGAGTTTTCATAAGGGCAAATTAGCAATTAAAGAGATATTGTTGGCTACAAATTTGATGAAGTTAATATTCACAATCAAGTATTATTTCAGTACAGCCTTGGGCAATAACAATAGCTGGTTAATTTGGTTTTTACAACCGGGTCAAATAGGCCGGTAATATATCAAGTAGCGTTGAATACCGACCAAATTACTTTTAGATGGCCTATTCAAGTCGGATAAGGGCTCGCCTTGTTTTTTCTCTGACGTGCCTTTTCGTCTTAGGCAGCCAGCCGGAACGAGATTACAGCGCTCTCTGTGTTAGTTGACAATTTATCCATTCAGCCATGAACAACGGATCGCCTGACCCGATCTGATAACGTGCATCAAATTATGCCGGTCTGGGGTACCTTCATTCTTTGATACAAACTGAACACACGTTATCAGCTGTTGTAATAACTCGCTGTTCGTTGTAGGCCTACTGAATAGCCTATAAGCGTTTTGATGTATTGAAGGACTAAAATAGGTTTAGCGTATAGGCCTAAACTGAACTGTTTACAAAGTATATTTAAAACACACACTTTCTAATAACATTAATTAGAAAGGTTCTTTTATTTGCCACATTGTTGTTGTACATAAATTGTAATAGTAAGCCTAAGCAGGAAAACGTTACAAGAAGATAACCTCATTCTGCATTATAAACGAAAATTTGCTATAATATTTGAACAAATAATTACAAAGTATATTTAAAACGCACACTTTCTAATAACATTAATTAGAAAGGTTCTTTTATTTGCCACATTGTTGTTGTACATAAATTGTAATAGTAAGCCTAAGCAGGAAAACGTTACAAGAAGATAACCTCATTCTGCATTATAAACGAAAATTTGCTATAATATTTGAACAAATAACTCGCTGTTCGTTGTAGGCCTACTGAATAGCCTATAAGCGTTTTGATGTATTGAAGGACTAAAATAGGTTTAGCGTATAGGCCTAAATTGAACTGTTTACAAAGTATATTTAAAACGCACACTTTCTAATAACATTAATTAGAAAGGTTCTTTTTTATTTGCCACATTGTTGTTGTACATAAATTGTAATAGTAAGCCTAAGCAGGAAAACGTTACAAGAAGATAACCTCATTCTGCATTATAAACGAAAATTTGCTATAATATTTGAACAAATAACTCGCTGTTCGTTGTAGGCCTACTGAATAGCCTATAAGCGTTTTGATGTATTGAAGGACTAAAATAGGTTTAGCGTATAGGCCTAAACTGAACTGTTTACAAAGTATATTTAAAACGCACACTTTCTAATAACATTAATTAGAAAGGTTCTTTTATTTGCCACATTGTTGTTGTACATAAATTGTAATAGTACGCCTAAGCAGGAAAACGTTACAAGAAGATAACCTCATTCTGCATTATAAACGAAAATTTGCTATAATATTTGAACAAATAACTCGCTGTTCGTTGTAGGCCTACTGAATAGCCTATAAGCGTTTTGATGTATTGAAGGACTAAAATAGGTTTAGCGTATAGGCCTAAACTGAACTGTTTACAAAGTATATTTAAAACGCACACTTTCTAATAACATTAATTAGAAAGGTTCTTTTATTTGCCACATTGTTGTTGTACATAAATTGTAATAGTAAGCCTAAGCAGGAAAACGTTACAAGAAGATAACCTCATTCTGCATTATAAACGAAAATTTGCTATAATATTTGAACAAATAACTCGCTGTTCCTGCTGTTCGTTGTAGGCCTACTGAATAGCCTATAAGCGTTTTGATGTATTGAAGGACTAAAATAGGTTTAGCGTATAGGCCTAAACTGAACTGTTTACAAAGTATATTTAAAACGCACACTTTCTAATAACATTAATTAGAAAGGTTCTTTTATTTGCCACATTGTTGTTGTACATAAATTGTAATAGTAAGCCTAAGCAGGAAAACGTTACAAGAAGATAACCTCATTCTGCATTATAAACGAAAATTTGCTATAATATTTGAACAAATAAAATTAACTTGATTACGAAGTTAAAACTGTCGTGCAAATAAATTTTATCGATTAATAACCATTTACAGTAGTACTGTTGTAGTCTGCGGGAGCAATTGTAGAGTCCGGGCGATTACCAGGTCGGCAGCGGGTTAGTAAGAAGTCCGTTTCTTTATAGTTGGCCGGATTCCTCCTATTTCCTCCCGAGCAAGTTGTGGTGTCTTGTGCTGTTGGTCCGGCTGTTGTGTAGTTCCGTAGTGGGTGGTCCTCCTCGATGTTCTGCCCAACACGATTTTCGACCTATATTTATGGCGGGTACCATAATTTCTCATAATTCCATTGTTAAAACTAGAGAAATAACGCACCAATCAGAATAAAGCTTCTGTGCACGGGAGATGCGATGCAATGCGCCGCCAATATTGCCAGGCGCATATTGAACCCGAGATACGCGTGCACTGCGAACCAACCGAAAGTGAGTGTTGGTTGACGGCAGTGAATTAGGTTTCGCAGGCTAAGGCTCTTTTCAAGCCGAGAGATTTTTAGTGTGGTACGGAGATTTTTAGTGTGGTCGTTTAGGCGTCAGTAAGCGGAACTAGGTTGTGTAACTCAGTTCCTATGTTGTGACTACAATAGACTCTATACAACGGAAATAAAATACTTGTTTAATATTTTGTTTGTCAGATGAAAAATTTGAACCGGCCACCATCCGTACTACAATAATAAAGTTTATTCATGGTTTGTACTATAGGCATAAGTTTACAGAATATGTCGATTGAATATTCTTGGTGGTATTAGAAATGCGTGTAACTTAAACTTTTAAGTAAGATAGTACAATATCTGTGCAAAGTGGAAAGTTTTAAAGTGTTTATAAATGAACCAACATTCAACTAAGAAAGATTAAGTACATACCTACAGTCCTAAGTAAACATTTTACACTCAGATTATCAGTTCGAAGACATCGTCGAAACAACTTCACCAGTTTACAAAGTTGGGATTTAATTCCAATCTAAATGTAGGAGAAGCCATTTTCTTCCACATTCTAAAACTCGAGTAAGCACCTTACAGAGTCAGCTGCGATTCTATTCCAGTATTTATGCAGCGTAGTTTGTTTTTTTAAATAGTGATTTTAGAATATTTTTTTATTTATTTTATACCTTATTATCTATAATTTAATTATCTATATTTAATTATTTATTATTTTCACCCTTGGAAAATACTTTTAAAACTAACTATTTTAGGCCGTTTTTTACGGAACTATATTGTGGCGTCATTGATGTTTATGTTGCATTAAACATATTAAATTTCATACACGGATTTACCCTTCATAGGCTTTATTAACTACATGTAGGCCCTACTTATTGCTCATGTGCGTAACACATTATGACGCCGTTACTAAATGTCTAGGTTTATTCCTTTTTTGTTGGTTCGTTCTCGTAACGGAAACATTGTTAAAATGGCGTCCGTTATTCGTGAATGTCGCGATTTGCCTCTTTTTGTGTTAGATTCACCAACTAACAACCGTGTCGGTTAGGTTTTGAGTATTTTTTAAATTTTCTTTTTGCGATCAGAAACACGTTATCTACAGTATATATAGTTCAATTAAATAGCTTTTTCATTCAACGCCATGTCAGTTAGGTTATCGAGTGTTATTATTTAATTTTTTTAATAAAATTGTTTTTTATCACCCACAACCGTGTTAGTTAAGTTAACCATCCAATAACCGTGTCAGGCTATTAAGTATTCTTTTTTTTAAAATAAAGGTGTTTTTATCACCCATCAACTGATCCTCGGGGTGAAAGTTTACTATCCAACAATAAAGGTGTACCCATCAAGTTAGGTTCAACCGTATTTTAGAAGTTTTAAAAAAAATGTTTTTTATCGTTTTATTGATCAAAAATACGTTACTACTTTCGCGCGGTAGTAATTTTGAGGTTATGCGGGTCACTTTTATTTTCGATTTGTATTGTACTTACTATACTTTCCGCGCTTTTACATTTTGGATTATTGCTTTTGGGCGTGTTGATAAAATTACCGTAAATGTAATAAAGCTTTTGGGCATGTGAAAAATTACCGAAAAATCGAAAACAACCTACACTGCATATTTAGCCTATTTTCTTCTTACCACAAAATGCGTGCTTACCCTGTTGTTTTGTTGTATAGGCCTACTATTTGCTCGTGCATATTAAGGTCATTAAGAGAGAAAATAAGACCTTTTGTCAGTATAAGTTGAGTTTGTTACTTTTAGAAAACGTAAGACAGGCCTACAGATCCTGCCTAATCTCTCTTCACAAACACCGCTGCCTTAATTAGTAAGAACGCAATTCAACAGAACTAATTAGTGTCTAGTTGAGCGCGCATTACATGCAGAAGTAAGAAGTAATCTTATTAAACAGTCGTGAAGATAATAAAGCTTAAACATTTTTAGTATCGTAATTTTCATTTCAAAAATACATTTTTCAAGCTCAAAATAAGAAGAAAAAATAAAGTCACAAAGGCGTACAATAAAGACCGAGAATTTTTTCAGTACAGGATCCGGAAAATTTCGTATCACAATTATTTTGCTGTTGGTTAAACTTAAACTTCGAGTTCACCGATGTTGTTTGCAATTTGGTGAGATATGAAAATCTTAACGGCAGAATCTGTAAGGTTTTTGGCAAAGAAGATAGTTACAGCTTGTGTGTTGTTTCCAAAGAACAGAAATAATTACTGTTTTACACTAGTTTGTACAAAACCAATGTTTCATTTAAACAAGGAATCGTTCCTATTTTAAGATGGAATGAGCATAAATATATAGGAAGCATTCCAGAACATATATTTCATCCGATATTAAAATACTGAACAATAGCCTATATTTCAAAGGCCTACATTCCTCTCGATATGTTTTCCTGTATATACAGTATTATTTATTTATTGCGATTTCCTATGCTAGACATAAGCTTAAAAGTTTAGCTCAATATAGGCATTCGTACTGTATCTGTAACAATATAACAATACCCTACAAAATGTAGGCCTTACAATTAAGCCCCAAAACAATTTTGGGAAGATGTAAAAACATTGTGTGTTTAGCTCTCGAATACTAATTAGTTTCTAATTTTAAAAAAATAGGCCTGAGTCTAAATATACTCTAGTTATTTTATAAATACTTAATTTTGTATAATTTACTTATGAATATATTAGTAGACAATTTTTCAAATAATTTTCAAACTTTCTGTTTCTTTGGTGCAGCAATATTTCAATATTTACTTTTTTGAGAACTCAGAACAGATCCTACATTTTTTTTTTAATTTTTGGCTAAGAGACTCGGTGGTCGATATAACTAAACTACCAGTCTAGCCGCCTCGGTGGTCTAGTGCCTCGGTCTCCAAACTACGGCCCGAGGGCCACATCCGGCCCGCGGACAGATTTTGTCCGGCCCGCGGAGAGCTAGCATACTTGAAAACTCCTTTTAGAGAACATATTTTTTTCTCTAAACGTGAATGGTTTTCCACGTTTTGCAATTTCAAGAGCCACACAAAAGCTGACACGAGTTGCAGCCTCTTGTTCAGTTTTGAGTTTTGTAAATGAAGATTGCTGCGATTTCAATCCGCGCTTCATAGCTTCGAATTTTTCTGTCCGCAAACTTCCTGTATATTTTGAGTAATTTTGAAAATGTTTTGTTTCATAATGACGTTTAATGTTATATTCTTTGAGAACGGCTATGCTTTCATTGCAAATCAAACATAGCGCCTTGTTACTGGACTCAATTACGAAATACTGAATGTTCCACTGATCTTTGAATTTTCTGCATTCACTATCAATTTTTCGCTTCTTTTCCATACTACTAAATCGCACACAAAAGCAACAATTCAAATCAAAATACTGTTACAAAGATGTCTTAAACTTAAACACGCACAAACACGTTTTAAGGAGGTACGCACTATTTTATTTCACAACAGTGTCATAGGAACTGACTTGTGGTTGCGCCACTAGCCTTCTTATATATTCCAATTACTGCCATCTAGAAGTGAGTGGAAGACACCAGAACTTTCTCGAACCAACGAGATTATTCTGTACGTGCTATTAGCGCCATCTGTTAGCGATAGAAGGTACTACCTATTTCCGCTTGTGTCCACCAGATGTCGTGTCACGTTACCCTCATGGCTCGTACTCTACGACTAATCTAGAAATTACAGATAATGACAGGAAAATTAATAATATGCAGTGTTGCCGTTTTGCGGACTTTAGTCCGATTTGCAGCCTTTTTTAAACGTTGCGTACTTTTTCGGACTTTTTTTTTTCATCAGTGGACTATTTCACTTTTTACCACCGGCAACAATGATAATATGGTTTTGGCCCTCGGAACTTACTGGAGTAATCAGTATGGCCCTAAGGCTGGAAAGTTTGGAGACCCCTGGTCTAGTGGATAGCGTACTAGGCTTTCACCCCGAGGACCCGGGTTCGATTCCCGGAGAGGGCTTGGCATTTTCGTACGCTATAATTCATCCCATCATCTGCATTAGCCCAAGTGTGCACAATAGTCGGACGTTAAACACCAAAAAAAAAAAAAAAACTACCAGTCTGCTGCGCACCCTAAGGTTCCTAGTTCTAGCCGCAGTTGCTCCCGTTGCTTTTCCCTTTCCGTTACCGCTTATCCCTCGTCCTCTCCTCATTTGTCTAACTGGCAAAAAGTATAAACGTTAAGGAAAAAAAATCGTTTAGGCTAATATTTTATAAATCTACTTTTGAAAACTCAGAATAGTTAAAATTATTCATTGCTTCTTGGTTTGTATCCACCAAAAACAAGACGAATTTTCTACAATTTAATTTTTGACTTGACTCGTATGATGGTACCGATTACGTCATACAGGTGATCCACTGATGACGTCATTTTAGTTACAACAATGAACCATAGCTATAAACAACAAGTCTTGTACTTGTTTGTAAGAGTTCTGTTATCATTTAACCTTGACATCAGCGGCGTAATCTATAAGGCACGAATGGCTGTGCCTCTCGACATTCAAAAGACAGGAAAAGAAAAAAACGAAAGCCTACGCCAAAATAACTTAAGACAAGTAGCTTAATATTACTTGTGTTCTCATAGGTCAAGGGTCTCCAAAATGTTTTGGAGATATTTAAATAGTTTAACAGATATCTTAATATTTAAAATGTTTAATAAGAAAGTATTAAGCTTGTTTGTTATCTTGCATTACACTTGGTTGTTTAGGTGTCAGTAAGCGGAACTAGGTTGTATAACTCAGTTCCTATATTGTTTAGGCGATGATATCACCTAAAGAACATACCTTTAGGTTTATCACTATACCTATAAAAAAATATTATAGGTATAGGGATACTTTCCGTTTATTCGTGTAAATTATACGCAAAGATAAACGAATGATGTACAGGGTGTCGTCGAAGCAGCTATTCAGGACCCTTTTTAAATAAATTATAAATAAGTTTGGACAGAAATTTTTTTTATATTCTTCTTCTTTTCTGCTAGGATTATTATACTGAACATAATTTTGGATAGTATCAAGGAATAAATTGAGATCACTTTTATTACAAGACAGGTAAACTTAGACGGAATCTTACTTTGTGTGTTTTTAATGATGGTAAGCCCAAAAGTGCCTGTTTTTCATGCGGGCGCGCGCGCGTGTATGTGTATGTGTGTGTGTGTGTGTGTGTGTGTGTGTGTGTGTGTGTGTGTGTGTGTGTGTGTGTGTGTGTGTGTGTGTGTGTGTGTGTGTGTGTGTGGTGTGTGTGTGCGTGCGTGCGTGCGTGCGTGCGTGCGTGCGTGCGTGCGTGTGTATATATATATATATATATATATATATATATATATATATATATATATATATATATATATATATATATATATATATATATATATATATATATATATATATATATATATATATATATATATATATATATATATATATATGTATGTGTGTGTGTGTGTGTGTGTGTGTGTGTGTGTGTGTGTGTGTGTGTGTGTGTGTGTGTGTGTGTGTGTGTGTAGTAATCTATTTAAGGTGGTTACTAAATGATACCTTTTTCAATTTCAATTTCAATTTATTTAGCTATAAATACATCACTCCTAGGAGATACAATGTATCCCGAAAGAGAGAGGCATACCTCTCTGTGATCGGGAGCTAAAACTTATAAATTAACACTTAAAAACTAGACAATAAAAGGGGTAATTATGCTACGCAGTGCAAACAAAATAATCTCACAATAATATTGTGTGTGTGCGCGCACGCGCGTGTGCGTGTGTGTATTTGTGTTGTAAATTGAAGTATATATTTTCAATTGTGTTTTAATTATTTTGATAGACCTAGGCTACTAGCTACAAGATTTCTAACATGTAAAAAATATTACAGTAAAAACATTTAAAACAAATGTAAACATTTTCTACAGGATATAAAGTTATTCAATCAAATGGAATTTTAGGTTCGAGACCCCCACTATCAAAGTTTTGCCCCGAAACGTAAATTAATATTGTATTATAGATTCTGATTTTAAATTTGTAAACTGATTTCAATTATTAATCTGTAAATGATAACATTCTGTTGATCCGATTTTAAGAAATCACGCGTCTTTGACTTTCTTACTTGCCGATTTTACGGTATTTGTCGTACGGTAATATTTAGGTCAATAGTGTTGCGCCTACCTAATAGGTTATGGTTGTGTTGCTGATAAGAAAACTTGGAACAGCCGTCTTAAAACCTCCAACAATTTCCTGTTAAACACAAAAAGTAAACTATTTAAATTAGTTAGGTAAAACATTTTATATAACTAAACCTCATAACGAACTACACTGACCGTAGAGCTACCAAAGCACTAGGCCTATCTGTGCACTGAGGAATATACGCGAGAGCGTTGCATTAAATAAATAAAATAGTTACAAGTCTAAAAAAATGCTATTTTCCTTTCTTGTATATGGTGGTTTTTTTTGTGTTTAACGTCCGACTATTGTGCACACTTGGGCTAATGCAGACGGTGGGATGATTAATAGCGAATGAAAATGCCAAGCCCTCGCCGGGAATCGAACACGGATCCTCAGGGTGAAAGCCTAGTACGCTATCCGCTAGGCCATGGGTCTCCAAACTTTCCAACCTTAGGGCCATACTGATTACTCCAGTAAGTTCCGAGGGCCAAAACCATATTATCATTGTTGCCGGTGGTAAAAAGTGAAATAGTCCACTGATGAAAAAAAAAGTCCGAAAAAGTACGCAACGGATTCATTTCAATAATTTGTTAGTTATTATATACTGAAGTTAAATTTTCTGCATATTATACATGTCTTTACTCATTAGAATTCTGTGTTTCTTTATCCAACTTATCACAAAAACAATAACAATAAGCCTACAACAATGTTATGAGTAGTTAGCCCATGACCATATCAATGTAGATGTCATATTAATAATTATTCAACATAAAATTAGAATACTTCAGTAAACTAAATTTAATTTGCTGTAAAAAATATGTTCTCTAAAAGGAGTTTTCAAGTATGCTAGCTCTCCGCGGGCCGGACAAAATCTGTCCGCGGGCCGGATATGGCCCTCGGGCCGTAGTTTGGAGACCCCTGCACTAGGCCACCGAGGCGGCTGTCTATGGTGGAGTATGGTTGCAGGAGGTTGAACTTTGTACGTATAACAGTAATCGTGTATGACAATGTAAACAATATAAACGAGACCACTGTCTATTCAATTCTTGCTTATTTAATTTGTTTGCCCTTACCATAAAGAGTTAGGCCTATTAAAATATTTGTAGTAACAAAAATATTTTGTATTTAATAACCTAAAAACTTATGAAAAACCTAGTACCGGTTACGTTAATTTATTTTCGCCCGTAGACCTCACGAAGTAGTGTTTTAAATATTTTGATGTGCAGTGTAGTTTTATTTAAAAACCAAATATTTATAGAATTCTGTTTGGTTTACCCATTTCATTTCAAACTCCAGCTGATTTGCACTTCGTTTAGCAAATCCTGTCGTTCTGGTGAAACGTTGTAAGGTTGAAATTAGCTTGCTTTCACACGGTCGAGTTAGTTCAAATCAGTACCAAGAGATATCGCAGCGTACACGTTATTAAACACTTTATTATTGGTTAATGTTTTACTAACTTTGAAACAAATTTGTGATTAATTAATGCAATACACTGTACTTTAGTAACACCGGATTTACCACATTTATATTCGGTTTTACGGGTAATAAAATACTAACATATACTTTGTTTTATACTATCTATAATATTTATTATAATATTACAATTTTGTTATAACTTTAGCTTAGGATTTAGGCCCATGTAATTACGATGATTACTTGTTTGCTATGATTAGATTAGATTAAGTTATGTTATGCCAGGATTTAGGCCTACGTAATTACGATGATTACTTGTTTGCTATGATTAGATTAGATTAAGTTATGTTATGCCAGGATTTAGGCCTACGTAATTACGATGATTACTTGTCTGCTATGATTAGATTAGATTAAGTTATGTTATGCCAGGATTTAGGCCTACGTAATTACGATGATTACTTGTTTGCTATGATTAGATTAGATTAAGTTATGTTATGCCAGGATTTAGGCCTATGTAATTACGATGATTACTTGTTTGCTATGATTAGATTAGATTAAGTTATGTTATGCCAGGATTTAGGCCTACAAAATTAGGATGATTACTTGTTCACTATGCGAATATTAGATTGCACGCTAAAGAGAAAGTTGGCTTAAAAATTCTATTTATAATTTCAGAACTTAAATTCAAATGCTTTTCTATAGCCTAACTATTATATCAAATTCTGTAGGCATTTATTATGAGGTGAGTAAGCTGAAAGTTATAACGTATCACAGGAAAGAAAATTTAAAAAAAGATTATAGGTATTTTAATTAATTTAAGTTAAAAATGTAATTCTTGCTAATCCAAATAATAAAACGTATGGCTTTCTTTTCCTACAAAACTTTCGTTTCAGGAGGTACTGACTAGAAAACAGAACATCAACAAATTTCTTAAAATTAGCTCTACGGATTTGTACGAAACTTTAGTCTTAGATCTCTACAGGTCCCCGAGTGTTTACACACACGCACGCACGCACACACACGCGCGCGCGCACACACACACACACGCGCGCGCGCGCGCGCGCACGCACACACACACACACACACACACACACACACACACACACAGAGGGGGGGGAGAAAGACATTGAGGATTTTATCGATATATCGTTTAAATGCACTCATACAAAAAACTGACGACCTAAATCAGTGTTAATTCTTAATTCCGTTCAAGTAGTTCATTTTTCATTAAAAAATACGCTAAAAACAGTATTGTGAAGCAAAACGTGTCTTTAACAGAGAATCGATTAAAACAGCTGCACTGAAATAGCCTACGTTTTCGTTAAAACAGCAGTCAAGATAATATTAAAACTTTCAAGATGGAAGGCCTGTCAATGCTTGATTGATTTAACCGCATTACGCGTTCAACAGAACTCTTTCCGTTCAAACAAATCAACTGTCTGTACCTCGCAGCCTTTTTGATAATGTCAAATGTGTGTTCAGTTGGAAATGACGTTAGCAGTGGCATATCGCCCTTCTCACACTGCCTGTTATATTAATTAGTTAAACCCCACTCTCCAGTGCCCTCTAAACAAAAACGTATTATTTAGAAGGCACATGTTATATGAATAAGAATAAAATTTCGATCGGATGAGACAGCATACTCGTATATTTATATTCAGTTCGCAGTTTTAAATATTAATAACGCAAATGTAATTCGTTTCATACACATAGGGGAATAGAGACAAACGTTTTTATACGGGAAATGTAATTAAATATTTCACTAGAATGTTTGAAATATAATTATTAAATATTTCATCCTTTGTGTGTTCCCCAATAGGGACAGTTTGGAGTGAAAATTATAGCGGAATTATTCAGCGGATAATTACAGGATATTAGTGTTTTATATTACAGTGTGAAATGTGGGCCTACTAAAAATAAGGAAATGAATCTAAATATTTTTGGTTTCCTATTACTTAAAAGATAGGTTTATCATTCAGAGCATTTTTATTAAAAAAAAATATTCTCAAAAAGTATACGTTCAAAATATAAAATTGATATGTAAACATTTGTTCAGTTAAATTTACGGAACATTTTGGGACCGTTACGACAACAACGTTTAAGCACGCACAGATCCGTTTTAATAAATTATAGATCTACTGTTATTATAATGTAGCCTCTGTTTGTCGTTGATAATAGTGAGCCTTATTTGTCATAGCGTAATTTGAGCCTAATTGGTCAGGAGTTGAAATGAGGCATCTAAAAAGGCGCCTAGAAAATTTGAATGTTATTTTGTTTTCCATTCAACAAAACCTTTGAAAAAAGATATAGCTAAGAAATTTTAATTTTGTTGTTTAAACCAAATAACATTCAGCTGTCAATGTGTGTACTATACAAGGTATTTAACTTAATTTATAATCGAAATTTATGGATTTATACTGTAAAAAAATCTTGCTACAAGATTTTTACAAGTAAGATTTTGCTGGTTAGGAGTTACACACTGCCACCTTTGTAGGTCTACTCTTATTGTGCCCTGTTCGTACACTCCTATAATCCAACCCTTGAATGAATGAATATTACGAGTTACACACTGCGACCTTCATAGGTCTACTCTTATTGTGCCCTGTTCCTACACTCCTATAATCCAACCCCTTAAATGAATGAATATTACGAGTTACAAACACACTGCGACCTTCATAGGTCTACTCTTATTGTGCCCTGTTTCTACAACACTCCTACAATCAAACCCCTTGAATGAACGAATATTAAGAGTTACAAACACATTGTGACCAATGTAGGTCTACTCTTATTGTGCCCTGTTCCTACACTCCTATAATCCAACCCCTTAAATGAATGAATATCACGAGTTACAAACACACTGCGACCTTCATAGGTCTACTCTTATTGTGCCCTGTTCCTACACTCCTATAATCCAACCCTTTAAATGAATGAATATTACAAGTTACAAAGACACTGCGACCTTCATAGGTCTACTCTTATTGTGCCCTGTTCCTACACTCCTATAATCCAACCCTTTAAATGAATGAATATTACAAGTTACAAACACACTGCGACCTTCATAGGTCTACTCTTATTGTGCCCTGTTCCTACACTCCTATAATCCAACCCTTTAAATGAATGAATATTACAAGTTACAAACACACTGCGACCTTCATAGGTCTACTCTTATTGTGACCTGTTCCTAACACTCCTATAATCAGACCCCTTGAATGAACGAATATTAAGAGTTATAAACACATTGTGACCTATGTAGGTCTACTCTTATTGTGCCCTGTTCCTACACTCCTATAATCCAACCCCTTGAATGAATGAATATTACGAGTTACAAATACATTGCGACCATAGTAGGTCTACTCTTATTGTGCCCTGTTCCTACACTCCTACAATCAAACCCCTTGAATGAATGAATATTACGAGTTACAAACACATTTTGACCATCGTAGATCTATTTTTATTGTGTCCTGTTTTTACACTCCTATAATCCAACCACTTACTGCTGCACACTTTCTCAATCTGCCTGTATATGAATATGTAATACTTTGGTAAAAGAATATATAAAGCATAAACTTTGTTTAGGTTGCAGTTGTGCGTGGAATCAAAAGAAATGGACGAATTTAAACAAATGTGTTGTTTTTAACTATTAAAGGTTATACCTTTCCACTTTTCCGCTTACCACCTTTCCTCTTTTTGTTATTCAATTTACGAGTGATCTTCGCCCATCTATCGACATTGTTGCCTTAGTGTTTTCGTTACGTGATGTTCTTGCTTGATTCCCTTCATAGCGGAGTCAGCTGTGATGGATCCCATAAATTTTTTAGTCCAGTCTTGAACTTGGGAAAGTTGGGAAGTAAAATATTCCAACTTCCCAAAGCTACAGACTATTAACTTAAGTTTAAAAAATACAAGTTTTGTAATTAAGATAGAGATCTAACAACAAATATTTTTTTATGATTTTTATGCTCTCTCTCTCTCTCTCTCTCTCTCTCTCTATATATATATATATATATATATATATATATATATATATATATATATATATATATATTAAATTCATGTTTAATTTTCGAATTAATTTTATACACAAACAGAATGAAAAAATTACACGTAACTAAAACAATAAGGCAACAATATCGGTGGAAAGCCACGCGTGGATGGGCGAAGCTTCACTCGTAAATTGAATAACGAAAAGAGGAAGTGTGGTCAGCGAATGACTCTTTAATAGTTAAAAACAAAGTCGCATATTCGTTTAAATTCTTCCATTTCTTCTGATTCTACCCACAATTGCAACCTAAACAACTTCTGAGGTTTACTTTTCATATGCTTTATATATTCAGGTTTACTGAAGTATTATATACTCATGTATATACTAAGCAGACTGAGAAAGTGTGCACGAGTAAGTGGTTGGATTATAGGAGTGTAGGAACAGGGCACAATAAGATTAGATCTACGGAGGTCGCAGTATGTTTGTAACTCGTAATATTCATTAATTTAAGGGGTTGGATTATAGGAGTGTAGGAACAGGGCATAATAAGAGTAGATCTACGAATGTCGCAGTATGTTTGTAACTCGTAATATTCATTCATTCAAGGGTTTGGATTATAGCAGTGTAGGAACAGGGCACAATAAGATTAGATCTACGGAGGTCGCAGTATGTTTGTAACTCGTAATATTCATTAATTTAAGGGGTTGGATTATAGGAGTGTAGGAACAGGGCACAATAAGATTAGATCTACGGAGGTCGCAGTATGTTTGTAACTCGTAATATTCATTAATTTAAGGGGTTGGATTATAGGAGTGTAGGAACAGGGCACAATAAGATTAGATCTACGGAGGTCGCAGTATGTTTGTAACTCGTAATATTCATTAATTTAAGGGGTTGGATTATAGGAGTGTAGGAACAGGGCACAATAAGAGTAGATCTACGAATGTCGCAGTATGTTTATAACTCGTAATATTCATTCATTCAAGGGGTTGGATTGTAGGAGTGTTGTAGGAACAGGGCACAATAAGAGTAGACCTACGAAGGTCGCAGTGTGTTTATAACTCTTAATATTCATTCATTCAAGGGGTTGGATTATAGGAGTGTAGGAACAGGGCACAATAAGAGTAGATCTACGGAGGTCGCAGTATGTTTGTAACTCGTAATATTCATTAATTTAAGGGGTTGGATTATAGGAGTGTAGGAACAGGGCACAATAAGAGTAGATCTACGAAGGTCGCAGTGTGTTTGTAACTCGTAATATTCATTCATTCAAGGGTTTGGATTATAGGAGTGTAGGAACAGGGCACAATAAGATTAGATCTACGGAGGTCGCAGTGTGTTTGTAACTCGTAATATTCATTCATTCAAGGGTTTGGATTATAGGAGTGTAGGAACAGGGCACAATAAGATTAGATCTACGGAGGTCGCAGTATGTTTGTAACTCGTAATATTCATTAATTTAAGGGGTTGGATTATAGGAGTGTAGGAACAGGGCACAATAAGATTAGATCTACGGAGGTCGCAGTATGTTTGTAACTCGTAATATTCATTAATTTAAGGGGTTGGATTATAGGAGTGTAGGAACAGGGCATAATAAGAGTAGATCTACGAATGTCGCAGTATGTTTGTAACTCGTAATATTCATTCATTCAAGGAGTTGGATTGTAGGAGTGTTGTAGGAACAGGGCACAAGAAGAGTAGACCTACGAAGGTCGCAGTGTGTTTATAACTCTTAATATTCATTCATTCAAGGGGTTGGATTATAGGAGTGTAGGAACAGGGCACAATAAGAGTAGATCTACGAAGGTCGCAGTGTGTTTGTAACTCGTAATATTCATTCATTCAAGGGGTTGGATTGTAGGAATGTTGTAGGAACAGGGCACAATAAGAGTAGATATACGAATGTCGCAGTGTGTTTGTAACTCGTAATATTCATTCATTTAAGGGGTTGGATTGTAGGAGTGTTGTAGGAACAGGGCACCTTAAGAGTAGATCTACGAAGGTCGCAGTGTGTTTGTAACTCGTAATATTCATTCATTCAAGGGTTTGGATTATATGAGTGTAGGAACAGGGCACAATAAGAGTAGATCTACGAAGGTCGCAGTGTGTTTGTAACTCGTAATATTCATTCATTCAAGGGGTTGGATTCGTTTAAAACAGTTTGAAAGGAAGAAAATTGTTTGACATACAGCCTGTACCAAATGACATAAGTGTAAAGGGCTCTTTAGGAAAACACAAACCTTTGCAGTTCAAGCAAGGAAAGGACATTTTTTTACCAAGAAATACCTTTACCGATACCAGTTACCGCAGTCTCCAGTCTGCAAGAGATGTTCAAGGGAGACGAAGACGCTAAAATATGTCTTTCTTGACTGCACTGAAGTAAACCCGATACGCACAAAAATAAAATGAATGCTCCAGAATAATCGGAACCAGTCCAATCTCTTGAATGACTGTTGAATTGTACGAAACGCATCGTGTTGTGGAAATTCTTCAAAGCTGGCAGCACTTAGTAAGAAGTTGGAAGTAAATCTTAATTTAAAACTAAAAATAACAGATTATTAAGATTTAATGTGTAATTTTTCAACAACAAAACTGTATAACTGACAAAGTTATTTTAATAGCATTTCCGTCTTTCTACAGTTAAACGCTTTAAAATACCTATTTATTAGCGAATTTCTATTATAGAATGAGCTGTTGGAGCTGCCATCATGGTAAGACCCGGTACTTTGGGATGAGCTCCGATCGTGACCTCTAGATAACGTTCTGTGTGTGTGTGTGTGTGTGTGTGTGTGTGTGTGTGTGTGTGTGTGTGTGTGTGTGTGTGTGTGTGTGTGTGTGTGTGTGTGTGTGTGTGTGTGTGTGTGTTCACAATTTTTGTTCGATTTGATTCAAACTTGGCATAAATATCGTTTTTGGTAATAGCTTAGAAAAGTTCGTTTACCAGCAAAATTCGTTCAACAGTTTCAAAATGGCGGCAACTTTTAAAATAATTTAAAATGCATAACGTTCATGTCTTAAGATTTTTAAAGTTATAAACGCTAATATATTCGGATTTTAATGCTGTTCTCATGATGGTCGAATCAGAATTTCAAAAAGAGAGTAAGGTAAAAAAATTCTTCCTGAAATTCGTTTCCGTCAAGTCACGGAATAGTTTAATTTCGAAACTGTAAAAAGCATCGAATTACTTTTAGATAATGAAGCAAAATTTTAAAAAAGCTAATAATTTGAATGTAATTTTTCTAACAGAGCACAACATACAAGCAAATAACAATACAGTAAATACATTATCTTATGCAAATGGTAGTTTTGTTTGGTTACTGGTCGGGTGTAGAGTCAAAACGTTTGTGGGTTTTATAATTTAGCAAAACAATGAATTCAATTTACAAAACAAACAAATAACGCTGGGTACTGCGGTGTCATCGATCCGTTGATGTTTTATAGCAGATAGGCCCATAAACACTCTGAAACAGTGTTACGAGAAGAACAGTGTTGCCAAAAGTCAGAATATCAGGTTTTAATTTACAATCAATTATAGTGGCGTTATGTTAAAACATTTATTAACAAAATGTTTGCATTATCTTGAGAAACGCTTGCAATGGAATTCCGACTTTTTTTGAAAACCTTTATGTTGCCTAAAGGTTTTTTTATTTATACTGATGCACGAGAATAAATGGCGCGTAACCACTGAAAAAATTTCCACATATAGCTATTATTTTTGAGAATGTAGTTTTGAAACTATTGGGGAAAATGGAATACCGACCTTACTTCTCGAAATCGATTAGGTCATTTTGGGGAGGGGAATAGCATTATGTGAGAAAGTATGGAGGCCTTCAACTTTTATACACAACAATAAAATATTGTGTTACAATTATATTTAAATAGTTGTGTGGGTGTGTATGTGTGCGCAACTTTTTTCTGGAAAGATTCTAAGTATTTTCTTGAAACTTTGGCACTGGGAGGGGGGGTTCCGATACAAGAAAAACTTTGTTCAATATCTTATTTTCGGAAAAAAACATTTTCCTGCTTTTCCGAGAAATAATCACCTATTATGGGTTTTTTTCAAAACAACTGGGTGGGATCTGTTAGAGGCGTGGAGAGATGAGATAATCATTGGTCAAGGTTTTATTTCCGAGAAAAATCATTTTCCCGCTTTTCCGTGCTAATTTTTCGAACCTAATTGTCGTTCTTCTCTGGAACGGCTCGAGAGTTCTTAAGACTTCAGCATTATTAGCTTTTCAGTACGGTAATTTCATTGGTCGATGTCTTATTTTTGATAAATTCAAATTTTCATTTGTCGTGGTCTTATTTTTAAGAAAATTCATTTCCCGTTTTTCCGACCTACTGCGGTCCATGTATAGTATTACATGATCTATCTTCGTATAGGCCTACACAAGGACGGGCGGCCAGTAAAGTAGCGCTGAGCGGAGCGGACTCCGCCACTGAAAGCGTAACGGGAGCGGAGTCAAGCTCAGCGCAGCTTCGATTCTGACCAGTTCTATTTTTAAGCTGACTCCGCTCCCCCCACCACGCTGGCCACGCCTCCAAACTTATTTCTTGTCACCTAGGTTACCGTTGCCTGGTTTTTAAACATAATAGTCTCGTAGAATCCGTTACATTAGGCCTAAATATTTATAATTAAAATATATAAAAGCGTTCTTTAAAGTAACTAAACTCCGCTTCCGGTTGCCGTTTATATTAAGTCCGCTCCACTCGGCACAGCTCCGCTCCGAATTTGGTGGCCGTCCGGTCCTAAAATCCTTGTTTCTCGGAAACAACTTTAACGATTTTGATATAATTTTGAAATACTGTATACCATTTTATGGCTCATAAAATCGATCTTGGTGACTATCTTTTTGGGAAAATTTGTTTTAATTAGAAAAATGCGTTTACCACAGGCCATGTGAGTGTCTAAAATCTAAAAACAAACAGTTTGAATTGGACTGGATCGTGATTAGTTAAACAAGGAACAACAGTTTGGACTTCCCTACCACCTTGTTCTATTCGAACGTTGCCGCAAGCGCTAAAACTTTTTTCCTGCTATTTTCCTGCTAAACTGTTTTCCTGCAAACAGTGCAAACACCTTTTCTTTAACCTGTTATACTTTTTCCCTCTATTTCAAAGTTTCTTGTTGCAACGTAGTGAAGTAACTGTTTGGGCGTTGTCAAAGTTTATCTCTATTTTGTTGCGAGTTGTTTGAAAGTTTTAAATGTAAAATTTGTTGTTCAAACATTTTTTAAACTGTAAAAACAGCCATAATTGTGTTATATATTAGTTTTTCTCCGTAGTTTACTTTGTGTTTAGAAATTTAAAAATATTTAGTGGACAATTTTGAAAGTTTTCTTTTACTTTTTTTATGTTTTTAGAATTAAGTGCATAGTTTTTAATTATTTATTGGATGTGTGGACTTTTTAGTGTTTTTTTTTTCAGTGTTTAAAAGTGAAAAACGTGTTTTTGTGATGGGAAATATTACAAACGTCTTACATTTTATTTTTATCCGGAGCCTAATTTTCTTTAAAAACATTTGTTTTGTTAAATATGTTATAACAACAAACTTTATATTTTTTCTGTGTTGTAATATGGAAAACTTATTAGTTTTGCTAATGCTAATGTTAATAACCTATCATTAACCTATAATAACCTAATGTTAATAACCTATAATTTTGTAACTATATAGAGCCAATTTTATTTAAACATATTTGGCCTATGTTCTTATTACTATATTTTACTTATTAAGGTTACTTTTTTCAGTGTTGAAAAATGGAAACCTACTTTCTCCCAAATAAAAATATGACAGTAACATCTCACATTTTGTAAATACATAACCTAATTTTATTTAAACGTATTTTTTATATTTATTATCAATCATCAATATTTCTTAATCAACTAAAAATATTCTAAATTGTTTGCATTTCAGTAAATATGCAAAGGACTATTTAATTTTAAGTAAAAAAAAGAATGCTTCTATTAGAAATTCATTGCATTTTGTAAATATATAATGGCTACATATATATTACGTTTTGAGAATGTAATTTAATTATTACTACACTTATAAGGATTATTTTTTTCTAAATGCTTTACACTCAAAAACAGTTAAGGACACGGTGGTAATGGGAATGAAAAAGTAGTCTTAGAAAACTGAACGTATGTGCTTTATGTTTTAGCTGCTAATACAACTTCGAGTTTCAGTTTTCTAAAACTGTTTTTCCAACTGTTTTAAAAAGCAGCTTTTTTCCCTCAACAAACAGTTTGTTGACGTTTTGTAAAAATAGCAGAAACGCCCACCCCTAATTCGTAGTGATATCGTATTCATGAATTGACATGAATACCCTTCAGTCCGAATCATGAACCCTCCTGAGTTAGGGGTTTTTACTTGAATGTCTGTTCATCTGGTAGGCCTACAGAGGTCAACCGCTTAGGCGTCACTCTCGTTATAGTTACGGTGGTATCGTTATGTCCATCAGCTGCTTCCTCCGACTGCCCACTCCGTACGCAAGTCAGTTTCCGATCGAAGTTACGGTGGTATCGTTATGTCCATCAGCTGCTTCCTCCGACTGCCCACTCCGTACGCAAGTCAGTTTCCGATCGAAGTTACGGTGGTATCGTTATGTCCATCAGCTGCTTCCTCCGACTGCCCCCTCCGTACGCAAGTCAGTTTCCGATCGAAGTTACGGTGGTATCGTTATGTCCATCAGCTGCTTCCTCCGACTGCCCACTCCCGTACGCAAGTCAGTTTCCGATCGAAGTTACGGTGGTATCGTTATGTCCATCAGCTGCTTCCTCCGACTGCCCACTCCGTACGCAAGTCAGTTTCCGATCGAAGTTACGGTGGTATCGTTATGTCCATCAGCTGCTTCCTCCGACTGCCCACTCCGTACGCAAGTCAGTTTCCGATCGAAGTTACGGTGGTATCGTTATGTCCATCAGCTGCTTCCTCCGACTGCCCACTCCGTACGCAAGTCAGTTTCCGATCGAAGTTACGGTGGTATCGTTATGTCCATCAGCTGCTTCCTCCGACTGCCCACTCCGTACGCAAGTCAGTTTCCGATCGAAGTTACGGTGGTATCGTTATGTCCATCAGCTGCTTCCTCCGACTGCCCACTCCGTACGCAAGTCAGTTTCCGATCGAAGTTACGGTGGTATCGTTATGTCCATCAGCTGCTTCCTCCGACTACCCACTCCGTACGCAAGTCAGTTTCCGATCGAAGTTACGATGGTATCGTTATGTCCATCAGATGCTTCCTCCGACTGCCCACTCCGTACGCAAGTCAGTTTCCGATCGAAGTTACGGTGGTATCGTTATGTCCATCAGCTGCTTCCTCCGACTGCCCACTCCGTACGCAAGTCAGTTTCCGATCGAAGTTACGGTGGTATCGTTATGTCCATCAGCTGCTTCCTCCGACTGCCCACTCCGTACGCAAGTCAGTTTCCGATCGAAGTTACGGTGGTATCGTTATGTCCATCAGCTGCTTCCTCCGACTGCCCACTCCGTACGTAAGTGAGTTTCCGATCGAAGTTACGGTGGTATCGTTATGTCCATCAGCTGCTTCCTCCGACTGCCCACTCCGTACGCAAGTCAGTTTCCGATCGAAGTTACGTTGGTATCGTTATGTCCATCAGCTGCTTCCTCCGACTGCCCACTCCGTACGCAAGTCAGTTTCCGATCGAAGTTACGGTGGTATCGTTATGTTAATCAGCTGCTTCCTCCAACTGCCCACTCCGTACGCAAGTCAGTTTCCGATCGAGAACGTCTGAAAGTTACATTCAGTAAACAGGTTCAAAAAAGCTATGTAAGTAAAGGTTTTCATAATCGCTAAGGATATTTCGGAGAAAACTTATATTTTTTGTTTTTATTGTTTTTTAATACTAGTTAAAACTGCTTTATTAATAAAGCCATAACTGACCTAGGTCTCTATTTCAACTGTACCGCTCGACATTTTGTTTGCGTGTTTGTTTGTTACGCGTTATTGGCTAAATGCATGGACCGATTGTTTTCAAATTTGGTATGGAGGTGCCCTGTGCAAAACCCGAAAGATACGTATAAGATGTTTTCCCATTTACTTCCGTTTAAAGATGGCTGCCTATGATTTACAATCACGAGTGCACACAGTTTTAACCAAACGTATTAAGCAATTTATTTGATATTCGGCACGAAGATATTTTGTACGAAGCCCAAATTATGTATATGTAACATTTGTTTCTATTTACTTCCGATTCAAGACGACGGCCTTTCATTGAACGTCGATGAATGTACTCGGTTTTGGTCAAACGCATCGGCCGATTGTTCTGAAATTTGGTATGAAAGTACATTGTTCAGAGCCCGAAAAAAGTATGCGTAAAATTACTTCCCATTTCACGATGGAAGGCTATGATTTAACGTTGAGGGTGTAGTTGATAGTTATTTTCTGTAATAGTGGCTGAACAGCAAAACCTATCATAATGGAGAAAGAGCATACAATTTCTAATACAGTTGGTTCAATAAATTTTTTCCGTTTACCGGTTAAATTGGCTGAAGAAGTTACGATCGCTGTCGCGCAGCGCTCTGTATATTAATTAAGAATATACAGCGAGATTTAATGTTAATAATATATATTTTTAATGTGCTAAATATGTATACACAATACACGGTACACAATTTTGTTTGTAACAGTAAGGTTAGACTTAAAAATGTGGCAGTATTGCATGATTTTACTCAAGCCTGTACGTTGGCTCCGGCAGGCCAGCTGGCAAGTATTAGTCGCATAACGGAACATCCTACCTGTCACTGGCACTTAGGAAGTTTCATTAATATCGTTGCCACGTTCTATCTGTTCATAATGTGACACGTATTTTAATACTTAGTGACAGGCCTTGCCAAGAGTATGGTCATCCAGAAGAAGCTACTGCATGAGGTTGGAATTAATTAATATACGTTCTGTACATTTGCAGTGCGAATATAAACTGTCTTGTTAAATGAAATGCCCGCTCCAAAGTGGAACTTCGTTCTCCCAGTAGTACCATTGAGTACAAAAGTACTAGATTTTTTTTTTTTTTTTTTTTTTTTTTTTTTTTTTTTTTTGGTGTTTAACGTCCGACTATTGTGCACACTTGGGCTAATGCAGACGTTGGGGATGATTTATAGCGTATGAAAATGCCAAGCCCTCGCCGGGAATCGAACCCGGATCCTCGGGGTGAAAGCCTAGTACGCTATCCACTAGACCACCGAGGCGGCTTCAAAAGTACTAGAATGATGATCCTTAGGCCTATCAGAGATATGCGAGCGGTCGTTGCGGACGGCATCTTGCGGTAGAATGTTCAATTATAGTTAAACAAATTATCTATTTTCTCAAACTATCTGTCCTCGAGACTAGCAGCGTTCGTAGCGGCAAATAGTCCAATTACTTGGACTTTAGCCGCTGATATCGAGCACGCTTTTTGTAATGGTAACTATACTTCTTGTCCGTTAATATTCAAAGGCAGTACCCTATTTAAATATTACCCTACATTATTTAAATATTTAGTATTGAAACAGTAATAAAAAAAATCATTCTTGTACAAAGTATTAACAATATAATCAACTGTAAACGCTAAATCAATGTTATAGTGGTACGCTGGGTATGTAGTAGGCCTATAAGTTTTTTTATTCATAATTTTATTGTTTATTATTTATTCAAATAGAGTAATTTATATAACGTTAGAAACTTGCAGTAAGTACTGACGGACGGTAAATGATTGGGATGGGTATGTAGTGCAGTGGTTTGAACTGATAATTTAATCATTTATTACTGAAACTTATTTATTTATCTATATAATATATTAAAGGAAAATATTGAACAAAGTAAATGAATAAAGACAAATAAATAAAATTTAAATCGGCCCTGGACCATTTGAAACTTGGGCCAAATAAAATAACGTTTTAAACATTCATTTGGACCATTTGAAAGTTAAACTAATATGATTTTTGCAAAACTCGTTTTCATTTAGTCCAGATTTCAAATAGCCCACGACTTGAACCATTTGCAACTGGACCGAATGAAATAGCGTTTTATTAATGTTATTCGACCTGGACTATTTGAAGGCTTCCCTATGTATAAATAGTTCATGCAAGTTTCTTTGTATTGTCTTTGTGTCTGAATTTGAAATTTTAACAAAATTGAATTTGTTAACGTTTTAAATTTTATCGTCTGATATTTACAGTCAAACAGCAATTATAACGTCTAAAAAACAATAATTATAACGTCTAAAAACAACAATTATAACGTCTAAAACCCTTTACAGCAAACAGCAGTTATAACGTCTAAAAACAACGATTATAACGTCTAAAACCCTTTACAGCAAACAGCAATTATAACGTCTAAAAAACAACAATTATAACGTCTAAAACCCTTTACAACAAACAGCAATTATAACGTCTAAAACCCTTTACAACAAACAGCAATTATAACGTCTAAAACCCTTTACAGCAAACAGCAATTATAACGTCTAAAACTCTTTAAAGCAAACAACAATTATAACGTCTAAAACACTTTACAGCAAACAGCAATTATAACGTCTAAAACCCTTTACATCAAACAGCAATTATAACGTCTAAAACCCTTTACAGCAAACAGCAATTATAACGTCTAAAACCCTTTACAGCAAACAGCAATTATAACGTCTAAAAAACTTTACAGTAAACAGCAATTATAACATCTAAAAAACAGCAATTATAACGCCTATAAAACTTTATTGCAAACAGAAATTATAATGTCTAAAAAACAACGATTAGGCCTATAACGTCTAAAAAAAACTTTACAGCAAACAGCAATTATAACGTCTAAAAAACTTTATTGCAAACAGAAATTATAACGTCTAAAAACAACGATTATAACGTCTAAAAAACTTTACAGCAAACAGCAATTATAATGTCTAAAAAACTTTATTGCAAACAGAAATTATAACGTCTAAAAACAACGATTATAACGTCTAAAAAACTTTACAGCAAACAGCAATTATAACGTCTAAAAAACTTTATTGCAAATAGCAATTATAATGTCTAGAAAAGTGCCGATGTTGACGTTCACATCAACACAAAAATCTCTTTGCAGTAAGCATAAATAAATATATTCAGAATAAGCTCTATGAGCTGCATGAGGCTATTTTGAACAGTGAAAGAATGCCATATTCATTAAATAAACCGTTTTAAGCTCTAGATCAATTTGTGTCTAATTATTTTATGTGCACAATAATTGATAGATAATTAATTTATTGTGATCGTGAAAATTAATAAAATCTTTGTTTGGTTACCATAGTGACGACAGCTTAAGGATATAGAACAATAGTGTCAGCTGGTGCGATACGATAAATTAAGCAAACTTGTTTTTCATTTTAAAATCAATGTTTCGAGGATTTTCTTACATCCAAGCACCGACAGAGGCTCGGTAGTCGAGGTGGTTGTGCCCGAATTGTGTCAGTGTGCAGTGCCCCAAGGTCGTGTAGGTTAAGCAGTTACTGCCGCAAACCTAAAGTACTCTTTATACGGTCATATCAGTTCTCAGTTCGGTTTCCGTTTCCGTTCCCGTTTCATTTCAGTTCGGAAGAAGGTTTTACACAATCAGTTCAGTTCTTTGTACACACTTCTACAGTTCATGCTCCACTTTATTCACTGTCCTTAAATTTTTTTAAGTTCTTTGTTATAAGTTGAACATAGGCTACTAATTTTGGATTTTACCATCGCCTTTGTAGCCTTTTTATCATAATTTTGTACACTCAGGAATTGTAAGAACTGAAATGAAACAAATAGGTCTGCCCGTCCCGACATTCCCAGTCTCCGTTTCAGTTCTCCTTTCAGTGTTTAATTCTTACACGTAGGGAAAACTGACAGTTTGACTGGAACTTGAACTGAACTGACGACTGATTGACCGTCTAAAACGACCCTATCCATTGTCATCATTAGTTTAAAGTATGGACTTGAAGGGGAAAATGTTGGACAAGCACTCAAAATCATTATTCATGTTTAGACAAAATATAGGCCTATACTTTTCACTTGTTACAAGTTACATTTAAATATTGAGTTAGAAGTGGTGTTCTTTCTTTACAGAGTAGAAAAATGTTCCTAAATTAAGCACGACATTTTTGCAGGTCAAATTATTTGATCTGTGGGCAAGCACCACAAACCACACAGCAATTTCCAAAATTATTTGTTCTAATCAAAGACTGATATTGATCTTATCCAGTATTTGGTAGGCTGTAGACGTTTATGAACGATTACAGACATTTTTCCTTAGGCTACTATGTAAATTGTAGACATTATAGTGAAGAAAACACCAAAAATCAAATAGGCTGTTTTTTTTTTTTTTTTTTTCAACGTCCGTCTATTGTGCACACTTGGGCTAATACAGACGATGGGATGATTTATAGCGTATGAAAAATGCCAAGCCCTGGCCGGGAATCGAACCCGGATCCTCGGGCTGAAAGCCCAGTACACTATCAACTAGGCCACTGCTCGTTGTATTAAAATGTTTTTGGGGCTAGATAGAATAATCAAATATTCTAGCACTGACAGAAATTATGAACTGTACCCCACGGCTGGTATTTATAGACGTTCCTTAGAGGAGCCTTAAAGAAGCCTTATAAATTCATGTTGGCGAATAATGAACAAACCGACTCACTAAGCTGGCTCTGCTAAATGATCCGGGATCCGCTAGCTTACTGATTACTGAGTCGGTTCATTTGGGGAGCCGAACTCCCACGGCTCTCGCTTGTCTTTGAACTTTAAACTAAAAACGATTCAGATAATTTGGATCTGTTAATAAACGATGAAGCTTCAATACAGTTCAGGTGTGTGTTGTATTGAATCGTCCTCGATAACGTTTTTGATTTATATCAGTTCTTATGTAGTGCAGTTATCCATAATACTGCGTTGTGTTGCAACAGTGGCTGAAGGAACATAGAACCTTAAGTTATGTATACTAAAGTGTAAGATAACTTCGAACTAAAAAGGGAACTAATAAAAAAGTAATTTTTGTTATTGAATCAAAAATAAAAATCACATATCGTGTTTTCTCTTCCTTTTTATTTTAATTACGTCAATTTGTTCCAAAACACGACAAATTAACATAGCTAGTTTTTAACATAATTACCCTGGGACAGCATACAAAAGTATTTCAGGCTGAAGTGATGGCCATTAATGACTGTGTTCGGGAGAACTTGGATCGGGGCTTCAAAAAGGCACGTATTCATATTCACACCGATAGTCAGGCGGCAATAAAAGCACTTGCGGGTCCAAGCTGGTCTGGGAGTGAAGGAAGAACCTTGACGTTCTGTCCCGGGATAACCGGGTAACTCTTCACTGGGTTCCGGGGCATAGGGGAGTTGAGTGTAATGAGGAGGCACACCGACTGGCTGGACTTGGATCTGCATCTGAGTTTATCGGACTTGAGCCGGCTTTAGCCAGCTCTATCGTTGGCCAGGTCCGCTATTAATGGGTGGATTACATGTCAACACCAGGTAAGGTGGGACAACCTTCATGGGCATTCCCATAGTAAACGTCTCTTAAGCAAAGTTCCTTCTGGAGGAATTAAACGGGCAACAGATGTCCTGGGCAGAGCACAACTCAGGAGGATCATGGGGCTCATAACAGGGCACTGTGGTCTGAGGGTGTACATGAACAGGATAGGTGTGTACCACAGAGAAACCGTGTGTAGATTGTGCAGGAAGGAGGAGGAAACTGTAGGTCACATAATTTATGATTGTGAGGCTCTTGCTAGTAGGAGACTAGGGGTTTTTGGTTCCCAAGACCCTAGGGATCTTCAGCAGAATGAGCTAGTCAGTGGGTTGTTGGAACTTATTAAGAGCACCAATCTGCTGAACTAGGTATTTTAAGAGGTAATAGGTTGATCGCAGTGCCTGGGGTTGAACAAATCCCTTCCTCTAGAATATAATCTAATCTAATCTAGTTTTTAAAAACATAACCTGTTCAATGTTGTAATCAGCTGATCGTTACGAATTAATATAAAACAACTGATCTTTTACTATAACTACCAATATAAAAATTAAATTAACGATTAATTTCATACATTTACATAGATAAAATATCCCGTAGTTTTTGTAGAATAGTGGTTATCATGTGCGCCTCACACGCGCAATGTCCCCGGTTGGATCGCAGGCGGAAACACAGGAAATTTTAATTATATTAAATTTAATATGAGACTTACGACGCGCAACATATACCAACATAAATCTGTGCACTCGCAAACGTAAAATCCATCACAACCAGCCCTAAAACATAACGCATGATAAAAGTAAGCGAGAAACCTTACTTAGTTACTGGAGAGAGCTGAGATCTGGGTGTTGGAGTGAATTCATTTCAGTGAGTTCATCTAACTCTGCCGGGTCGTTCAAAAAATCCTTACGGCTGTAAGGAATTGGCTAATCAAATGCTTCTGCAATGCAATTGCTTACCTTAAAGTTTCTTTAGGGAAAGCCTATAAGGACCAGCCTAAAAGCTCCATTGTTCACTGTTTATTAAGTTGTATCTTTATATGTATTATTTTGCTATATTTGATAGGGTATATCACGTAAAGTTTTGCCTCCTAAACCGGTCTAGGTTATAAGTCGGTCCCTCAGCGAGAGTTTAGCAGACAACGTGTTCTTTACATTTCGGTTTAAGAAGAGTGTTTTGTATTTTATCGGCTTTATGCGGTGCCAAGCAGACCGTCATCGCAACACAATTACAAATTCGAACTCGCTACATATTGAACTCGGTCGGCAACAAGAGATCTAAAACGAATCAAGACGCCATTATTCACGTCTTCAATACGCTTGATACTTTTCCAATACCTTCCATATTTGTAGGCTATTGAATACAACATACAATATTCATCAATCTTTTTAACACGGTCTATATGTTGGGCAACTTCAACAATACAATCATATATATAGCGAAACTGTTCAGTACAATGCTTGTATCCGTAAAAATGCGCTAAAATCACATATCAATGGCCAGAAGACACACTTACAGAGTCTAAAAGTAGAATTGTTTCATTTTTTGTTGTTATAGTGTTTTTACTTAGTTAAAAGAGGACATATTTACTTCTGACTTGTTGAAGTAGCCCTTTAACTTGATTTGATTATTTTCGCTTTGTTAAAGTAGACCATTAACTTAGTAAAAATGGATTTGATTGTTTTTGCTTTTTTGAAGTAGGCCTTTAACTTATTATAAATGAACGTGTTTGTTTTCGCGTTATTAAAGTAGGCCTTTACTTATTATAAATGGACGTGTTTGTTTTTCCGTTATTAAAGTAGGCCTTTAACTTATTATAAATGGACGTGTTTGTTTTTGCGTTATTAAAGTAGGCCTTTAACTTATTATAAATGGACGTGTTTGTTTTCGCGTTATTAAAGTAGGCCTTTACTTATTATAAATGGACGTGTTTGTTTTTGCGTTATTAAAGTAGGCCTATACTTATTATAAATGGACGTGTTTGTTTTTGCCTTATTAAAGTAGGCCTTTAACTTATTATAAATGGACGTATTTGTTTTTGCGTTATTAAAGTAGGCCTTTAACTTATTATAAATGGACGTGTTTGTTTTCGCGTTATTAAAGTAGGCCTTTAACTTATTATAAATGGACGTGTTTGTTTTTGCGTTATTAAAGCAGGCCTTTAACTTATTATAAATGGACGTATTTATTTTTGCGTTATTAAAGTAGGCCTTTAACTTATTATAAATGGACGTATCTGTTTTTGCGTTATTAAATCCTACTTTACTTTACTTAATAAGGCCTACCTTTACTTATTAAAAGTGAACGTGTTTTTTTTTTTGCATAGTTAAAGTAGCCCATTAATCAATAGAAGTGGCATTGATTGTTTTTGTATTGTTAAAGTAAGCCCTTTACCTAATTAAAAGTGGACGTATTTATTTTTACATTGTTAAGGTAGCCTTGTTAGTCAATAGAAGTTGAATTGATGGTTTTTGTGTTGTTAAAGTATGTCCTTTACCTAATTAAAAGTGGTCGTGTTTGTTTTTGCATTGTTAAGGTAGCCCATTAATCAATAGAAGTTGAATTGATTGTTTTTGTGTTGTTAAAGTATGTCCTTTACCTAATTAAAAGTGGCCGTGTTTGTTTTTGCATTGTTAAGGTAGCCCCGTTAGTCAATAGAAGTTGAATTGATTGTTTTTATGTTAAAGTATGTCCTTTACTTAATTAAAAGTGGTCGTGTTTGTTTTTGCATTGTAAGGTAGCCCCGTTAGTCAATAGAAGTTGAATTGATTGTTTTTATGTTGGTTAAAGTATGTCCTTTACTTAATTAAAAGTGGTCGTGTTTTTTTTTGCATTGTTAAGGTAGCCCATTAATCAAATGAAGTTGAATTGATTGTTTTTGTATTGTTAAAGTATGTCCTTTACTTAATTAAAAGTGGTCGTGTTTGTTTTTGCATTGTTGAGGTAGCCCCGTTAGTCAATAAAAGTTAAATTGTTTGGTTTTGTGTTTTTAAAGTATGTCCTTTACTTAATTAAAAGTGGGCGTGTTTGTTTTTTCATTGTTAAGGTAGGACTTTAAGTTAGTAGAAATGGAAGTGATTTTTTTACGTTTTTAAAATAGCCATTTAACTTTGTAGTTCAACGTGTTTGTTATTACGTTGTTGAAGTAGACTTTTAAATAAGTAGAAACAAACTAGTTTGTTATTTTGTTGATAAATTAGGTCTTGTTTCTGTGATATTGAAGTAGGCCTTTAAGTTAGTAGAAATGGACGTATTTGTTTTGCATTGCTAAAGAGGTCTTTACATAATTGAAAGTAAACGTACATGTTTTTGCGTCGTTAACAAACTCTTTGTCTTAGTAGAAGCAGACTTCTTTGTTTTTACATTGTTAAAATAGCCCATAACGTAGTAATAGTGGACTTGATTGTTTTTGCATTGATAAAGTAGGCCTTTGAGTCAAAAGAAGTGGATTTGATTTTTTTGCGTTGTTAAAGTATGCAAAAACTTAATAAAAGTGAATGTGATTCATCCTGCGTTGTTTAAGTAGGCCTTTAACTTGGTAAAAGTGGACTTGATTGTTTTTGCGTCCTTGAAGTAAACTTAGTAAATGTGAATCTGATTGTTTCTGCATTGTCACAGTAGGCCTTTAACTCAGTAAAATAGAATCTGATTGTTTCTGCATTGTTACAGTAGGCCTTTAACTAAGTAAAATAGAATATACAGTAGGCCTTTAACTCAGTAAAATAGAATCTGATTGTTTCTGCATTGTTACAGTAGGCCTTTAACTCAGTAAAAGTGAATCTGATTGTTTCTGCATTGTTACAGTAGGCCTTTAACTCAGTAAAAGTGAATCTGATTGTTTCTGCATTGTTACAGTAGGCCTTTAACCAGTAAAATAGAATCTGATTGTTTCTGCATTGTTACAGTATTCCTTTAACTTAGTAAAAGTGAATCTAATTGTTTCTGCATTGTTACAGTAGGCCTTTAACTCAGTAAAAGTGAATCTGATTGTTTCTGCATTGTTACAGTAGGCCTTTAACTCAGTAAAAGTGAATCTGATTGTTTCTGCATTGTTACAGTAGGTCTTTAACTCAGTAAAAGTGAATCTGATTGTTTCTGCATTGTTACAGTAGGCCTTTAACTCAGTAAAATAGAATCTGATTGTTTCTGCATTGTTACAGTAGTCTCTAACCCTAAATTTCGAAATTTCAAACTTGCTACAGTAATTTGAGTTTTTAAGCTAAATGTTTGACCAAACTTTGAGCAAAATGAGACGAACCAACAACTTTTAGAACTCATGCCGATTTTCAATTATTTCAATAACTGTCATTTTTGCTAAGCTGCGTTCTATTTAGGATTAGGCCTACATTACAGCAAAAATTTGATCAACATAGTACAAAATCAATGTTTAACAAAATTTTGATCAAAAAAGAGTTTGAACCCATTTTTTGTAAAATTGAAAAGTAGTCCCGAGATACGAGGAAACCACATGCGAATTTTGTCAAAACTGGTTAGTTTTAAACTCGACGGCGGTCGGGGGTTGTTTTGTCGGGGTAGTGAGCTGATGGCCTGATGTCACGAAATTATGCCGATTTTCTAATTAGTTTTCAGTACCTTCTGAACTGGTTTTTGAGAGATATAACGACTCATAAATTTTATTCGAGTACACTTAAAAAAAATGTTTGACAATCGTTAGAACCGATTTTTAACAGTTTTTTGACGAAAGGGCTTAAAAAACGTTTTTAAAAAAACGAGACCTACATACCAAATTTCATCAAAATCGGTCAATTGATTCAGTCTCCACACACACGCACTTTTAACTCAGGGTACCTGAAAATAAGATCATCAATATGTTTCGAGGATCATAAATCATTTTAGAGATTCGTATAGTGCAAAATTCAATGAAGTGAACATAGTATCTGTATTGGTGTAAAGCGAAATGTAGGTAATTTGCAGTACCGAAAGTATACGTAGGCTTAACGTGCTGGTGGCCTATTACGTCACAATCAGCTGTTGGGAGTAGGCCTAAGTGATTAGCGTTTGTTAATGAGAGAAAGTGTGCGAAATATTTGCGCTAATTTATTTTATCCGCACACATCTATCTCGCCGGCGTGCCGTGACGAAAATTGCTTTCCCAATGTGAGCGGCTTTAATATATATTTACAATACGTAGGCCTACTTAATTATTAATGTCCATAGAGTCAAGTCATTACTGACAGATTTCAATTCATCACTTGCAGAAATCAATTCAGAACCATCTCTCCTAAAATTTTCTTTTTTAATCGTTTTTGTAAAAATCCATAAAAATAACAACGACGAATTACTTAAAATCGGCTGAAATGATTTTGACCAAATATTGACCGGTGTAGTCATGAAGTACCCAAACAAAACGAACGGGTCATTTGTTTCACAAAGAAATATTTGGTTCAACAACTGAGGACAAAAAGCTCGAAAATTGGTTTATTTTTTTATAATCGGTTCACAAGTTAATTCACTACATTCAGTTTGGAGTAAAAGAAATTAAGTGTTGAAGTGTGGATCACTGTTGGAGGTTTTCCGATTTAGGCCCACTCATTTTATTCAAAATATGTCACGCTGATTACAGTTGTGTATCTTCGTGTATGAACAAAAACCGATTTTGAGAAATCATGCGGATTTTCCTGGGTTTTCGTCATTACTTCTCGAACCGAATTTTTGCGAAATAAAAAAGAGTTTTAACTTAATTTTATTTTTTTAATTATTTTATTTTATCTTTTATTTTTTACTCGATAGATTTTTTAAGAGAAAATTTTTTTAAATAAACAAAATACCAAAATTTATTTTATATCCTATTAAATATTAAATACATTTATATTTACTTATTTATCAGTTAGAACATTACTATTAGTATATTTACACTTATACTGCATTAGTTTAGAACAAAATACTTTTTATATTTGATTTTTTGATTGAACGTTCGTTCAAATCAAGTATATGTACGAGTATAATTAGTTTGAAGATATGTATATCTTATTTTGTTTAAAAAAATTAATAAATGAACCAAGCTTAGATATTATTTACTGAAGTAAGAGATCAGTTGTTTTATATTAATTCGAGACGCAGCTGACTTCATTGAACAGCTGATAGGCTATAATCCGTTTCAGGTTATGTTGTTAAAAACTAGCAATATTAACAACAATTATTATAAACGTTTATATTATGTCGAATGTATTATGAACGGTTATTCTCGTATCCTACCAGCAGTGATTCGAATACAGCAATTTTTTATTTACGCCATTTTTTTACTTAAGAAAGGTTATAGTGATATATATTGCACGGCAGGGGAGAGAGGGTTAAGGGACAAAATTTATCTGTATCATAATTACTTTAAAAGTTGGTAAAACAAATATTGTTATAAGAAAAATCTTCTCATAACTATTGAAAATATTACCTAAATAACAATTCATTTCTTCTTCTTCTTTTCGTTTCACCCTCTTTGGGGTACGCTGAATCAATCATTTCTTGCGCGCTGTACTTTTCTTTGTTCCCAGTAGCTCTTCATTCTTTCCGATCTTCTTTTCCTCTCCTCTTCCGAAATGACAGGTTTAGGTCTTATTTTGGTTTTATCTTGGAATCTTATTCTTTCGTCCTTGGTACTTATCTTAGCAGTTTGGTCAAGCAGTGAATTTTCTGTAATTTTCAATTCTATTAGGTCTTTTTCAATTTCTTTAAACCAGTTCGGTTTTGTTTTACGATTATGGAAAAAATCAAACACCTGTTTCGTCAATCTATTGGAGTTCATTCTAAGAAGATGGCCGTAAAAAAACAATTCATTTATAATGACTCGGAAATATTAGTTGAAATTACTTTTATTGCTATTGGGCGTTTATTTCTTTAAACAAACAAATAAATGTTTACCATAATAGTATTATAATTTCCTTTCATTAATAAATTTATTATTATGTATATTCCAACTTTAAAACTTGCAAAAAATCAAATATAAAAAGTATTTTGTTCTAAACTAATGCAGTATAAGTGTAAATATACACTTATATAACTATGTTATAAGTGTATATTATGTTATAACTATGTTATAAGTGTTATTATATAACACTTATATAATAATGTTCTAACTGATAAATAACTAAATATAAATGTATTTAATATTTAATAGGATATAAAATAAATTTTGGTATTTTGTTTATTTAAAACAATTTTCTCTTAGAAAATCTATCAAGTAAAAAATAAAAGATAAAATAAAATTAAGTTAAAACTCTTTTTTTCACTGAAGGGTGATATAGAAATTTATCAAATTTTGGGACGAGAACTGATTTTGAGGGGGCATGCGCCGTAGCCGTTAGTGGGCACCTCTACACAAAGAAATTCATTATTTAAAAATATTTAAGTAACCTCAGGGCAGCCCCTCGAGAAGAGCTTGATTTTTTTTTTGTTTAACGTCCGACTATTGTGCACACTTGGATTAATGCAGACGATGGGATAATTTATAGCGTACGAAAATGCCAAGCCCTGACCGGGAATCGAACCCGGGTCCTCGGGGTGAAAGCCCAATACGCTATCAACTAGGCCACCGAGGCGGCTAAAGAAGAGCTTGAAACGTTTCCGTTAAAATCGTGTATTTTCCCAATATCTGGAACAGTTTTAAAATTGTTCAGAGGTTTTCATCCTTTTTACCTACTCTGTACTATGTAGGCCTATTTATTGTGTTACGTACTGAGCCAATACCGATGCAGGGAGGCCTTTATACGGGTAGCCGGACACTTTGTGTTTGAAGTAGCATTTGTCAGAAATACATTTTATTTATTTAGTTACACTTAACAAATATTTTGCCTTCAAACTGTTTTCTTTTTCTCTTATTAGAAATCAAGTAGATTTTAATGAGAAAAGTTTGGTTTCAAAAACTTTTCTTTATAAGAATTATTTGATAAGACTCCTACAGCAATCTACAACTCCTTCAACTTGAAAAAATCAACCTACGTCAATATCTAAAAATGTTTTGTTACACAAATCTACCATTTTCTTAAATAGTTTCGTTAGTCCTTCAGATTTTTTTTATAACATATTTTTTCTTAAAGTTGGCAAAGCATATATGCGTCATGTCCTTTTTCCGCTTGGTGAAATATCCGCGTATTGCATTTACGATTCAGTGGCAAATTCGCACAAGAACCTTCCTCCTGTTTTTATAACAAGTGAGTGAAAGACAAAAACCACATACAGTATGGTACGAAATACCATAAAACGTGATTACCTGGCTTTTTCTTATAAAACCATACTTATATTACGGCAAATGAAAAAGTAAAGGGAAATTTTAATTTCCCTCCGAATAACATGTATGTCAGCACTGATTGTTCTGCTATAACTCATAACGTCTATCAGCTGTTCATTGAAATTTCATTGTTAGTTAATTGTGATTGTGTTTAAAAGACTGTAAAACGAGTTCTTTGTCTGATCGCACCAAGGAAGGAATGCGAGCAGTGATTCGTTTCCTCAATTCAGAAGGTGGGAAACCAGCAGAGGTTATTCGACGAATGCAAAAGCAATACGAAGAGTTGTTTGAGTGGAAGCAAGATCTACGAATGGATTGTTGGATTTAAAAGTGGTAGGATTTCTCTGTGCGGTGAATAGCGGCCTGGCAGGCCTTCCTCTTCAAAGACTAATGACAATATTGAATCGGTTAAACAAGTGATTTTCGATAGTCAACGAATTACAGTTGATAACATTGCAAGTGAGTTGAATGTAAGCCATGGCTCAGCATATTCAATCATCCACTTTTCCTTAAACTTTCGAAAAGTCAGTGCTCGCTGGGTTCCACGTCAATTGACCAGCATCCACAAATACGAGATGCTGGTCAATCGTACAATCGTTTTACACGACACTACTTATTGACTTAACTTCATATTATTGCCTTTTCTTAAAATAGAACAGAAAACGCATATGTTGATTTTTAAATTATTTAGAACATTTTTAGTTTTAAAAATTACCTCCAGATGTAATTAAAAATGAAATATCACAATAATTCAATAATTTAAAACATTTGATAGAAGTATGTAATAGTGGTGGGACGGAAAACACCAAACTGTTAAAAACTGCTTTTCTGTAAACGACAAACAAACTGCTTTTTCATACGGAAACAAGCAGTTTGATTTGGACTGGTTTATGATTTGTTAAACAAGGAACGGACTGTTCTATTCGAACGTTGCCGCAAGCGCTAAAACTGTTTTCCTGCTGTTTGCCTGCTAACTGCTTTTCTTCTACCTGCTTTTATGCTTTTTCCGTTTATTCCAAAGTTGCTTGTAGTGAAGTAAGAACTGTTTGGTCAATGTCAACGTTTATATCTATTTTGTTGGGAGTTGTAACAACCTCTCACATTTTGTAGATACAGAGCCTAATTTTATTTAAACGTATTTTTTATATTTATTATCAATCATCAATATTTTTTAATCAACTAAAAATATTCTAAATCGTTTGCATTTTGGTATATATGCAAAGGACTATTTAATTTTTGAGTAAAAAAAAGAATGCTTCTATTAGAAATTCATTGCATTTTGTAAATATAAAATGGCTTACATAATTATTTCGTTTTGAGAATGTAATTTAATTATTACTACACTTATAAGGATTATTTTTATCCTTTCTAAATGCTTTATACCCAAAAACAAGTTAAGGACATGGTGGCAGTGGGAATGAAAAAGTAGTCTTAGAAAACTGAACGTATGTGCTTTATGTTTCAGCTGCTAATACAACTTTGAGTTCCAGTTTTCTAAACCTTTTTTTTCCAACTGTTTTAAATAGCAGCTTTTTTCCTCAACAAACAGTTTGTTGACGTTTTGTAAAAATAGCAGAAACGCCCACACTATGTAATACTGTAGGATTTAATTCTACACAAGCTCGTTTTTATCTTGATAATGTTAGGTTAAGCGAATATCTTTTGTGCGGGATACCGAGATACCGATGTGTGAGGGTAACATGCAGGCTTATCAGTTCTGCGGTCCGGGTTCGTCCTAAGCATATACATAGGGGAAGGCCATAAATTAGCTAAACCCATTAGAAGCACCAGTTTGAAGGCCAGAATACCTTAGGGAAGTAGGAGGGGTGATTTGTCACCCCTCTCCCGTATTGTGCCAGATAAGGACATTCCCGCAACCCCTCTTTCTCTCGCGCGCGGGGCATTCCTGCTGTATTATACGCATATTACGGTGGATTTTATTGGAAATTCTGGTTATTGCTCTGGTTCGTATTTGAAATTTGTGGTTCGAAGCCGCGCACAATGTCTTCGCGAGTGTTTTGGCCTTGTTTGTTGCATATTTATACCTAAGTCTGCGTGTGCTTGTATTTGCAATACTAATGACTAAACTAGATTATAGAAGCTGGAAATGTAAAGGTAAAACAGGTTCTAAATACTCATTTGAAAATTTATCCTTGAACACTGTGAAAACAGAATAATTCAAGATAGCCACGCTGTACAGTCTTTAAGTTTGGAAGTTATAAAGTGATACTGAAGAGGTAATTAATGATGAAATGTGAAAATGACCTGTATTAGGCGAGCGGCACACCCACAAAAACATATAAAGCGACCACGATAGGTGAATGCCTAAATGTGGTCACATTTTATGTTTTTGAGGTTACTGAATCCGAATATGATGTTTATTCCATATATTTTATATATGAAATGGGGGGGAAATGGTCAAAAATAAAATTTCAGGCAAAATGCGAAAACAATTTTTAGTGCAATTTTGACTAACTCGTAACATTGCTCATTAAAAAATATTTCTTTTCCAAAATTTTACTGCATGAATTTTGAAGTTTTTTAAAGAACACGAGACCTGTTTAAGCAAATTTAATCAGAAATTATGCACTTTTTAACATTTTTTGGCCGACTTCTTGAGTTCTGATAAACAAAGTGTTCTTGTCAAAGTTGTGTGACGAATTTTCCAGCTCGAAATTTCAACCTCCACAGTACTAAAATATAAGGTACTGTGGACTTGAATTAAAATTCAAAGTTTTAATGGACATTATCAAAATATGCAGTAGCAAAAACGTTATGTAACTTTAAATATCGATATCCCCTGCGCACGCGGCTGGTATCACGACGATACCAAAGTTCAAAGTTCACGCAGAAAATTTTTGGAAAAGAAATATCCGTACAAGTTAAAGTCAAAATTACTTTTGCTAAAAACTGTTTTCGCATTTTGGCCTGAAAATTCATTTTTGAATATTTCCTCCAGTTCTATATAAAAATAAACATTATGTTTGGATCCGACAAACTCAAAAACACAAAGTAAGACAACATTTACCCATTCACCAAACCGTGGTCGGTGGTGTTTTATTTTAGGGGTAGTTGCCGCTGGCCTATATATTTACTGAAACCCCTTCTGCAAAAAACAAAAAACCTACACCTGACGTGACGAAATAAGTTCCCCCCTCCCAAAACTAACAACATATTTCGAATTTCGGTAGAAACACTCAGATAACAGCAAATTTTATTAGAAAAAAGCTATTATAGTACAACCCAGGCCTGGGACTTTTAAATTAACGCCGATTATGACATCCAGAGTACTTTTTGAGCGGTAATTACGATTCGTAAGGTTCAACGACATTTCAAAATTCAAATCGATTCGCTTTAAACGCTGATTACGATTGTAAAATCACGTTTAAAAAAAAAGTATGAAACAAAATGTTTCGTTTTGTCAATATATTAAATGGCAGCTGTTTTGAAACGGACAAACGTACTTTGCGGGATAACAGGCTTGCTCACGTTATTAACAAAATCAATTTTTTGTGAACGTTAGAATGTTAAGTACTCACATGAATATAAGTTCACTAGCATTACCCGTCGCGGCTTCGCCCACGAAACTTAAACTGTTTCAGTAATGTAATAATTTAGAAACATAAAAAAATATATTAATAAAAGCGTGATCATCTAAACTGGTGATTATTTTACAGTGAATATGAAAAAATATTATAACCTGAATATGTTGTTTTATTGTCTTCAAACGTGTTCCATTCGAATTTAAGAAAATCTGATCAAGAATATTGTTGTCCAATACAAACATTTATACCTATTCCATATTGTTGTCCTTTTAGGGGATGAATTCGGGGGAAAATACTGAATTGCGTGTATCATAATTTGTGTTTTAAAATATTTTGTTTACTTTTAAGAAAATTTGATAAAAAATATTTTTTTCCAATGCAAACACTCTTTTTTCTCCCGTGATAACTCTTTTTCTATTTTTATTCTTTTAGGGGATGAATTCAGAAAAAGGTTGAAATATGTGTTTCATAGCATATTTCTAGAATATAAGATAAAAAAAATATTTTTTTCAATACAAAATTGTACCCCTTTTTGATATTTTATACCTTCTTTCAATCTCTTTAGGGGATGCGTTTTGGGGAAAAGGTGAAAATATATTTCATTACTTATACTTAAGAGTGACTATGTTACGTTTTAAGAAGATCAGATGAAAAACATATTTTTTCCAATAAAAATTGTTGTACCTCATGTTTACCTCTTTAGGGGTTGCATACTGGAAAATCGTTTTTCAGTGCACCCCTTTTTCAGTGCATCTCGACAATGTTGTAAGAAGGTACCCTGAAAATTTCAAGACTCTAGCTATAATTGTATTGTCTGTACGTTGAATATTAAATTTGGACTGGGTTAGTAGTTTAATGGCGTCAAAATCATATTTTTGCAAAATCCTTTATTAGTGCACCTTGACATTGTTGTAAGAATGTACCTTAAAAATTTCAAGTCTCTAGCTATAATAGTATTGGCTGTACGTTGTTTATTAAATTTGGACTGGGTAAGTAGTTTAATGGCGTTAAAATCAATTTTTTGCAAAATCCTTTCTTAGTACGCGCTTACATATTAAAACGAAGGTATCCTCAAAATTTCAAGTCTCTAGGTTTTATAGTTTGGGCTGTACGTTGATCAATCAGTCAGTCAGGACTGTGCCTTTTATATATATATATATATATATATATATATATATATATATATATATATATATATATATATATATATATGTCGTACTAAGTACAAGTGTTTCGCTGCCGAGTAACCTTTTTGGACAATTTACATGAAAACTGAAGGAAACAAAAAACAAGTTGATACTAAGTTTAAGAAACTTAGTTTTTCACTACGATTTTTCATCAAAATGTACATCACAGCATATCTAGCTGGTATGGATAGGAAAATGTTAATTTTTTCCCCCGCAGGGGGTGTGCAAACCAGCTGCACTTATTGAGAGGATTCAGACGTCCCTCGCGGTACCCGAGTCTAACACACCACACAACGCTACACTTACGACTAACACTTTACACTCACACTTACATTTAGGCAGGCGATAATGTGCTTTTTGCCTTAAAATAGTAAAAAAAAAATTGGAAAATGTTACTTAGTTTAGAAATTTAGCTTCTCAATAATGAATACGTGTTTCATTGTTTGTGTATTTATTTAAGTTTCAAGGAAATATAATATAAACAATTTTTAACCAAACGTGTTTTTCCCCTTAAGGGAATGCTGAAATACACTTTACCTTATTTGTTTTAAATTAGAATATGTTGTACCTCTTTTGTGGTCGAATATTGAAAAATATACTTAGTGTATTCTTAAAAAATAATACGAAGTGTCCAGCTACAATAGTTTTGGTTGTTCGGTCAGTAAATCAGGGCATAGAAGCTAAAAAATACCCAACAGACCTGTAAATACCGGTGTTATTTCATAGGCCCACGAATGACTGATATTTTTAAGTGAAATAAATAAAACGTTTTTGGACGCGGTAAGTGTTTTCATGTTTAAACGTTTGAGTTAAAATATTGAAACGCAAACAAACACGTATGTTAAGTAAGATAAAATGTAAACATAAAGACACACAATGTATCGCACAGCAAACAGGCGGGCCTATCTTTCAAGACTTTACAATCCCGAGTCAATACTGTACATCTGAAACCCGATAAAACTGAACAAGGCCTACTGCATTTTTTACACAAGTACGGTTACATAGGCTATATGGAATACAGTAACGTTTTTGATTATCGTTTACTATGATCGACTTTATATTTATTTTATTGATATTTATCACGGGTCTGTGCACCAAATTTGAAATGAAAGTTAGTTGTAATAAGGTTTTTTAATTTATACGTCACGAATCATGGCCGCTACACCGACTGGGGCGTATGAAGTAAGGTCCACATTGCAAATGGTCCAAATAGTCTATGGGTTAATTAATCTTCATAAAAAATTAATGTCGATAAATCTTATTTTTCAAAATGAGTTTATCAGATTTTAGTCCCGTATAAAGATTAGTCTGTACACCAAATTTGAAATGAAAGTTTAATTGTAGTAAGGCTTTTTTAGTTTATACGTCACGAATTATGGCCAGTTTTCTAAATTTCAAGCTGCTAGACAGACTGGGTTTTTTTTGGTGTTTAACGTCCGACTATTGTGCACACTTGGGCTAATGCAGACGGTGGGATGATTTATAGCGTATGAAAATGCCAAGCCCTCGCCGGGAATCGAACCCGGATCCTCGGGGTGAAAGCCCAGTACGCTATCCACTAGGCCACCGAGGCGGCTTACACCGACTGGGGCGTATGAAGTAAGGTCCACATTGCAAATGGTCCAAATCGTAAACGCTTGTTAATAGTCTATGGCAAATGGTCCAGTTGGATTTTCTTCAACGTAGATTTCATGCAATGAGTCTTGTATTACCCGTATAAAAAACACTTTTGCAAATAGTCCAAAACCAATCACAGCGTAGAGAGGCGTACCAATGGCCGCGACAATAAAGTTTTAAAAGATTCTATTTTAAATTGAGTTCAAAATGAGTAGCAATGACTGTTCTACCTATAATATACAGTGACAAAAGGACATTTAATTAAATTTTGCGTTTTAATTCAATTCCTCCCGTTTTTGCTATATAACGTTTAACATTTTTCTTCAATCGAAACTGTCTTTTATTGTGCTTGTAATAAATCAATTCGCGCTTAAACGTAGTGCGGTTCAGGCCTAAATAAATGAGAAAAAATTACGGATGGTAAAAATATAATTTAGGCTAAATTAATTATTAAAAACAATATTTACTAATACAAAAATATTGCACAACTTTCTGAAATTCAAATTAACGTTTTTAAAGAAAATAAAGTGCAGTTTGAATAAAAATTAATGGGATAATTAATCTTCATAAAAAATCAATGTCGATAAATCTTATTTTTCAAAATGAGTTTATCAGATTTTAGTCCCGTATAAAGATAAGTCTGTACACCAAATTTGAAATGAAAGTTTAATTGTAGTAAGGCTTTTTTAGTTTATACGTCACGAATTATGGCCAGTTTTCTAAATTTCAAGCTGCTAGACAGACTGGGTTTTTTTTGGTGTTTAACGTCCGACTATTGTGCACACTTGGGCTAATGCAGACGGTGGGATGATTTATAGCGTATGAAAATGCCAAGCCCTCGCCGGGAATCGAACCCGGATCCTCGGGGTGAAAGCCTAGTACGCTATCCACTAGGCCACCGAGGCGGCTTACACCGACTGGGGCGTATGAAGTAAGGTCCACATTGCAAATGGTCCAAATCGTAAACGCTTGTTAATAGTCTATGGCAAATGGTCCAGTTGGATTTTCTTCAACGTAGATTTCATGCAATGAGTCTTGTATTACCCGTATAAAAAACACTTTTGCAAATAGTCCAAAACCAATCACAGCGTAGAGAGGCGTACCAATGGCCGCGGCAATAAAGTTTTAAAAGATTCTATTTTAAATTGAGTTCAAAATGAGTAGCAATGACTGTTCTACCTATAATATACAGTGACAAAAGGACATTTAATTAAATTTTGCGTTTTAATTAAATTCCTCCCGTTTTTGCTACATAACGTTCAACATTTTTCTTCAATCGAAACTGTCTTTTATTGTGCTTGTAATAAATCAATTCGCGCTTGAACGTAGTGCGGTTCAGGCCTGAATAAATAAGAAAAAATTACGGATGGTAAAAATACAATTTAGGCTAAATTAATTATTAAAAACAATATTTACTAATACAAACATATTGCACAACTTTCTGAAATTCAAATTAACGTTTTTAAAGAAAATAAAGTGTAGTTTGAACAAAATTAATGGGTTAATTAATCTTCATAAAAAATTAATGTCGATAAATCTTATTTTTCAAAATGAGTTTATCACATTTTGGTCCCGTATAAAGATTAGTCTGTACTCCAAATTTGAAATGAAAGTTTAATTGTAATGAGGTTTTTTTAATGTATACGTCACAAATTATGGCCGCTACACCGACTGGTTTTTTTTTTTTTTTTTTTTTTTTTGGTGTTTAACGTCCGACTATTGTGCACACTTGGGCTGATGCAGACGGTGGGATGATTTATAGCGTATGAAAATGCCAAGCACTCACCGGGAATCGAACCCGGGTCCTCGGGGTGAAAGCCTAGTACGCTATCCATTAGACCACCGAGGCGGCTTACACCGACTGGGCCGTCTGAAGTAAGGTCCACATTGCAAATGGTCCAAATCGTAAACGCTTGTTAATATTTGGGAAAAGGTGAAAAATATATTTCATTACTTATACTTAAGAGTGACTATGTTACGTTTTAAGAAGGTCAGATGAAAAACATATTTTTTCCAATAAAAATTGTTTTACCTCATGTTTACCTCTTTAGGGGTTGCATACTGGAAAATCGTTTTTTCAGTGCACTCGACAATGTTGTAAGAAGGTACCCTGAAAATTTCAAGTCTCTAGCTATAATAGTATTGGCTGTACGTTGATTATTAAATTTGGACTGGGTCAGTAGTTTAATGGTATTAAAATCAAATGTTTACAAAATCCTTTATTAGTGCACCTTGACATTGCTGTAAAAATGTACCTTGAAAATTTCAAGTCTCTAGCTATAATAGTATTGGCTGTACGTTGTTTATTAAATTTGGAATGGGTAAGTAGTTTAATGGCGTTAAAATCAATTTTTGTCAAAATCCTTTCTTAGTACGCGCTTACATATTAAAACGAAGGTATCCTCAAAATTTCAAGTCTCTAGGTTTTATAGTTTGGGCTGTACGTTGATCAGTCAGTCAGTCAGACATTGCCTTATATATATATATATATATATATATATATATATATATATATATATATATATATATGTCGTACTAAGTACAAGTGTTTCGCTACCGAGTAACCTTTTGGACAATTTACATGAAAACTGAAGGAAACAGAAAACAAGTTGTTACTACGTTTAAGAAATTTAGTTACTCACTGCGATTTTTCATCAAAATGTACATCACAGCATATCTAGCCGGTATGGATAGGAAAATGTTACTTTTTTCCCCGCAGGGAGTGTGCAGACTAGCTGCACCTATTGAGAGGATTTAGACGTCCCTCGCGGTACCCGAGTTTAACACACACTTACAACGCTACACTTACGACTAACACTTTACACTCACACTTACATTTAGGCAGGCGATAATGTGCTTTTTGCCTTAAAATAGTAATAAAAAGTAGGAAAATGTTACTTAGTTTAGAAATTTAGTTTCTCACTAATGAATTTGTGTATTTATTTAAGTTGAAGGAAATCTAATATAAACAATTTTTAACCAAACGTGTGTGTCCCCTTTAGGGGATGCTGAAATACACTTTACCTTATTTGTTTTAAATTAGAATATGTTGTACCTCTTTTGGGGTCGAATTTTGAAAAATATACTTAGTGTACTCTTAAAAATAATACGAAGTGTCCAGCTACAATAGTTTTGGTTGTTCGGTCAGTAAATCAGGGCATAGAAGCTAAAAATACCTAACAGACCTGTATATACCGGTGTTATTTCATAGGCCCACGAATGACTGATATTTATAAGCGAGATTTTAAAATAAATGAATAAATAAAACGTTTTTGGACGCGGTAAGTGTTTTCATGTTTAAACGTTTGAGTTAAAATATTGAAATGCAAACAAACACGTATGTTAAGTAAGATAAAATGTAAACATAAAGAGACACAATGTATCGCATAGCAAACAGGCGGGCCTATCTTTCAAGACTTTACAATCCCGAGTCAATACTGTACATCTGAAACCCGATAAAACTGAACAAGGCCTACTGCATTTTTTACACAAGTACGGTTACATAGGCTATATGGAATACAGTAACGTTTTTGATTATCGTTTACTATGATCGACTTTATATTTATTTTATTGATATTTATCACGGGTCTGTGCACCAAATTTGAAATGAAAGTTAGTTGTAATAAGGTTTTTTAATTTATACGTCACGAATCATGGCCGCTACACCGACTGGGGCGTATGAAGTAAGGTCCACATTGCAAATGGTCCAAATAGTCTATGGGTTAATTAATCTTCATAAAAAATTAATGTCGATAAATCTTATTTTTCAAAATGAGTTTATCAGATTTTAGTCCCGTATAAAGATTAGTCTGTACACCAAATTTGAAATGAAAGTTTAATTGTAGTAAGGCTTTTTAGTTTATACGTCACGAATTATGGCCAGTTTTCTAAATTTCAAGCTGCTAGACAGACTGGGTTTTTTTGGTGTTGCTTGTTAATAGTCTATGGCAAATGGTCCAGTTGGATTTTCTTCAACGTAGATTTCATGCAATGAATCTTGTATTATTCGTATAAAAAACACTTTTGCAAATAGTCTGTAACAGTCAACTTGCAAATAGTCCAAAACCAAAAACCAAAAGTTCAGGATTGAATAAATAAGAAAAAATTACGGATGGTAAAAATACAATTTAGGCTAAATTAATTATTAAAAACAATATTTACTAATATAAAAATATTGCACAACTTTCTGAAATTCAAATTAACGTTTTTAAAGAAAATAAAGTGTAGTTTGAACAAAATTAATGGGTTAATTAATCTTCATAAAAAATTAATGTCGATAAATGTTATTTTTCAAAATGAGTTTATCACATTTTGGTCCCGTATAAAGATTAGTCTGTACACCAAATTTGAAATGAAAGTTTAATTGTAATGAGGTTTTTTTAATTTATACGTCACGAATTATGGCCAGTTTTCTAAATTTCAAGCTGCTACACCGACTGGGGTTTTTTTTTTGGTGTTTAACGTCCGACTATTGTGCACACTTGGGCTAATGCAGACGGTGGGATGATTTATAGCGTATGAAAATGCCAAGCCCTCGCCGGGAATCGAACCCGGATCCTCGGGGTAAAAGCCTAGTACGCTATCCATTAGACTACCGAGGCGGCTTACACCGACTGGGGCGTATGAAGTAAGGTCCACATTGCAAATGGTCCAAATAGTCTATGGCAAATGGTCCAGTTGGATTTTCTTCAACGTAGATTTCATGCAATGAATCTTGTATTATTCGTATAAAAAACACTTTTGCAAATACTCGTAACAGTCAACTTGCAAATAGTCCAAAACCAAAAACCAAAAGTTCAGGATTGAATAAATAAGAAAAAATTACGGATGGTAAAAATACAATTTAGGCTAAATTAATTATTAAAAACAATATTTACTAATACAAAAATATTGCACAACTTTCTGAAATTCAAATTAACGTTTTTAAAGAAAATAAAGTGCAGTTTGAACAAAATTAATGGGTTAATTAATCTTCATAAAAAATCAATGTCGATAAATCTTATTTTTCAAAATGAGTTTATCAGATTTTAGTCCCGTATAAAGATAAGTCTGTACACCAAATTTGAAATGAAAGTTTAATTGTAGTAAGGCTTTTTTAGTTTATACGTCACGAATTATGGCCAGTTTTCTAAATTTCAAGCTGCTAGACAGACTGGGTTTTTTTTGGTGTTTAACGTCCGACTATTGTGCACACTTGGGCTAATGCAGACGGTGGGATGATTTATAGCGTATGAAAATGCCAAGCCCTCGCCGGGAATCGAACCCGGATCCTCGGGGTGAAAGCCTAGTACGCTATCCACTAGGCCACCGAGGCGGCTTACACCGACTGGGGCGTATGAAGTAAGGTCCACATTGCAAATGGTCCAAATCGTAAACGCTTGTTAATAGTCTATGGCAAATGGTCCAGTTGGATTTTCTTCAACGTAGATTTCATGCAATGAGTCTTGTATTACCCGTATAAAAAACACTTTTGCAAATAGTCCAAAACCAATCACAGCGTAGAGAGGCGTACCAATGGCCGCGGCAATAAAGTTTTAAAAGATTCTATTTTAAATTGAGTTCAAAATGAGTAGCAATGACTGTTCTACCTATAATATACAGTGACAAAAGGACATTTAATTAAATTTTGCGTTTTAATTAAATTCCTCCCGTTTTTGCTATATAACGTTTAACATTTTTCTTCAATCGAAACTGTCTTTTATTGTTCTTGCAATAAATCAATTCGCGCTTGAACGTAGTGCGGTTCAGGCCTGAAAAAATAAGAAAAAATTACGGATGGTAAAAATATAATTTAGGCTAAATTAATTATTAAAAACAATATTTACTAATACAAAAATATTGCACAACTTTCTGAAATTCAAATTAACGTTTTTAAAGAAAATAAAGTGCAGTTTGAACAAAATTAATGGGATAATTAATCTTCATAAAAAATTAATGTCGTTAAATCTTATTTTTCAAAATGAGTTTATCACATTTTGGTCACGTATAAAGATTAGTCTGTACTCCAAATTTGAAATGAAAGTTTAATTGTAATGAGGTTTTTTTAATTTATACGTCACGAATTATGGCCAGTTTTCTAAATTTCAAGCTGCTACACCGACTGGGGTTTTTTTTTTTTTTGGTGTTTAACGTCCGACTATTGTGCACACTTGGGCTAATGCAGACGGTGGGATGATTTATAGCGTATGAAAATGCCAAGCCCTCGCCGGGAATCGAACCCGGATCCTCGGGGTGAAAGCCTAGTACGCTATCCATTAGACCACCGAGGCGGCTTACACCGACTGGGGCGTCTGAAGTAAGGTCCACATTGCAAATGGTCCAAATCGTAAACGCTTGTTAATAGTCTATGGCAAATGGTCCAGTTGGATTTTCTTCATGCAATGAATCTTGTATTACCCGTATAAAAAACACTTTTGCAAATAGTCCAAAACCAATCACAGCGTAGAGAGGCGTACCAATGGCCGCGACAATAAAGTTTTAAAAGATTCTATTTTAAATTGAGTTCAAAATGAGTAGCAATGACTGTTCTACCTATAATATAAAGTGACAAAAGGACATTTAATTAAATTTTGCGTTTTAATTCAATTCCTCCCGTTTTTGCTACATAACGTTCAACATTTTTCTTCAATCGAAACTGTCTTTTATTGTGCTTGCAATAAATCAATTCGCGCTTGAACGTAGTGCGGTTCAGGCCTAAATAAATGAGAAAAAATTACGGATGGTAAAAATATAATTTAGGCTAAATTAATTATTAAAAACAATATTTACTAATACAAACATATTGCACAACTTTCTGAAATTCAAATTAACGTTTTTAAAGAAAATAAAGTGTAGTTTGAACAAAATTAATGGGTTAATTAATCTTCATAAAAAATTAATGTCGATAAATGTTATTTTTCAAAATGAGTTTATCACATTTTGGTCCCGTATAAAGATTAGTCTGTACACCAAATTTGAAATGAAAGTTTAATTGTAATGAGGTTTTTTTAATTTATACGTCACGAATTATGGCCAGTTTTCTAAATTTCAAGCTGCTACACCGACTGGGGTTTTTTTTTTTGGTGTTTAACGTCCGACTATTGTGCACACTTGGGCTAATGCAGACGGTGGGATGATTTATAGCGTATGAAAATGCCAAGCCCTCGCCGGGAATCGAACCCGGATCCTCGGGGTGAAAGCCTAGTACGCTATCCATTAGACTACCGAGGCGGCTTACTAACTACTGGGGCGTATGAAGTAAGGTCCACATTGCAAATGGTCCAAATAGTCTATGGCAAATGGTCCAGTTGGATTTTCTTCAACGTAGATTTCATGCAATGAATCTTGTATTATTCGTATAAAAAACACTTTTGCAAATACTCTGTAACAGTCAAGTTGCAAATAGTCCAAAACCAATCACAGCGTAGAGAGGCGTACCAACGGCCGCGGCAATAAAGTTTTAAAAAATTCTGTTACTGAACTAAAAATAAGAGTCATGTATCGTGTTTCGTCTTCCGTTTTTGTGTTTTAGTTACGCTATTTTGTCCGAAAACACGACAAATTAACGTGAAACTTATTGTAGCCTATCAGTTGTACATCGGAATCAGCTGTAATACAAAACAGCTGATCTTTTAATATAACTACCAAAATTAAAT
>CM040188.1:56412792-56605292 GCA_022606455.1 Callitettix versicolor | reverse complement strand
GTCTGGGAGTATTTAAAGAACCTTGACGCTCTGTCCCTGGGTAACCGGGTAAGTCTTCACTGGGTTCCGCGGCAAAGGGGAGCACAACTCAGTAGGATCATGGGGCTCATAACAGGGTACTGTGGTCTAAGGGTGCACATGAACAGGATAGGTGTGTACCACGGAGAAACCGTGTGTAGATTCTGCAGGAAGGAGGAGGAAACTGCAGGTCACATAATTTATGATTGTGAGGCTCTTGCTAGTAGGAGGCTAGGGGTTTTTGGTTTCCGAGACCCTAGGGATCTTCAGCAGAATGAGCTAGTCAGTGGATTGTTGGAACTTATTAGGGGCACGAATCAGCTGAACTAGGTATTTTAAGAGGTAAGTTGATCGCAGTGCCTGGGGTTGAACAAATCCCTTCCTCTAGAATATAATCTAATAATCTAATTACATCAAATAAAATTTAAAGATCTGTTTCTCTTTATTTAGTAAAAATCAAACGTCAGTTAGACTAAATGAAATATGTACAGAGCAAACACTTCGATATGCAACTTGCTACATTTAATTTAAGCCATAGGCCTACAATTAACTTTTCTCGGAGTTAATGGATGAAAATGTAATTACTTTTGTTTAGTGTTATCAAACGATATTTACCTTCAAAAAGAAAAAAAAAATGAAATTTTACAAATATGATGAAATATATTTTGTCTATTAATAGCATAAACTTAAAATAATAGTTTTAATAATTTGCTAAACTTAACCTCATTTTATCAAAACTATGTGGTTCAAGTTGTAATGCTTCTTTTTAAACAATGGTTACTTACGCAGTGTAGGCCTAGGTTGTTTTTTAAAAATATTTTTTTTATTTTATACCTTATTATCTAGTTCAAATATTCAGCCGTGGAAAATAACTTTTTTTAAATTACTTTCGATTTTAGGCCGTTTTTTACGAAACTACGAGTATATTGTGGCGTCATTGCTGTTTACATTACATTAAAAATATTAAATTTCATAGACTTTCTGTATTAGGTTCATCACCCCAACAACCATGCCAGTTAGGCGTTGAGTATTTTTTTAATAAGTTTTTTTGTCACTGTAGTGATCAAAAACACGTTCCCTACAGGATAAGTAGTTTAACACCCAACTCCGTGTCAGTCAGGTTATTGAGTATTATTATTATTTTTTTAATAAAAGTGTTTTTATCACTCAGTTAGGTTACTGAGTATTAAAAAATAAATAAAGGAGTTTTTATCATCCGACAACCGTGTTATGTTCATCACCCAACAACCGTGTCAATTAGGATTGGTAAGAAAATAAATAAAAGTTTTTTTGTCGTTGTAGTGATAAAAAACACGTTCCCTACAGGATAAGTAGTTTAACACCCAACTCCGTGTCAGTCAGGTTATTGAGTATTATTATTATTTTTTTAATAAAAGTGTTTTTATCACTCAGTTAGGTTACTGAGTATTAAAAAATAAATAAAGGAGTTTTTATCATCCGACAACCGTGTTATGTTCATCACCCAACAACCGTGTCAATTAGGATTGGTAAGAAAATACACGTTCCCTAGTTTAACACCCAAGAATATTGAGTATTATTATTATTTTTTTAATTAGTTTTTTTGTCGTTGTAGTGATCAAAAACAAGTTGTCAGATAAGTAGTTTACCTAACTCCGTGTCATTATTACTGAGTATTATTTTTTTAATAAAAGTTTTTTTGTCGTTGTAGTGATCAAAAACACGTTCCCTACAGGATAAGTAGTTTAACACCCAACTCCGTGTCAGTCAGGTTATTGAGTATTATTATTTTTTTAATAAAAGTTTTTTTGTCGTTGTAGTGATCAAAAACAAGTTCCCTACAGGATAAGTAGTTTAACACCCAACTCCGTGTCAGTCAGGTTATTGAGTATTATTATTATTTTTTAATAAAAGTTTTTTTTGTCGTTGTAGTGATCAAAAACACGTTCCCTACAGGATAAGTAGTTTAACACCCAACTCCGTGTCAGTCAGGTTATTGAGTATTATTTTTTTTAATAAAAGTTTTTTTGTCGTTTTAGTGATCAAAAACACGTTCCCTTACAGGATAAGTATCTTAACACAACTCCGTGTCCAGGTTACTGAGAATTTTTTTAAAAAGTTTTAGTTTATTAGTGATCAAAAACAAGTTCCCTACAGGATTAGTAGTTTAACACCCAACTCCGTGTCAGTCAGGTTACTTATATATTTTTTTAATAAAAGTTTTTTTGTCGTTTTAGTGATCAAAAACAAGTTCCCTACAGGATAAGTAGTTTAACACCCAACTCCGTGTCAGTCAGGTTACTGAGTATTATTTTTTTTAATAAAAGTTTTTTTGTCGTTTTAGTGATCAAAAACAAGTTCCCTACAGGATAAGTAGTTTAACACCCAACTCCGTGTCAGTCAGGTTATTGAGTAATAAAAGTTTTTTTGTCGTTGTAGTGATAAAAAACACGTTCCCTACAGGATAAGTAGTTTAACACCCAACTCCGTGTCAGTCAGGTTATTGATTATTATTATTATTTTTTTTAATAAAAGAGTTTTTTTCACTCAGTTAGGTTACTGAGTATTAATAAATAAATAAATAAAGGAGTTTTTATCATCCGACAACCGTGTTATGTTCATCACCCAACAACCGTGTCAATTAGGATTGGTAACAAAATAAATAAAAGGTTTTTTTATCGTTTTAGTGATAAAAAAAATACGCTACCTACTTTGCGCGGTAGCAATTTTGAGATCACAAGGGTCACTTTTAATTTTGATTTTTACCGTACTTCCTGTACTTTCCGCGCTTTTATATTTTGGATGATTGCTTTTGGGCATGTAATAAAGCGTTTCAGCAAAAAAAATTACCAAAAAATCTAAAATAACACACTGAATATTTACCAAATAATGTTTCAATACAAAGAAACAGATTCTTCTCGGCAAATACAATGGCGCTCGCGTTACTTTACAAAGAAACTGATGATTTATAACACAAAAATATACTGTTATATTATTAATATTTACCACTGGCTGTACAGTTACCCTTGTACTGCAAGATGCAAGAAACGTGTAAATGTTCCTGTGAAACGAAAATCCAATTTCCAAAAATAAAATGATATTTAGGAAAGGAAATATGTACGGGAAAAAGGTGAGAATCAATCAAAAATTGAAATGTTTAAATTAATTTGTATCGTTTATTTATCATAATTCAATATTCCTCCTCATTATCACAGTCACTTTGAAAGAAATCTAACACTTTGCCGACACTTGGCCGCTTTTTACACTTTTCAAGTCCTCACTGTACACAACGCCCTGGTGTGTGGCACCCTTTTAACGCAAACATACGATCATCAATCGTCAATTTGTTTTATGGCGAATTTATACTAAAAGCAGTACAATAGTCATTTAAAAGTAACTAAAACAATATGTATTAACAGTAACCACCTACAATAACAAAGTTGAAGTGAAATTTGCTTGTGTCCATATCAGCGGAGTGACTTTCATTTTGGTTATAAAATATCAACTGCGATCAGAGGTCACAGGCTGACACACCTCAACATACTGTATTAGAAACTGTTAACTTCTGTTTGTGTTAGCGGAAATACGAACAAATCAAGCTACTACTCAGTCTACAAACATTAGTCAAATTGTCGGTGTTAATCTTTGAAAACTGTTTGTTGGCTTACATCATAATGCTACTTATTGATTCATGTTTTTACCTAAACTATATATATATATATATATATATATATATATATATATATATATATATATATATATATATATATATAGTTAGCCTTTAATCGTAACCATGTTTAGTAATAAGCTAGCAAATTATTAAGCTACCTTTATGAAGTCTAATGAAGTTCAAAACCTGTGCGTTATTTACATAAATTTATTACCATAAAAACAGTTTAGCCAAGTATTTTATTAATCTAATTGCGTAAAATACAATAATTTAAAAGTGTTGTTTCACTATCAAAAACATCGTCTGTAATTGTATTACCTGTGACAACCTAGATGCTAAACTGCACACACTGTGACTATGCTAAAACATCTTATTTACTTATTAAAGAAATATCATGTTTCAGCCTAATTATACAAGACTGTAAGTGAGTTGACAAACGTAGACTTGTTAATACTACAGCTGATGTGGACACAAGCAATTTGCACACGAGTGTGTGTGCCCAACAGGCCAAGTACAGAATATTTTTAGCGTTTATCGAAGTATCACTAATGGGAAAAGGCACCAAATATTAAGTAAATATTCACCAAGGCCTCATAGTGACAGAGGGTACCACACACGCGTCTAAACGGATACATACACTGTAGGAAAACCTAAGCAAACGACAGCCTAATACAGTATAGAATACATTATATATTTGTCTCGATAAGGAGGAAACGAAGGCAAACCTTTGTCCCCTTACTTTCAGCTCAGCCTTCTAAAGTGGAACCACATTTTTATATAAATACCCTTATAATAGATATCAGATTATAATTATAGTCTATTTATAAATACCACTCACTTAGGTTATATATTATGAAAAGAACGGATTTGGCTCAGTTGTCGATATATCTTAAAATCTTCGCTAATTTTTTATCGAACCTTAAATAATCGTGAAACGAATTTATTTCCAACACGAGTCGGAAACGGTAGTTTTATCACTGATGAATGTAAAAAAATATACATCGATAATAACAGCTGGATGCACGACAAAGTCAGTTCTAAGGCACTTTTTTAAAGCTGTCAATTTGCGTTACATTTAAAACAATACAGTTAAGGTTATGAAACGACTTACGGTGGACTAATTTTTAAATGAAACAACTAAACTTTTTGACTAGAAAAACTATTTAATCTTCCTTTCCTTAATTGTGCCATTTATAAAAAGCACATTATAATTTTGTTTGTGTATTGAAAACATCTACGGATATTTCAGCAATCGAACTAAATATTTATTGATTAGGACACCTATTCTTCCCGTCAGATCAACTCTTCTCATAAAGGCTACCCCGGTTTCGAAACTCTATAGTTTCATCTTCAGGCCATACAAAATATTAAATCCATCTTTCGAGGTCGTCACAAAGTAAAACAAAACATTAAAACATAAATCACAAACACTAAGCACAATTACACGTTTAAAATATTCATCATGAAATTCGGCTTGGCTACACACGTGAAATTGGCCAAGCCGAAATTCATAATGAATATTTTAAATGTGTTATTGTGCTTAGTGTTTGTGATTTATGTTTTAATGTTTTGTTTGACTTTGTGACGACCTCGATAGAGGGATTTAACATTTTGTATGGCCTGAAGATGAAACTATAGAGTTTCGAAACCGGGGTAGCCTTTATGAGGTGAGTTGATAAACCACTGACGGGAAGAATAGGTCATAATCCTAATAATTTGAGGTCCGGTGGCTATGTTACAATAATGAAATATTAATTATAGAGAGAATAATAACATAGATGTCAGAACTTTACATAGGTATTAAATTAATAAAAAACCATTTAGACGGATAAAAAGTTGTTAATATACAAAATAAAAAATTATAATTTAATTTAGACAGATAATATACGGTGCGTCTAATATGGTTGAAGTGTAAACAATAGCATTTTTAATAAAAATATAAATGAAGGAAAGAAATTACCGCGAATTATTTACTGTAGCCTATACGGTTAAATTTTTAAAAGAATTACACAATACACGTTGAACTAACAATGAAGTATACTTAACAATCATATTTTTATCTTCGTTTTAACGGACACTGAATATATTTTGAATTGCAAAACATTTTAATACTCAACACAAAGAAAAGAAATGCAAAATGTTAACTCTTCTCCCCCTTTACTCGGTTAACTGAAGAAGGTATCCTGGGTAAACTGTCGGTATAAAGACACTTCGCCAAATCCGTTAACAATTGTTACAACTAAGTTCACAAGTCAGTCAGCAGTGTTAAGGCCAAGGCGTTGAAAGGTACCCTTATAATCGAATCGAACTTCCTTCTGAAGTATGGTAGCGACATTGTTATGTGTGGTCTGAGTGGGTGGTCTTGTGAGGCTTAGGCTACGTTATTGTCTTAGGTTGCTTTCATATTCCTCCGCAGGTTGTACAGCTCCCTAACATTACTTCGTAAAAAAATCAGCTATTTATTTTCAATGTCGACTAAATATAATGAAATATCGATAAAATTTTCAATTTCGTTTCAAATCAATAACATCTTTGTGCACTTCAAAACATCAAATGATGGAAATTATTGTATGAAATCACTGTATGATTTTAAAATAAACAAGGATTATATTATTTATCGCTTGTGAAAATCCAAAATATGCGGAAATAGATATTTTATCTATTTCCTTTTGGTAGGCCTATTTATCTATTTCTTTTTTATCTATTTCTATCTACCTTTTCGTAGGCCTACATTAAATTAATACACGAGGGTGGTCTGAAAAGTTTCCGACCTCAACATGAAGATGCACTCATCGGAGGCAACACTCGAATTTCGTTGTTCATCTGTTGACAGTTACACACCAAAGTTTCAGCCATTTTGGACGCGCAGTTGTTATGTAACAGTCGTTTGAGTGAGTTGATGTATTTTTATGAAAATGGACAAAATCGAGTATCGAGCTGTCATTAAATGTTTGTTTTTTAAAGGCAATACGCCAACGAAAATCAAAGATGAGTTGGATTCTCGTTTGGGGACTCTGCACCATCATTTACCACAGTGAAATTTTGGGCAGCTGAATTTAAACATGGCCGTAAGAGCTTGGGAGACGATAAACGTTCGGGACGTCCAAAAACTGCAACTACCGACGAAAACATCGCCAAAGTTCACCAAATAGTGCTAGATGACCGCCGAATTAAAGTGAGAGAGATAGCAGACGTTATGAACATGTCAAAAGAACGTGTTTGTCACATATTAAATCAACAGTTAGACATGAGAAAGCTGTCCGCGCGTTGGGTGCCGCGTTTGCTCACGTTAGACCAAAAACGTGTTCGAATGAACATTTCCAATGCTCTGTTGGCGCAGTTTAGGCGCAATAAATCCCAGTTTTGGCGCCGATTAATTACCGTTGATGAAACTTGGATACACCATTATACACCCGAAACAAAAATACAGTCCAAACAGTGGACTGCAAAGGGAGAACCGGCTCCAAAAAAAGCAAAAACTGTTTTTTTTTTGGCTGGGGAAGTGATGGCGACTGTTTTTTGGGATAGTCATGGAGTTATTTTAATCAACTGTCTTCAAAAAGGAAAAACCATTACAGGAGCATACTACGCATCATTACTTGACAAGCTGAAGTCAGAACTTGCTGAAAAACATTTGCAGAAAAAGAAAATCCTGTTTCACCAAGACAACGCACCGTCTCACACCTCAGCGGTTGCCATGGTGAAAATCCACGAATTACAGTTTGAACTGCTTGACCATCCGCCTTACTCACCAGATCTAGCCCCAAGCGACTTCTTTTAGTTCCCTCATCTAAAAATTGCGCTCGGAGGACAGAGATTTTCGTCAAATGAAGAGGCAATCACCTTCGTGAACAATTATTTTGCAGAGAAAAACGCCGAGTACTATTTGGACGGGTTACAGAGATGGGAGCATCGCTGGGAGAAGTGTGTAGAGGTACAATAATAAAGAAAAATAAAGAAAAAATTTCTGAAAAAATGTCTTGTATCGGAAACTTTTCAGACCGCCCTCGTAAAATAAGTCTGAATTGGGAGAAACATTTTTAATACAATTTTATCCCAAGCAAAGATAGTAATGTTTTATCAACTTTAGAATTAAATCTCAACAACAGTAATTTCATTTTTGTAGATTTACTTACAAGACTTCGAAAGCAATTAATTGACAATCGATGTAACGTTTCAAGAAAATGCTTACGGAAATTGCATTGCAAATTAAGGCAAATCAAATGAATGCAAACACACACAACTAAATGACACCGATAAGGGCGCTGCCTTGGACTCAACACTTTACAGATCTTAGTGGAGAGGAATGTTTAAGAAAAACGAAAACACAAGATTTGATAGTCTTAATGATGACCGAATGACCGACACAAGCTCACTAATGATATGTAGAACGAAGAGGTGGAGGTTTACTTAGCCATCTAAAAGCGTATACTTGTTAAAATCCTGTTTATATATATGTATATACCTTGTATTACACATATATACCTAAACTTAAATACGGGATTTTTAAATTTGAAACCAGGTTATTAAGAAAATTATTTTTTTTCAAAATATATAATTATTTAACATCTACTTACTGTACAAGAAAACAAACAGTAGATGGGAAACAAAAATTAACTTGTAGCAACATACATACAACCATTTACAACTTTAATATAGACTTTTGCTGTAAAATGTAGTTATTGAACACACAATCGGTACTCGGTGAAACTCCATGACATCAACAAAAATTACACCGATATTTTAGCTTTACAAAATTCTTGACGCGTTTCGCCGCGAGTCATCTTCAGTCGTAGATGCGTATCTGAAGATGCCTCGTGGCGAAACATGTGTCGCTCGATAAACATTTTTTTGTAAAACTACATTCGTGTGTAATTTTTCTTGAAAAGAATAACTGTTAAAAGAATAACTGTTATAATAATAACGATTAACTAATCGTACCGATTGTATAGACAGCTGAATTTTCACTTGCCTTTGTTGTATATGAATACATACAGATACACGTTCATTTCAAAAACATTCGCCAATAAAATGACGCAAATATATCTAGGAATGTGCTGAACTAAAATATGACACAATATAGGCTAATATACTCTACTTACACAAATAATATTTAAATATATAATATATAAAGTGTTCTCTGAATAACCTGGTTTCTGTTTTTGGTTAACAGGATAACAACAGATACACATTACACGTATTCAGACCATCGAGCCTGGTACTGTGGTCCGAACACAGATTGGTAGCTTTCTATTTATATATATTTATATATATATATATACAACTGACAACTCTTGGTACTTCCATATCTATAATTAATTATTATCAATTGTCATAATACCTACAACGGGCCGTAAGGGAGCACAGGAACTATATATATGACTGTTTATAACTATGTCGTTTCCGCGAATCGACGACCAGACATTATTTATCTCGTATACCCGCAACAGTAATATTAATGTCTTTGTTTTACATTTATAGTACATAACTTTTTTAATAAACAATCGTTTTGATAATGCAATATAATTTGTTAGAAGCGGTATGACCAGATCGTTCGTCTGATATAACTAATAAAAACTTTGGCAAAAATAACAAATTCATCGGGACACTAGACTTGGAAGAGCCGGAGCATGCTTTCGTTATTCCAGAGGACGCGCGAGCTGTTGTCTTCGCTGCCCCGGCACTGGGGGTAGTTCCACTGCTGGCAGGCTTTACAACACTCACTAGGAGGCGGGAGAAGCTGAGGGTTGGACATGCGGGAACGTTTCGCCGGTGGTGCCGGAGGCCACGCTGCTGCACGCCGGTGGAGGGACGACGCCGTGTGCTCCGGACCCGGCTCCACCGCTCTGGCCCTGTGTCTCCCGCTGCCGCCGCCACTCGCTACGGCGGGAGCTGTTACGCCGGGCCACGGTTGTTGTACTGCACGTTGCTGGGGATGTAGGAATCCACCCCCACCGCCGCCCTGAGGATGACACGCTTTGCAGCTCGCCGCCACCGCCGCTACTCCCACCGCCGGTTGACATATCCTGGTGCTTTCTTTGACGGCCATCGTGGAGGTCGAATGGTGGTGATTGTTGTGGTTGTTGTTTACTTCCACTCCGCACGACGCTCCGAGGAAATCTGAAACAAAAGATTTCGGATTTAGAGAACACTGCTTCTTTTTTCTTTAACGGTATAAACTAAGCACTACGTGCAAAGCTGTACACAAAACAAAACTAATTAGGAATAGCTAATCAATAACTCATAAAGAAGGTAATTATAAGTTAATCCAAATACAAATATTTGCTTGAAGACAAACAATTTTAAATACAACATGCGATGACTGTAATACGATACTCCATAACGTATTATTGTATGAAATATTCAAACACTTTTCGAAATTATGTTTTTTTAACATGTATCATGTTTTAGGGCTAATTGTAAGGGGATGTGTAATAGCTTAGAGATTTATTAACTTAGAGAATCGTTTTTCCTTCAACGGTACCGTGTTGTAAGTTAGAGATCGACCTGTGTAATAAGATAGACGTTTCGTACTGTATTAACTTAGATACTACAGTTCCGTCAAGTGTGTTGCACCGTGTGTGTATGTTGCCGATGCCGCTGCTTGCAGGCGCTTCAGTATCTTTACAGTTTACAGATGAATATATTGTCAATACGATGGTCAACAACATATCTAAATGCTTATTTATGACAATTATCTGTATAGAAAAATAGAAATATTGGTGTTTTATCGAAAAAAAAAACAACGTAAGTTTATATGAATTCATTAATTCATTAATTTAGGGCTGTTTTCTTAATTCAATTCAAATATGGTTTGAATAAAGCAGCCTTCAAACAATATTTTTATATTACTATTACTACTACATATGTAAATTAGTATACATTTACAGCTTTGCACATAAGCCTTTAAGAACAAAACTTATCCAAATGAACTTTATATTTTAATAAATATATCTTTCTTTAACTAAGCGAGTTCTACTTGTCAGATAAAAGATACTGAAGCGCCTGCAAGCAGCGGCGTCGGCAACATATACACACGATGCAACACACTTGACGGAACTGTAGTCTCTAAGTTAATACACAGTACGGAACCTCTATCTTATTACACAGGTCGATCTCTAACTTATAACACGTTACTGTCGAAGGAAAAACGAATCTCTAAGTTAATATATCTCTAAGCTATTACACCTTCCCAATTGTAATGTTGGATTTTGCGGGACGCGTGATGCAAAGAACGTGTTTATATAAGATAACCTATATAGCAATATATTTTGCGCGTTGCAAGTCTCGTATTAAATTAATTATAACTAAAAATTAATGTTTCCGTCCGGGATCGAACTGGGGACCTTGCGCGCGCGATACACTACACTTCGTTGACCGATATAGCAATAGATTTTTATGTAGAGACATAAATATGCTATGTTTATTGCCATAAATATTTACGCAGAAACGAATAGTTAATTTAATTTTGGTAGTTATATTAAAATATTAGTTGTTTTATATTAGTTCGTAAAGATCAGCTGATTTCACCGAACAGCTGAGAGGCTATAAACAATTTAAGGTTATGTTGTTAACGTGCTGCGTTAATTTGTCGTGTTTTCGACACAAATTATCGTAGTTAAAATAGAAAAGAAAAAGAAAACATCATGCATGATTTTTTTTCAACACCGGAAATTTTTGTTAACTTTTATTCCAGTTAGACAAGACGTCTCTGTTAAGATGATATTGCACCAAATCGGATTAGCTTTTCAAAAATTAAAACCAGTCTAATCGTGTGAAGGAACTTTAATATCAGTCGTTTACAATTACAAACACTCGCGTAATAACACCAGCCGGTGTGGCTGACGGAACATTAAGTACTCTTTAAGTTATAAGAAAAACCGCGACGGCTTTCAACAAAAGCTATCCGAGAGTAAAAAGACATCCCCGGCCATTTATCAGAGACAGGCCTTGTCCGTGGCATGACGGAGCTGCAGGCACATCAACACATGCGTTGAGAGCTGAGAGCCGAGAGCCGAGAGCTGAGTGCTGGCACATGTTTATAACAGCTCTCCTACTCGAGTAAACACATAGGCCTATCCGAAACAAGACATTTTAAGTATTCCGTAAACTTTAAAACTGACATCACACATATATATTTTGTTTACAGGTACTGTGTCCTCCCTGAAACAATCATGGTTAACCGAATTTAGACATAACTTTTTTTTTTTAACGTCCGACTATTGTGCACACTTGGGCTAATGCAGACGATGGGATGATTTATAGCGTATGAAAATGCCAAGCCCTCGCCGGGAATTGAACCCGGGTCCTCGGGGTGAAAGCCTAGTACGCTATCCACTAGGCCACCGAGGCGGCAATGTTTAAACAAATATTTACAGTTGCTATTTTCAACTTAAAGCTACATTTTACAGTTAGCTGTAACTAAAATCGCGGGAACGCTGTATTTTTTAATATCAGTCACAAAAACGACACAAGCAGTATATTAATTTTGTTTAACGGTTTCAAAGTATTAATTCTTAAAGATCCGTTGATGAGTATTCGTTTGTTTTTGTTAATCACATTAAGAACAGTGATGCGGTGTAACAGCTACACATTAATTGAAAGTTATGCAGCATTAATTCTTAAAGATTTGTTGATGAGTATTCGTTTGTTTTTGTTGATCACGTTAAGAACAGTGATGCGGTGTAACAGCTACACATTAATTGAAAGTTATGCAGCATTAATTCTTAAAGATTTGTTGATGAGTATTCGTTTGTTTTTGTTGATCACGTTAAGAACAGTGATGCGGTGTAACAGCTACAATTGAAAGCTATGCAGTATTAATTCTTAAAGATTCGTTGATGAGTATTCGTTTGTTTTTGTTAATCACATTAAGAACAGTGATGCGGCGTAACAGCTACACATTAATTGAAAGTTATGCAGCATTAATTCTTAAAGATCCGTTGACGAGTATTCGTTTGTTTTTGTTAATCACATTAAGAACAGTGATGCGGCGTAACAGCTACACATTAATTGAAAGCTATGCAGTATTAATTCTTAAAGATTCGTTGACGAGTATTCGTTTGTTTTTGTTAATCACATTAAGAACAGTGATGCGGCGTAACAGCTACATATTAATTGAAAGCTATGCAGCATTAATTGTTAAAGATACATTGACGAGTATTCGTTTGTTTTTGTTAATCACATTAAGAACAGTGATGCGGCGTAACAGCTACATATTAATTGAAAGCTATGCAGCATTAATTGTTAAAGATACATTGACGAGTATTCGTTTGTTTTTGTTAATCACATTAAGAACAGTGATGCGGCGTAACAGCTACATATTAACTGAAAGCTATGCAGTATTAATTCTTAAAGATTCGTTGATGAGTATTCGTTTGTTTTTGTTAATCACATTAAGAACAGTGATGCGGCGTAACAGCTACATATTAATTGAAAGCTATGCAGCATTAATTCTTAAAGATCCGTTGACGAGTATTCGTTTGTTTTTGTTAATCACATTAAGAACAGTGATGCGGCGTAACAGCTACACATTAATTGAAAGCTATGCAGTATTAATTCTTAAAGATTCGTTGACGAGTATTCGTTTGTTTTTGTTAATCACATTAAGAACAGTGATGCGGCGTAACAGCTACATATTAATTGAAAGCTATGCAGCATTAATTGTTAAAGATACATTGACGAGTATTCGTTTGTTTTTGTTAATCACATTAAGAACAGTGATGCGGCGTAACAGCTACATATTAATTGAAAGCTATGCAGCATTAATTGTTAAAGATACATTGACGAGTATTCGTTTGTTTTTGTTAATCACATTAAGAACAGTGATGCGGCATAACAGCTACATATTAATTGAAAGCTATGCAGTAAGTAGGCCATTACCAATTTGTTGTTGTGGTGTTTGCAATTTGCACCGGAGAATTTCAATTAAAACGTACACCTAATGAAATATTTGCGATCACTAAATTGCGTTTATTGAAATGCGTTATAAGCAGAAATTACAGTACGAAAAATGACAAGCTGTTAGCCTACGCGTGAGCTTATTTATTCAATTTCGCAATTTTACTTTCTATACCTGCTCGGGCAAGAATCGACAATTTCCGAATAGCTTAAAATCACAAACCCGTATTTGCAAAGACAACACAGGACACGAGACTGAATACCAATTTGAAGCCATTCAGTTAGAATTAGACCGTTAATTAATCCAACACAATGGCGTCCCGATCCTTCCAAAGGACCGTGCAATTACCGAAGACATCTGCTATTTTTCAATAACCCAACGTACATGCCCAGACGCGGTTTTGTGTGAAAGCTGGTTATAATGAAGTGGGCGTTGGATTTAGTGGGTGACTGAACATAGAGGGTAGGAGGGGAAGGGACTAAAAACCTCAAAGGAATAACTCCGAGTGAAGCACTACTTCAGTTCAGACCCCTCACTTAATGGACGCCTACGGAATAAAAATAATTTCGTCGAGTCTCGAGTCCGGATGGAGGACGTGTACACTCGTACCCCCCTCGATGACCCGTCAATCGATACTATCGAAAACTGCCAACATCCGACTCCAGAATTCAATTAAAGTAATAAGATTAGAATTAAAGCGGAGAAAGAAAGGCTCGGTTTGAATAACTGAACGGATCATGAATTAAAACATCGCATTTGAATAGGCTACGGCTGACGAATGAATATTGATGTCGACGTTTCCCGGAGTTCAATATCTGATAAAGAGAAGCGCGATCTATTTTAGTTGTGGAATAATGAATACTAATTGACTGGATTGTGTATTCTTAGTAAATAAAGTTTAATGGCGGAGTAATAAACGAGTGTTGTTCAAGGAAAGCACTTTGACGTTATGCAATGTTACGATCGTTTCATCTGGAATACGGTAAGTAGACCACATATTGCTCGGTCACGTGACTGGAAGCTATTATTTTTAGGCCTACTGTTACAATTTAAGCACTTGCGCTATTACTTAGGAGCTAAACATTCGGGTAATATAATAAACAACCCAAACCCGCCCGTACTTTCGTTAATCCTGTCAATGAATATAAACATACTAGAATGATAACACTTACGAAAGCTTTGTGAGCACTCGCTACTGGTGGCACCTTGCGGCAGAATGTTCAACTACAGTTAACTAGATAATGATACTGTCAATTTTCTCTACAGCGTTCGTAGCGGCTGATAGTCAAATTACTTGAACTTCAGCTCGTGGGAAAATTGAAAAATCCAGTTATTACGTGTTTGAACCTTACGTAAATACAGCTGTTGTAAGCTTACTTTGTTGAGAAAAAATTCTCCAAAAATATATCACTTTCTCGAGGTGGGCGTTTCTGCTATTTTTACAAAACGTCAACAAACTGTTTGTTGAGGAAAAAAAGCTGCTTTTTAAAACAGTTGAAAAAAAACAGGTTTAGAAAACTGAAACTCGAAGTTGTATTAGCAGCTAAAACAAAGCACAAATGATCAGTTTTCTAAGACTACTTTTTCATTCCCACAGCCACGATGTCCTTAACTGTTTTTGGGTGTAAAGCATTTATAGAAAGGATAAAAATAATCCTTATAAGTGTAGTAATAGTTAAATTACATTATCAAAACGTAATAATTATGTAAGCCGTTTTATGTACAAAATGCGATGAATTTCTAATAGAAGCACCTTTTTTTACTTAAAAATTAAATAGTCCTTTGTGTATTTACCAAAATGCAAACGATTTAGAATATTTTTAGTTGATTAGAAAATATTGATGATTGATAATACATATAAAAAATATGTTTAAATAAAATTAGGTTCTGTATCTGCAAAATGTGAGAGGTTGTTACTACAACTAGCAACAAAATAGAGATAAACGTTGACATTGACCAAACAGTTCTTACTTCACTACAAGCAACTTTGGAATAAAGGGAAAAAGCATAAAAGCAGGTAGAAGAAAAGCAGTTAGCAGGCAAACAGCAGGAAAACAGTTTTATTGCTTGCGGCAACGTGGGTGTGGTAGTGGGAAAAGTCCGTTCCATGTTTAACAAATCATAAACCAGTCCAAATCAAACTGCTTGTTTCCGTTTGAAAAAACAGTTTGTCGTTTATAAAAAAACAGTTTTTTTTAACATTTTGGTGTTTTCTGTCCCACAACTAGCGCAGTTCAGAGACGCAGCAGACCGACTGTCTCAAACTTTGAGCAATGTTACAACGTACTAGTAAACATTTCCAAGTGGGCTGACATAATTGCAATTTAAAAGCAACAGTTACAATGCACCGAGCGGCAAAATTTTCCCTTCCCATCGCGATCGCGGACGCCGTTGTAGAATTCACAATGAAAAGTGATTTATGCAACAATTACGCCTGTAAACAATACAGCATTGTTTCAGGACAAAGAAATGGGCACGGTGAGTAATCGTAAATTTAATTTAAATACCGACACAGCACCGGGGTAATTTGGGACGGCACGGCACGGCGTGATGCCGTGATTAGGGAGAAAGTGCCGCGGACGTTACAACTCTAAATGAAATTTATTTACTTAAACACCTTGGCAGGTTTATTTTAATGAGTATCAACGTAAGGAACTGTATAGGCATAGGCTACTTTAAACGCTTCGCAGTTCCGAACAGTAGTGAAGCACAACTGAATTAGGCCGTGTTTGACATTTTCCCCCGATGTCACAGATTAAGCTCATTTTTTGCTCTATATCGAGATAAGTGAGATTAAACTCTTCCTTTACATTGCAACTTTTTTATAAATAAATTCCTGAAAATTTATTAAAAAATATAATTTTGTAAACTCCGCCATTGCCGGTCCCAAGCCCGGGGCTTCATCTCGCAAGGGATGAAGAAGGAGGAGGGGGAGGAGTAACACCTCGCAAAAAAACCGGTGTCCATCTGGCTCCGGATGGTAGCACCCTGTAAGGGCCCCTGCCTTGGGTTACAAGGTGAAACTTGGTCAACGGTCCTGACAGCGGAAGAGGAATCTCGGATTCCCAACGGTGGCTGGAGCGGAAAAGCCAAGTGTTTCACCATCAACACACAAATCCAAAGGCGTTTGTTCCCAGATTGGGCGGCCTTTGATCAGCGTCTGTTCTCCAGGTTAGGGGTGGCTGAGAATAACTTCCAGGGCTCACAACCTTGGTTGTAAATTCATGGCTCTAGAAGTCACCCCCAAGAAATTACCAATCATAGAAGAGTGTGAAGTGTGTGATGTAAGTACCTCAGGTGCACACCAGTGCACAAGCAGACATTCGGATTCTGGGGCGTCTGCAACATTGTACAGAGACGAGTCGGAGCGTCTTAGAACCTCAAACGAGATGAAGTTTAGAAAACCTAATTACATGGCTACATTCAATGTAAATTCTCTTTTACAAACGAGAAAGACATAACAGAACTACAAATCATTGACACTATGCTCATAACAAAACAGCCAAAACAATAACCAAGGAGAAGAAGCAACGGTTCCAAGGCAAAGTCAAATCCAAGCGAACGATCCAAATCTCTGACGAAGAAAGAAAAGCAAGATCACAACGAATGAAGCAATACTGGGCTATGAGGAAGGCACAGAACATTAAAAAGTGATTGATTTGGTGTAGCCCAAAGTTGGGTGAAACAAATAGAGAAGATGATTTTGTAAATTTTACTAAATTAAAATTTTTTCTTCCGAAGTAACAGATTAAGCTCCTTTTCGCTCGAGGACGTTTACTTCGAAGTAATTAACTAGTTGACCGTTCAGTTTTACTACTTGAAAGTCACGATAAATTTGTAAAGCGATTACATTGTAAATTTATAGTCCGTTGGAATTAAACCCGGAGGACTCTGTTTTATTTTTAATATCAGTGTTACAAAAATGACGCAAGCAACAACTTAATTTTAAGGGCTTTAAAACATTAATTCTTAAAGATTCCTTGATATTAATGATTACTAGTTCGCTTCTTATATATATATATATATATATATATATATATATATATATATATATATATATATATATATTATTTGCGTATAGACCCTGTTGGATCGCGCAAAGCACTCCGACTCATGTCTTGTTCCTTTTAATCCTCCACACCTCCCTCATCCTGTCCCCATGGATCCTCTTCCGCTCCTCCGTCCATTTTACCCCTGCTCTCTTTGGGATTTCAGCATATATATATATATATATATATATATATATATATATATATATATATATATATATATATATATATATATATATATTTTTTTTTTTTTGGTGTTTAACGTCCGACTATTGTGCACACTTGGGCTAATGCATGCAGACGATGGGATAATTTATAGCGTATGAAAATTCCAAGCCCTTGCCGGGAATCGAACCCTGGTCCTCGGGGTGAAAGCCCAGTACGCTATCAACTAGGCCACCGAGGCGGCTTTTCGCTTCTTATATACGCTCGTATATATTGTTATTGCCAACAGCTGAAACCAGTGTTTTTTCCAGTAGCGATGAAAGCTACATATGTTGAATTGTTGAATTAAATAATTTTAATGTTATTCACACTTTCTCAATAAAGGATTTTTTAAATGTCCATACTTTATGCCAGTTAGACTAATGAGGACGAGCGATCAGTGTTAACGGTAAGGGAAAAGCAACGGGAGCAACTGCGGCTAGAACTAAGAACATTTAGGTGCGCAGTAGACTAACCGATGCTTTAGCCACTTCGACCACCGAGTCCCCAATAAAGGAAACAGTAGGTTACATACGGAACAATAAATACTAACACTCATCACCTCATCAACGGCAGAAAACTTGGTGTCACTCAAACACAGACAAAAAATTAGCTTTCCTGACCGTTATTCCGAATATTTGAAAAATTTATTTTATAAAAATTGTCACGTTTCGAATGTTATTACATGTTTAGTCTTGTATCAGCCGACACCTTAAGTTGAAATGAATTATGTTAATGAAGGACAATTAACAAAAAATATGAGACGAGCTAGTGTTATCCAATTAAACGTTAAAATAACAGGGTTTAATACCGGCTGCACACCCCAAGACTAAGTAGGAGCAGAAGCCTGACCATGGGACGAGGATGAGATCGATCGGCCGCCGCTTGTACTGAAATTAATGAAGCAGTCTCAAAGCACGCACACAACATAAATAACTTCTCACGCGTCATCTTCTAAAGTTCACCTCAACCCTGTAATTATACACCATCCATTCAGCGTGGCTTTCGTTAAAAATGTCATAAGTCGCGGACGTTTCCTCGCTAAACGGACGGCAGAGGATTTCGTTTCATTTGTCGCCAGGGTTATTTATTACCGCGGCCGCTGTGGCACGGTTAATTATGTTACTGAGCGAGGAAACATAACGCCTGTACAGATAATCATTAGGCTTTCTAAGATTTCTTCTTAACGTCCATTAAAAATGTTTTAACGGTTATTTTTTAGGGAACGTTAAATATATTACATATAATATATGTATATTTACTAAGAACCTTTGTTCTTTGTAAAGAACAATGTAAAGATTCTGACCAGATGCTTTATCCACATCGACTACCGAATACCCGTTTTCGGGAAGAAACATGGTGGTTTGTAAAGATCACGTTTACGTAACATTGACTGGGTTACTGTCCTAGGAATTAGGTCTGGAGATCGTACTAGGAATAAGAGTTTCAGATTTTAACAGATACAGTCTAAGCTACAGTAGAGCATATTCGTTTTTAAGTAAAATATACATATGCGCGCGCTCGTGTGTGTAGATGCTTCACACGAATTGTGTGAAGACGTCTCGTGTGTGTAGACGACACGAATTGTGTGAAGACGTCTCGTGTGTGTAGACGACACGAATTGTGTGAAGACGTCTCGTGTGTGTAGACGACACGAATTGTGTGAAGACGTCTTGTGTGTGTAGACGACACGAATTGTGTGAAGACGTCTCGTGTGTGTAGACGACACGAATTGTGTGAAGACGTCTCGTGTGTGTAGACGACACGAATTGTGTGAAGACGTCTCGTGTGTGTAGACGACACGAATTGTGTGAAGACGTCTCGTGTGTGTAGACGACACGAATTGTGCGAAGACGTCTCGTGTGTGTAGACGACACGAATTGTGTGAAGACGTCTCGTGTGTGTAGACGAAACGAATTTTGCGAAGACGTCTCGTGTGTGTAGACGACACGAATTGTGTGAAGACGTCTCGTGTGTGTAGACGACACGAATTGTGTGAAGACGTCTCGTGTGTGTAGACGTCTCGTGTGTGTGTAGACGACACGAATTGTGCGAAGACGTCTCGTGTGTGTGTAGACGACACGAATTGTGCGAAGACGTCTCGTGTGTGTGTAGACGACACGAATTGTGTGAAGACGTCTCGTGTGTGTAGACGACACGAATTGTGTGAAGACGTCTCGTGTGTGTAGACGTCTCGTGTGTGTGTAGACGACACGGGTGTGCGAAGACGTCTCGTGTGTGTAGACGACACGAATTGTGCGAAGACGTCTCGTGTGTGTGTAGACGACACGAATTGTGTGAAGACGTCTCGTGTGTGTAGACGACACGAATTGTGTGAAGACGTCTCGTGTGTGTAGACGATACGAATTGTGTGAAGACGTCTCGTGTGTGTAGACGACACGAATTGTGTGAAGACGTCTCGTGTGTGTGTAGACGAAACGAATTGGCGGATTTTAATGAAACTATGATTTACTCTTTCTATACTTGTAGGAATGTATTACTGTAAATACTAAAATAATAACAAGCATGTACGTACCTAATGGACAAACTAGTTAAAAAAAGAAAATAGTTCTGCATTTTGGTGATAAGATAGCGCTAATAACAGTACCATTTCTTTTAAGAGTGCAAAAGAGAGAGCGGGAGAAAGAGAAAGAGAGCGACGATTCTAAAAAAGAGAGAAATAGATACCAGCAAGATAGCCTGAAAGTGTTGCCAACACTTTTTTGATTAATAACAAACTCTACTTTTACGTAAAGAAGTGTTATTCTTGTTGTAATGCTACGAACAATGTTTGCGACAAATTTTTATTGTAAACGAAATAATGCATACTTAAAAAAGCGTTATTGTTTTAAATTACATTCTAAAATTCTAAGATGATTTCACCTTAAAAATTTAATCTCTTGATACCGCTGAAAAACAGTATCTCCCCTCAAAGCATTATTAAATTAAAAGCTAAAAAATAACCTAAAATTACTAATAAAATGATACTGTACTCGTAGATTTAAGCTCAAACAATTTGCGAGAATAAATAATTACTCTGCAGTACGTAAAAATGAAAATTCCGAACGAGTTACAGACACGTTTTTATACATATCCACTACGCCTATAACCCCATTCTACTGCTGTATAACCATGGGAACTAGACTCACTGATCATGAGAACACTGTTATCTTCACTCTTCAGCTGTTCCGTTACCTAATCGGATATTCTTTCACGTAACTAAAATTCCTCTCGTTACAACAATAAGTCATTTAGAAAAAAAATAATTTTACACTGGAATATTGCCTTTAATTTCCGGTAAAGCGCAGTAGGCATATCTGATTCATACGTGCAAGCGTTGTACGAGGTGTGTTCAGAAAGTAACGAGAATTTTAATTTTTTGAACAAAATATTTATTTATTCTTCTACATTGATGTTGTCGCCTTCAAAATAGTCCCCATTGGAGATTATGCACTTGTGCCAGCGCTTCTTCCAATCCTCGAAACACTTCTCAAACTCGATCTTTGAGATAGCCTTCAGTTCTTTCAGCGATGCGCTTTTAATGTCATTTACGGCTGTAAAACGACAGCCCTTTAAGGTTCTCTTTATTTTTGGAAATAGGAAAAAGTCACACGCAGCCATGTCTGGCGAATATGGAGGCTGGGGCATCGTTACAGTACTGTTTTTGGCCAAAAATTCACGAACGAGCAATGAAGTGTGAGCTGGTGCATTAGCCATGAATTGTTTTTTCACAGATCCGGGCGTTTTTTTCGGATTGCTTCACGCAAACGGCGTTGAACTTGTAGGTAGTACTCCTTATTGACCGTTTCACCTGGTGGCAGGAATTCATGATGCACTATGCCATTAATATCGAAGAACACAGTAAACATAACCTTCACGTTCTACCGTACTTGTCGAGCCAGAATGCCTCCACTGGGATGATTGAGCTTTAGTTTCGAAGTCATATACGTAAACCCATGTTTCGCCACCTGTTATAATACGTTTCAGTAATTCTGCATCGTCTTTGACTTCATTTAGTGACTCCTTAGCGACTTCCATCCGCCGCTGTTTTTGTTCAAAATTCAACAATTTTGAACGAATTTTTCTGCCACGCGTTTCATACGCAAAACATTGGAAATAATGTCATGACATGATTCAATCGATATGCCAACATCATCAGCGACCTCTCTAATTGTGATTCGGCGATTGTTCATAACCATTTCTTTCACTTTTTCTACGTTTTCATCGGTTGTTGATGTGCTAGGGCGTCCAGGGCGTTCGTCATCTTCAATGTTTTCACGGCCTTCTTGGAAACGCTTATACCACTCGTAAACTCTTGCTTTACTCATAGCAGACTCACCATAGACCTTTGTTAACATTTCACACACTTTGTTACACTTTATTCCATTTTTTACGCAAAATTTGATACAAATTCTTTGATCCGTTTCTTTTAAAAAACGAAAATCGCCGAGCTGATAAAAACACGTCTAACCTTAGTGGCTGTCACAGACAAAGTCAACAATGAAAACAGCTGAAAGTTTTATCATACTTCAAGGGCATGTATACCAACATAATGAAAAAAATGTTTGACAATCGGACTCTCCAAGACCGCGAAATTTAAAAATTCTCGTTACTTTCTGAACACACCTCGTATATTGGACCCGATCACTTTAAAATAGGCCAAACATATTTTGTACAGGTTTGTAAGTTACGGCTTATCATCTGTTTTTCGTAATGAATTTGAAAATTAACACGTTCACGGCTACAATTATTTATTTCTCTAAAGAGTAGTAAGTAAAGAAAATAAACGTAAAAAAACAAAATCATCTAATTTATGCAAATTTTGATAAAATTGATGAAATGTTAGTCTTAGTAAAAAATGAAGAATTACAGGCAAATTTCCTATTGCAACTATAGGCTATCCTATAATTGTTGGCAATAGTTATTAGCGCAAAAACACCGTACTCATTGTCTCACATTAATCTCATTATTTTTACAAATGTCTCTAAAACACTCATAAAGAAGTGTTTGCTTTTTAACACACAAATATTGACGAACTAAAATTACGTAGATTGAGGCGATTTTGAAAAAATTGACCTTTATATGCTCCTAACTCCTGCATCGAAATACTGTATTTGGAACTTACATTTTGTTTTGGTTCGTTACGGATATATCTACTAAATGCACAAAAAACTGTTCAATTAAGAGCAGAACAGAACGAATGTTGTTGGCTACTGAGATGGACTTTTGGAGAAGAGCGGCAGGAAGATCAAGAAAAGAGAGAGTGAGAAATGAAAGTATACGGAGGATAATGGACGTAAGGCATACAATTGTAGAAGATATAAGAACAAAACAACTGGTTTGGTACGGGCATGTACAAAGAATGCCGGATGAGCGAATTCCCAAAAAAATCATGCAATGGCGAACACCTGGAAGAAAAAACGAGGAAGGCCGAGACTGAGCTGGAGAGAGGGAGTCGAAAAGGAAATTTAAAAAAGGGATCTACCAGAAGACCTGTGGTGGGACCGCGATCGGTGGAGGTTGGAGATCGGAAGACGGCGTAGAACGTTGTAGACCGAATTATAGATAGGATAGATGCACAAAAGACTGTAAACTGACATTTTTCGAAGAATTTTCGCCAAGAGATAAACTATAAACTAAAACCTCCACCAGCGTTTACCCATTAATCGGGATGATTTTAAATTTAAAAATCCGTTTCGAGTATAAACGTTTTTTCGAGAAAGAAATCCACTTTTTTCGAGGCCTGTTCATTCTGACAGACAATTAAAGTCCTTAGGTAAAATCAGGGGTCCTTAATTGTTAAGTAAGATACCGTGTGTGTCGGACACGCCCTACACGGCCTCGTTTCTCAAAGTTCTGACTATAAATTACTAAACGACAGATTATTTAATGATTTCGATTAAAAAAAAATCTACAAAATGAAGCCGACAAATTTACAACATCCGCAAATTAGTTTACTTTGTAACGTCTTCAATACTGGCGCAGCGTTCGCGGAATGGTTCAATCCTAACCTAAAAGTTACACGATTCGTATTGTGTCACGTTGTTCGGCGGTTCGGCAAGAGAAGAGAAAGTGCTAACTTAATGTCCTCGGTTTTACTCATCTGTAAATGCTGTAAGAGTTTTAAGAGGCGCTTGAACTGAACGAAGGCATTTTAAAGAAAGTTTTATAATTTATTAAAGAGGAATCATTTAACCATATAAAATTACTAATAGAAAAAGAAAGCACATGTAAATATGCATTGTTGGTTGTTTTCGATTTGTTGGTATTTTTTTTACTAAAGCGCTTTATTACATGCCCAAAAGCAATAATACAAAATATAAAAGCGCGGAAAGCATGGGTAACCCGCATAACCTCAAAATTGCTACCGCGCTAAAATAGGTAAAGTGTTTTTTATCATTAAAAGGATTAAAAAAACCCTTTTTTTAAGTACTCAATAACCTAAATGACACGGTTGTTGGGTAATGAACCTACCTGACACGGTTGTTGGGCGGCAAACCTAACACGGTCGTTGCGTAATAAAAACACTTTTATTAAAAAAAAAACTCAAGTAACCTGACTGACACGGCGTTGGGTGAAAAAGCAACTACACTTATCCTGTAGGTAACGTGTTTTTGATCTCTAAAAGGGTAAAAAAACCTTTATTAAAAAAAAAACTTAACTGACACGGTTGTTGGGTAATGAACCTAACACAAAAAGAGGCAAATCGCGATGTTCAAAAATAACTGACGCCATTTTAACAATGTTTTCATTACGAGAACGGACAACGAAAAAAGGAAAAAAACTTTTAGTAATGGATGTCATAATGTGTAACGCGCATGAGCAGTAAGTACATGCAGTTAATAACGCGCATGACCAATACATTTAACTCAACGTAAACAGCAATGACGCCACAATATAGTTCCGTAAAAAACAGCCTAAAGTCGTAAGTAATCTTTAAAACAAATACTTTCCGCGGGTGAATATTTGTTAATTAGATAATAAAGTATAAAATAAAACAAAACATTCAAAAAACACTATTTGAAAAAAAAAACAACCTACAGTGTATAATTATCTAATATTTTCGCCCCAGTGAAACTCGTATTCGATATTTAAAATGTTTAAATAATAATTTTCTCGCTTTAATTAAGGACCGGATCGCAACTCACAATACGAGAAGTGATTTGGCGGGGGGCGGGGCGGGGGGCAATTAACGTTACTTCTAGTTTCTATGCAGTCGGCTGCATTGCGTGCTTTTACTGCACTTACAATCTCTGATTCGCTCCAGACTTCAGAGGCTGCGACATCAACTTGAAGAATATAACAAAAAGAGACACGGCATTCAATATATAAGATGAGTTCCAATAAATACTTCTACTGTTTTCACTTAAGACTCAGCGCTGTGTTCATTGTGTCCGCAATAGGATATTGTTAGTATCATTAACACTACGCTGCATTCAATAAATTAAACCTTCAAATGTATTTTATTCCATAGAAATATAGTACTACTACTGTACTAAACTTCTATTTTCTGTCAACCACTTTTAAATGCAGCTTTGTTCCCATTTTTAACATAAAAACAGTAAATAATATTTAAACTTAGATTTTTTGATTTTTTTTCTCTCTTTATTTGTTTCACCCAACTTTGGGGTAGGCTACACCAAATCAATGTATCACTTTTTATATCACTTTTTAATGTTCTGTGCCTTCCTCGTAGCCCTGTATTGCTTCATTCGTTGTGATCTTGCTTTTCTTTCTTCGTCAGAGATTTGGATCGTTCGCTTGGATTTGACTTCGCCTTGGAACCGTTGCTTCTTGTCCTTGGTTATTGTTTTGGCTGTTCTGTCCATTAGCATAGTTTCAGTGATTTGTAGTTCTGTTTGTCTTTCTCTGTTTCTCTAAACCAAAGTGGTTTGGCTCGTTTATTGCGAAAGTAGTCAAATATTTTTTTGGATAGTCTATTTTTATCCATTCGAAGGATGTACCCATAAAAATCAATTTTATTTTTTATTTATTTTACATAATTTTTTTTGTTAACGTCCACGCTTAAAGCCAGTTAGGCTAACGAGGTCGAAGGATCGGTATTAACGGTAAGGGCAAAGCAACGAGAGCAACTGCGGCTCGAACTAAGAATCTTTACGCGCAGTTGAGTGACGCAGTAGACTGACCGTGCTTTAACCACTTCGACCACCCCTTTAAACATTACTCAACATTACAAAAAACTCGGAACAGGTTTGTTAGGAACTTTTTTACTTTTAACACTAAAGTAAATCACTTCTAAAACATTTAGCCGCCTCGGTGGCCTAGTTGATAGCGTACTGGGCTTTCACCCCGAGGACCCGGGTTCGATTCCCGGCGAGGGCTTGGCATTTTCATACGCTATAAATCATCCCATCGTCTGCATTAGCCCAAGTGTGCACAATAGTCGGACGTTAAACACAAAAAAAAAAAAAAACATACGTAAAATGGCTGGAATTAAATACTGTATATAGCCTATATTTCTTTAATAATAATAATATGCTTGCATTTTTGTTTTGTTTCATAGATTTGAATTGGTACCCATATTTAGTTTTTTAGATAAATTTTAAAACAAAGGGGTTATAATAATTGTACGTATATTACGCAACAAACAGGACTATAGCCTTATTCGTTTAAAAAGCCCGTGTTTGTGACTGAAGTCCAAATCAATAAGGACATAAAGGACGTCGTATCCTTCAATCCTTTTATTTCTTTTGACTAACGCCTTTTCATTTCCCTGGTTTCGGTTGTATGTAAACTTAATGGATTAGAATAATACAGTACATCTACGCTAACCATAGAAATATTTTTTTTTAATGTCAAGAAATTAATTCAAAAATAAATTTAATTGACGTGTCTTTTTAGTTATTTTACAATATTTTTACTTTTCTGAAAACTGTAATACAGCATAACTGTAACGAAGCACGAGAAGACAAGATTTCTATAATAACAACTTATTGAATAGCAAACAAAATTTAAATGTAGTCTTACGTTAGGACTTTACAGAAAATTAAAGATTAGGATTGTTCGAGAGACGTAGGCCAAACTGATTGGGTGACCAGGTAATATCATGTTCCGAGATAATTATAGCCAAAAGATTTATATAAAGAACCGTTACAGAGTAGCCCATTGCATTCAAAAATACATATTAGGGCCTACAATGTTGTTTTAATGAAATATCCCAAATTTAATTGCCATTAAATGTAAAAAACAACTCAATTTATAGCTGTCAACCTTTATCGTTCTCGGCCTGACTGCTCACTACGCTCATAGCTCGATAAAAAATAAAGTACTCTCAAAGTTAACATAAGAAACTTGTTAAAATATTTACTTTAAGTTGTACAGCGGATATTCTTTGTAGAATCACAGATACGATCTGTTACAGCAACGACCTTTGTTAAAAATTTGTTTACAAACAATAATTGCTCTCAAATTTTGCAATTCTGTAATACTTTTATTAACACACAGGCCTATGTCAGTTTCACGTAAGCCTATCGTCACACTGTAGTGTAGACTTGTCCCAGCAATGGCTCCCACACTTCTAGGGTTAAGCCATACGATCTGTTTGGCTCTTTAGCACGGTCTCGACTTAGTCATTAGTCATCATCACATCACATCAAGCTTTCAGTTTCACTGAGTACGACGTTCCTTGTGTCCACTGATGAAATATTACATTGTTCTACGATAGTATCTTTTATCGTCTGGCCTTACCGTCAGGAGTTTTGGGTTTGTACAGGTCTTATAATATACCGCACGTAATTCTGTGGACATGAAAAACCTAAAATTAATGACGCCTTAATGACTTCCTTTCATAAAAAAATTGTTAAAAAACAGTTTCAGGAGCAAAATATAGGCTTAATGTTTTATTTCAAGCTTAAAAACAAATCTGTGTTCTGCTTGCAGGCTATTTTTTTCGTGCAATAACGGTAGCTTTATTTTTTTTAGATTACGGTAATGTTTAACGTTATTTATGACGATAAGTATTTGTTAATAAATATTCATTATTCAGCAGCTATATATTTTTTACATTACGGTAAAGTTTATCGTTATTTATGAAAATAAATATTCACTCAGCTATTATTTATATACTCACAAATGTTACACTTAGCAGTCCAAGTCTGTCTGTCTTTTCATCCATCCTTTTTGTTACGTTTCGGAGTAGCTCCATTTTCAAAAACTGTCAACATGTAAGCCTTTTTTTGGAGGGGGGTTGGGAAGGCCCACACTGGAGCACATTCAGTCATTAGTGAGGTCTCATCTTCTTGGCGCGTTGTTCCTCCCAATACCTCTTCAGCCTTTGTATTCTCCTTTTCCTAAGTTCTTCTGAGATTGGCATGCCCTTTCGGTCGCTTGCTTTTCTAAAGTTGAGTTTCATTTCCTTATCCTTGAGTATGGCTTTCTCTTCTCCATTCCTCAACTGTTCCTCGGTTATCCCTTGGTCTTCCAGGTTCTATCTCCTTGAGCCAATTATTTTTTATCTTTGTGCTCAACTGGTAGTTCAGTAATTTCTTGGTGAGCCTTTCTACTGGGAGTCTGATCAGGTGTCCGTAAAATGCCAGGCGTCTCTTTCTGAATACGTCGATAAGGTGTAGGTCTATTTATAAATACGGCATCGATAGTTCTACTTTTTCAAAAATGGAGGTACTCCAAGCAAGTAAAAAAAAACAGGATGTATAACAATGTTAAAACTGGCAACAATATGTACTAATAACACCCTCACACTGAACACAAATATTCAAGACTGTTAATATATCAAACGTGTTTCAACGACAATATAGTCATTCTCAAAGAAGCACGATAAACACCAGTTGCAGATTAGGCCATAACGACTTCTACGGTGACATTGTAGTCTGTAAAAAATAGGGTTATGTTCTATTAATAAGAATTATGACAATTGTATTACAGAGATTGCTTAATGACAATAGAAAATTTTGAAAACAATAACGTTAGCCTGTACAGTGTTTAGTTATAACCATGCTGAATACAGGCTAGTATGCTAACGCAATTACAGTGGTCTACAATTTCGGCTATAATAACTTACAATAAGCGATATAAAGCCTATATCGCTTTACGAGGTGTGTTCAGAGAGTAATGAGAATTTTTAAAATTCGCAGGCTTGGAGAGTCCGATTGTCAAACATTTTTTTTATTATGTTGGTATACATGCCCTTGAAGTATGATAAAACTTTCAGCTGTTTTCATTGTTGACTTTGTCTGTGACAGCCACTAAGGTTAGACGTGTTTTTATCCTCTCGGCGATTTTCGTTTGTTAAAAGAAACGGATCAAAGAATTTGTATCAAATTTTGCGTAAAAAATGGAATAAAGTATAATAAAGTATTAAAATGTTAACAAAGGCCTATGGTGAGTCTGCTATGACTAAAGCAAGAGTTTACGAATGGTATAAGCGTTTCCAAGAAGGCCGTCAACATCAACAACCGATGAATACGTCGAAAAAGTGAAAGAAATGATTATGAACAATCGCCGAATCACAATTAGAGAGGTCGCTGATGATGTTGGCATATCGATTGGATTATGTCGTAAAATTGTTTCCAATGTTTTGTGTATGAAACGCGTGGCAGCAAAATTCGTTCCAAAATTGTTGAATTTTGAACAAAAACAGCGGCGAATGGAAGTTGCTCAGGAGTCACTAAATGAAGTCAACGACAAAGCAGAATTACTGAAACGTATTATAACAGGTATTATAACTTATTATAACGTATTATTATAACAGGTGACGAAACACGGGTTTACGGATATGACGTCGAAACTAAGGCTCAATCATCCCAGTGGAGGCATTCTGACTCGCCAAGACCGAAAAAGGCTCGACAAGTGCGGTCGAACGTGAAGGTTATGCTCATTGTGTTCTTCGATATTAATGGCATAGATAATCATGAATTCCTGCCACCACGTGAAACGGTCAATAAGGAGTACTACCTACAAGTTCAACGCCGTTTGCGTGAAGCAATCCGAAAAAAAACGCCCGGATCTGTGGAAAAACAATTCATGGCTTTTACACCACGATAATGCACCAGCTCACACTTCATTGCTTGTTCGTGAATTTTTGGCCAAAAACAATACTGTAACGATGCCCCAGCCTCCATATTCGCCAGACATGGCTCCGTGTGACTTTTTCCTATTTTTCAAAAATAAAGAGAACCTTAAAGGGCCGTCGTTTTACAGCCGTAGATGACATTAAAAGCGCATCGCTGAAAGAACTAAAGGCTATCACAAAGATCGAGTTTGAGAAGTGTTTCGAGGATTGGAAGAAGCGCTGGCACAAGTGCATAATCTCCAATGGGGACTATTTTGAAGGCGACAGCATCAATGTAGAAGAATAAATAAACATTTTGTTCAAAAAATTAAAATTCTCGTTACTTTGTGAACACACCTGGTATAGGCCTACAGCACGTAACGGCCTTGTCAGATTGATGCGGGCTTAAGTGCGGGCTGTCACGTTACTAGTGCTATGTAAATTTACAAAAAAACATGGAGGCCGAACTTTGCTCGGCTATACGGAGCACTTCCTGTGTCATACAAGGCCTCACTTTGTTATCTGTGTTTCAGTATACTGTACAACATAACGAACACTACACGCAGCTGTCTCGCTGACGTAATCTATAGCACTCCGAACAGATATACTTTCTAACCATTGTACGCATGCTCTCAGCCTACCGTAGGAATTATTTCCGGAACTAAAAACATTCGCCGGAAGTGCGTAACGTTGCCATTTTTTTCAGTTGAAAATCAGTCGTTATGGAGTAATTACGCTACACCCAATCACTATAATGTGACCACTAAAATACGTTTTGAGGGTCGTTAAGATTTAGACTACATTATCTAGCGAATTTGTTAATCTGTTTAAAAATGGTGACCGATCAATTTTTTTTACAAAAACATAACTTCTAAACAAAATCTACTAACACTAAGATTAAAAAAAAATTAAGAAAAAGCTAATTTTTAAAAAGATTTTGAATTGCAGTTTAAAACAAATAAGCGGATCTTATTAACATATTTTTATACCACCAATACCTAAATTTTTTTTCTACAATCGAACACGCTTTTTGATGGTTGTTGATAATCTGATTTTCGCGTATCGAAATGTTAGTCTAATCGATATTATTCCTTGTTATTAATCGTTATACGATTATTTTATATATAAAGCTAAGAGAAAGTTGTGTAGCCTACAGAGAAATCTGTTTAAATTGCTTTTGTGGTTGTAAAATTAGATTTAAATAAGCTAAAACAATTTTAAAATAACCTTTCCACATTTCAAAGTACGACAACTTTTTAACTACAGTAAATACATACATTATCGTAACCATCGAAGTTAAAATCATGGAGTATTCAAGCAGACAAGTGCCAGTTAACATTGTTACTTTGCGACGTTGCCAGATTGGTTTTCAATTCCATGTGATCAATCTCCATCATATGTTTCCAACCAATTAAATTGTCTTACATAGGCCTGTGTGTTCAGTTGCGAGTGTGAGAACCCCCTCCCCTCTCCTCTACAGCTCTAATGTCATTTGCGAGTGTGATTACTCTTCAACTTAACCTGTTTAGAATTTTTAAATTAATTTTTTGCGGTATTCTACATAAAAAGCAGTAACAGTGGTGATGAAATAAACTGACTGCAGATCTTGTTTACATCTGGCTGATAGAACAATATACAGCCCGCGCCGGTGAAAAATGTTAAACGTAATTAGTAAATTTAAAAAATATCTTTTCTAAATATCCGTTTCGAAATATAGATTCTTTTTTACACGACTGCCAAAAAAGGAGTGTTTTTCCTGGCTGGGTAAATATGTATATAGGAATAAGTATGTTTAATATATAGTCTATATACGAGGTGTGTTCAGAAAGCAACGAGAATTTTTAAATTTCGCGGTCTTGGAGAGTCCGATTGTCAAATATTTTTTATCATTATGTTGGTATACATGCCCTTGAAATATGATAAAACTTTCAGCTGTTTTCATTGTTGACTTTGTCTGTGACAGCCACTAAGGTTAGACGTGTTTTTATGAGCTCGGCGATTTTCGTTTTTTAAAAGAAACGGATCAAAGAATTTGTATCAAATTTTGCGTAAAAAATGGAATAAAGTGTAACAAAGTGTGTGAAATGTTAACAAAGGTCTATGGTGAGTCTGCTATGAGTAAAGCAAGAGTTTACGAGTGGTATAAGCGTTTCCAAGAAGGCGGTGAAAACATTGAAGATGACGAACGCCCTGGACGCCCTAGCACATCAACAACCGATGAAAACGTAGAAAAAGTGAAAGAAATGGTTATGAACAATCGCCGAATCACAATTAGAGAGGTCGCTGATGATGTTGGCATATCGATTGGATCATGTCATGACATTGTTTCCAATGTTTTGCGTATGAAACGCGTGGCAGAAAAATTCGTTCAAAATTGTTGAATTTTGAACAAAAACAGCGGCGAATGGAAGTTGCTCAGGAGTCACTAAATGAAGTCAACGACGATGCAGAATCACTGAAACATAATATAACAGGTGACGAAACATGGGTTTACGGATATGACGTCGAAACTAAGGTTCAATCATCCCAGTGGAGGCATTCTGGCTCACCAAGACCGAAAAAGGCTCGACAAGTGCGGTCGAACGTGAAGGTTAATGCTCACTGTGTTCTTCGAAATTAATGGCATAGTGCATCATGAATTCCTGCCACCAGGTGAAACGGTCAATAAGGAGTACTACCTACAATTTCAACGCCGTTTGCGTGAAACAATCCGAAAAAACAATCTGTGGAAAAAACAAACGATCTGTGGAAAAACAATTCATGGCTTTTGTACCACGATAAAGCACCAGCTTGTGAGCTTGTGAGCTTCATTGCTTGTTCATGAATTTTTGGCCAAAAACAGTACTGTAACGACACCCCAGCCTCCATATTCGCCAGACATGTCTCCGTGTGACTTTTTCCTATTTCCAAAAATAAAGAGAACCTTAAAGGGCCGTTGTTTTACAGCCGTAGATGACATTAAAAGCGCATCGCTGAAAGAACTAAAGGCTATCTCAAATATCGAGTTAGAGAAGTGTTTCGAGGATTGGAAGAAGCGCTGGCACAAGTGCATAATCTCCAGTGGGGACTATTTTGAAGGCGACAACAACATCAATGTAGAAGAATAAATAAATATTTTGTTCAAAAAATTTAAATTCTCATTACTTTCTGAACGCACCTCGTATATTCATATATGCACGATGTATTTGTTATCGTGTATTCTTTTTTGTATAACAAAAAGAAATTGGGTTAAATATTTTATCTTGTATAATTTAGAAAATTGTGATCTTCGATTAACAATTTGAATGCAGTAGGGGGCTGCATCTCGTTATATTTGCACTAAACAGTTCCCGATACATCGTGCAACGTTTAAATTACCTCGAAAGTTTATCAGGGACATACAGCACTGATAACACAATAAAACAGTCGCACTATTGTATAAACTTAACGTGCAAATTCATAATTCATCAACTAAATACTCGCAAAATATTCTTCAATATTTACTCTAATACCTTGTTTTCACCTTTTTTTAATACCCTCGCGGTACCCGAGTCTAACACACACTTACACTTACAACACTACACTTACGACTTTAACACTTTACACTCACGCTTACATTTAAAGAAGCGATAATAGCCTCAATGTGCTTGTCGCCTTAAAATAACAAAACAAAAATCACCTTTTTAAATCAATTATATTTCAGAATTTCATTTCTTTTTAAAAAAATATACAATTTTTGCAAATATTTTTAATTTTTGTATTTTGTGTTTTAGCAATCGTTTTTTACTTTTTGTTTAAGTAATTGTTTTTATTACAGTTTTATGTTGCTAAAATAGACGCAATATTATTTTGAATATCTTAAACGTAACGTGTATAGTACAAACTGCACATTAATTTTCAGACCGGTTTAATCTTACAGAATAAATATGGCGTCATTTATGTGTTTGATATTTGCGGCGACCGATCTGAAGCACGTCATATAAAGTCAACCGCTCGCTGGGTTTTTATTTATTAGGAACCAGTTCCGATAAGAAAGACAATGGGGAACGGGAGATGCCGGTCACGAAGGCTCCCGACACCGCACGACCGCACCAACCAGAACCGAATTTGTCGTCCGAAACTGAGCATTCAGCATTCACAAAGAAAAATAACGAGCGGTTTGGGCCGGGTGAAAGTTTTATTCGACAAAAAAATAAGAGTTTCCCAACAAAGCGGTCGCTATTGACGTCCGTTCACTGGAACGGTTATGAAATGAAAAAGTCTCGCAGTTTTTCACTCGAATAACTTGAAAAACAGTCTCGATTAACTTGTGTTTGATTGTCGTTAACAGCCGTCGCACAAAGAATCAGTACTAAGGTGTTCAAAACTGTACTTCTACACTCGCTACAAACATGAACACGCATGAAATTTTAAAATAATCTGTAATAAAAACACTAAACTTGAGATAGTCAAAGAATTCAAATATCTTGCGGAATGGATCAGCTGGAACGCCCTAGAGAAAAAAGCTGTGGAACCTACGAGAAATAAAGTTGAATTAGCCTTCCAACTTACCAAAGACACATACAACAAGAAGTCCCTCTCCTGGAATACAAAGATAAGGCATTATCATACGGTAATTAAACCAGAAGCCTTATATGCAGCTGACACATTATCTCTCACAACCCAGAGCTCACTTGAAAGGCTGGAGATCAAAGAAAGAAAGATATTACGAAAAATCTTAGGCCCCAAATTCCGTAACAACCAATTACTCCACATCAGGAATGAAACTCTTTACCGAAAAACTGAAACACTATCAGACACAATAAGAAAAAGAAAAATTGATTTTTATGGGCACATCCTCCGAATGGACAAAAATAGACTAACCAAAAAAATATTTGACTACTTTCGCATTAGAAGAGCCAAACCACTTTGGTTTAGAGAAACAGAGAAAGACATAACAGAACTGCAGATCACTGACACTATACTCATGGACAGAACAGCCAAAACAGTAACCAAGGACAAGAAGCAACGGTTCCAAGGTAAAGTCAAATCCAAGCGAACGATCCAAATCTCTGACGAAGAAAGAAAAGCAAGATCACAACGAATGAAGCAATACTGGGCTACGAGGAAGGCACAGAACATTAAAAGTGATTGATTTAGTGTACCCCAAAGTTGGGTGAAACAAATAAAGAGAAAAAACACTAAACTTACAGTTTCACTTATTTAGATTCATTAAGAACAATACAATATCTGCCGTACTAGCTTTAAGGAGTGTTAACATTGTCAACCCGCCCCTCGGCTACCAACGTCCAAACAACTAACTATATTAGTTTATTATACATAAACACGAAAACAAGCAATCATTATAAAGTCCTTTGATAAACTTTAGCCTACGAATAATAGCAACGTAATCGAAACATCCCTCATCTCACAGACTGCTGTGTTGCCTGACATTATCAAGGGTTGGCCTAGAAGCCTTGTGCTGGGAGGAGAGGGGTGTTATCATGTTTCAGACAAGTTGACTTGGCACTGTAGTGTGTTAAATATTTGTTTATCATGCGACAGTTGGGTTTATCTAACCTAATGTTGGAGTAGTTAAAACGAATGTCTTCTTTATAGGTCTTGGCATGACGCAGTGTGGTCTTGGAATAACAAATGAATGAATAGCAATTTAAACAGAATTATTTTTATGAATAAATAAATTAGTATAATTTTATTATACTTTTAAACAAGATCAAGGCCGGGCGCGGAATGAAGATAAAAGGGCAACCGAAAGTGGAGTTCAGTCAGTTTTAAAGAACGTTGGTATCTCTTAAATCTAAATATTTAGGCGTTAAGGCGTGGTGGGGGAAGCGGATTTAGCTTCAAAAACGAACTATTCAGAGTCGAGGCTACGCATAGCTTAACCCTTCGACGCCGCTTGACTCCGCTCAGCTTCCGTCACGCTTTCAGTGGCCGCACTTATTGTCCGCTCCGCTTTTGCTGGCCACCCGGCCTAATTCAATAATCTTAAAAAAAGTACATGTCCGCTCCGCTTTTGGTGGCCACCCGGCCTAATTCAATAATCTTAAAAAAAGTACATGTCCGCTCCGCTTTTGGTGGCCACCCGGCCTAATTCAATAATCTTAAAAAAAGTACATGTCCGCTCCGCTTTTGGTGGCCACCCGGCCTAATTCAATAATCTTTAAAAAAAAAGTACATGTCCGCTCCGCTTTTGGTGGCCACCCGGCCTAATTCAATAATCTTAAAAAAAAGTACATGTCCGCTCCGCTTTTGGTGACCACCCGGCCTAATTCAATAATCTTAAAAAAAGTACATGTCCGCTCCGCTTTTGGTGGCCACCCGGCCTAATTCAATAATCTTAAAAAAGTACATGTCCGCTCCGCTTTTGGTGGCCACCCGGCCTAATTCAATAATCTTAAAAAAAAGTACATGTCCGCTCCGCTTTTGCTGGCCACCCGGCCTAATTCAATAATCTTAAAAAAAGTACATGTCCGCTCCGCTTTTGGTGGCCACCCGGCCTAATTCAATAATCTTAAAAAAAGTACATGTCCGCTCCGCTTTTGGTGGCCACCCGGCCTAATTCAATAATCTTAAAAAAAGTACATGTCCGCTCCGCTTTTGGTGCCACCCGGCCTAATTCAATAATCTTAAAAAGTACATGTCCGCTCCGCTTTTGGTGGCCACCCGGCCTAATTCAATAATCTTAAAAAAGTACATGTCCGCTCCGCTTTTGGTGGCCACCCGGCCTAATTCAATAATCTTAAAAAGTACATGTCCGCTCCGCTTTGGTGGCCACCCGGCCTAATTCAATAATCTTTAAAAAAAAGTACATGTCCGCTCCGCTTTTGGTGACCACCCGGCCTAATTCAATAATCTTAAAAAAAGTACATGTCCGCTCCGCTTTTGGTGGCCACCCGGCCTAATTCAATAATCTTAAAAAAAGTACATGTCCGCTCCGCTTTTGGTGGCCACCCGGCCTAATTCAATAATCTTAAAAAAGTACATGTCCGCTCCGCTTTTGGTGGCCACCCGGCCTAATTCAATAATCTTAAAAAAGTACATGTCCGCTCCGCTTTTGGTGGCCACCCGGCCTAATTCAATAATCTTAAAAAAGTACATGTCCGCTCCGCTTTTGGTGGCCACCCGGCCTAATTCAATAATCTTAAAAAGTACATGTCCGCTCCGCTTTTGGTGGCCACCCGGCCTAATTCAATAATCTTAAAAAGTACATGTCTCTCCGCTTTTGGTGGCCACCCGGCCTAATTCAATAATCTTAAAAAAGTACATGTCCGCTCCGCTTTTGGTGGCCACCCGGCCTAATTCAATAATCTTAAAAAAGTACATGTCCGCTCCGCTTTTGGTGGCCACCCGGCCTAATTCAATAATCTTAAAAAAGTACAACCCCCTATCTTCAAAAATTATGAGGTTTTTGACTACGTAAGTTTGTAGTGATAAGATGGTAAAAATGGTTTTAATACTGCTGTAAATGGTTTTTATAAATATCTATCTGTTCTGGTAACTGTTATCTTAAAATTTCAAAGACATTCTATAAGTTATTTTTAACAAATGTTATTACCACCAAGTGTACAGTTGTTACAACCCATCGTGAAAACATTGGTTACGAGTATTCAACACATTTTCCACGTATTAAACTATTGAAACAACAATATAAAAATATTCAAGTTTGAAAAAATGCTATAACATTTATTTTAAAATGTTTATATATACATGTTAATTTTTAGAGAACAGATTCAAAATACTTATTCCTGAAGCTTTTTATTTCTCTCACTCTTGTTACGCGGTTTTTGGATTGTTGAAGAAAACATTTAACACTGATTTGATTTAAAATCATAAAATATTAAAGAGAAAAAAAGTAGTGCTTGTAGAAAGAAGCAATTTTATTATATCTACGTATTAGGTATAATAAAATTCCCAAAACAAAGCTGTTCTTAGAATTTAATACCTACTTGTAAAGCTTTTTTATTAATTTAATTAGCTCATAATGTTAAAAAATCCTTATCTGTTAAAACGGGACGAAAACTGCATATTTAAATTTACTTTTATTTTTTAATATTTTATTTGAAAAAAGTATGTTTAAAGCTTAAATATGAACAACATTATGCGAACCCTTAATCCAGCATTGTTCTCTTCCGACCTAAAAGGCTTTCCAGGAAAGTTGTGCAGGTTGTGCAACACCACTACCGTCGAAAAAGTTACACACTTTTATCTTTTCAGTTTCAAAATAATTTAGTTTCATTCACTTGTTTTGTGTAAACCGGCGAACATTACAAAGGACACAAGATGTCCTGACAGTTTAATTCGATTGTATTCAATTAAATTTAACAAGATATACGAGGTGTGTTCAGAAAGTAAGGAGAATTTTTAAATTTCGCGGGCTTGGAGAGTTCGATTGTCAACATTTTTTTTTATTATGTTGGTATACATGCCCTTGAAGTATGATAAAACATTCAGCTGTTTTCATTGTTGACTTTGTCTGTGACAGCCACTAAGGTTAGACGTGTTTTTATGAGCTCGGCGATTTTCGTTTTTTAAAAGAAACGGATCAAAGAATTTGTACCAAATCTTGCGTAAAAAATGGAATAAAGTGTGTGAAATGTTAACAAAGGCCTATGGTGAGTCTGCTATGACTAAAGCAAGAGTTTACGAGTGGTATAAGCGTTTCCAAGAAGGCCGTGAATACGTTGGACGAACGCCCTGGACGCCCCAGCACATCAACAACCGATGAAAACGTGGAAAAAATGAAAAAAATGGTTATGAAAAAAAGGCGAATCACAATTATAAAGATCGCTGATGATGTTGGCATATCGATTGGATCATGTCATGATATTGTTTCCAATGTTTTGTGTATGAAACGCGTGGCAGAAAAATTCGTTCAAAATTGTTGAATTTTGAACAAAAACAGCGTCGAATGGAAGTTGCTCAGGAGTCACTAAATGAAGTCAACGACTATGTAGAGTTACTGAAATGTATTATAACAGATGACGAAACATGGGTTTACGGATATGACGTCGAAACTAAGGCTCAATCATCCCAGTGGAGGCATTCTGACTCGCCAAGACCGAAAAAGGCTCGACAAGTGCGGTCTAACGTGAAGGTTATGCTTACTGTGTTCTTCGAAATTAATGGCATAGTGCATCATGAATTCTTGCCACCAGGTGAAACGGTCAATAAGGAGTACTACCTACACCTACAAGTTCAACGCCGTTTGCGAGAAGCAATTCGAGGCTTTTGCACCACGATAATGCACCAGCTCACACTTCATTGCTTGTTCGTGAATTTTTGGCCAAAAACAATACTGTAACGATGCCCCAGCCTCCATATTCCGCAGACATGGCTCCGTGTGACTTTTTCCTATTTCCAAAAATAAAGAGAACCTTAAAGGGCCGTCGTTTTTCAGCCGTAGATGACATTAAAAGCGCATCGCTGAAAGAACTAAAGGCTATCTCAAAGATCGAGTTTGAGAAGTGTTTCGAGGATTGGAAGAAGCGCTGGCACAAGTGCATAATCTTCAATGGGGAATATTTTGAAGTCGACAACATTAATGTAGAAGAATAAATAAATATTTTGTTCAAAAAATTAAAATTCTCGTTACTTTCTGAACACACATCGTATTTAATCTAAAGTTACATGTAGTTTGTCCTGACCTGGAGTTTTTATGCCATCCGTTTTAACGGTCATAATTTCACGTGCTTACTGTGTCGGAGCGGTTAAAAATTGTAATTAAGGCCGGTTTGATGGAGGCGCCTGTCGAGGGCGGTTATAATTTATTTTACTAAAACTTTAGTCAAGCTTGTGCGTGTGTAACGGGCAAGAGGCAGGGGGGGGAGTTACACGAATCAGCTGACATGAGCTGGAGTCAGATATTCGTCAGTACAATTAGTTCTGCTAATTAATACCAATGAACAGTTTTTCTTTTTATAGTTGCTATCAGAATTTAGATTCAGTCATTCTGTTTTACATTAACCCTTTCGGTGCAAAGGCCGACAGCACAATGTCAAGTAAAACTACAAATTATTTAGTCTGCGACTTCAACCTAAGCAATAACAAAAACAAGAAATTCTCGAAAACCGTCCTTTGATTTTTTTAAAAAGTAACGGCTGTTTAGTTCAAATAAAATAACAAAAACCTTAAATGTCAACAGTCAACTGCCTACAATGCTTTCTGAACGGCCGCAAATTCTGCAGGTAAAACCAAAACTACATCAGGCTACAAACATAAAGGACACGTCTTCAGTTCCTGTGCCAAGGCAGTAATTAACAGACATCGATTCAGTTTATGAATTAATCATTCTAATAATTTCTTCAATTTAAATAATTTCCAGAAAAATAACTTTCAGCTAGGCTTCAACGACTTGACGACGTAATCTGAAAGGACAAAGTGGAGATATCGTGAAAAGGGTGGAGCAATCAAAGAACCGGAACCGAATACACAGGCCTCCATTATTACGTAGCCATTCAATTATTAATAAAACAATTTTTCTATACGTTCTTGTTTTTGCTCTGATTATTCTGTCCCGCTCGAACACAGAATACATTTAATCTCGCCAATGAACATTTTCCTTTACCCTACAGGCCTAACAGTAGAACCCGTTAAACAAATGTACATATTTACGAGTACGGCGAACTAAATCAGCTCTTATCTCTGCAAGCCAATAAATTTCATTTCGCATCAGAATTTGATAGGCCAATCACGTTTCCAGTCTCCACTCTCGATTAATTCTATCGATCTAAATTAAAGATTCAACTTGGTAATGTTCTTATCGACTCCTAGCCGATTATTAACACTCGATCGATTCGCCGTCCGTTAAAAGCTTATAGTCGTTTTATGCGATGTAAATTAAAGCCTTCCTTTCGTTCATTAATTAATTATTAAAGATGGAATTTTCAAGTAGAACTTTGAAAAGGAATTAATTTGTTATCTATCGCAATTAACGAGTGTAAAAGCAATAAAAGAAATCTCACCTATTCTTCCAAAATTCTAGCTATAATCGTATTTAAGAATTCATCATTTTATATCAAACTTCCAGTGTTTAAACTTCATTAAATCTTTTCTCTCAGTTTCTGTAGGCTTTCCAAAAGCAATTTCACTTTCTATTGTAAACTTACCTATTATCAATTCGTTAATTTGTATTTGTTCTAACTATACAGTTTATAGTTGTACTTATTTTAAAATACTTACAACTATTTAACTAAACTAAAACTATTCTCACTGAACGAGCACTGATTTCAAGGCCCGAATAATAGTGTTTCAACTTTATCCATTCCAAATGGCTAATTTTCGCATTCCAGAATGCAAATTAATTCGCTCACTTAGCGAAGAATAATATGAAAAATGTACACGTGCGGAACTCGGGGAGTTACCGACAGAAGTGAAGCTTTTGTTAATGATAATTATTTGAAGATATGTTTATAAATATCTTGTTTTGTTTAAAAAAAATAAAACCTAACTCTAGATATTATTTACTGCAGTTATAGTAAAAGATGTCGTTTTATATTAATTCGTAACGATCAGCTGATTTCATTGCAACAGCTGATAGGCTACAATAAGTTTCAGGTTATGTTGTTAAAAACTAGCAATATTAACAACAATTATTATAAACGTTTATATCAGTTTATAATGTATTATAAAAGTTACAACTCGCACGTGTTCTTCAATTGAGGAAAAATACCGAAACCAAAGGAACACGTTTTCATATAATACGCGTGTACTGATGTTATCGAAAAGGAGGGGGCCGCCTCGGTGGCCTAGTTGATAGCTTTCACCCCGAGGACCCGGGTTCGATTCCCGGCCAGGGCTTGGCATTTTTATACGCTCTAAATCGTTCCATCGTCTGCATTAGCCCAAGTGTGCACAATAGTCGGATGTTAAAAAAAAAAAAAAATCGAAAAGGAGGAAAAAAAGAGAGAAAGAAATAGAGAGAGAACTTCGTTTTCTCGTTCGTTCCATATTTCCGTTACATTCTTCAGTTCGGCAGACGTTTTTTCTATTAAATCCTTTGATATCAATATTTTCAATCAAAGCTAATATTAATTTTTTTAAGTTCATACACTTAAACCACAATATTCTTAACAAATAAAATGTCTGTTTTATTTAATTTAACTGGTGATCTACGTAATTTACGTGGTAATTTACTGGTGGTAATTTACGTAATTTACCATCAGTTCTTAAGAGTAAATATGCTGCAGAGTTTAAGAAAATGTGAAAAACTACTTCGTTTGATCTACTTAAATTTGGGGCGAAGTAGCAGAATATTATGTGAACATTTCAACAGTTTTTGTTTGTTTTGTCCACGAAAAATTATTCACTAATTTAAACAAATCACAACCGTAAACTGTACCGACGAAACGAAATTTCTTCAACTGAAATTTAATATCGGTTTACTTTGATTTTTTCGCGAATATAGCCTAACAGTAAATCAGTTTACGACTACTGGCGGTAATGTTAGTCGGCTTAGGTTGGCTAGACTGGCTGCCACGTTTGTAATTAAATACACAGCAAAGGGAAAACAAATGTCAATTGGGCTTAAATAGTTATTGATGGTTGAACAGTTGGGCTTAATGATGTTCACTGCATTATCGCACCAATCAACAACGCTTCTTAATGAACCAACTTTGTTTCGTGCTTAGCTGTATTTTCTAATCTGAAACCATTAAAAGTTGTTTTTTTATTTTTTTTTGTCAAACAGCCGCCAATTAACGATCGGATTTTATCAAACCGTAGCGAAGCGTGGCGCAATAAATTCGAAATAATTCACAACCGAAAAAAAAGTCCTCGTGAATTTGACGCTAGGCAGTGAAACGACACAAAATGTTTGCTTTAAGATATTTTGGCTCAACAATTTAGCCGAAATGAGCAGACGGGAACAATACGGTAATCCTGAGCGATAAATTATTAATTAAATTCCACAATAATTAAATGTCCATCAATTTGTTTGTAAATCTACAGCCTAATTGTTATTTTGCAAGTTACATACCACCTATCTTAAGTGATAATTATTTTAAAAGTTATAATTATTTACATTTACATCGCTACTGTTCCCAATAATTCCTATACAGGAAATCAATTCGGACTAATTCAAGACATTGTTTACCCTGGTTGTAAAAATTAACACTAAAAAAACGTAGCAGTCACGGGACTAACCGAAAGAATGCACATAGCGTTGTAGAATTATTGATATATGCAAATATAATTCATTTTTTAGTACCTAATTACGAGTTTACAGACATTGACGGTTCAACAGATAATACTATTTTGAATCTACTATAAATGTTTCATTCTACAATCTGCGAGAGAAAACAAAAAAACAAAATAAAGATCTTTTTATTAATTTAAAAATGTTAAATTTAGAAAATATGAGCTTGCAAACATTAACTCTGCAATAAACAGTTTGTGCTTTTGGTTTTTGTAATTGTCTATCAAATAAATTTAGTATCGAAAATAAAAATTTGACAATTTGTAAAATAAAATCAATAACATTAGCCTAGTTTTAATATTTAACGGCAAAATGATTATTAAAGTATAGTTAAACTTTCACGAGCAAGAACTTTCTCTAATAATGTTATAATCTGTACATCAATTAATAAATAGGCCTATACGTTTTTTTATTTATATAATTTTTATAAACGTCGATTGACGGTATAAAGCTCGAGCGTGACGCGAAGTCAATGCTTTATAGTCGCATAAGCTATACACAATGACTCACCGTATACAGCTCGAGAGTGACGCGAAAGCAATGCTTTATAGGCGCATAAGCTATACACAATGACTCACCGTATACAGCTCGAGCGTGACGCGAAGTCAATGCTTTATAGTCGCATAAGCTATACACAATGACTCACCGTATACAGCTCGAGCGTGACGCGAAGTCAATGCTTTATAGGCGCATAAGCTATACACAATGACTCACCGTATACAGCTCGAGCGTGACGCGAAGTCAATGCTTTATAGACGCATAAGCTATACACAATGACTCACCGTATACAGCTCGAGCGTGACGCGAAGTCAATGCTTTATAGACGCATAAGCTATACAATGACTCACCGTATACAGCTCGAGCGTGACGCGAAGTCAATGCTTTATAGACGCATAAGCTATACACAATGACTCACCGTATACAGCTCGAGCGTGACGCGAAGTCAATGCTTTTTACCCATCCAAAAAGTGCTATACCTATATATAAGCGCATAAGCTATACACAATGACTCACCGTATACAGCTCGAGCGTGACGCGAAGTCAATGCTTTATAGACGCATAAGCTATACAATGACTCACCGTATACAGCTCGAGCGTGACGCGAAGTCAATGCTTTATAGGCGCATAAGCTATACACAATGACTCACCGTATACAGCTCGAGCGTGACGCGAAGTCAATGCTTTATAGACGCATAAGCTATACACAATGACTCACCGTATACAGCTCGAGCGTGACGCGAAGTCAATGCTTTATAGACGCATAAGCTATACACAATGACTCACCGTATACAGCTCGAGCGTGACGCGAAGTCAATGCTTTATAGGCGCATAAGCTATACACAATGACTCACCGTATACAGCTCGAGCGTGACGCGAAGTCAATGCTTTATAGACGCATAAGCTATACACAATGACTCACCGTATACAGCTCGAGCGTGACGCGAAGTCAATGCTTTATAGACGCATAAGCTATACAATGACTCACCGTATACAGCTCGAGCGTGACGCGAAGTCAATGCTTTATAGACGCATAAGCTATACACAATGACTCACCGTATACAGCTCGAGCGTGACGCGAAGTCAATGCTTTTTACCCATCCAAAAAGTGCTATACCTATATATAAGCGCATAAGCTATACACAATGACTCACCGTATACAGCTCGAGCGTGACGCGAAGTCAATGCTTTATAGTCAATGCTTTATAAGCGCATAAGCTATACACAATGACTCACCGTATACAGCTCGAGCGTGACGCGAAGTCAATGCTTTATAGACGCATAAGCTATACAATGACTCACCGTATACAGCTCGAGCGTGACGCGAAGTCAATGCTTTATAGACGCATAAGCTATACACAATGACTCACCGTATACAGCTCGAGCGTGACGCGAAGTCAATGCTTTATAGACGCATAAGCTATACAATGACTCACCGTATACAGCTCGAGCGTGACGCGAAGTCAATGCTTTATAGACGCATAAGCTATACACAATGACTCACCGTAGCTCGAGCAGCTCGAGCGTGACGCGAAGTCAATGCTTTATAGACGCATAAGCTATACACAATGACTCACCGTATACAGCTCGAGCGTGACGCGAAGTCAATGCTTTTTACCCATCCAAAAAGTGCTATACCTATATATAAGCGCATAAGCTATACACAATGACTCACCGTATACAGCTCAAGCGTGACCCGAAGTCAATGCTTTTTACCTATCCAAAAAGTGCTATACCTATATATAGGCGCATAAGCTATACACAATGACTCACCGTATACAGCTCAAGCGTGACGCGAAAGCAATGCTTTTTACCCGTCCAAAAAGTGCTATACCTATATATAGGCGCATAAGCTATACACAATGACTCACCGTATACAGCTCAAGCGTGACGCGAAAGCAATGCTTTTTACCCATCCAAAAAGTGCTATACCTATATATAGGCGCATAAGCTATACACAATGACTCACCGTATACAGCTCGAGCGTGACGCGAAGTCAATGCTTTTTACCCATCCAAAAAGTGCTATACCTATATATAGGCGCATAAGCTATACACAATGACTCACCCTATACAGCTCGAGCGTGACGCGAAAGCAATGTTTTTTACCCGTCCAAAAAGTGCTATACCTATATATAGGCGCATAAGCTATACACAATGACTCACCGTATACAGCTCGAGCGTGACGCGAAAGCAATGTTTTTTACCCGTCCAAAAAGTGCCATACCTATATATAGGCGCATAAGCTATACACAATGACTCACCGTATACAGCTCGAGCGTGACGCGAAAGCAATGTTTTTTACCCGTCCAAAAAGTGCCATACCTATATATAGGCGCATAAGCTATACACAATGACTCACCAGCTCACAGCTTGAGCGTGACGCGAAAGCAATGTTTTTTACCTGTCCAAAAAGTGCCATACCTATATATAGTCGCATAAGCTATACACAATGACTCACCAGTATACAGCTCGAGCGTGACGCGAAAGCAATGTTTTTACCCGTCCAAAAGTGCCATACCTATATATATAGGCGCATAAGCTATACACAATGACTCACCGTATACAGCTCGAGCGTGACGCGAAAGCAATGTTTTTTACCCGTCCAAAAAGTGCCATACCTATATATAGTCGCATGAGCTATACACAATGACTCACCAGCTCACAGCTTGAGCGTGACGCGAAAGCAATGTTTTTTACCCGTCCAAAAAGTGCCATACCTATATATAGTCGCATAAGCTATACACAATGACTCACCATCACAGCTACGCGAAAGCAATGACCCGTCACCATACCTATATATAGTCGCATAAGCTACACAATGACTCACCAGCTCACAGTTCGAGCGTGACGCGAAAGCAATGTTTTTACCCGTCCAAAAAGTGCCATACCTATATATAGTCGCATAAGCTATACACAATGACTCACCAGCTCACAGTTCGAGCGTGACGCGAAAGCAATGTTTTTTACCCGTCCAAAAAGTGCCATACCTATATATAGTCGCATAAGCTATACACAATGACTCACCAGCTCACAGTTCGAGCGTGACGCGAAAGCAATGTTTTTTACCCGTCCAAAAAGTGCCATACCTATATATAGTCGCATAAGCTATACACAATGACTCACCAGCTCACAGTTCGAGCGTGACGCGAAAGCAATGTTTTTTACCCGTCCAAAAAGTGCCATACCTATATATAGTCGCATAAGCTATACACAATGACTCACCAGCTCACAGCTTGAGCGTGACGCGAAAGCAATGTTTTTTACCCGTCCAAAAAGTGCCATACCTATATATAGTCGCATAAGCTATACACAATGACTCACCAGCTCACAGCTTGAGCGTGACGCGACGCAATGTTTTTACCCGTCCAAAAAGTGCCATACCTATATATAGTCGCATAAGCTATACACAATGACTATACACAATGACTCACCAGCTCACAGCTTGAGCGTGACGCGAAAGCAATGTTTTTTACCCGTCCAAAAAGTGCCATACCTATATATAGTCGCATAAGCTATACACAATGACTCACCAGCTCACAGCTCGAGCGTGACGCGAAAGCAATGTTTTTTACCCGTCCAAAAAGTGCCATACCTATATATAGTCGCATAAGCTATATACACAATGACAATGACTCACCAGCTCACAGTTCGAGCGTGACGCGAAAGCAATGTTTTTTACCCGTCCAAAAAGTGCCATACCTATATATAGTCGCATAAGCTATACACAATGACTCACCAGCTCACAGCTCGAGCGTGACGCGAAAGCAATGTTTTTTACCCGTCCAAAAAGTGCCATACCTATATATAGTCGCATAAGCTATACACAATGACTCACCGTATACAGCTCGAGCGTGACGCGAAAGCAATGTTTTTTACCCGTCCAAAAAGTGCCATACCTATATATAGTCGCATAAGCTATACACAATGACTCACCAGCTCACAGCTCGAGCGTGACGCGAAAGCAATGTTTTTTACCCGTCCAAAAAGTGCCATACCTATATATAGTCGCATAAGCTATACACAATGACTCACCAGCTCACAGCTCGAGCGTGACGCGAAAGCAATGTTTTTACCCGTCCAAAAGTGCCATACCTATATATAGTCGCATAAGCTATACACAATGACTCACCGTATACAGCTCACAGCTCGAGCGTGACGCGAAAGCAATGTTTTTTACCCGTCCAAAAAGTGCCATACCTATATATAGTCGCATAAGCTATACACAATGACTCACCAGCTCACAGCTCGAGCGTGACGCGAAAGCAATGTTTTTTACCCGTCCAAAAAGTGCCATACCTATATATAGTCGCATAAGCTATACACAATGACTCACCAGCTCACAGCTCGAGCGTGACGCGAAAGCAATGTTTTTTACCCGTCCAAAAAGTGCCATACCTATATATAGTCGCATAAGCTATACACAATGACTCACCAGCTCACAGCTCGAGCGTGACGCGAAAGCAATGTTTTTTACCCGTCCAAAAAGTGCCATACCTATATATAGTCGCATAAGCTATACACAATGACTCACCAGCTCACAGCTTGAGCGTGACGCGAAAGCAATGTTTTTTACCTGTCCAAAAAGTGCCATACCTATATATAGTCGCATGAGCTATACACAATGACTCACCAGCTCACAGCTTGAGCGTGACGCGAAAGCAATGTTTTTACCCGTCCAAAAGTGCCTATATATTATATATAGTCGCATAAGCTATACACAATAGTCGAAGCTACACAATGACTCACCAGCTCACAGCTTGAGCGTGACGCGAAAGCAATGTTTTTTACCCGTCCAAAAAGTGCCATACCTATATATAGTCGCATAAGCTATACACAATGACTCACCGTATACAGCTCGAGCGTGACGCGAAAGCAATGTTTTTTACCCGTCCAAAAAGTGCCATACCTATATATAGTCGCATAAGCTATACACAATGACTCACCGTATACAGCTCGAGCGTGACGCGAAAGCAATGTTTTTTACCCGTCCAAAAAGTGCCATACCTATATATAGTCGCATAAGCTATACACAATGACTCACCGTATACAGCTCGAGCGTGACGCGAAAGCAATGTTTTTTACCCGTCCAAAAAGTGCCATACCTATATATAGTCGCATAAGCTATACACAATGACTCACCGTATACAGCTCGAGCGTGACGCGAAAGCAATGTTTTTTACCCGTCCAAAAGTGCCATACCTATATATAGTCGCATAAGCTATACACAATGACTCACCGTATACAGCTCGAGCGTGACGCGAAAGCAATGTTTTTTACCCGTCCAAAAAGTGCTATACCTATATATAGTAGCATGAGCTATACACAATGACTCACCAGCTCACAGCTCGAGCGTGACGCGAAAGCAATGTTTTTTACCCGTCCAAAAAGTGCCATACCTATATATAGTCGCATAAGCTATACACAATGACAATGACTCACCGCTCACAGCTCGAGCGTGACGCGAAAGCAATGTTTTTTACCCGTCCAAAAAGTGCCATACCTATATATAGTCGCATAAGCTATACACAATGACTCACCAGCTCACAGCTCGAGCGTGACGCGAAAGCAATGTTTTTTACCCGTCCAAAAAGTGCCATACCTATATATAGTCGCATAAGCTATACACAATGACTCACCGTATACAGCTCGAGCGTGACGCGAAAGCAATGTTTTTACCCGTCCAAAAGTGCCATACCTATATATAGTCGCATAAGCTATACACAATGACTCACCGTATACAGCTCGAGCGTGACGCGAAAGCAATGTTTTTTACCCGTCCAAAAAGTGCCATACCTATATATAGTCGCATAAGCTATACACAATGACTCACCGTATACAGCTCAAGCGTGACGCGAAAGCAATGTTTTTTACCCGTCCAAAAAGTGCCATAAAAAGTGCATATACCTATATATAGTCGCATAAGCTATACACAATGACTCACCGTATACACAGCTCGAGCGTGACGCGAAAGCAATGTTTTTACCCGTCCAAAAAGTGCTATACCTATATATAGTCGCATAAGCTATACACAATGACTCACCAGCTCGAGCGTGACGCACAGCAATGACTCGAGCGTGACGCGAAAGCAATGTTTTTACCCGTCCAAAAAGTGCCATACCTATATATAGTCGCATAAGCTATACACAATGACTCACCAGCTACAGCTCGAGCGTGACGCGAAAGCAATGTTTTTACCCGTCCAAAAGTGCTATACCTATATATAGTCGCATAAGCTATACACAATGACTCACCGTATCACAGCTCGAGCGTGACGCGAAAGCAATGTTTTTTACCCGTCCAAAAAGTGCCATACCTATATATAGTCGCATAAGCTATACACAATGACTCACCGTATACAGCTCGAGCGTGACGCGAAAGCAATGTTTTTACCCGTCCAAAAGTGCAATGACTCACCATACCGTATATATAGTCGCAAAATATATAGCTATACACAATGACTCACCGTATACAGCTCGAGCGTGACGCGAAAGCAATGTTTTTTACCCGTCCAAAAAGTGCCATACCTATATATAGTCGCATAAGCTATACACAATGACTCACCGTATACAGCTCAAGCGTGACGCGAAAGCAATGTTTTTTACCCGTCCAAAAAGTGCTATACCTATATATAGTCGCATAAGCTATACACAATGACTCACCGTATACAGCTCGAGCGTGACGCGAAAGCAATGTTTTTTACCCGTCCAAAAAGTGCTATACCTATATATAGTCGCATAAGCTATACACAATGACTCACCGTATACAGCTCGAGCGTGACGCGAAAGCAATGTTTTTTACCCGTCCAAAAAGTGCCATACCTATATATAGTCGCATAAGCTATACACAATGACTCACCGTATACAGCTCGAGCGTGACGCGAAAGCAATGTTTTTTACCCGTCCAAAAAGTGCCATACCTATATATAGTCGCATAAGCATAGCTATACACAATGACTCACCGTATACAGCTCGAGCGTGACGCGAAAGCAATGTTTTTACCCGTCCAAAAAGTGCTATATATACATATATATAGTCGCATAAGCTATACACAATGACTCACCACAGCTCGAGCGTGACGCGAAAGCAATGTTTTTTACCCGTCCAAAAAGTGCCATACCTATATATAGTCGCATAAGCTATACACAATGACTCACCAGCTCACAGCTCGAGCGTGACGCGAAAGCAATGTTTTTTACCCGTCCAAAAGTGCCATACCTATATATAGTCGCATAAGCTATACACAATGACTCACCAGCTCACAGCTCGAGCGTGAGCGAAAGTGACGCGAAAGCAATGTTTTTACCCGTCCAAAAGTGACGCGAAAGCAATACCCGTCCAAAAGTGCTATACCTATATATAGTCGCATAAGCTATACACAATGACTCACCGTATACAGCTCAAGCGTGACGCGAAAGCAATGTTTTTTACCCGTCCAAAAAGTGCCATACCTATATATAGTCGCATAAGCTATACACAATGACTCACCGTATACAGCTCGAGCGTGACGCGAAAGCAATGTTTTTTACCCGTCCAAAAAGTGCTATACCTATATATAGTCGCATAAGCTATACACAATGACTCACCAGCTCACAGCTCGAGCGTGACGCGAAAGCAATGTTTTTTACCCGTCCAAAAAGTGCTATACCTATATATAGTCGCATAAGCTATACACAATGACTCACCAGCTCACAGCTCGAGCGTGACGCGAAAGCAATGTTTTTTACCCGTCCAAAAAGTGCCATACCTATATATAGTCGCATAAGCTATACACAATGACTCACCAGCTCACAGCTCGAGCGTGACGCGAAAGCAATGTTTTTTACCCGTCCAAAAAGTGCCATACCTATATATAGTCGCATAAGCTATACACAATGACTCACCGTATACAGCTCGAGCGTGACGCGAAAGCAATGTTTTTTACCCGTCCAAAAAGTGCTATACCTATATATAGTCGCATAAGCTATACACAATGACTCACCGTATACAGCTCGAGCGTGACGCGAAAGCAATGTTTTTTACCCGTCCAAAAAGTGCTATACCTATATATAGTCGCATAAGCTATACACAATGACTCACCGTATACAGCTCGAGCGTGACGCGAAAGCAATGTTTTTTACCCGTCCAAAAAGTGCCATACCTATATATAGTCGCATAAGCTATACACAATGACTCACCATACACAATGACTCACAGCTCGAGCGTGACGCGAAAGCAATGTTTTTTACCCGTCCAAAAAGTGCCATACCTATATATAGTCGCATAAGCTATACACAATGACTCACCAGCTCACAGCTCGAGCGTGACGCGAAAGCAATGTTTTTTACCCGTCCAAAAAGTGCCATACCTATATATAGTCGCATAAGCTATACACAATGACTCACCAGCTCACAGCTCGAGCGTGACGCGAAAGCAATGTTTTTACCCGTCCAAAAAGTGCCCATACCTATATATAGTCGCATAAGCTATACCAATGATATATAGTCGCATAAGCTATACACAATGACTCACCGTATACAGCTCGAGCGTGACGCGAAAGCAATGTTTTTACCCGTCCAAAAAGTGCTATACATATATATAGTCGCATAAGCTATATAGCTAGCGTGACGCGAAAGCAATGTTTTTACCCGTCCAAAAAGTGCCATACCTATACCTAGTATATAGTCGCATAAGCTATACACAATGACTCACCAGCTCACAGCTCGAGCGTGACGCGAAAGCAATGTTTTTACCCGTCCAAAAGTGCCATACCTATATATAGTCGCATAAGCTATACACAATGACTCACCAGCTCACAGCTCGAGCGTGACGCGAAAGCAATGTTTTTTACCCGTCCAAAAAGTGCCATACCTATATATAGTCGCATAAGCTATACACAATGACTCACCAGCTCACAGCTCGAGCGTGACGCGAAAGCAATGTTTTTACCCGTCCAAAAAGTGCCATACCTATATCAGTGAAATGGCATAGATCATTTCTACATTTGAAAATAAAAGCGTCAACATGTTATAAGGCATTCTGATATTAATTTTCCTTTTTATTTTATCTAACCGTGTTTTGGAGCATCTGTTCGCCGATTGGTGACCCAAGAATCGTTGATTCTAATTTTTGTTAAGAAGTCTAGCAATTGTGTATTCCATGCTAAATAAATTTAATAAAATAAAGTGCCTTTTTATATCTATGGAAAGTATTTGCCGATGCGTAGATCATAATATGCAGGATTAGTGGGTAAGAAACACGAGACCTGTTAGAAAGAGAAAGACAAGGGTTAGACAAGAAGAGGAGATAATATGCAGCACCTCGCGAATAGCGAGACTGGAAGTCTACGCTAATCTGCTTTGAATTATGGAAAGAAAACTGCTCGCAAGGCACAACATCACAACATCTGGTCGCACTGAACCGGAGCCGGAGTTGCCTGGGAGGCTCTCGATGGTAGATCATCGGATGCGGTCACTTTATAATGTCAGGCTCACCTTGGAAGAGAAAACGAACTGAAAATACCACGGAGTCACCGAAATTAATCGGCGTTTAAATTTATTTTAATTAAAATTGACGTGGTAATTTTTAATCAGTGTTTTACAAATAACTAAACATCAATAGAGGAAATATTAAGGATCCGAAAAGAGATTTAAGATAAACATAATAATGTATGACCTTTTTGAGGTGAAAACGTTTTTAGGCGGGAATAGTACTTTTATAAAAGAAAAAAAATAGAAACTTGTAATACAAAAATCACGAATAACATGTTAAAAACATCACGCTTGCCGTATACACATTATTAGTATTCTTCAAATGGATTGAAGTCTACCAGTGAGTTGATTGTTTCAATGTGCATGGTTGGTTCAGCACTATGATGTGAGCTTATGAAACGAAGCCCACTTGAGTTCAAAATCTAACTTTTTTAAGTAAGATTTGTTTAAAATTATGTACATAAATAACTGCAATAATTATTTAAATTATAACTAACGCCATTATATTACATACCCAGTACATATCTAGCACCAAATCGTTAAAGCGTTCACAGTTAAATATATCTTTTATATAATCTTCACAAGACTGCTCTTTAATATTATGTGTATATAAAGAGACTTTACGTTCAACATTTCATTAACATACGCCATTGTACTACGTACCAGCCGCCTCGGTGGCCTAGTGCATAGCGTACTGGGCTTTCACCCGAGGACCCGGGTTCGATTCCTGGGGAGGGCTTGGCATTTTCATATGCTATAACGTTTAAAAAAAAAATGTACTATGTACCCAGCCCACCACCATAATTAGAGCAATCGTATTTTTCTTTAAGATTACATGTGCACATTTTAAATTACGAATAAGTTGAGTAGCCTAATACAATTGTACTAACGCACACAAACAATGAATACGGAATACTTCAAATTTTTAAATTTTCACTTCTGTCAGCCGCCACTGGATGAATAAGTCCTTAGTTATTGGAGTTACTGCTATAGCTTCACGTATTGAATGCATTACAGAGACTTTTGATTTGCAAATCACCCATTCTTTGGGGGGGGGGGTACGAAACACGCCATTCTTTGTGAAAAATGTTTTATTTGCAGCTTATACTTGATTTTGAAACTAAAGGTGTCTGTGATCGATATACGAGGTTTGTCCAATAAATACGCGAACTGGTCGAATATGGTGGCCATTACGGAGAGTTAAGTGGCCATTACGCCCACTGGCCTCACGTGTTGTCTGGGACCCAATGAGCCGTCAGTGCTTGGCAGAACGTTACGCTGTGCGGATCTTGCGAGTAGAGTTATTTTTAGTTTTGCATTATTTTTTTGATCGTCGATATGGAAATTGACCAATTCACTGAACAACGAATTAACATCAAGTTTTTGGTAAAGCTTGGTAAAAATTACCAAGAAATTGCTGAAATGTTGAGAGTTGTTTATGGTGATAATGCTATGAAGAAAACAGCCATTTTCAAGTGGATTAAGCGCTTTAAAGAAGGTCGAGAAGACGCCACGGATGATGCAAGAATTGGACGACCTTCAACCTCTTGTGTGCATGAAAACATTGATCGTGTGCGGCGTCTTGTCCTTACTGATCGCCGAAAAACTGTCCGAATGATAGCTGAAGAACTAAATTTAGGAAAATCAACAGTGCACACAATCTTAACCGAGCATTTGGGCTTAAGAAAGGTTTGTGCGAAAATCGTGCCAAAACTGCTGACTCCGCATCAAAAGTTGAGAATGTGTTACTGACTGGAAAAATTCCATGGAAAATGATGTTGGATTCTTAAATAGGGTTATCACTGGTGATGAATCGTGGTTTTTTCTATTCCCTAAATGCAAAAATGTGATGAGGGGACAGCATTGGGAAGATGTCGACACAATAAAACAAGAAACGACGAGGAGACTGAAAAGCCTGACTTCCGAGGACTTCCAAGGGTGCTTTGAAGAGTGGAAAAGAAGATGGGATAAGTGCATAGCAGTGAATGGAGAGTATTTTGAAGGGAACAAAATCAATGTAGATGAAATTTTGTAAAATAAAGTTTTTATGACCTTAGTTCGCGTATTTATTGGACAAACCTCGTATATATAAATCCTTCTTTTTTCTTACTTTTCATCTAAACAAAAAAGATTTCCTCAAAATTCCAAAATGATACTTTTATATTTAAAGTTAAATCAATTAAAAACAAATACATCAATACTAATAATTAATCTAATAATATCACAATATTACTAACGAAAGTCTCTCTATATAATAAGTAATTATTAGTAATTAAATTTCTAATTCATTCGCCTAATTTTTGATATCAAAATTCTATCCTTTTCTTACGTGAAATGGCGAAACGCGCCATTCTTTGTGAAAAATGTTTTACTTGCAGCTTATACTTGATTTTGATCGATATATTTTCCTTTGTGCTTTAAAACCATACCACGATACAGAACTACATAAACAAGTCTTTCAACTTGAGTATGTTTACTGTTTTAATCGCATTTGGTTCTGAAAGAAATAAACTAAAGCACCTTCAGAAATACGGCAGCGTAGGACTGCTGAGAGAATATCCTTGCAAACTTTACGTCTCTGCAGCGCCTCGGGACTAACAATTCCAAACTAACCCATTTGCAATTTCTCTATAATATTTCAAAAAGATAATATTGTCAAAGTTACATTTAAAGTCAACATAATTCGTTTCCAATTCGTTGGCTTTAATGCTGAAAATTGTGAATTTATAGTAAGTAGATCGCGGCTTGAGTTATGGCCGAAGTTGTTTGGAACTGGCGTTACTGGCGTGTTGGCGCTCCACGCCGTGTTTACTGCTTCGCATTCTCTGTAAATCACTCTAACCACTGGCTCTATCTATAAACATTACGGTGCATACTGTACAGGTCCTTTGTTGCAGCAACGTTACTGATAAAGCAATGGTCTTCGCTTATTTTACACCATCTACCGCTGGAGAACACAACAATATTTGTAGGCCTATGCTAGCATTTTTTTTTTTTTTTTTTTTTTGGTGTTTAACGTCCGACTATTGTGCACACTTGGGCTAATGCAGACGGTGGGATGATTTTATAGCGTATGAAAATGCCAAGCCCTCGCCGGGAATCGAACCCGGATCCTCGGGGTGAAAGCCTAGTACGCTATCCACTAGACCACCGAGGCGGCTAATGCTAGCATTGAAAGATAACCCTTATTAGAGACATGTTAGCGCTCGCTGATGGTGGCATCTTGCGGGATTGTCGAAATACAGTTAAATAAATAACAGCACTACTGTCTAGAGGTGGGCGTTTCTGCTATTTTTTTACAAAACGTCAACAAACTGTTTGTTGAGGAAAAAAGCTGCTATTTAAAACAGTTGAAAAACAGGTTTAGAAAACTGAAACTCAAAGTTGTATTAGCAGCTAAAACATAAAGCACATACGTTCAGTTTTCTAAGACTACTTTTTCATTCCCATTACCACCATGTCCTTAACTGTTTTTGGGTGTAAAGCATTTAGAAAAAAATAATTCTTATAAGTGTAGTAATAATTAAATTAAATTCTCAAAACGTAATAATTATGTAAGCCGTTTTATATTTACAAAATGCAATGAATTTCTAATAGAAGCATTCTTTTTTTTACTTAAAAATTAAATAGTCCTTTGCATATTTACCAAAATGCAAACGATTTAGAATATTTTTAGTTGATTGAAAAATATTGATGGTTGATAATGAATATAAAAAAATATGTTTAAATAAAATTAGGCTCTGTATCTACAAAATGTGAGAGGTTGTTACTACAACTCGCAACAAAATAGAGATAAACGTTGACATTGACCAAACAATTCTTACTTCACTACAAGCAACAAGCAACTTTGGAATAAAGGGAAAAAGCATAAAAGCAGGTAGAAGAAAAGCAGTTAGCAGGTAAACATTTAACTGGAAAACAGTTTTAGTGCTTGCGGCAACGTTCGAATAGAACAGTCCGTTCCTTGTTTAACAAATCATAAACCAGTCCGAGTCAAACTGCTTGTTTCCGTTTGAAAAAGCAGTTTGTTTTTTCGTTTATAGAAAAACAGTTTTTTTTAACAGTTTGGTGTTTTCTTCCCCACCACTACTCTACACTATTGTAATCACTCTCACTTGGACCAAACTACTCAGCTACGATAATTGCACCAAATACTCGGCATTCCTTCCAAATTACGTTATTACCTCCAATTATACGTTTACACTTCGTGTCGTGTTTGTAGGCCCACGGCGCCCTCACCAATAAGAGCACTTTGTCGCCGCCACTTTGCTGCCAGTTTGCAGCATGTTTCTGTATTTCAATGCGTTTACGTTCTCGTTTACACCGCAACGAGAAATAATTTTGTAAATCATATTCTGCCTTTTTTTTTAAAAAACGCCTTTTTACAGGAGCAAATTTCAATTCGAAAATGAGTGTCAGCGCTGCCTTCGCGGTAGGACGCAGATCAGACCCCAAAAAGTACAAAATAACCAAAAATAGACTAAATTTTTCTATTCGGTTAATCATATAATTCAAATCTAAATTTCAAATGAATAAAATTTACGGCCTTAGAGTGACACAAATCGGACGGTGTTCAGGGGTTGGTTTCCGGTTTACTCCTACAAGGACTTGAACTGTAAAGCTTCAAGTACGTCCAAAATTTCATGAATTTTGAGACTTTTTTCAGCAGCTCTTTTAGAGGACTGATTCATTTTGCCGAGAGTAAAATTTAATCAAAATCGTTTGAATCGATTTTCAGAGAATTTAATAAAAACATTTTCGTTACGCGGTCGCAAGCTCGTCCAGTTTTTAAGATGCGCCAGGTCGGCTCTAAATGCTGTTGTCAAAGCATCAATGTTAAAACAGAGTTTCGCTCAAATATTCAGAAATTATACGTGGTTTTTTTTGGTTAGCGCACCAAGTACGAGACAAAGAAATCTATGGCGTACATCCCTCGTGTTCCCGTCGTGCACGCTCCCCGTATCACTTCAATTTTCTATCACGCCCGCATTAGCATTATTCAACCATTTAAGACGTCCCTTCATGAATAAATTGCGTGCCGGTTGATATCCGTATAAAATTACACCTTTATTACGGTCGCCTTTACAGCCGCTATGTATGAGGTGCAGGGGCTATTTATGTGCGGACGCAAGAAACCGTAAGCGACCGTTTTACACGGTTTTACGGCGCCGCTAACAACACTTGATAAGGATCCACGTCCAGGTGGCAGATCCAGGTGCGATGGCCTACAAATCCCGCGGGATTAGAACGTCGCGAAACCGGAGTGATTACGAGATTACGATGCCGTTTTATTAGGTCAGCTTACGATGCTAATTTTAATATAGATTTAATCTGGCGAGCCTGCTCCCCTGGGGTGCTGATTGCCGATTGCTGACTGCTGATCTTGTCTGGCGAGCGGCCGTGCTGTGCCTCCATCGACCACCGTCATTATTCTCCCGACAAAATGGAGCTTTTTGCTTTCTGCTATTAATGGACTCCGTTGAAGCGGCCAAGGTTGTTCGCGTAAGGTAATGATTACGGGCCGTTAAGTTTTTTAATTTAAGCGCACTCATAAAATGACGATTTTTCAAAAGTGATGAATGACTTGGGGCTTGATACGATTTTTGCTAAGTGCTGAGAAGGGTTAGGACTATCGTTATTTTTTTTTAACAAAAAGGATTTTTTAATTTTTTTTTAGTTTTATTACTATTTATTTAAAACAATAGACTATTAATTACTTTTTACTATCCCTTTTGAATAATTGTTTGAAGATTTAAACGGATTAATTTTCTACAGAAGTAATACGCTTATATACCTACTTATTAAATTTTTTTAATGAAATTACGTCCAGATTTGTGGGCAAAGCAAGACGTTCATCCTTTAAGGGCACCCTGAACGTTACCACCACACAGATCTTCACGCGAAAACACATGTTAAAAAATACACCAATTATTATACCATTTGAGTTTAAAATTTTTATATTTTTTTTATAGAAAAAAACTCTTTATTAATTTGAAAGTTTATTTTGTCGATATCACGCGAAATTCATTTCGGCCATTAATTGGAAATTTTGTGAGAAGCGTTAATATCCTGAATCAGCAGCACGAGAAGTACTGATCCAGGAGTAGCCTATTTGGGGCGTAAACACTTAATCAGCAGCACGAGAAGTACTGATCCAGGAGTAGCCTATTTGGGGCGTAAACACTTAATCAGCAGCACGAGAAGTACTGATCCAGGAGTAGCCTATTTGGGGCGTAAACACTGAATCAGCAGTACGAGAAGTACTGATCCAGGAGTAGCCTATTTAGGGTGTAAACACTGAATCAGCAGCACGAGAAGTACTGATCCAGGAGTAGCCTATTTGGGGCGTAAACACTTAATCAGCAGCACGAGAAGTACTGATCCAGGAGTAGCCTATTTAGGGCGTAAACACTGAATCAGCATCACGAGAAGTACTGATCCAGGAGTAGCCTATTTAGGGTGTAAACACTGAATCAGCAGCACGAGAAGTACTGATCCAGGAGTAGCCTATTTAGGATGTAAACACTGAATCAGCAGCACGAGAAGTACTGATCCAGGAGTAGCCTATTTGGGGCGTAAACACTTAATCAGCAGCACGAGAAGTACTGATCCAGGAGTAGCCTATTTGGGGCGTAAACACTGAATCAGCAGCACGAGAAGTACTGATCCAGGAGTAGCCTATTTGGGGCGTAAACACTTAATCAGCAGCACGAGAAGTACTGATCCAGGAGTAGCCTATTTGGGGCGTAAACACTGAATCAGCAGCACGAGAAGTACTGATCCAGGAGTAGCCTATTTAGGGTGTAAACACTGAATCAGCAGCACGAGAAGTACTGATCCAGGAGTAGCCTATTTGGGGCGTAAACACTGAATCAGCAGCACGAGAAGTACTGATCCAGGAGTAGCCTATTTAGGGTGTAAACACTGAATCAGCAGCACGAGAAGTACTGATCCAGGAGTAGCCTATTTAGGGCGTAAACACTGAATCAGCAGCACGAGAAGTACTGATCCAGGAGTAGCCTATTTGGGGCGTAAACACTGAATCAGCAGCACGAGAAGTACTGATCCAGGAGTAGCCTATTTGGGGCGTAAACACTGAATCAGCAGCACGAGAAGTACTGATCCAGGAGTAGCCTATTTAGGGTGTAAACACTGAATCAGCAGCACGAGAAGTACTGATCCAGGAGTAGCCTATTTAGGGTGTAAACACTGAATCAGCAGCACGAGAAGTACTGATCCAGGAGTAGCCTATTTAGGGCGTAAACACTGAATCAGCATCACGAGAAGTACTGATCCAGGAGTAGCCTATTTGGGGCGTAAACACTGAATCAGCATCACGAGAAGTACTGATCCAGGAGTAGCCTATTTGGGGCGTAAACACTGAATCAGCATCACGAGAAGTACTGATCCAGGAGTAGCCTATTTAGGGCGTAAACACTGAATCAGCATCACGAGAAGTACTGATCCAGGAGTAGCCTATTTAGGCGTAAACACTGAATCAGCAGCACGAGAAGTACTGATCCAGGAGTAGCCTATTTAGGGCGTAAACACTGAATCAGCATCACGAGAAGTACTGATCCAGGAGTAGCCTATTTAGGGTGTAAACAAACGTTTCCAGTGAATTCCTTTTTAAAGCTTTCGAAACAAAACAACACGGTCTGACAGAATAATAATTAGAAGGGAAAAGGCTTAAAACGGTACGCCTGTGGTTTGCTAACCTTTTGTGTAATACTCGTGGTGAGCTGGTGAGCTACGCAAAATGTCACCACTTGAAAGGCCAACCATGAAACTCAAAATGGACGGCGATTCCCACAATCCTTTTAAACGTTTTAAGAGTTCCAATTTGTGGAAGAAATATTTTTTAGCATGTTTTTCCCATTTCCTAATTGTTTTAATATTACAAAAGACCTGCGACAAATCTTTAATACGAAATAATAACACTAGTTCGTTATGAAGAAGTTTTGATAAAAAAAGTTACTATGGTAAGACATGGTCTTGAAGCAGCAGGAATGCATCTATGCTCTATATAGCTTAGCTCAGAAATTACAATGCTAATTATATAAATTACAGAAATCTTTGCTGAATATACAATTACTTTGAAGATATGTTTACAAATGTCTTGTTTTGTAAATAAATAAATACGAAAACTTAGCTTACATATTATTTACTGTAGTTATAGTAAAAGATCAGTTGTTTTATACTAATTCGTAACGATCAGCCGATTTCATTGAACAGCTGATAGGCTATAATAAGTTTCAGGTTATGTTGTTAAAAACTAGCGATATTTACAACAATTATTATAAACGGTTACAACGCGCACGTGTTCTTCAATTAAGGAAAACTACCGAAACCAAAGCAACACAACGTTTTCATATCACCCATGTGTACTGTTACCGAACATGAAGAAAAAGAAAGAGAAAGAAATATACGAAATTCGTTTACTCGTTCGTTCCGTATTTTCGTTACATTCTTCCGTTCGGCAGACGTTTTCTATTCTCTTCTCTAGAAGCTAACATTAAATGCTTCGCTTCAAAAACCGTCTTTTATTTAACTTCATTTTTTAAAGAATCGTTCTGCAAATTTTAAAAGCTTGCAATCTTTCTTCAACAATCCTTGTAGGTCTACTGTATACTTAAGGTGACAGAGATCGCAATTTTGGACAAATCTAATTCAAATTTCGGTATAAAATATAATTTTTGATAACCCAACAGCGGTAGAATTAACAGTGCACACATGCGCGCGCGCGCATCAACATTCTGTAGTAGGCAATGTTTAGAGTGATTTGACAGAATACTTCTACAATACGTTGGTAACGTAGGTGTACCTTTTACAGCAAGCAGGTTCTGGCGACTATGCGGACCACCCTATCATGATCTTTTCTTTCGATACATTGATCCGAACGTACTTCAGAGTAGGCGTCATTGTTTACAGAGCGATGTCGGTACTATGCAAACGGATAAGCAGCGATCCAAGTACAGTACTGCAGATGTGTTACAAGTGAAGGCGTCAAGGTGCGCAGAGACACGTGTTGCGAATAAGCAGCGATGCCAGTACAGTACTGCAGATGTGTTACAAGTGAAGGCGTCAAGGTGCGCAGAGAAACGTGTTGCGGATAAGCAGCGATGCAAGTACAGTACTGCAGATGTGTTACAAGTGAAGGCGTCAAGGTGCGCAGAGACACGTGTTGCGGATAAGCAGCGATGCAAGTACAGTACTGCAGATGTGTTACAAGTGAAGGCGTCAAGGTGCGCAGAGAAACGTGTTGCGGATAAGCAGCGATGCAAGTACAGTACTGCAGATGTGTTACAAGTGAAGGCGTCAAGGTGCGCAGAGAAACGTGTTGCGGATAAGCAGCGATGCAAGTACAGTACTGCAGATGTGTTACAAGTGAAGGCGTCAAGGTGCGCAGAGACACGTGTTGCGGATAAGCAGCGATGCAAGTACAGTACTGCAGATGTGTTACAAGTGAAGGCGTCAAGGTGCGCAGAGAAACGTGTTGCGGATAAGCAGCGATGCAAGTACAGTACTGCAGATGTGTTACAAGTGAAGGCGTCAAGGTGCGCAGAGACACGTGTTGCGGATAAGCAGCGATGCAAGTACAGTACTGCAGATGTGTTACAAGTGAAGGCGTCAAGGTGCGCAGAGAAACGTGTTGCGGATAAGCAGCGATGCAAGTACAGTACTGCAGATGTGTTACAAGTGAAGGCGTCAAGGTGCGCAGAGAAACGTGTTGCGGATAAGCAGCGATGCAAGTACAGTACTGCAGATGTGTTACAAGTGAAGGCGTCAAGGTGCGCAGAGACACGTGTTGCGGATAAGCAGCGATGCAAGTACAGTACTGCAGATGTGTTACAAGTGAAGGCGTCAAGGTGCGCAGAGAAACGTGTTGCGGATAAGCAGCGATGCAAGTACAGTACTGCAGATGTGTTACAAGTGAAGGCGTCAAGGTGCGCAGAGAAACGTGTTGCGGATAAGCAGCGATGCAAGTACAGTACTGCAGATGTGTTACAAGTGAAGGCGTCAAGGTGCGCAGAGACACGTGTTGCGGATAAGCAGCGATGCAAGTACAGTACTGCAGATGTGTTACAAGTGAAGGCGTCAAGGTGCGCAGAGAAACGTGTTGCGGATAAGCAGCGATGCAAGTACAGTACTGCAGATGTGTTACAAGTGAGGGCGTCAAGGTGCGCAGAGAAACGTGTTGCGGATAAGCAGCGATGCAAGTACAGTACTGCAGATGTGTTACAAGTGAAGGCGTCAAGGTGCGCAGAGAAACGTGTTGCGGATAAGCAGCGATGCAAGTACAGTACTGCAGATGTGTTACAAGTGAAGGCGTCAAGGTGCGCAGAGACACGTGTTGCGGATAAGCAGCGATGCAAGTACAGTACTGCAGATGTGTTACAAGTGAAGGCGTCAAGGTGCGCAGAGACACGTGTTACGGATAAGCAGCGATGCCAGTACAGTACTGCAGATGTGCTACAAGTGAAGGCGTCAAGGTACGCAGAGACACGTGTTGCGGATAAGCAGCGATGCAAGTACATTACTTCAGATGCGCTACAAATGAAGGCGTCAAGGTGCGCAGAGACACGTGTTGCGGATAAGCAGCGATGCAAGTACAGTACTGCAGATGCGCTACAAATGAAGGCGTCAAGGTGCGCAGAGACACGTGTTGCGGATAAGCAGCGATGCAAGTACAGTACTGCACATGTGCTACAAGTGAAACTCTTCGGTTTGCAGATGGGGAAGCTTTGATGTTCTGTTCAAATTGCAAAGTCAAGTGAAGGCGTCAAGGTGCGCAGAGAAACGTGTTGCGGATAAGCAGCGATGCAAGTACAGTACTGCAGATGTGTTACAAGTGAAGGCGTCAAGGTGCGCAGAGACACGTGTTGCGGATAAGCAGCGATGCAAGTACAGTACTGCAGATGTGTTACAAGTGAAGGCGTCAAGGTGCGCAGAGACACGTGTTGCGGATAAGCAGCGATGCAAGTACAGTACTGCAGATGCGCTACAAATGAAGGCGTCAAGGTGCGCAGAGACACGTGTTGCGGATAAGCAGCGATGCAAGTACAGTACTGCAGATGCGCTACAAATGAAGGCGTCAAGGTGCGCAGAGACACGTGTTGCGGATAAGCAGCGATGCAAGTACAGTACTGCACATGTGCTACAAGTGAAACTCTTCGGTTTGCAGATGGGGAAGCTTTGATGTTCTGTTCAAATTGCAAAGTCAAGTGAAGGCGTCAAGGTGCGCAGAGACACGTGTTGCGGATAAGCAGCGATGCAAGTACAGTACTGCACATGTGCTACAAGTGAAACTCTTCGGTTTGCAGATGGGGAAGCTTTGATGTTCAGTTCAAATTGCAAAGTCAAGTGAAGGCGTCAAGGTGCGCAGAGACACGTGTTGCGGATAAGCAGCGATGCAAGTACAGTACTGTACTACAATTTATTTACAGCGTGTACAAACTTGTTTATTGTTATATATTTAAATTTTAATTGGCACCATGCACTAGTGATACAATAGACAATGGCCCATTACGCGGCGGGAAAAGGACAATGGCCAATATTTCTCCACGAAGAGGTTAGCTTGATACACACCCACTTTCCTTCCTGTCCTACCCTAACTTGCTGAATTCTGTTCGCTACCTCGCGTCAGGTGTATCTGCAAGGTACTTCCTGTATTCATCCCAGTTCAGGACCCGTTGAAAACTGAATTTCTTTTAATGCACGTTTTATAAATTAAACTATTTCGTAACTCATATTTTAAAATTGCATTCGTGTTTGAAATCCCTTATTGTACGGGTGCAAACTTGCGTATTGTTTTAAAGTGGAACTCAGTAGGTATTTAATTACGACACGGTGGCCTTGAACAAGTATTAACTTCTTACGTGTAAAACAAACATTAAAATAAATGTACTAAACTGCAAACATGTTTGATCGTATTACTTAATGGAATCTGAAAAATTAAAATATTAATTTATGCATATTTACGTCGCCATTAAAACAATAAAGTTTTAAACATTTAATTTTTCACGGTTTTAAGTGGTTGCCACATTGAAACAGATATTCGAATAACGAAATGTTCGTTTACGTGACTTCAGTTATTGGAAAATAACCTGCACAAGACAGCTGCGTGCATCGTTCTCACTACATTGTACTACTTGCGCAATAAGACCTCGCGTGGTAATTCTATACGTTATACGTCGGTTAGAATACCCGAGACGTAGACGGGAAGTACGGACCCCGTTCCGCCCAAGACTGATGAAATTACGGATTACTGTGAAATAAAAATAAAACCGTTTCGGAAAGACGAACGGGAGGAGTCACTTTCCCCTTCAGTAAATAGTTTGAAGATCTCTACTATTCAGTCTCCGCATCTCCGCATCTCCGCCCGCCTCGCCGTTACCATGGCAACGTCAAATCCAGTTCCTCCGTTTCAAATCCTGCGTTTTTTGTGTGTCCTCTCGGTGAAAATCCATTTCTTACTAAAACATCATTAGCGGTAAGTAATTAAACCCAACTGGGCAGATTGTTGTTGAGGTACGGTATGAAAATTAAAATTTTCGTTATTGAACTAAAAATAAAAATCACTTGCCACGTTTTCTCTTACTCTTTTATCTAAAATACGACAATTTTTTTCGAAGACACTACAAATTAACATGCTAGTTTTTAACAACAAAACCTAAAATTTATTACAGCCTATCAGCTGTTCAATGAAATCAGCTGATAGTTACGAATTTATATAAAACAACCGATCTTTTGGTATAAGTATCAAAATTAAATTAACGATTCATTTCATATACTTAAATCTGTCAAACTTCTTCGTAGCGCCCCTAGTGTAGTGGTTATCGCGTCGATCCCGGACGGAAACAGTACTTTAATTATAATTAATTTAATATGATACCAGCGACTGGTAATATATACTGTTTTATATCAATATAAAAATGTTCCTCGCATCACGCGTCCCGCGAATTCCAACATCAAAACCAGCCCTAAAGCGTGACATTTAGCAATAGACTATTATACGCAAAGGTTCCTTCAACATAAGCCTGAGCGTTCTAGCATATATGAGAAATTTAACAGTGTTTAATCTGTGTTTTTTTTTTTTTACTTATGAATCATTTAACTTTACAAGGGAATGTCTGTCCACTTAAAGGCGACACAATGTTATCTCCAAATTTTTTTCAAATACCAAAATCTGTCAACATTATCCTTCGATTACCGATAACGTGTGTTAGTTTTCATTTAAGCTGATATGAGATTGATACTGTAGTTTCACCTAAATCGGTCGAGAAGTGACAAAACTAACTTTAATTAAAACCTAAAAAACAGAGGAAACAATATGCTCACAGGCACTGCACGCCTGTTTATTAAATATCGGCGGGTGTAATTTTGTTTAAATTGGAGAGTTATGGATGTTAAACAAATAATTCGGTCAAACAATTTCATAAAAACTTAAAAAATTGGAGTAAAATCTGACGAAATCAGAAAGATTTTTCGGCTTTTTGTGGGGACACGGTGGTCGATGTGACAAATCACCGGTCAGTCTGCTGCGTCTCTCTGAACCGCCAACTTGGCATAAAATATGGACGTTAAGAAAAACAAATTTTGTTGATAGTCATATCTTCCGAAACGTACGTTTTAATGAAATATTGCAGGTGGGAAAGTTTGTGCAATCCGTTATTCTTTGGTAACATCGCGAATTACTTTTACGCACGGAACATTGCTAGAAGATCTCCTTTACTTACGATTAATAAGGCAGTGCATGAAACTGCCATTTTAACAGCTCCGCCGCTTTAACACGTACGACGTGAAAACTACAAAAAAATCCAATAATCGATTTTGAAAAGATGGCGGACAGTGAGGTGGATATAAAACAATCAATCACTCACCTGTCGTGATAGGCCAGCTGGGTTGTCGACTATTTTGATTGGCTGCATCACCTGTGAACAAACAAACATTGAATTGTTATTCTAAAAGAGCAAACGCGCATTTGAATTCCGCACTAACTGTAGGCCATGACCGATTCTGAAACTACACAATCTTCGCCTGTTCAGAATAGATCAAAATAAACTACGGCTTTTGTTTAATATTCACTAAAACCTTTTCTGCTGCTTCTAGCAACAATGTACGAAATGAATAAAACATGGAAAAGGTAAAACGCTGTCTACATGCGCCAGGCACATTATTCCCGTCGGGTTTTTTTATTTGCCTGAATAGCATTTACAACATTTAATGTAAACTTGCAACGCTGAATGTAAACAAACACAGAGTTTTATAATTATCTGTACTACATTTTAATGTTTCGAATGCGTATTACTTTTCTGGCAGAATTTCCACCTTTAAAATGGAGATTTGCAAAAAACCGGTTTCGTTATTTCTTATACAGACAATGGTCACGTGATAACAACAGTCAAATCTTTAGAAATGTTCGCCAAGTACAATACGAGTATTTTATACAAGCTGTTCCAGTCTGTTCTGAGAAGAAAATCCCTTTTACCACTACTGTGGGCCTGCTGCAATTTTTAATCATTTTTTTAGTGGCAGACAGTAAAAAGTATGTTTTAAAATTTAATGTGAAACATAAATAGTGCTTTTGAATCTTATCGCTAACACAGAGAGCGCGTATCTTGTCATAAGATTTAAACTTTTTAAAATAAAATAATTTGTATTCTCAGTCGGTAACATTAGGAAAACAAGCGATAGAGCATTTCTTTTCCGGACAGAAATATATCGATTTAAATTAATAGACTACATATATTAACAAATTTGCAACAAATACACACACACGAGGTGTCTTCAGAAAGTAACGAGAATTTTAATTTTTTGAACAAAATATTTATTTATTCTTCTACATTGATGCTGTCGCCTTCAAAGTAGTCCCCATTGGAGATTATGCACTTTTGCCAGCGTTTCTTCCAATCCTCGAAACACTTCTCGAACTCGTTCTTTGATATAGCCTTTAGTTCTTTCAGGGATGCGCTTTTAATGTCATCCACGGCTGTAAAACGACGGCCCTTTAAGGTTCTCTTTATTTTTGTAAATAGGAAAAAGTCACACGGAGCCATGTCTGGCGAATATGGAGGCTGGTGTCGTTACAGTACTGTTTTTGGCAAAAAATTCACGAACAAGCAATGAAGTGTGAGCTGGTGCTTTATCGTGGTGCAAAAGCCATGAATTGTTTTTCCACAGATGGGGCGTTTTTTCCGGATTGTTTCACGCAAACGGCGTTGAACTTGTAGGTAGTACTCCTTATTGACCGTTTCACCTGGTGGCAGGAATTCATGAAGCACTATGCCATTAATATTGAAGAACACAGTGAGCATAACCTTCACGTTCGACCGCACATGTCGAGCATTTTTCGGTCTTGGCGAGCCAGAATGCCTCCATTGGGATGATTGAGCCTTAGTTTCGACGTCATATCCGTAAACCCGTGTTTCGTCACCTGTTATAATACGTTTCAGTAATTCTACTTAGTTGTTGACTTCATTTAGTGACTCTTGAGCAACTTCCATTCGCCGCTGTTTTTGTTCAAAATTCAACAATTTTGAAACAATTTGCTGCCACGCGTTTCATACAGAAAACATTGGAAACAATATGATGACATAATCTAATCGATACGCCAACATCATCAGCGACCTCTCTAATTGTTATTATGCGATTGTTCATAACCATTTCTTTCACTTTCCACGTTTTCATCGGTTGTTGATGTGCTGGGGCGTCCAGGGCGTACGTCGTCTTCAACGTCTTCACGGCCTTCTTGGAAACGCTTATACCACTCGTAAACTCTTGCTTTGCTCATAGCAGACCCACCATCGGCCTTTGTTAACATTTCACATACTTTGTTACACTTTATTCAGTTTTTTACGCAAAATTTGATAAAAATTCTTTGATCCATTTCTTTTAACAAATGAAAATCGCCGAGCTCATAATAACACGTCTAACCTTAGTAGCTGTCACTGACAAAGTCAACAATGAAAACAGCTGAAAGTTTTATCATACTTCAAGGGCATGTATACCAACACAATAAAAAAAATGTTCGATAATCGGACTCTCCAAGCCCGCGAAATTTAAAAATTCTCATTACTTTTGTTCAAAGATATATATATACACACGTGTGTATATATATATATATATATATATATATATATATATATATACACGACACATCTCCGAACAGTCCTCAAGTGCAAAGCAAGAGTTGCTTATCTTGGTTGTTTAATTCGCACGTCAAAATTCAAGTTTTGACAGTTATTACCTGGGCCTAAACGTTTTATCACTTTATTTTAACAGCTAACTTTAACACGAGAAGTTTACAATGAAATTACCGAAGCTCTAACTTTCTCAAACAAAGGTCGAAACTGGCAAACACATAAAGGAGGCCGCGCATGCGCATGCGCCTGTACGTATTTGTATTTACCTTTGCTCACGATTAGATTTTACCGTAAGACGCTTTTAGTGCCGAAAACAAAAGCTTGTATTTATGACAAGCACAACGCTGCGTTGAGCTGTGCAGTGAGGGTGTGTTCCCGCTTTGTAGAAATATTGACGTTCAAACACTTTTATAAAAGCACTTTGGGGCGGGACCACTGTTTACTTTTGATCAAAGCGACCGCCACGTCTTCCAGATAGCTTCGTCGCAACAAGGGTGTCATAAAGGGGGAGGTGAAATAAGGGCTCGTGATCATATTTTATCTTTGTTGTGGACAGTTGACGGCGTCCACGAAAGGTTTCTATTTATTGGACATCGAAACCTTTTGGAACGCGCGTTCTCCGGTATGATTGGATTTTTTATTGTACCCGCGCGAACAATACGGACGCACACTTCGAACTAATAGCCTATCAGAATTACTGAAGGGCTATTTATAGTTTATTCTGTAGACATCCCAAACGAAAATTACTATCAATGAAAATGCTTTACTTTTCGACTTAAGCAAACTAGTAATCCTATTGGCACTTTAGTAGTCCCATTGGCACTTTAGTAGTCCCATTGGCACTTTTTTAAACTATTTTAAAATAATCTACGAAAACATCTGGCCAGTCATTGTTTGTATATTCATTAGCCAACTATATACGCTACTAAAAATGCTTATGCAGACAAAACTCGAACCAAAGCCAAGCCTCGAACCGAGGCGGTCGCCTAGTGGATGGCTTTCACCCCGAGGACCCGGGTTCGATTCCCGGCCAAGGCTTGGCATTTTCATACGCTATAAAATCACCCCATCGTCTGCATTAACCCAAGTGTGCACAATAGCCGGACGTTAAAAAAAAAAAAATCGAACCGAAGCCGCCTCGGTGGCCTAGTGGATAGCGTCCTAGGCTTTCACCCCGAGGACCCGGGTTCGATTCCCGGCCAAGGCTTGGCATTTTCGTACGCTATAAATCATCCCATCGTCTGCATTAGCCCAAGTGTGCACAATAGCCGGACGTTAAAAAAAAAAAAAAAAAATCGAACCGAAGCCGCCTCGGTGGTCTAGTTGATAGTGTACTAGGCTTTCACCCCGAGGACTCGGGTTCGATTCCCGGCCAAGGCTTGGCATTTTCATACGCTATAGGCTAAATCATCCCATCGTCTGCATTAGCCCAAGTGTGCACAATAGCCGGACGTTAAACAAAAAAAAAAAAAAAAAAAAAATCGAACCGAAGCCGTCTCGGTGGCCTAGTGGATAGCGTACTGGGCTTTCACCCCGAGGACCCGGGTTCGAGGATTCGCGGCCAAGGCTTGGCATTTTCATACGCTATAAAATCATCCCACCGTCTGCATTAGCCCAAGTGTGCACAATAGCCGGACGTTAAACACAAAAAAACGCGTTTTTAATTCCGAACTTGTAAACACACAGCACATTTCTAAAGCGAAAACAACGTAGTTGCCGGTAATTATGTACGAACAAATAAAGACCCGCCGGCAATACTGGCGAGGTGCAACCCGTGTCGTTTAAATACGTCATGCATACATGAATCGCGAACACCTGTTTATTATACGTTACACTGTATCGCACGAAACGGACAAAATGGCTGCCCGTATATTTCCAGCCCCATACCACTCCCGACAAAGTAAACAAATCGCGAGACCTTTCCGCACACGCTCTCCGTCTACCGAGTACAAAGGCGGTCTTTCAGTTGGGCCGCCAGGAAGTGGATTAGGAAGGACGATGAAAGAACGCGGCCAAATCGACTTGGCGATAGCGGATGGAAGATACGATAGTTTAATTGCTTATTGGCCTGCGTCTCGCGTCTGTATATTCTAAACAAACACACTTAGATAAAAACTTGCGTTGCTTACAAACAGTGTGCAAACACTTTTCGGCTCACGTTATTGAAACACAAAATTAATTAGACTAATTAATACACAGATAGATAAACACACTATCAAGATAAGCCTCCAAATCAATCTTTAAATTAAATTCACGTGAACGCATATTAGAAAAGTTTTCTTTTCAAATTAATAAAAAAATTTCCAACCAGTAAATATCTTATACAGTACATTTGCTTTGGCGCTCTAAAATAATGTACTTACCGTTTAGACGCTTTAGTGTTTTCTAGATCTAAATTATTACTATTTTACTCACGAACTTAGGCCTATTAATAGCCAGTACCATATAGGCTATTAGTTTTGTTCACAGTATGCTTTAATAACGGTGCCACCTCGGTGGCCTAGTTGATAGCGTACTGGGCTTTCATCCCGAGGACTCGGGTTCGATTCCCGGCCAGGGCTTGGCATTTTCATACGCTGTAAATCATCCCATCGTTTGCATTAGCCCAAGTGTGCACAATAGTCGGACGTTAAACACCAAACAAAAAAAAACTTTAATAAAGGTAATTAATTTTATTCTACTAATTAACACAAAACTTTCATAAAAATCATTTAATCTCGAAAGAGATAAGGATTAAGTGATAAAAATGTTTCAAGCCATTACCGCCAGAGCCCAGCGCCTACTTTCCTTTAATGGCAGATTCAGACGGACACTTTAATTGCCCTAATCACACGGCCATTATATTCCAATCAAAGTCATTTCAGTGAAAGTGGTGACACGGGCGAGCGAAGTGAACGACCACATCGTCTGCTCAAGGTCACACGAGCGTCGCTGTTAAAACTAATCACTGTAAGTTGAACGAGAAGAGTGGTCTTGTTTTGCTTAAATATTTAGAAATATTCTTGTTTTTGCATGCAACGTCTTCTCGAGGCACAGAGCATTGATGCAAGTTGATTTTATCAACATTTCAACTTGTTTTTATTTAAATCCGACGTTCATGTGAAGTAATAATGTAAGAACTGGTCTTATTTTAAAAATTTTACTTCAAATAAAAATATATTACGATCATTCAAATCAAATAAGACGTCAATTACACACAACTTGATGTGTTTAGGATGCGCGGTAGACTGTAAGTTGTTTGGCTTGATGGAAGTCACTCTTGTGCCAGTCTGCCAACTACTCCCCTCCTCTCGCACTTTGGCACTTAAAAGAAGAAATAGTATACCTCACTGTAAACACTGGTGTCAAATCATAAAGTTACACGTTTAGAATTACTTTACTCTTAAAAAAACTTAAAACTACTTATTTTACATTGTCTTCGGATTTTTCTTGTAAAATAGTTTCATTCTATTAAAAGTTGTCCGAATGGTTTTTTACACGTAAAGAATTACTTCAATTATGGCTCTTAAAAAAAATACTTGAAAAGAATTGTTTTATATCCTTCGGAAAAGAAAGCAATATCCTTCGGACCTTTTTTCTTGTAAAATAGTTTCATTTTACTAAAAAATTGTTTCAATGGTTTTTTTACACCTAAAGAATTACTTCAATTATGGCTCTTAAAAAAAAAGACTTGAAACGAATTGTTTTATATATCCCTTCGTACCTTTTTTTTTGTAAAATAGTTTCATTCTACTAAAAAATTGTCCGAAAGGTTTTTTTACACCTAAAGAATTACTTCAATTATGGCCTTAAAAAAAGACTTGAATCGAAATGTTTTATATATCCTTCGGACCTTTTTTCTTTTAAAATAGTTTCATTCTATTAAAAAATTGTCCGAATGGTTTTTTTACACCTAAAGAATTACTTCAATTATGGCTCTTAAAAAAAGACTTGAAACAAGTTGTTTTATATATCCTTTGGACCTTTTTTCTTGTAAAATAGTTTCATTCTACTAAAAATTGTCCGAATGGTTTTTTTACACCTGAAGAATTACTTCAATTATGGCTCTTAAAAAAAGACTTGAAACGAATTGTTTTATATATCCTTCGGACCTTTTTTCTTGTAAAATAGTTTCATTCTACTAAAAATTGTCCGAATGGTTTTTTTACACCTGAAGAATTACTTTTCAATTATGACTCTTAAAAAACGTGAAACGAATTGTTATATGTATCCTTCGGACCTTTTATCTTGTAAAATAGTTTCATTTTACTAAAAAATTGTCCGAATGGTTTTTTACACCTGAAGAATTACTTCAATTATGACTCTTAAAAAAAAAGACTTGAAACGAAATGTTTTATGTATCCTTCGGACCTTTTTTCTTGTAAAATAGTTTCATTCTACTAAAAAATTGTCCGAATGGTTTTTTTACACCTAAAGAATTACTTTTCAATTATGGCTCTTAAATAAAACGTGAAACGAAATGTTTTATATATCCTTCCGACCTTTTTTCTTGTAAAATAGTTTCATTCTATTAAAAATTGTCCGAATGGTTTTTTTACACCTAAAGAATTACTTTTCAATTATGGTTCTTAAAAAAAGACTTGAAACGAGTTGTTTTAAATCGCCTTCCGAACTTTTTTCTTGTAAAATTATTAAAATTTGAATCAAACTATTTTTTATATATAGGGCCTAATTACTCTTAGAACACCTATCATATATTATGTTTAGGTCAAGCGATACCTTTGTCCAATTAAGAAAGTACGCTGCCCTAATGGCCACTTTATGTTTTTATGTCTACAAATACTCTAAAAAGAATACAGTATTTTCACTTAATGCCATACAAGGCGCGTTCCATCAAAATGCTGAACGTCTACAAATTGTGCTTAGTCTATAAACACATCGGACACCAGGTTGCGCTAGTAGTGCACACTTTACGACCGACACGTTTTCTTCAACATGTGCAATGTAGTCAAATTTATTAAATGCGCTTCCCGTGTCAGTCATAAGGTATGTGCACATGGCCTGGCAGCCAAGCTTTACTGTTACCGCTTGCTTCGGGACTGGAATATTATCTTTCTCTTATCTGTGGCCTGGTTTCGTATCAAGGAACGGCCATGCCCTTTGACGGAATGTTTCGGGAGAATCAATTTTTATTATGATTTTAGTATACAATTTGCCTCGTAATAACAAATGAGAAAAAGTACAAACCGGGCAATGGAAAATATTGAAGAACAATTACTAAAACTAGGCTTTTCGAGATGTCAGCTGATTTTCTCGATTTTACTAAAGAACGAAAAGGCTGAAAACGAGAACTGAGTTGCAGACGATTTGGAAATGCGACTTAAGTTAGTTGTAGTAACAAAAATTAACAGTACAAGTAACCGAATCCATCCCGCCGAATTAATTAGCCTATACGAGATGAAAGGCTTCCATTTTATTACGCGTACAGATCAGCTCGTGATTACTGGCACCGCTAAACCCCGTTAGCCCTACAGTAAACCACTGATCTGGATAATTTAGGACGACTTAGAAAAGTTAGCCAGTTACTTAATCCATACCGATAACATGAGAAAGGATAGCATAACAATAAACATAAATCCAATAACATAACTTACATCCCGATCGGTTTCCGTGTTTTTGCAAAACCGTTTAATCCAAAAATTAGAATACAGTTTATTTACAGTAAATTGAATTTGTCAGTACAAACTGTCTTTAGTACGAGGGGTTTATTGCTACCCTTAGTAGTAAAAAATATGGTTTTCCCTATAGAAATGTTGTAATAACAGAACTACAAATCACTGACACTATGCTTATGGGCAGAACAGCCGAAACTATAACAAGAAGCAACGGTTCCAAGGCAAAGTCAAATCCAAGCGAACGATCCAAATCTCTGACGAAGAAAGAAAAGCAAGATCACAACGAATGAAGCAATACTGGACTACGAGGAAGGCATAGAACATTGAAAAGTGATTGATTTAGTGTATCCCAAAGTTGAGTGAAACAAATAAAGAAGAAGAAATGTTAGCCTATAGTCTCCGGGAGAAATATCAGTTCGGCTGCGGGCTGGCGAGGCACTATATCGGTCCGGAATATCGGAAGAAGGTATTCACTTGTTTATAGTTGACCGGATTCCTCATAATTCCTCCCGAGCAAGTTGTAGTGTCTTGTACAGTTATTCCGGGTGTTGGTAGGCTGTGTGTAGTTGTTCTGCAGTGGGTGATCCTCCTCGATGTTCTGACGACCTGTATTTATACTCGAAATTTCTCCGAATTCAATTATTAAAACTAGAGAAAGAAAGACGAGAGGTGTAAAGCCTGGGCAGAAGTGTACTAATCTAGCGTAGTAAAGACTCGAGATACGCGTGCACCAATCGGAAGTGAGTATTGGTTGACCAGAGTGAAGCAGGTTTCGCAGGCTTAGGTTGTTTCAAGCCGGAAGAGAAGTACGGCGATTTTTAACATGGTTGTTTAGGTACTAAGGCGGAACTAGGCTGTGTAACTCATTTCCTATGATGTTTATGCGATGCCAGAGAAGACAAGTTCTAAAAGCTTTTGTATTTTTTTAAAGGAAGAAAACGCGTTTTGGATAATTAAATATTTTAATAATTACAATACTACGTAACGTAGTCTTATCATATGTGATCCAATACGTATATTAGCTTCGGCACTTTGATTTTATCTGCACCCTCGACTGCGAAAAAGACAGTTGAAGTAGGAGTTGGCAGTTACATTTTTGTTTGTGTTTAACGTCCGACTATTGTGCACACTTGGGCTAATGCAGACGATGGGATGATTTATAGCGTATGAAAATGCCAAGCCCCCGCCGGGAATCGAACCCGGGTTCTCGGGGGAAAGCCTAGTACGCTATCCACTAGGCCACCGAGGCGGCTCATTCCACTACGACGAACACCTATTACTGTAGTGGCAATTTTCACCCTGTGTTTATACGAAGGTAAAGAATTATATTTGGACCTAAAAGTACTTTTGAATACTTTACAGTACTTTTGATTATTTAAAAAAATACTTCCATTATTAGGGCCTATAGCAGGAATACGTTTTGAGATGTAGCAGTTTTTTCAACAAGTTTAATAAACATACTATACTTCGTTTTACCAATTTTTTTATTACAATTAATTCTAAAATAAACGCACCAGAATCCAGTCAATGTCCTCACCGCCTGTCCTACACACACACACACACACACACGGAAAGTAAGGAGGGAGGAAGGGTAGGCACATTCGTGTCAGCTGGAGTCCTTGTGTTTATGTTCCACTGTTTCTGAAAGTATACACATTACACTGCACAGTACAGCATTAACACTTAACAGCATGAGTCGACTGTTAACAGCGTGAACAGCAACAGCCCGCTCTCTGCAGAAAGCCACTTTACGTAATGGCCTGGCTTGGACAAAAACCAACTTCAACTTGTTCCCATTGTCTCCGCCCTCTCTCGTAATGTGCTTCTAAACTTGTCGAATGTTTTTTTTTCTTTCAAAATTAAATGTGCTGTTCGAAAAACCTTCCCTAATTCAAGCCGAAGTAAACTAATAAGCTGTATTTAATATCTAAAAAGTAAAATACAGGCCTACCGCTTGTTCGACATTATAAACGTGGCACGCAGCTGCGACGAGAAATTAATAACAAAAAAGTAACAACACTGAATAAACTTTAAAAGACACACGAAAGTTTTTTTAGTGTGTTCTCTAAAGGTTGTTTTTCTTAACGTCCATACTTTGAAACAGTTAGACTAATGAGGACGAGGGATGGGGGTTCAGAGACACAGCAGACCGACCGTTGCTTTAGCTACATCAACCACCGAGTCCACTATTTTTTAATGAAACTGTAAAGCTAAAAAAGTAAATTATGCAATTTTAACGATGAATAAGACGATGACATTTCCAAATTTGTGTTAGATAAACTATTAAGATGTTTTATATCGTTTGAATAGCTAGAATTTAATTTTTTTTTTTTTTTTTGGTGTTTAACGTCCGACTATTGTGCACACTTGGGCTAATGCAGACAATGGGATGATTTATAGCGTATGAAAATGCGCAACAGTGGTCACTCTTAAGTCCCTGTGCAGATCGTGATTACGAACATACCATGGTGCATCAGCTATCTCCAGATTTTATTTTGGAAACGCTGAATAATTTGTCTGTTAGCATTTCTAGTACATCCCCTTAAATGTACGCCATATATACATATGTATTTCAGCACTTGTTTGTGCAGGGATAACTCGGACTTTCTGCCCAACAGCCAATATATCTTTCTTAACCTGATGTTCGGTTCTTCGTTTTTACCTTTAACATGCTCTTCTCATCTTAGTCATGCCCAAATATTTTAAACTTTAAATAATTGCATTTTTTTTTTTTTTTTTTTTTTTTTTTTTGGTGTTTAACGTCCGATTATTGTGCACACTTGGGCTAATGCAGACGATGGGATGATTTATAGCGTATGAAAATGCCAAGCCTTGGCCGGGAATCGAACCCGGGTCCTCGGGGTGAAAGCCCAGTACGCTACCAACTAGGCCACCGAGGCGGCTACGCTGTAACAGCATATAAACAAACAAAGAAACAGAGCGCCAAAGACTCATTCATCACAAAGTCTAAAGTGTTGAGCCATTTATCAAATTAACTAAAATTGCTACAGAAAAACTCGCCAATTAATACAACAAAGAATGCAAACAACACGTTTTTTTCAAATACAAAAACACTTGTTACAACTAGACAGGTCAAAAATAAAAACAACGCGATAACCTCAAACACTTTCTTCACGTATTTTTTTGTGTATTTAAAAATGTAGACTATTAATGACTTGTTCAACAATTAATTAAAAATTCATTCGAACTAAGAAACATTCTTTCCTTCATCCTCCATTTAATCAGAACAATTTAATTTTAAAAGTACTGTATAACTTGGCGAATCCATTGTTGACATGCAAAATATTATATCGCCACTGCCTTCTGACACAACAATCGATCTACTTTTTACGCAGCGTTTTCAATTATTTACTACACAAAACAGTTATCGTCATGCAATCGTTTCATCATATAAATTTAATGGCGTTATGACGGAGCTAATTAATTAATTGTAAAGTAGTTTAAAGAATAAATAACTGCACGAGTGTTGAATGAAGACATAAAGGGGAATGGAATGATATTAGCATGTCGGACAATGCAGAGCGTGAACCGACTCCGTAAGACTGTCTGTCTGTCTAAAGGAAATGACGTCATGGAGTGCCGTCCTACTTGTCTTGTTCTTCATTCATCCTCCGCTGCCCCCACCCCACCCCGCTATTATTTATCCTTTCCTTTCCATCACGACCTCTACACCTCCTGTGGCAAGCTCTTACATAAAAGATCAGTTCGACAAAAATATATTTGACTATTTTTAGACTTATAATGACGAGCATAACAATATATGTTTGTGAAGCAAGGACTTAAGATATAACGGCCAGGATATGGTTGGTACATACCCTAAGTAGTGGGGACTACCATACTGGCAACTATAGGCCTATATACTGTACCTACATAACACAGACAGGACTTTGTTTTTGAACTAAATAAATTGTTTTTTTATCCTTCAGGGGCGTTTTCTGGAACCATCTCCTAGTCCCTGTTAACACGATAACTCTCAATAAAACGACACTGGGGGTCCGCCATTGGGATGTGCAACACCTTAAAATAATTAAAACTATTTCGACACGAGGCTGTTCCGACCAACAAATCTTCATAATTTATTTTCAAGTTACAATACAAATACAGACACCTAACCTAACCTCTGTCACGTTTACTTAGTATTTTCAATGAATAATGAAAATTTAAAATAGTAATGTTTGCCAATTTAAACACTAGTTACAAAATTACGAATTCTTAAAAATTTCAACCGGTCACCATTTTAAGGAACATTAGACTGCGCAGTACTGTATATTCTTAATTATATATATATATATATATATATATATATATATATATATATGCACTATTATTCTTTTATTCTTCTTCTTTTCGTTTCACCCTCTTTGGGGTACGCTGAATTAATCATTTCTTGCGCGCTGCACTCTTCTTTGTTCCCAGTAGCTCTTCATTCTTTCTGATCTTTTCCTCTACTCTTCTGAAATGATAGGTTTAGGTTTTATTTTGGTTTTATCTTGGAATCTTATTCTTTCGTCTTTGGTAATTATCTTAGCAGTTTGGTCAAGCAGTGAATTTTCTGTAATTTTTAATTCTATTAGGTCTTTTTCAATTTCTTTAAACCAGTTCGGTTTTGTTTTACGATTATGGAAAAAATCAAACACTTGTTTCGTTAATCTATTAGAATTCATTCTAAGAAGATGGCCGTACAAATTTATTCTCCTTTTTCTCATAGTATCTGACAGTTTTTCAATTTTCTTGTAGAGAGCTTCATTTCTTATATATACTACCTTATTATCCTGAAATTTTGTTCCTACAATTTTTCTTAAGATTTTCCTTTCCGTTATTTCAAGCTTTTCTATCTGGCCTATGCGATTCATGGTTAATGTTTCTGCTGCGTACAGTACTTCCGGCTTGATCACTGTTTTATAATGTTTAATTTTGGACCCCCATGAAAGGGATTTCTTATTGTATGTTTCTTTCGTCAATTGGAAGGCCAATTCAAGTTTGTTTCTCCTGGATTCCATTGCCTTGCCCTCATCTGCATTCCAACTAATCCATTCACCAAGATATTTGAACTCTTTTACAATTTCTATTTTCTGTTCTTGAATTTTAAGGTATTTATTTGGGTATTTGTTGTTTGTCATGATTTTGGTCTTTTCAAAAGATATGTTTAGACCTATTTTAGCTGCTTGTTTCTTTAATTCAAGAATCTGCTCCCTTGCTTCCTCCATTGTGTCAGCAAACAAGGCCATATCATCTGCAAATGCAATACAACTAATTCTGAGATTCTTCTTTTTGTAACCATTCTTTTATTCTATTATACTAGAATAATATATATATATATATATATATATATATATATATATATATATATTATTAATAGTATTAATATATATATATATATATATATATATATATATATATATATATATATATATATATATAGAGAGAGAGAGAGAGAGAGAGAGAGAGAGAGAGGGAGAGAGAGCGCTACACGACAGCACTCTGCCAATTTTTAACCGGTAACCGTAGTATTTACGAAAAATATTACTATACCAACTTTTTTTGAAAATTTTATGCTCTTTCCCACAAAACGGTCAAAATTATACCGTTAAAGTTTGCCGTTCAGCCGTTATTATATGAAATAACCAACAACTACGCACTCAACGGGTGAATCAGAGCTCGCTATCTTGAAACGGAAGTGAATGGTAAAAAATTTACATATACGTCGTTCGGAGCTTCATACAGGTTATTTCCACACGAAATTTTAAAACAATCGGTCAATGCGTTTGGCCGAAACTTCAAAAAATCGAGTTGAAACATAGACATCGCTTCGCTCGGGCCAGTAAGTCAGGGATGGCAAGGAACACATTCGAACCTTGTACAATTTGAGACTTACTACCTTACCGACTGAACTATGAGCGTTTTCCTATAGGCCTATACATTACCGCGAGTCTTAACGACACCCTAAAAAAGTGATCTAGAGATTAGGATCTATTTTCCAAAGGACATACGCTAATAAAAAAGTAATGAAAAAGGTATTTAACATAGATTTACAAAAACAATAGCGTCTAACGATAACTTAAAGTAGCACACTGATAGGCTACTTGTAGTAACTTGTACGGGACCACAGTAATAGTTAGTCAGGTCATAGTACACAGTCTGCGTCCAGTATAATTAAAATTTTCCGAAATACGTCATTAGTGTAGGTTTCGGTTGATGGATGGTCTACACTCTAATTGACGTGGACTGTACCGTAATTACCGGCGAGTCTAAGTGATCCGGAGGCCTTCCAACCGAGCCATGAACTGGATTCGAGTTGTCAAAATGTTTTCCAGGACAGCCAATCTTTCAATCGATATATCGTTGTCGATGAACGGTCTTGTGAATATATACTCCAAGGCCACTTGACTACAAGTTGGAATATTGTGGAACTTTATTAAACCAAGTAAAAAGGCAAGCGTTACAATTTAAATAATTATTAGATTAAAGAAGATAAACATACATTATAACAATATTCAGTGACAGGTACGTGTGATGAAAATTCACTGACAAAAATATTTTAATTCAAAAATCTAAGTTGGCAGGCCTGCACAGTTTTAGTTTTAAAATCGAAGTAACCAAATTCCATTGTTAGCGTGTTCAGCATGCAAATACACTGTGAACAAACAAGATTGTTCAATAGTCATTGTATGCCAACGGACTCTTGAATTATGTTAGAGTAAAATAACTTGTTTAACTGCGGCAGATCTGTTATGGTTTGTGAATTTTAAAATGACGGTAACTAAAAATAGTTTTTTTATAAATATGGTTTTAGACCCGCAGTATCCTTCAAGACCGGTAAACATTAATCTTCAAAAGTATTTCATTTTTGAATGTTTAACATATTCAATAACATTTCAAGGTTTTATTGATATATATATATATATATATATATATATATATATATATATATATATGTGTGTGTGTGTGTGTGTGTGTGTGTGTGTGTGTGTGTGTGTGTGTGTGTGTGTGTGTGTGTGTGTGTGTGCGCGCGCGCGCGCGCGTACCATATGATTCATGTCTCATAGGTTCATTTATATGAAGACTACCACTAAAATAATACGAACAAATATTAAATAATTTTACACATTCTGAACATAACACTTCTTTTCTCATATTACGTAGCAGTTCTTTTCAGATACTGAATGCCTCTTCTTTGAACATGTTTTTCCTAGTCAACGTGTTACCTCATTTGTATTAAACATTTCACCTCCTACACTTCTTTTCTCCTAATAAACATTCTTCTCTTTTTCTCACATCAAGTATCAGTCCTTTCCAACTATTGAATACATCTTCTCTTTCCTTACTGAACATGTTTTTTTCCTAGTCAACGTGTTACCTCATTTGTATTAAACATTTCACCTCCTACACTTCTTTTCTCCTAATAAACATTCTTCTCCTTTTCTCACATCAAGTATCAGTCCTTTCAAACTATTGAATACATCTTCTCTTTCCTTACTGAACATGTTTTTTCCTAGTCAACGTGTTACCTCATTTATATTAAACATTTCACCTCCTACACTTCTTTTCTCCTAATAAACATTCTTCTCCTTTTCTCACATCAAGTAGCCTATCAGTCCTTTCCAACTATTGAATACATCTTCTCTTTCCTTACTGAACACGTTTTTTTTCCTAGTCAACGTGTTGCCTCATTTTTATTAAACATTTCACCTCTTACACTTCTTTTCTCCTAATAAACATTCTTCTCCTTTTCTCACATCAAGTAGCGTATCAGTCCTTTCCAACTATTGAATACATCTTCTCTTTCCTTACTGAACATGTTTTTTCCTAGTCAACGTGTTAATTAAACATTTCATCTCCTACACTTCTTTTCTCCTAATAAACATTCTTCTCCTTTTCTCACATCAAGTACCAGTTCTTTCCAACTATTGAATACCTCTTCCCTTTCCTTATTGAACACGTCTTTTTCCTAGTCAACGTGTTACCTCATTTTTATTCAACATCTCACCCCTACACTTCTTTTCTCCTAATGAACATTTCTCCTCTTCTCAAATTCGATATTAGTCCTTCTCAACTATTGAAGTCCTTACCTTCTACTCAGCACCTCTCTTCTATTCATCACCTCCCGTTTTATATTTCGTCGGTCTTTTTATCACCTACTGAAGAAATGCTACAGCAGTCGACAACCCAGGAAGGACTCTCCTTAGCAAGATAGTTCTTTTTATTTACAGTCATTAACTACTGAATATATCTTCTTTCTTTCGCCGGCACTACAGTCCGAGGTGGACTTTGGCATACAATTCGTTCCATGCATCCCGATCCAGCGCCAGCTGCTTGCTTCCATTCAGTTATTTCAATCCTTGCCAAATCCTCCTCCAGATCATCCGGCCATCGTCACCTAGGGCGTCCCCCCAACAGGTACTCTCCCATTATTTTCTTTGTCATCCTACCACCTTCCATCCTCTGCACATGACCGAGCCACCTGATGCTTATGCTTTTATGAAACGCAAAATGTTCTCATAAACATATGCCTACTATATTAACAACAGCATAGTAAAAATGAGAAGAATACTGATTTATTATAAAGCCCAAATGGATTTTAAATATCATAAATTTCAATGACCTTAACATAAAAACATGGCTCCTCATTATGTTGGGTGCATCATATATCAAGGCGGATAAATAACACTGCACAAACATAGTTAACCTACATTGCTAAACAGTGAAAGGTAAATTCATTGTTCTGACAACATGGCTGTCGCACTTAATTAGAAAACATACGTTCTGTTTGTACAATAAGCATAATATTTTGTCGTAAAAATAATTAAAATAATAATTATAATTAATATTAAATTCAATTACAGTCACCGCAATCTAAATTAAAAATCATACAAACGAACACTTATTAAAACAGAAAATAATGATATGTTGTACAATACCAATTAGATTGTTATATTGTACAAATAATTTTTAGAAACGAAACCGACCTCTGAAACTAATTTAATTATATTTCGCTTAATCAAATTAAAATACCAGCCATGCGTACGTAGCCTATGTATCTTTATACATAATTTCACACATTCGATTCGTTATCAGTTCTAATTCATTTAACAGAAATTAGTATAATTAATTTGTTTTATAAAAATTCATTTAATTATATTTGAACTCACGTTTCAAATTAAAAAAAGTATTAAGGTTGTAAAAATAGAGAGTAAGTTCAAAATTATTCGTTAAAAATTGTTCTCACAGAAATTGCATTTTTACGCACAGTGTGCTCGCCTTGCCCCTGTTTGATATTACTTAATACACTGTACTAAAATAACGTTAACCCTAGAAGCGCTGAGCGACTTATAAGTCGTTTGAAAACACCGTTACCTTAACACACTGTTTTAACACATTTATCCTGTTGCAATCTTAATAAAATAAATACCATTAGAAAGTAGAGATTCTAAGCTTTATTTAGCATGTTTTAGATTTATGAAATTTGTATATAAATTGTTCCAATAAATTCATAAGTAAACACACTAATTTCTAGTACTCGCCTTTGCTTCTAAGCGTCCGCCATATTGCCTGTTTTCAAACTAATATTTGACCTAGTAAATAATTTTAAATAGAATTGTGGTTGGTATCGTTTGACAGATTGATCCTTTCTCTTTAATTCATCTGTTGAATATTTTACCTACGAAATATAGTTCTGTATCTGTGATTTTTCAAACTGTAGTCTACAAACGAAGTAAGAAACGACGAAATTGCAGAGGTCCAAGAACTCCTCGATTTCCAGTATGTTTCTTGTCATAGATAAACTATTTTCTTTACAATTGTAGTGTGAAAGTTCCACTACAAAGTGATATATTGGCCATAGACTAAACCGAAAGGTCATGTCTTTTTTTTGTCCTGAAATATTGGTCATTTTTCGTCCGAGAAAGCATCAGTCTGCCATTGTGTGCCGTACATGAAAGTGTGTTATTTCTCGTCATAATTTTGATATTTGTGTTGTTTTTGTTGTTGTTTAGTGTTTGTAATTGTATAAATATTTCTTATTAGACAATAACAAAATATAGATTGTGAAATTAAAAATTGTTTTTATTTAAATATATGTGATAAAAGTGACTTAACGGCTAAACTGAAGAATTTTTGGGTTATGTTTACTGCGTAAAATAAACTATTTTCCGAAATTTAAATTTATGTATTTTTTTAAAGTGAAAATTGTTAGTTATGATATACGTTATTAATCAGTGGTTCTTTTTCTTCAAGAAAGTATAAAAAAAATGTGTATTTGTTTCAGTTTACATAGTGTTTTATACGGCTAAATGTTACTTGGTGATTTTCAAAAATTGGTGCTCAGAGTCTTTTTACGTTCCATACATTAAAACTTATAAAACAAACATATGTTTGTATATACCGTTTTATTTACAAATAAATTTGGAAACTTTTGTATATTTAAAAAAAAATTACAGAAAATTATTTTTATTTTTAAATGGGGCTCTAAGTTGATTGTTTTAGCCTATTTCACACACACACACACACACACACACACACACACACACACACACACACACACACACACACACACACACACACACACACACACACACACACACACACACACACACACACACACACACACACACACACACACACACACATTCCAACGGTAATAACAACCTTTAAATTTTTTTTGGAATTTTCACTGGAACCCATCACTGAATTCTGTAGTTCTTTCAGAAAACAATGATATACAACTTTTTAAGCTTTAAACAGAAATTATATTTTTATTTGATTTTCAAACATTACCATGCACAGTACAAGGAAAACTGCTTACACTTCACTGTGTTCTACATTACACTATTAGGGTTAAACCAACGTAGACTTTGAAGTGAATGTTTTCAGTACGCATAGTAGAAAGGCTTTTGATTATTATTCTCCATTTCACACATAATAAATAGCATGTAACAGGAGCGCTTCCTCGCCTGTGCCTTGCTATCAATAAGCAAACATCACCCATCCCCTTCGCCCCCCCATCTCCTATCTTCCTCGAGTATTTCTGGGAACTGCTCTTAGGCCTATGCGTATAAGTTGTGTCACTGTCACCGTACGCACAACGAATACGTGCTAGAAAGTATATTTACTGTGAACTTACAGGAGTTCGCGCTGTTCGGGGCCTAGGCAATACCTTCTTTTAATACCAATTCGAATAGGCCTGTCCAAAGTTACGGGAAAGTTGGCATTTAAATATGCATTCATTCATGGGTGCAACCCCGAGGGACGCCCTTTTCCGCTTTCAGTTGCGGCATCGACCTTTCCTCACCGCTTATTAAAATCCGCTTAGCGAAATCCGTTGAACCGTTTCAAAATGGCGGGGAAAATCTTTTAAAAAAACAATAACTTGATTTCACCATAAAATCAGAATTAACATGTGCATATGAAAATGATTTGACGGCAGTTAGGGTTCATTTTTGTATTTTCTAAATGAGTAAATTCAAAATACTAATTTATGCAAATTTTAACGCTGATTACAATAATAAAAGAAGATTTTTTTTAAATGTAATATAAAAAAAGTTAGGTTATATGGATACACGGAGATCGAAGTTAACGTTAAATGTGAAATACAAAAATATTCCATTTTGCTTCGGGTAATTTCTGCTCGATCCCACGTCTCTGAAACCCTTTCGAACTGCTCTGATCTAGTGAACGGTTATTTCAAAAATAACTAGTTATATTCGAATGTTATAATTAACGGTGATTACGGAAATATAAAAGAATGAGTCCCTCAAACGAAAGTTGAATACAATATTGTACTGTTTCAGTTTTCCATTGCCCATTCCAAGCACAACTTTCACCATAAATCCCTGCTATTTTTAATACTTGTTTATTTTACAACATACTTATATTTAAGAACTATTCTTCAAATTGAACGTAACGTTTTAATGTAACACATTTTTAAAGAAGTCTAGCCGTGGTTTCTGATCACACAATTTGAATATATATATATATATTGGTGTTTAACGTCCGACTATTGTGCACACTGGGCTAATGCAGACGATGGGATGATTTAGCGTATGAAAATGCCAAGCCCTCGCCGGGAATCGAACCCGGGTCCTCGGGATGAAAGCCTAGTACGCTATCCACTAGACCAGGGGTCTCCAAACTTTCCAGCCTTAGGGCCATACTGATTACTCCAGTAAGTTCCGAGGGCCAAAACCATATTATCATTGTTGCCGGTGGTAAAAAGTGAAATAGTCCACTGATGAAAAAAAAGTCCGAAAAAGTACGCAACGTTTAAAAAAGGCTGCAAATCGGACTAAAGTCCGCAAAACGGCAACACTGCATATTTTCCTGTTATTATCTGTAATTTCTAGATTAGTCGTAGAGTACGAGCCATGAGGAGTAACGTGACACGACATCTGGTGGACACAAGCGGCAATAGGTAGTACCTTCTATCGCTAAATTTTATTTGCTATAAAAATATGTTCTCTAAAAGGAGTTTTCAAATATGCTAGCTCTCCGCGGGCCGGACAAAATCTGTCCGCGGGCCGGATGTGGCCCTCGGGCCGTAGTTTGGAGACCCCTGCACTAGACCACCGAGGCGGCTCTCTCTCTCTCTCTCTCTCTCTCTCTCTCTCTCTCTATATATATATATATATATATATATATATATATATATATATATATATATATTGGTGTTTAACGTCCGACTATTGTACACACTGGGCTAATGCAAACGATAGGATGATTTATAGCGTATGAAAATGCCAAGCCCTGGCCGGGAATCGAACCCGGGTCCTCGGGATGAAAGCCCAGTAAGCTATTAACTAGGCCACCGAAGCGGCTCCCCCCCACACAAATATATATATATGCTTTAAATATTAAAAATTTAATTATTATACAGTTACCCGAAACAGTTGCCAGTCTGATAGTTCTTAATTCTTACTTAAGCTCTTTTTAGACGTGGAAGTTTTATAACAGCTAATAAGCCTAATTATTTATGGCCTCTTTACCACATTTGATATTTCACGGGAATGTGACTGAAATACTCTTTTCACATTCAAACAAAAATCCTCACATTTACCGTTTAAAGTAAACAATTATTGTGTAGCCTTAACAGCTTGGTTTTTACGTAAAAATATCAAATGGCAAAACACTTTTGTTAATCAATGTTATTTGTTAAAAAAATGCAGTGAACAGTGCTGTATTATTGAAATTGAATTTTATGAATTAAGAAAAATTAACAATATTATAAAATCCATTAATATTAATAAAATCCAGCTAAGGAACAGACTCTTGAACTCCAGAAGCAAGCGTTAAAAATGGGTCTCACAGTTTCATTTGAAAATACTAAAATATTGACAAACTACAAAAACCACCAAAAAACCTTCAAGTGGGAGAACAATACATTGAGATAGTCAAACAATTCAAATATCTTGGGGAATGGATCAGCTGGAACGCCCTAGAGAAAAAAAGCTATGGAATCTAGGAGAAATAAAGTTGAATTAGCCTTCCAACTTACCAAAGACACATACAACAAGAAGTACCTCTCTAGGAATACAAAGATAAGGCATTATTTTACGGTAATTAAACCGGAAGCCTTATATGCAGCTGAAACATTATCTCTCACAACCCAGGGCCCACTTGAAAGGCTGGAGATCAAAGAAAGAAAAATCTTAGGCCCCATATTTTGTAACAACCAATTACTCCACATCAGTAATGAAACTCTTTATCAAAAAACTGAAACACTATCGGACACAATAAGAAAAAGGAGAATTGATTTTTATGGGCACATCCTCCGAATGGACAAAAATAGACTAACCAAAAAAAATATTTGACTACTTTCGCAATAAAAGAGCCAAACCACTTTGGTTTAGAGAAACAGAGAAAGACATAACAGAACTACAAATCACTGACACTATGCTCATGGACAGAACAGCCAAAACAATAACCAAGGACAAGAAGCAACGGTTCCAAGGCGAAGTCAAATCCAAGCGAACGATTCAAATCTCTGACGAAGAAAGAAAAGCAAGATCACAACGAATGAAGCAATACTGGGCTACGAGGAAGGCACAGAACATTAAAAAGTGATTGCTTTGGTGTATCTCAAGGTTAGGTGAAACAAAGAGAAAATCCATTAAGCATTAGAGCGTATATAACACACCGCGCATGTGTGTTTGTGTTTTTTACTTAATAACAGTAACAAATAAACAAATAAATTATCAACAATTTCAGTAACACTGTACATATTGACATTATTTGTAAAATAAATTGACAGTGATTGTTGACCGAGAGAGAGAGAGAGAGAGGCGAGTTGAGGTTAGTTCAGTTAACAATATGTGCCTAACAAACCGGCGCCAGAGGCGATCAGCTGATCAGCTGACTGCACTCAATGAACTCTGTACAGTCTGGACCATAGCCAACCAGTCACTTCTTCCTCATTCACACAAATAGAAACTCGACCAAGGTCATCCACTTCATTAAATTGAGCTCCACCTCCGGACGGAAGTCACGTGATTATTGTAATATTTACTTTTACACTTTCTTCTTCCGCACTTATACTTCCGGCTATAGTTGTATTTCTATAGGCTATTACTATTACATAGCACATAGCAAGATATTATTTTTTGTTTGTAGATTTATACGGTTGTGTTTGACTAAAAAAAGATACGTTGCCATTTTTTATTAAGTAATCTTATAAGATATTCAAATATATATTGTCAAATATTCAGTTTCAGTTTACTAGTAGACTATCAATCAAATAATTTTAAAAAAATGTTTTGATTTGATAAAAGTAGAATAATTATTGTGCTTTATTAAAATATGCCATTTCTACAGCCAGTATAGCACAATACGTCTATAGACCTATTTTTTATAATTAAAATTTTCCTGTTTTAGCAACCTTCTTTCTTTACCAACATAAATCATATCACACCAATTTAAAAGTAGTCATATCCTCTTTTTTTAATGTTTAAGAGATAAAAATAACCTGAAAGCTTTAAAATTATTTACATGTTTTGACGAACATAATCAGACTTCATTTCCTGGACAAAAATTACCAGTACACCATCCGCAATCTTTCAACTGTAAGTGAAGACAGTCCCCCCCCAAATCCAGAAGTTGGATCCGCCTTTAGGTTCGACTCTATTTACTCCACTGCATTTTTTGTGCGTAATATTCACTCGTCTTCATTAGTCTAACTAGCACGAAATACAAATTGAAAAATTTAGTACTGTAAATATGCGTCTTATTATTAAGTATAAATGTACTATAATGAAGTGAGCTATAATAAATGAGCTATATAGTACTAATAATACTATAATAGTACTATAATAGGTACTATAATAGTATAATAAATGTGAGCTATATAGTACTATAATAAATGTACTATATAAATGTACTCTGAGAGATGTGAGCGTCCGCTGCTGCTGGCATCTTGCGGCCAAGTGTTCAACTACACTTCCGTAACACTTGGCTATTACAAGGACAAGAAGTACAACAGAGCAGAAAATACGAAACCGAGCCCTGACCGCCGTCAAAACATTTCTTAGAAGTTTGAAATGGTCGCCATTTTGAAACTGTTGAACGAATTTTGCTGGTTAAAATTCGAGTTTTGTGCCAAATTTGAATAAAATCGCGACACACTTGCGAAATCGCACGCACGCAAGCGCTCGCACCCTTCAAAAAATGACGTAAAGTCTATTTTCTCTTAATACGTAATAGTCTATTTTCTCAAACATCTTTCCCCTGTCCTTGCAACCTACAGCGTTCCTAGCGGCAAATAGTCCAACTACTTGAACTTTAGCCTCGATATCGAGCACTCTTTTTATAATGGTGGTTGTACTTCTAGTCTGTTTATATTCAATGGTCGTATGTTTCCGCCTCCGGATTTAATTTTAAAACCCGGTCGGTACTACTGCAGATTTTCCGTAGTCACTATAAAATATAAGTCTCTTATAAATAAAAATATAACACCGCCGCAAGCCGGTCCCAAGCCCAGGCCTGTCTTTGAAAGATAGGGAAGTGTGGAGGGGGAGGAGTAACAACCTCGTAAAAAAACCAGGGTCCATCTTGCTTCGGATGGTAGCACCCTGTGATAGAGCCCCTGCCTAGGGTTACTAGGTGAAAACCGGCCAACGGTCTCAATGGCGGACGAGGAAATGAATTTCCCAACGGCGGAGAGAGCGGAAGAGCTACCTCCAGGATTTACAATCTTGGTTGTATCACTGTGACCTTTGGGTCACTCAAAATATAACTTTCATTATTCATGGAAATGTGTGATGTGAAATAGAAAATAGAAATTGTAAAAGAGTTCAAATATCTTGGTGAATGGATTAGTTGGAATGCAGATGAGGGCAAGGCAATGGAATCCAGGAAAAACAAACTTGAATTGGCCTTCCAATTGACGAAAGAAACATACAATAAGAAATCCCTTTCATGGGGGTCCAAAATTAAACATTATAAAACAGTGATCAAGCCGGAAGCACTGTACGCAGTAGAAACATTAACCATGAATCGCATAGGCCAGATAGATAAGCTTGAAATAACGGAAAGGAAAATCTTAAGAAAAATTATAGGAACAAAATTTCAGGATAATAAGGTAGTATATGTAAGAAATGAAGCTCTCTACAAGAAAATTGAAAAACTGTCAGATACTCTGAGAAAAAGGAGAATAAATTTTTACGGCCATCTTCTTAGAATGGACTCCAATAGATTGACGAAACAGGTGTTTGATTTTTTCCATAATCGTAAAACAAAACTGAACTGGTTTAAAGAAATTGAAAAAGACCTAATAGAATTAAAAATTACAGAAAATTCACTGCTTGACCAAACTGCTAAGATAAGTACCAAGGACGAAAGAATAAGATTCCAAGATAAAACCAAAATAAGACCTAAACCTGTCATTTCTGAAGAGGAGAGGAAGAGAAGATCGGAAAGAATGAAGAGCTACTGGGAACAAAGAAAAGTACAGCGCGCAAGAAATGATTGATTCAGCGTACCCCAAAGAGGGCGAAACGAAAATAAAAATAAAAAATAAAAATATATTTGTGCCGTGTCAGGCCAGCCATCGCTTCTCGTATCGCATGCAGCCACAACGAACGCAAGCACAACGCTGTCGTATCGTGTTTATGCTGTAGCAGAGCAAGATACAGTGCCGGATAAACAATTCAGTTCAATAGACAACAATAGAAAGCGGGAATGACTAGCCTATTGTAAATATTAGGATAAAAATATATTTGAAATGTTTCAATGAACACAATACCACAGATATTTCCCGAGTAAGATAACAAAGGTAAACCATACAAAAAAGTGAATAAGATATAGGCTATCACGAAAGCAGATAAGGCTGAGCATAATTTAACAGGATTAATAACATTTAACCTAAAATGTTAGTTAATAGTAATTGCTTAAAGTAATTTGTTTTCAGTAACACAAATAGGTAAGAAAACTGGAAACTTTTTTACTAAAATGCGCGTGATAGAAGCGACTTTCCTTGAGTATTTTGCTTTATCTTACGCTTTTTTGAAATTCCTATTTCAACACAACAATAATCGACATTAAAATTTGTATTATTAGCATTTTAAGCTTTCAAATAGTATTGAAAATACTAAACCGAGCCCTGACCGCCGTCAAACCATTTCCTACAAGTTTGAAATGGTCGCCATTTTGAAACTGTTGAACGAATTTTGCTGGTTTCCATATTCGAGTTTAGTGCCAAATTTGAATAAAATCGCAACACACTTGCGAAATTGCACGCACGCAAGCGCTCGCACCCTTCAAAAAATGACGTAAAGGTATGGATCGGTGCTCATTTTAAGGTCCCGGGTCTGGGTAACCATGATGATCGCTCCGATAGCTCATTTTCCCAATGGAAAAATCTACGATTATCTATACAGCAGAGTATATTATAAAAACTGGTACGATTGTTTCTGAAATAACCTGAGTTTAAAAATAATTTGGGGTTCCGCTCTTTTTGCCTTCAGTACAGTCTGGCAACACTGGATCCGCATCCATTGTCACACTCAACCATAGCTATTGCAACTGAGACGGCACTGCATCACTGTAGAGGTGAGCGTTTCTGCTATTTTTACATCAACAAACTGTTTGTTGAGGAAAAAAGCTGCTTTTTAAAACAGTTGGCAAAAACAGGTTTAGAAAACTGAAACTCGAAGTTGTATTAGCAGCTAAAACATAAAGCACATACGTTCAGTTTTCTAAGACCACTTTTTTATTCCCATTACCACCATGTCCTTAACTGTTTTTGGGTGTAAAGCATTTAAATTATGTTCAGATGTAGCCTGTATTTCGCAAAGTTTTAGACAAAGTACTAAAATAACCTAAAATTATTCAAGATATATACAAGAGTAGATATTGTGAATTTTAAAAAGTCCACACATCCAATAAATAATTTAAAACCATGCACTTAATTCTAAAAACATTAAAAAAGTAAAAGAAAACGTTGAAAATTGTCCACTAAATATTTTTAAGTTTCTAAACACAAGTAAACTACGGAGAAAAACTAATATAAAACACAATTATGGCTGATTTTACAGTTTAAAAAATGTTTGAACAACAAATTTTACATTTAAAACTTTCAAACAACTCGCAACAAAATAGAGATAAACGTTGACAACGACCAAACAGTTCTTACTTCACTACAAGCAACAAGTAATTTTGAAATAAAGGGAAAAAGCATAAAAGCAGGTTGAGGAAAAGCAGTTAGCAGGAAAACAGTTTTGGCAACGTTCGAATAGAACGTGGGTGGTGGGGAAGTCCCAACAGCTGTTCCTTGTTTAACAAATCACGAACCAGTCCAAATCCAACTGCTTGTTTCCGTTTGAAAAAGCAGCTTGTCGTTTACAGAAAAGCAGTTTTTTTAACAGTTTGGTGTTTTCTGCCCCACCACTACATCAGTGTCCAGTACCACAGATGCCAAGGCAGGGGAGGTCAACATTTATTAGTATCATAATTATTTTAAAAGGTGATAAAATTTTCATTAATATATTGTTACCTAAATAATGTATTTAATTTATAATGACTCATAAATATTGAATGAAATTACTATATTGCTATTGAGCGGGTTATTTTTTTAAATTGAAAAAAATAATTTTTCGAAAACAGTATTAGTTTCCTTTCACTAATTTTCATTTTATTATTTTCTATATTTCAACTTTAAAATTGCAAAAAACAATTATAAAAAGTACTTTATTTGGTTCTAAACTAATTAAGTGTAGTCTATTAATATTTAATAGAAAAAAATTCTCTTAAAAAATCGATCGAGCAAAAAATAAAAGACAGTAGTTAAAGATCTTTTTACCACTGAATGGTAGTATAGAAAGTTATTATATTTTGAGGAGGGAAACTGATTTTCGGTGGGGGGGCATGCACCGTAGCAGTTAGTGGAGATTGGCACCTCAGTCCACTACCTTTGTTCTACAATATCAATGAATCAATTCACCCTATTTACTACAGCTAAAGCTACTGAAAAAGCATTGAAAATATTTTGTAGAAAATAAAAACACTGTTTTCGCAAATGTGAAAAGGCGCAATAAACGCGCATGCGCGGTGCAAGCCGATATCTAACTTTACATTGTCGCTATCCCCAACCATCCATCTTTATTTGGCCAGTGCTGACGCTTCTATTGAAATCCGTTAAAATTCATTTTTAATGGCGCTCAGGAAAGTGCCGCCCATAAATCACGCACATTCCACTCGTAACTTTCTCCCCGCCTATAGGCCCTATTTTATTGCGCGCATTTACTAAGCTAGTTCCGTTTTTAAGAGGGTCCGCTATCAGTGCTTTTATTGGCCTATTTCCCTCTTCATTCGCACGACAACTATCGAAAAGACTGACGCAATACGGAAACGAACCGACACGCAACTGTCTCGCGTAATCAGTAACTCCGTGTTTTTAGGCCGTCTCGCTCTCCGATTTAGACAAGCTTGTATTAGTTTATGGTTTAACAAAACAGTATAGCCTATCGGTAAACTGGTGTCGTGCCACTTCTGAAGTTAGGCCTATAGTGGTAATAAACTTAATCTTTTATTGATCTGCTATATGAAGGAAGATAAACAGAACTTGTGGGCTTGGTTGCCAGACATAGCTTTGCTAACGGTATTTCTTACAGCATGGACATAGGAATTCGTACGCGGAAAATCATCTGATTCGTGAAATTTTATTTTTTATAAAAAAAAACAGATTTCAGACTTGTAAAATATATTATTACTTTGATGTTGCGGTAAATATGCAGTGTAGGTTGTTTGCGATTTTTCGGTATTCTTCTCACTAAAACATTACATGTCCAAAAACAATAACCCAAAATATAAAAGCGCGGAAATCACGGGACGTGCGATAAAAATCGAAAATAAAAGTGACCCTCATAACCTCAAAATTGCTACCGCGCTAAAGTAGGTAACGTGTTTTTGATCGTTAAAATGATAAAAAACCTTTTAACTTTTTTTTCTAAGTATCAAAACCTAACTGACACGGTTGTTGGGTGGTGAATCTAACTAACACTGTTGGTGGGTGAAAAAACACCTTTATTTAAAAAAATCATACTCAATATCCTAACTTGACAGGGCTGTTGGATGGTGAACCTAACACGTTGTTGCGTGATAAAACACTTTTACTAAAAAAAAAAAAATTATAATACTCGATAACCTAACTGACACGGCGTTGGATGAAAAAGCTATTTATTAAACTAGTAGTTATTCTGTAGATAACGGGTTTTTGATCGATAAAACGATAAAAAACCTTTATTAAAAAAATGCTCAATGACCTAACTGACAGGGCTGTTCCCGCCTCGGTGGCCTAGTTGATAGCGTACTGGGCTTTCACCCCGAAGACCCGGGTTCGATTCCCGGACAGGGCTTGGCATTTTCATACGCTATAAATAATCCCATCGTCTGCATTAGCCCAAGTGTGCACATTAGTCGGACGTTAAAAAAAAAAAAAAAAAAATAAATAAATAAATAAAGGACAGGGCTGTTGGGTGGTGAACTTAACACAAAAAGAGGCAATTTGCGAAGTTCACAAATAACAAACGTCATTTTGACAATGTTTTCAATACAAGAACGAACCAGCGAAAAAAGGAATAAACCTTAACATTTAGTAATGGCAATCAGAATGTGTAACGCGCATGAGCAGTAAGTACATGCAATTAATGGTAAGTACGCGCATAACTGGTAAATACGTGTATAAAATTTATTGTGTTTAATGCAATGTAAACATCAATGATGTCACAATACAGTTCCGTAAAAAACGGCCTAAAATCGTGAGTAATCTTAAAAAAAATATATTCCGCGGGAGAATATTTGTTAATTAGATAATAATATATGAAATAAAACAAAAACATATTCAAAAATCACTATTTAAAAAAAAAAAAACAACATACACTGCATAAATACCGATGTTATTAACAAATCACACGATCGTTACAAAAAATAGTTCGAAATTTGATACACGACTAATAATTGCTACAATCATTTTTGAAAGTTAAAAATTTAGTTTTCACATCCACTAATGTAAATATTCTCATAAGCGGTCACGAGCGGAAACAAGTTTAACCATAGGTTTAACAATTTCAATTATACAGAAAAATACGACGATAAACAAAAAAGCGATTTCTGCTTAGTGACGAGAGATGAAATGAAATTGATCGGCCGACGACCCTAACTGCAGACTCCAGACGCCATGATGGATGTTCTTCCACCGCCAAATTGACTTTGCAATTGACAATTATTAATTGAACGTTCAGCTAAGCCAATAGAACAGAATCCGATGTTAATGAAGCGAATAGGCAAGAAGACTGGGCAATCTGGTAATCTATTCTTAATTTAAATGTTCACTTATCGTTAATTGCTTACCTTATTATAGTTGTTCGAATCAGAAAATATAATATTTGGAATTTAAACGTAATGTTGCTTGTAGGCCTGCTTACGTTTATCCGCCATTTTGTTTTACATTGAAAAACATTAGCCTATAGATTTGTTGAAACTAAACGAAATTAAATCTACTTTTAAATGTTTTCGGTTCTTTGTATTACCAAATAAAATTTCTGTTTTAGTGTTGATCACATTATTTTTTTCCCGATCAAGTAAGGATTAAAGCCCTACGGATTTTAACAAAAAAACTTGAAATATAACTTCATGCTATAATAAGTAAAGAAAAAAGAGTAAATTTTAATAATCATTTAAATAATAAAACTCAGTTTATTGATATAGAATTGCTACTTGACTGTTTTTGTTACACAATCAACGCAAATATCTCATTATAACTCTACGAGTAGCGAATTATTTAAATAAAATATCTGTTATTGAACCGAAAATAAAAATCATATTTTCTCTCCCATTATTTAAATTTTAATTACAATAATTTCTTCGAAAACAAGAGAAATTGACATAGCCTATCAGCTGTTCAATGAAATCAGCTGATCTTTACGAATGAATATAAAACAACTGATGTTTTAATATAACTACCGAAATTAAATTAACGATTCATTTCATGTACTTAAATTGGTCAAACATCTTCGCTGTTTCCGTAGTGTAGTGGTTATCGCGTGTACCTCATACGCACGGTTTGATCCCAGCGGAAACACAATTTTTTAAAATTATAATTAATTTAATACGAGACTTGCGACGAGCAAAATACACTGTTATATACCAATATAAACACGATAACTTTTAGATATCAATATAAACATGATAACTTTTATATATCAATATAAACACGATAACTTGTATATATCAATATAAACACGATAACTTTTATATACCAATATAAACACGATAACTTTTATATATCAATATAAACACGATAACTTTTATATATCAATATAAACACGATAACTTTTATATATCAATATAAACACGATAACTTTTATATACCAATATAAACACGATAACTTTTATATACCAATATAAACACGATAACTTTTATATATCAATATAAACACGATAACTTTTATATATCAATATAAACACGATAACTTTTATATATCAATATAAACACGATAACTTTTATATATCAATATAAACACGATAACTTTTATATACCAATATAAACACGATAACTTTTATATATCAATATAAACACGGTAACTTTTATATATCAATATAAACACGGTAACTTTTATATATCAATATAAACACGATAACTTTTATATACCAATATAAACACGATAACTTTTATATACCAATATAAACACGATAACTTTTATATATCAATATAAACACGATAACTTTTATATATCAATATAAACACGATAACTTTTATATATCAATATAAACACGATAACTTTTATATATCAATATAAACACGATAACTTTTATATACCAATATAAACACGGTAACTTTTATATTCCAATATAAACACGATAACTTTTATATACCAATATAAACACGATAACTTTTATATATCAATATAAACACGATAACTTTTATATATCAATATAAACACGATAACTTTTATATATCAATATAAACACGATAAAACTGTAATTAATACAATAAAATTGAAACATTTTGGAACAGCTTAGTAAGACTGACAAAGCTAGGAAGGTGCGAGAATGTAGCCTACTCGACGTAACTGACACTCCCAGCGGACCAAAAGATTATTACTTTAAGTAATTTAAACATTGCGAAATCGTGACTCAATTTAAACGCAATGAAACACAATTTGCTTAATTAAAAAAATAATCGAAAGTGAAATTACACACGAGGATAAAACCGAAATAAACAGTTAATTGTAGCTCATCGTCGAGGTGTAATTTAAAGGTAGGAATTAAATAAAAACATAACTCAGACAGGCCACGCCTCCAGGCCGATATGAAACATTTCTGGCACAAATTGGACTTCCTAAACATTATATATATTCGGTGCAATAAGTCCGGTGTTTTACTCAAATTATAGCTTAGACGGGCACGCAGACTGTGTATAAATTATGAGGGTTTGTTTTAAGCCCCGAGGGCAAGTTTGGTATGGTTAGTTAGGCAGCTGGTGTTCTTATTTTTAAATTATTTTTTAACAAATCTCTATTTATTCTAGCCGTTGGTTCTTCTGTAGTTTTTGGCGCGTTGTGTCAGAATTTTTGTAAATACGAATTGCATGGAAACATTGGCAAAAAATGGCCGACTCATAATCAAATCTGTAACGTAAGCACATAAGAAAGAGAAAAAAGGACAGAGCGAGAATATACACGCATATATGAGTATAATACGTATGCAGAATTAATAAAATATTTTTTTAATTTTTAGCAGTGATAAATTATTTTAATAAAATAAATACCTACTTGATAATTTTTAACTCTATTCAAATAATCTCACATCAATCAACGCAATCTATTACATTTAAAGAGAACTAACCGATTATGAACCGCTCTGTGTTCATAATAGCGACTCAAACAACCTTTTAGCAGCGCCAAAACGGTCGGAAAAATTACTGGATTTTTTTTTTTTTTTTTTTTTGATGTTTAACGTCCGACTATTGTGCACACTTGGGCTAATGCAGACGGTGGGATGATTTATAGCGTATGGAAATGCCAAGCCCTTCGGGAATCGAACTCGGATCCTCGGGGTGAAAGCCTAGTACGCTATCAACTAGGCCACCGAGGCGGCTCACGGAAAGATGACCTCTCCTAACACCTTACGTGTATTTTTTTCTACTTTTTCAACATATCTTCAAAACTGGTGATGCAAAATGTAATCTTCTATACATTTCATTAAGCGAAAATTGTTCTGTGTGGCTACAACGCGTACTTCCTAACTTCCTACGACGGTCAACTTCCCTAAACTTTCGTTTTAATCACGGCAATGGGCCTGTCTACTTAGGACATCGCTTCTTCCTTTCCTTGACCAACAGTTCTACAGAAACATCATGCTTTCTGAATGTTGAACTATACATTTCTCTGAGTACTATTTGATAAATTTAAGAGTAACATTTAAAATTATTAAAACTTAAAAATAATTTTATAAAATAGCCTAGTTTGGATCAATTACTACATTATTTATTTCATCATATATATATATATATATATATATATATATATAACAGATTTTGTATACCAGGTGTGTTCAGAAAGTAACGATAATTTTTAAATTTCGCGGGCTTGGAAAGTCCGATTGTCAACATTTTTTTTATTATGTTGGCATACATGTCGTTCAAGTATGATAAAACTTTCAGCTGTTTTCATTGTTGACTTTGCCTGACAAAGTTGCGTCTCTGAACTCAGGGTTCTGAGTTCTAGCCGCAGTTACTCCCGTTGCTTTACCCTTACCGTTAACGCTGATCCTTCGTCCTCATTAGTCTACCTGGCATAAGTAAAGCAATCTCGTGGGTTTATTTAGTGTTGACAAAGTAAGCCTGCAGCGTCTACAATATAACTTGCCGTAACTTGCTTAAAGAAAATTACCGGTAGTGATAATTTAAAAAAAAAATTGCTGTATAAAAGAGAATAACTTACAAATTGGATAGTAAGAACGCGTAAGTGACCTAGCTTATTTATTAATCCCACCATTATTAAACACGTTTAAACAATCCTTATTTTTGTAAGAGCAATTATTAACTGTTTTTTATTCGTTTCGTTTCAGCTACACCGTTAATTTATATTATGGCGGCCATTTAATCGCAGTTATATGTTAATTATTTAACTTTTCCCAAAACACGTATCCGCCTAAAATAAAACCCTTGTTTTCAAAGTTAACATTTAATGAAGGACATAAAACAATCCAATAAACAGTTTAAGTGTGTTATTAGGAAACTCCACTTAAGGACCTGACTCGGAGCCGCGAGTTTTGTTGATTGCTACTAAGTGCTTGTCTTGCTTGAGTCGGGTTGGGCAAGTTTAGCAATCATCTCCTTCTCTGTCGCTCTTGTACGCAGCGTTCGAGTTTTTCTCATCCTCCGTAAGGCCTATTGGTATCCACCGATAGCGGAAGTAGTGGGACAACAATTAATTATAGTAACGACAAAATAATGAAATTATTGTACGCCTGTAGAACAGTTGATTTAGTTCGCATGTAAGTCAATGGTAAAGCGTAAAAATTAACTTACTGGTTTTATGTTCAGAAAAAATTAAAATAAAATTAACAGTTACTGAGATATTATTCCACATTTAAACTTTTTGATTTTAAAATATTTTATTTTAAAATTTTTGTCATTCTTCAGGCTATATGTCTTAATTGTATCCGGTAATGAAGGTGGTTATTTACGGTATTTACAAGGTAGATACAGTATTTTGTTTCTAAAAGTAGGCCTTAATGTTACGATAAAAATGAAATTATTTTATTGTTTTATAAAAATATGAAAAACGTTTCCAATTTGTTGATCGATATTTACTATTGTGTACGTAAATATTGCGAATATTTTATATTATTTTTTATGTTTTTATTATTAATATTTGCACAGTACCTATATAATTATTTATTGGCTCCATAGTCCAGCCATTTAATGAACGGCCTGCGCGAAAAGTTCTCGCGCATGTAGGAGAATTCCCCCTCCAACACCCTCCAACAGTCCAGTGATACAGAGTCTGCCAGTATGAGTCTACAAACTGTTACTATTCATCGATAGTAAGGGAAAAGGAAGGAGCTGTGATGATAGAGTGGGGACTCGACCTCTCACTCGTACATTTGTTCTCTCTGTCCCACTGTGTTCTGAACGGCTGACCTATAGTGTCCTTATAGAACTTAAATCTCTTCGACAACTGCAACCATCCATGCATGACTGTCTTTAGCTTTTATCCGCCATCTCTTCACCCTCATCCTGCGTGTATTATCCTCGACGGTCTGCTGGCTCAATCCTTTCATAAGGCAATTTCTTTTAACAGGCATGATCTGAGTAACGTTGTCCATTTTTCGAAAACAAGCTCAACTTATGGGGAGGGGGAATCCTGCTAGCTCCAACTTCAATGTGATAGATTAACGAAAAACATACACACCCAGATGTTATTTAAGTAATCAATGACAAATGCGCTTTATAATTTTTTAGCTTGAAATTAATTAAATTTACGAATTTTAATATATAACGTAGTCTGTTCCATTAGTAAAATTTCAACAAAATACGCAGAACCGAATGATGATTTTGAAGAGAATTTTCATTTATCAATAAATTCAGGGCAGTTTAAAATTAATTAATTATTATATAGGATTACAGTTTAAATTCCCAGTGGAGCGCTCAGATATACCAGCACTCACATCCGCCCAGGCGGTCGTGTGGGACTTGAAATTAATTCATTCTGATTATCGAATAGAAAATTAATATTTGATTTGTTTGTTTGCATCGCTTCAATTCATATTTCAAATTATACGTTATGAAAGTGTACTGGGCTGGTTATTTATATTACGCAAATAGGCTAAAAGTAATTTGGTTGTAATCGAGGTAACAGTATTTAAAAATTAATTACCCAAAATAATAATTATTGGCATGACAAAGAAAGTTAAACTTTGCCGAGCTCGTTTTTAGTATGGTTAAGTAACATCAGTGTACGAGGTGTGTTCAGAGAGTAACGAGAATTTTAATTCCTTGAACAAAATATTTATTCTTCTACAATGATGTTGTCGCCTTCAAAATAGTCCCCATTGGAGATTATGCACTTGTGCCAGAGCTTCTTCCAATCCTCGAAACACTTCTCAAACTCGATCTTTGAGATAGCCTTTAGTTCTTTCAGCGATGCGCTTTTAATGTCACCTACGGCTGTGAAACGACGGCCCTTTAAGGTTCTCTTTATTTTTTGAAATAGGAAAAAGTCACACGGAGCCATATCTGGCGAATATGGAGGCTGGGGCATCGTTACAGTACTGTTTTGGCCAAAAATTCACGAACAAGCAATGAAATGTGAGCTGGTGCATTATCGTGGGGCAAAAGCCATGAATTGTTTTTCCACAGATCGGGCGTTTTTTTCGGATTGCTTCACGCAAACGGCGTTGAACTTGTAGGTAATACTACTTATTGACCGTTTCACCTGGTGGCAAGAATTCATGATGCACTATGCCATTAATATCGAAGAACACAGTGAGCATAACCTTCACGTTCGACCGCGCTTGGCGAGCCAGAATGCCTCCACTGGGATGAATGAGCCTTAGTTTCGACGTCATATCCGTAAACCCATGTTTCGTCACCTGTTATATTACGTTTCAGTAATTCTGCATCGTCGTTGACTTCATTTAGTGACTCCTGAGCAACTTCCATTCGCCGCTGTTTCTGTTCAAAATTCAACAATTTTTGAACAAATTTTGCTGCCACGCGTTTCATACACAAAACACTGGAAACAATGTCATGACATGATCCAATCGATATGCCGACATCATCAGAGACCTCTCTAACCATTGTTCATGAACATTTCTTTCACTTTTTCCACGTTTTCATCGGTTGTTGATGTGCTGGGGCGTCCAGGGCGTTCGTCATCTTCAAAGTCTTCACGGCCTTCTTGGAAACGCTTATACCACTCGTAAACTCTTGATTTACTCATAGCAGACTCACTATAGGCCTTTGTTAACATTTCTGCCGCCTCGGTGGTCTAGTGGATAGCGTACTAGGCTTTCACCCCGAGGACCCGGGTTCGATTCCCGGCGAGGGCTTGGCATTTTCATACGCTATACATCATCCCATCGTCTGTATTAGCCCAAGTGTGCACAATAGTCGGACGTTAAACACAAAAAAAATGTTAACATTTCACACACTTTGTTACACTTTATTCCATTTTTTACGCAAAATATGATACAAATACTTTGATCCGTTTCTTTTAACCAACGAAAATCACCGAGCTCATAAAAACACGTCTAACCTTAGTGGCTATCACAGACAAAGTCAACAATGAAAACAGCTGAAAGTTTTATCATACTTCAAGGGCATGTATACCAACATAGTAAAAAAAATGTTTGACAATCGGTCTCTCCAAGCCCGTGATTAAAAATTTTCGTTACTTTCTGAACACACCGCGTATGCCAAATGTTTTTAAGCGAAATATTAGGTAACTTAGTATCAAAGCTTAGAACCCGACATTACAAAGATTCATGAAATAAATAGTGTTCCGTTGTTATTTGAACATTTCAAAAATAACGATCAGGCCTACATTACCAGAATATTGTGATGAGTTAAGCCATCCTACGTACGCTTCAGTAAGGGTTAGTCACATAATATAAACAGATTTCACTGTAGCATTTATATATTGTGTTTATAACGTAAACGCGAGCATTTACCGAATCACAGAAAACATCGTCTTAAACAAATCCTGTGCACTCGACGCACACCACGGACTTGGTAAAGCCGGTGCTAAGTTGTAAAACAACATTATCCTGTGCACTCGACGCACACCACGGACTTGGTAAAGCCGGTGCTAAGTTGTAAAACAGCATTATCCTGTGCACTCGACGCACACCACGGACTTGGTAAAGCCGGTGCTAAGTTGTAAAACAGCATTATCCTGTGCACTCGACGCACACCACGGACTTGGTAAAGCCGGTGCTAAGTTGTAAAACAGCATTATCCTGTGCACTCGACGCACACCACGGACTTGGTAAAGCCGGTGTTAAGTTGTAAAACAGCATTATCCTGTGCACTCGACGCACACCACGGACTTGGTAAAGCCGGTGCTAAGTTGTAAAACAACATTATCCTGTGCACTCGACGCACATCACGGACTTGGTAAAGCCGGTGCTAAGTTGTAAAACAACATTATCCTGTGCACTCGACGCACACCACGGACTTGGTAAAGCCGGTGCTAAGTTGTAAAACAACATTATCCTGTGCACTCGACGCACACCACGGACTTGGTAAAGCCGGTGCTAAGTTGTAAAACAACATTATCCTGTGCACTCGACGCACACCACGGACTTGGTAAAGCCGGTGCTAAGTTGTAAAACAGCATTATCCTGTGCACTCGACGCACACCACGGACTTGGTAAAGCCGGTGCTAAGTTGTAAAACAGCATTATCCTGTGCACTCGACGCACACCACGGACTTAGTAAAGCCGGTGCTAAGTTGTAAAACAGCATTATCCTGTGCACTCGACGCACACCACGGACTTGGTAAAGCCGGTGCTAAGTTGTAAAACAACATTATCCTGTGCACTCGACGCACACCACGGACTTGGTAAAGCCGGTGCTAAGTTGTAAAACAGCATTATCCTGTGCACTCGACGCACACCACGGACTTGGTAAAGCCGGTGCTAAGTTGTAAAACAACATTATCCTGTGCACTCGACGCACACCACGGACTTGGTAAAGCCGGTGCTAAGTTGTAAAACAACATTATCCTGTGCACTCGACGCACACCACGGACTTGGTAAAGCCGGTGCTAAGTTGTAAAACAACATTATCCTGTGCACTCGACGCACACCACGGACTTGGTAAAGCCGGTGCTAAGTTGTAAAACAGCATTATCCTGTGCACTCGACGCACACCACGGACTTGGTAAAGCCGGTGCTAAGTTGTAAAACAGCATTATCCTGTGCACTCGACGCACACCACGGACTTGGTAAAGCCGGTGCTAAGTTGTAAAACAACATTAGGTACCAGAGCGGGCTGGACGGACAAGTTGAGGGGATTACTTTTAAATTGAAGCCGAAGTCGCACGCACGAGTGCAGCAATAAACACGGGTCTGCGGTTTTATACGTGCGGACAGGTTGAAATCTGCGCCGAGTTTTACAATGTTTTTCTGTTTCCGTCGCCTCTAGTAGGCCTAACGCATCGCAGCGATTGTCGGAGAAGAATAAAACAGGTTTATTGCTTCACTCATCTGTGGTACGGTATAATAAGTGTTTATAAAGATATTCTTACGTGAATCTTATCATGCGGACATGATCAAACTAACCTAACGTTTTTCGATAAACGGAAAAACATAAATTATGAAGAAAATATTTACAAACTTTTTCATTATTACTCTCTCCCTCCCCCCAAAATGTATTTCAGAAGCTATCTACAAAAAACTTAAATTCTGCCTAATTTTTCTAATTATATTGGTAAATGCAAGTCAGTGTATTAAATCTCTCTATCCCGCAGGGGGCTGCAGACTAGCTGCACCTATTGAGAGGATTTAGACGTCTTTCGCGGCACCCGAGTCTAACACACACGTACACTTACAACACTACACTTATGACTTTAACACTTTACACTCACACTTACATTTAGGGAGGCGATAATAGCCTCAATGTGCTTTTCGCCTTAAAACAATTAAATAAATAAATCTTTATATAAATAACAATGGACTGACTGATTAAAACACAGCCGAAATAACAATAGCTAGACTTAAAATTTTCAGAGTACCTTAGGATCATCATGTAGGGGTGCACTAAGAAACGATTTTCCAATATTCAACCTCTAAAGGGGTAAGGCGCGTGCACGCGCGCACACACACAATATTAGAATAATAGAATTTTCAAGTTTTTTTAACAATGGGAGGGTTAAAACCCCCAAAAAACACCGACTGGATACGCCTATGCCAAGATTCGAGAGTACACTGAGACAAAATTAAATCCCGACGAGTTATAAACCTGTATACAAGTCAGATCAGGCAAACAGATTTTAAGAAATTTGGCCAGTTTCCGGTTTTTTCTGACCAACAGCCGGAATACTTCGTATGACAGCGACATTCGGACATACTGTACCATATTTGAGCAAAATTTGATAACATTCTTTGAATACATTTGTGAAAGTCTGGTTTTTCTTAATTTTTGGAGTTTTTAACCGAAAACCAAGCCTTGAAAACGTTTTGAAGAACTAAAAAATGATCTTTATAAAAGGCCCAACTTCAACTACATGAAATATTTCATTGATATCGATTGGTTCGTTTATTCTTCAACTGTTTGATTCAGATTTGAAAAAAGATATATCTATAAACACCCACGAGAATTTCTACATATCCCTGCTTGGAACATTGAATTTCAATAGATAATGTATCAAAATAAAGCACTTTTCATAAAGAAATTATTTTTAAAAAACTGAGACTTAATACTATGTGCACAGACATTGTTCAAGCAGGTTTTGTGTTCATCTTTGTCAGGTTGTGTGAACAGTGAGTGCTTGTTTAATTTCTACGGGATCCGCAACAAAAAAACCTTATTTCAAATTTCGAGTGTTCCCAACTCTTTTGGCCATTGTTACGCCTGACTCTGCTTCCAACACAAATGCTGTACCGTATTCCAGATCGGGACATTAAAACTGCAAAAAACCGACCCACGGGCTCAAGAGGGAGAGGTCCTGCCGATGAATATTTATACAGGTTGTAGCGTGACTCGCGACTCGATACTATCGTCCGATTAATCGATTAATCGCAAACCCAATCGTGACCGTGACCACAATTATAATCTGTAATGATAAATGATTGATAGTAGGACTGTGTTTATCTTTAAAACTTGACGCTGGCGGCAGATTCTCATTAAAACAGGCGTCTTACCTTCTCGATATTTAATAACTTTAATCATTCGATTCAATAAATAAAACGCGGAAAATATATTACAAAGCTCGATAAATGTAAGAAGGTAGTCGTATTTGTTGATCCACTGCATAACTTTATGCACGAGTAAATAACGGCAATTTAGGGGCCTATTCTTAATTTCTTCTAATATTTCCCAACGAATAAGTTAATATTTGTATTAATAATAGATAAACATACATAACAATTGTTTAATTTTTATGTAATAACAGTTATTAATATCGCTTACATAACTAGTACCAGGTCGGCCTTCATATCAGTTCATTTATTAGGGCTACACTTCATTATAAATAGTTTTAGGTTCCACTTGTTTCCGTGAGATGAGACGGTGCACTGCTCCTGAAAACACTGTTCTTGGCACTGAGCAGTGAGCACTTGTGATTGCTCTTTAACTATCCTGCTCAGTTGGATTTGGACTGGGTTATGATTTGTTAAACAAGGAACGGCTTTCCGCACTACCACACCTACGTTCTACTCGAACGGTGCCGCAAGCGCTAAAACTGTTTTCCTGCTAACTGTTTGCCAGCTAATTGCTTTTCTTCTACCTGCTTTTATTCCCTTTATTTCAAAGTTGCTTGTTGCTTGTTGCTTGTAGTGAAGTAAGAACTGTTTGGACGTTGTCAACGTTTATCTCTATTTTGTTGCGAGTTGTTTGAAAGTTTTAAATGTAAAATTTGTTGTTCAAACATTTTTTAAAACTGTAAAATCAGCCATAATTGTGTTTTATATTAGTTTTTCTCCGTAGTTTACTTTGTTTTTAGAAACTTAAAAATATTTAGTGGACAATTTTGAACGTTTTCTTTTACTTTTTTAATGTTTTTAGAATTAAGTGCATGGTTTTAAATTATTTATTGGATGTGTGGACTTTTTAAAATACACAATATCTACTCTTGTATATATCTTGAATAATTTTAGTTTATTTTAGTACTTTTTCTAAAATTTTGCGAAATATAGGCTACATCTGAACATAATCTAAATGCTTTACACCCAAAAACAGTTAAGGACATGGTGGTAATGGGAACGAAAAAGTGGTCTTAGAAAACTGAACGTATGTGCTTTATGTTTTAGCTGCTAATACAACTTCGAGTTTCAGTTTTCTGAACCTGTTTTTTTCCAACTGTTTTAAAAAGCAGCTTTTTTCCTCAACAGTTTGTTGACGTATTGTAAAAATAGCAGAAACGCCCACCTCTACTCACTGCTCACTTCTGCGTTGTTTGCTCTTTGTTAAGCAAATAAAAGAATACTGAAAATTACGCGAAATAAAAGCTAGCCTATTACTGATATTTATTATTTAATAAGATATTGTTTATTTAACTATAACTAATAACTTATTTTCTTCTAATTAAGTAGGTGAAAAGTATTTCTACTTTTATTAATTGACCATAGTTCCAGGAGCTTAACTAGTAATAAAAAAAAAATTATACAAATTAGTACTTTTTCCATATTTTATGAATTCGAAGGTTTACATTTGTTAAATTTTTGTATTTATTTTTGCTTCACACAGACTACTGTAAACTACTATGAGAACACCTATAGTTTTTTTCCTATTATAATGATTACTTTATTAACTTTTTTAAATAATAATATTAATTTTGAACAAAATCATTACCAGACATTTTTTTTTATTATTACATACATAATTATTATGTTATGTAATGTATTATGTTATTATACCTAACATACCTAATTATTAAGTTAGGTACGGTAGCTTATAGGCTAATTTTATAATATACCACTATTTTAATTTAAAAAATGTAATAACGTATTTTTCATTATAAATTTACTAGTGTAATAAAAAATACTGAGCAGTGAGCAGCTAGCACACGGCATGCATGCAGTAAACTGTTCTCTAAACTGTGATTAATTAAATCACCGCTACTGTTCACTGATCAGAGCTTTTACTGCTACCAGGAAACACTTTTAAACCCGCCACTTAATTGAATCACCTTAGTTAAATATGTGACCCAACGTAACATTTAAATGCATATTTCTTTTATGAATATTTCCTTTTTTTTTTTTCGTCCGACTATTGTGCCTTGGGCTAAAGCAGACGATGGGATGATTTATAGCGTATTAAAATACCAAGCCCTGGCCGGGAATCGAACCCGGGTCCTCGGGGTGAAAGCCCAGTACGCTATCAATTAGGCCACCGAGGCGACTTCCTTTGCACACAATAGTTAATGTTCAATAAACACACAACAATTAATTGGTAACCTTAACCTATCGAAACAAAACGTATAGGTCACTCGATCTGCCCAAGAAATCGAAATGTTTGTCTAATTTTTCAAAATAGGTTCATCAGATTTTGTTAAAATACTTTTCCTGTCATTTTTCGACAGCTCCCGAACCCAAATTTGTTAGTGACCAAAAATAATTTTTGATATTTAACGTGACTAAAATTTAAAAAAGTAATATTCAGAATAGCCTACACACGTGACTTATATTTTTATTGCGTTTCAGAAGCACGCTAAGTTTAGAGTTACTTAAACATTATAAATTAAACGCATTAAGACTTACCAAGGACTCGACTATTGCAATTCGCCACCGGCGCCGCTGGAGGACACCTCGAAGTAGCTGTGAAAGAAACAAACCATTAATACAATACACAAAATTGTCAACAGCGGATAATGGCTGGCAAAATGCGAGCATTACCGTATTACTTGTAAAAGAATACTTTTACCTGCGGATAAAAGGTCTATAAAAAGATATTACTTGTCGTTACAAGATTACGGCACGGTATTTTTAAAGTTAAGGTACAATGTATCATTGTAACACGTATAACAACAATGGAAAGTAATAAAGCACTTGTCGATAACCATCTCCATTATCTACAAGTACAATACATTTGATCATAGATGGCGCCTCCGGCATTCCAATAAAGCAAAAGAATGGAAATAACTAGAGCTCCTATTGTTCCGTCGGCCATTGTAGTCCTCCTGCGCGTGGAAGCCTCCAAAACTCATTTTACATGACGTGTTCTGTTGGAGTCATTTTATATTTAAGCGATTTGACATGATTTCAGTCAAACTGTACGTTTCCTCCACATCGTGTGTTTTAGACGTCACAAGAAACGTTTAGAGTTTTGTTTACGCTTCCATGAGCACGAATATTTTATGGTCGAGTATCGCTGAGCTTCAGCGTCCACTTTGCCTGAGGTAAAGCCCTTACGGCGATATCGTTCTGACGTTAAGCCCTAAGCCTAGTCAGAAAAGCTTCTTTACCTTTGCACGTAATAAGGATTCCTTTCAATCGTACTTTGTACGTCACAGAAACTTACTTTTTACGACTTTGATTCGGCAAAAAGGTGGATGAGCGAGAGGGTGAGTTTTAAACGTAAAGGGGATGAAGTGAACTCGCTTTGTTGAAATTTCATTTAATTTAAGTCTATGCTGTAGCTAAATGCTTTTGTGCTGTAGACAAGAAAGTAAATTTTAATTTTTAAAGCTTCCTTTGAACTTCACCTTGGTGCGAAGTGAATGTAGCCTATAAACTAAAAGTAAGAGGTAAATGTAGGATTACATGTGAAATATTTTAACTGGACATTTACCATCGTAATAAACAATAAAATAAAGTATTTTCCATCAAATAATTATTAATTAATTCAAATATCTTGCGGAATGGATCAGCTGGAACGCCCTAGAGAAAAAAGCTATGAAATTTAGGAGAAATAAAGTTGAATTAGCCTTCCAACTTACCAAAGACACATACACAAGAAGTACCTCTCCTGGAATACAAAGATAAGGCATTATCATACTGTAATTAAACCAGAAGCCTTATATGCGGCTGAAACATTATCTCACAACCCAGGGCCCACTTGAAAGGCTGGATATCAAAGAAAGAAAAATCTTAGGCCCCATATTTTGTAACAACCAATTACTCCACATCAGTAATGAAACTCTTTACCAAAAAACTGAAACACTATCAGGCACAATAAGAAAAAGGAGAATTGATTTTTATGGGCACATTCTCCGAATGGACAAAAATAGACTGACCAAAAAAATATTTGACTACTTTCGCAGTAGAAGAGCCAAACCACTTGGTAGAGAAACGGAGGAAGACATAACAGAACTACAAATCACTGACACTATGCTCATGGACAGAACAGCCAAAACAATAACCAAGGACAAGAAGCAACGGTTCCAAGGCAAAGTCAAATCCAAGCGAACGATCCAAATCTCTTCCAAAAGTTGGAAGAAAGAAAAGCAAGATCACAACGAATGAAGCAATACTGGGCTACGAGGAAGGCACAGAACATTAAAAAGTGATTGATTTAGTGTACCCCAAAGTTGGGTGAAACAAATAAAGAGAATTATAAATTAAAGAGGCTGAGGTTTTGACGGTTAAGAATGTGGGTGTCAGCACACTACGCTTGTAGAAATTTGAAAGAAAAGTGACGCTTTTATTAAGTTTTTCGTTAACTGACCTTTTTTCCCACTAGAGGGCCAAGATTTCCATGATTTTTTGCCACTTAGCTTATTGTGCGCTCTCGTCCACAGTTTCAACCTTCCCAACCCAACCTCAGGTCTTAGAGAACCACGAGATGCTTCTGATGATATGACCCTGTTCCATCTGTCTCCCCACTCCGGAAAGTGTCCAAGGATTTAAATCTTTTCCAGCGTTAGCAGGATAGCCAGAAAGTATGTGCTGGGCTGTTTCTCCGGCTGTACCACATTTCCTACCCGAAAGCTCATTTTGTGTACATAACAGCGGAATATCAACCAAAGAGTCTCGTCTGTGAGGGACATAGTTGGACTCGCAAGCATCATCTTTGTACACAAGACCGTGCGTTCGTTCCACACACGAGTGCTAGCGTACAAGATACTCTACATGCGAGTTCAGGGCCAATGGAAGGGTCCCTATCGTGGTACACAGATCTGCCTCTTCAATCCCCATTACGTCCTGATGTCCTGGAGTCCATAACAACTGCACTTTGTTGGGTTAACTGACCTGACAAGTCACTCACTTTTTCATATTGCAGCCTAGAACCTTTAGAGTAATTAAAACAGTAACTTTTTATTTCTAAAATATGACATTTTATAGTTTTGCAGCACTAAGAAGCATTTACGCTATTTCGCTTTGGTGATAACACTATTTTCTTCCGTCTTTAAGGGATGATGCCAACTCAAAATTTAAAGTTTAAATTATTTACCACCTCCTGTCAAATGGAACGCAACATGGCACTGTAGTCTGCAGTAATTTATTGTGGTTAAAACAATATCGTTTTTAGAATAAAAATTCAATATATAAAAGTACAGACATTTAAAGAGTAAAAAGAAAGTGCTGACGTCCCCGACAAGTTTATTCGTTAAATCAGGTTCAGCCGGCTCGTCTTGAATACGCAATGAATGACCTGCAAGTGCTATTGCATCCGATCAAACGATTTTGGGAAGTCGTCTCTACCGTCCTTTGTCGCCAATTACATCAGACAGGCGTCTCATCTATGTTTCAACACACACACAGACACAGACACAAAGTTGCAATCGATGATATCAACAGTGACTCATTGCGGCTGCCAATATAACACGCTATTAAACTTTTATAAGATTGTATTTCTTTATTTGCTGTAGAAGGTTTAGATAAACCCGGGAATGCGCCACGTATCGTACAAAGTTAACCGCCATGTTGGTCTGAGTGCTCGCCTACCTTCAAAGTGCCGCTATAATACAGTTTCACAGTTACAAAAACAATGAAAGAATAAATACAATATTAAATATGTAATAATGCTTTGATCTTGTTGGCCGTGTCTTTTTCTACTTGACTCGTTTTATCCTCTGTACAATGGCGAATTCGCTGTAACTCGGACACAGGTTCGAGTCCGGCTAATGAATTAAAACAGGGGTCTCCAAACTTTCCAGCCTTAGGGCCATACTGATTACTCCAGTAAGTTCCGAGGGCCAAAACCATATTATCATTGTTGCCGGTGGTAAAAAGTGAAATAGTCCACTGATGAAAAAAAAAGTCCGAAAAAGTACGCAACGTTTAAAAAAGGCTGCAAATCGGACTAAAGTCCGCAAAACGGCAACACTGCATATTGTTAATTTTCCTGTCAGAATCTGTAATTTCTAGATTAGTCGTAGAGTACGAGCCATGAGGGAACGTGACACGACATCTGGTGGACACAAGCGGAAATAGGTAGTACCTTCTATCGCTAACAGATGACGCTAATAGCACGTACAGAATAATCTCGTTGGTTCGAGAAAGTTCTGCATATTATACATGTCTTTACTCATTACAATTCTGTGTTTCTTTATCCAACTTATCACAAAAACAATAACAATAAGCCTACAACAAATTTATGAGTAAGCCCATGACCATATCAATGTAGATGTCATATTAATAATTATTCAACGTAAAATTAGAATACTTCAGTAAACTAAATTTAATTTGCTATAAAAAATATGTTCTCTAAAAGGAGTTTTCAAGTATGTGTCCGGACAAAATCTGTCCGCGGGTCGGATGTGGCCCTCGGGCCGTAGTTTGGAGACCCCTGAATTAAAAAACAAATAATTCTGTTTCTTAACGTTGTGGAACTGTAATGTGCGTTGTGGCATAACTGCCGCGCCCGGAGTGACTAATACACTGCTTACTTGATGAAACATGCCACGTTTGTCAGTTTAAATTGAAGCAAGGAAGAGCAAGACGTGATATATTTAGACACAACGTGGAGGTCGCAATGAGAGAGTCAAAGAATAACAACTGCCGACAGTTGTGTCAGAAGTTAACGGATGCGGTTACAGAAGTCGGGTAGAGTCCATTATAGATATTATTTAAAACTAACGTAGTTTTTAGTAAGTTTGTCAGAGAAATGAATTCATTAAAACGAAGCTTTTAATGTTAGCTTTGGCGAGAGGAGAATAGAAAAAAATGTCTGCCGAACAGAAATACGAAACTAAAGAGCAAACGAATTTCGCCTCTCTAATTCTATTTTTTTCTTTTTCTTCTTCCTTTTCGATAACAGTGCACACGCGTATTATACGAAAAACTTTGTGTTGCTTTAGTGTCGGTATTTTTCCTTAGCTGAAAAACACTTGTTTTTTTTTTTTTTTTTTTTTTTTTAACGTCCGTCTATTGTGCACACTTGGACTAATGCAGACGATGGGATGATTTATAGCGTATGAAAATGCCAAGCCCTCGCCGGGAATCGAACCCGGGTCCTCGGGATGAAACCCAGTACGCTATCCACTAGGCCACCGAGGCGACTTGTAGTCGTTTATAATACATTCGTTTTTGTTTTTGTTTTTGTTTAACGTCCGACTATTGTGCACACTTCTAATGCAGACGATGGGATGATTTATAGCGTATGAAAATGTCAAGCCCTCGCCGGGAATCGAACCCGGGTCCTCGGGATGAAAGCTTAGTACGCTATCCACTAGGCCACCGACATTCGAAATTAATATAAATGTTTATAATAATTACTGTTAATATTGCTAGTTTTTAACAACATAACCTAAAACTTATTCTAACCTTTCAGCTGTTCAATGAAATCAGCTGATCATTGCGAATTGACATAAAACAACTGATCTTTTACAATAACTACAGTAAATAATATCTAAGCTAAGCTCACGTATTTATGTAAACAAAACAAAATGTCTGCAAACACATCTTCAAATTAATTATATATCCAACAAAGATATCAATATAAACTTCGTTTCTGCCGGTAACTCCCCTAGTTCCACAAGTGTACTTTTTTTTTAACTTTGAATATTCATACAAGAAGATTTTAATCTTTTTCATGTTGTTGATAATATCAATTTCCACGCGTCAACAACTGTAAAAATTGTATGAATAGAGTTTCTGCGTTGAACATTCGACAGAGCGAAGCAACCAAGCTAAAGCTTCACCAACGCGAATTAATTTCACTGTTAACGGGGGAACAACGCTGTTCTCAGCTTTCCCAAGAACGGTTCTTTAACGCTTAAGAAAATAAGATACGTCGTAATATTGTAGAATGTCTGAAAGAAATGTTATCAACATATAATTTAAATAGTGGCGCCATAAAGGTTTTTGTTTAAACACACGCGTACTAAAATTTTAATACCAATGCTTGTAACAAGCTGCAACGAAGGCAAAACAAGAATCTACATTTTAAATTCACCAATTAAACAGTCGGTAACAGATAAAAACATCTCATTACAAAACCTCGTATTAACAATAGTTTTATAGGTTGCAATCGAAACAAATTATAAGGAATATTGTTAAAACCGGAATGGAATGCATAAACTTATTTATTGCAGCGATCAATCAAATTAATTTTACTCGGAAATGATTTACTTGTATTATGCACGTTTGTAACAAGAATGAATAGGCACTGTTGAAAATAAAGTCAATATTCGCCGGACAATAAATAAAACCTCAACATTGTATTACTCGTTGTATTAGTCGTTCAAATAACATTGTTCGCAACCAATGAATACAGCAAAATAATTTTTTAGCACTATAGTTTTACTATTTTTAAAATTGTAAAAATGATATTTTTATAAACTTGGTACAACATGGCATGTGAACCAGATCTAATTTCATTATAACTCCAAACAAACAAAAAATTTTCTAATTCTCGTTTGGGTTCTTATTTAATACTCTACCAACTTCTTGTTTATCATGTAGGACAGCACTACTTAAAATATTTTAGGAATAGTATGTGATGAAATAAACAATGTAATAATTGATCCAAATTGTATACAGTTTTTTAAACTTCTTTAATTTTAAACGTTTACAATGCATGTACATTAATAAAGGTTCTACTAAATATGATTGTTAAATTTATCAAATAGTACTCAGTCAAATATATAGTTAAACTTCAGAAAATCGTGATGTCGTCGTTGTGGTCTAGGAAAGGAAGAAACCGATGTTTTGTATTAAATAGACAGGGTCACTGCCGTAATGAAAACCAAAGTTTAGGAAAGTTGACCTGGGACGTAAACACGAACAATTTTCGCTCAACCCAGGTTAGGGTTGATTTTTGCTCAGTTGTGGGTAGGACGAGAGAGACAGAGAATGCCATCACCCTATATCTGTCTCTCTCTGAGCTACAAGTTCAGAAAAAACATGCAGCGCTGTCTGTCGGCGGGGAATCCAAGTAGCGTTCTCGACCGAAAAAATGTACTGACTTTTACAGGCAAGAAGTGTCCTTATAGATTCTGTATTCATTGTCGCAACTGCCACACAGCGACTCACACATATTGCTGTAATTGATAATTATGAAACCATTAAAAATTACGAAACTCCTGCAACATTCGAGCGAGATCTAATACCGCGATTTTTTTCCAAATTAACATATTTTGTAAATTCTGTATCGACTGTTTTTGTTGTTTTTTTTAAAGATAGCGATCCATACGGGTATGGGTTTTTGTAGGCCCTGCTTATGGACACATTTTAACAAATTTATGCGAAAATTGTTGTAGCCGATATTGATAAAACCTATTTTGTTAGTTATTTTAATAAAAAATGAATTTTATCACGTCCTTTATTACCCAGCTACGTGCACAGACTTACGCTCACCATACTTTCTACTTCGCACTTGTGGTGGGGCAGAAAACACCAAACTGTTAAAAAACTGCTTTTCTATAAGCGACAAACAAACTGCTTTTTCAAACGAAAACAAGCAGTTGGATTTGGACTGCTTTATGATTTGTTAAACAAGGAACGGCTTTCCGCACTACCACACTTAACGTTGCCGCATGCGCTAAAAATGCTTTCCTGCTGTTTGCCTGCTAACTGCTTTTCTTCTACCTACTTTTATGCTCTTTCCCTTTATTTCAAAGTTGCTTGTTGCTTTTAGTGAAGTAAGAACTATTTGGTCAATGTCAACGTTTATCTCTATTTTGTTACGAGTTGTAGTAACAACCTCTCACATTTTGTAGATACAGAGCCTAATTTTATTTAAACATATTTTTTATATTTATTATCAATCATCAATATTTTTTAATCAACTAAAAATATTCTAAATCGTTTGCATTTTGGTAAATATGCAAAGGACTATTTAATTTTTAAGTAAAAAAAAGAATGCTTCTATTAGAAATTCATCGCGTTTTGTACATAAAATGGCTTACATAATTATTACGTTTTGATAATGTAATTTAATTATTACTACACTTATAAGGATTATTTTTATCCTTTCTAAATGCTTTATACCGAAAAACAGTTAAGGACATGGTGGCAGTGGGAATGAAAAAGTAGTCTTAGAAAAGTATGTGCTTTATGTTTTAGCTGCTAATACAACTTTGAGTTTCAGTTTTCTAAAGCTGTTTTTTTCCAACTGTTTTAAAAAGCAGTTTTTTTCTTCAACAAACTGTTTGTTGACGTTTTGTAAAAATAGCAGAAACGCCCACCTCTACTTCGCACAGTAATACAGAAAGACAATCATGACACGCAGCTGTCTCGCTGACGCGATGGAAGTGATTTCACCATCATAATCAGCATTAGAATTTGCATATATCAGCATTTTAAACTTTCACACCGCATTGAAAATAAAAAAAATAACCATAAACACAGTCAAACTGAATTTTCTTAATTTCAAGACATTTTGAAAATTGGAAATGCTAATTTTGGTAGTTTAACGCTGATTAGTGAAATCACATTTTCGAAAATATTCAAGACAAAAACGTTACGATTTTTTAAGATTTCAAAATAGCCGCCATTTTGAAACTGTAGAACGATCTTTACCGGTCAATAAACCTGTCTAAGCTATTAAAAACATCGATTTTGTATTAATTTTCAATGCAATCTGACTGAAAATGAGTGTGCTAAAACGGACAACATTTTAACCATATGAAGGCCGCTCCAATAATGTAAGTCACGTGGTATTTTGAATTAATAATTTATTTACTAAAATACTGTAACCAATAATTAATTGTGGATTTATAAATGTACTTTTTTAACAGTCACGCAATGACGAAGAAAAGATAACAATATATGATGATAATAAAGGAAGGCAAAACAAAAATACGAAATAATTTTAAAATAAGAATACAAAATTATGCATTCCTAGTTTTATAGTTTAACCAGAAATTGGATGACAGCCAATAAATTACTTTCACAATATGCCTGGAATAAATACAGAAAACGAATAAGTTATTTTTGTGTTGTTTAAAAAAAAATTCAAGACCTCACAGACGTAAATGTTTCTTACTCTATGAAAAAGCAATTTTTTACCAAGTTCGTTTCCAAACAATAGTACCAATCCAACAGGGAGGTTACTGTACAAAAAAGCAACAAAAATCTCGATTACGATTCGAACAAAGGCCAACACAGACAGACAGATCAAAGAGAAACACTTGGAAATGTCATTCCGATGGGGCATGGACCTTTAGTTTCATTTTCTATTTCGACACGCCAGCTGTCATCTCGACAGCACATTGAGTACATATGAGAACGCAGCCCAGCAACAATGTCGGCTGTGCGCCAGGAAACACATTGTTGGCCACTGACGTTCTCACATCCTGTTTTTGTGATCATGAAATCATTGTATTTACAACGCCCGGTCCGTCCTTCTAATATTGAAAATCAATTTCGACGCTTCACACTTCCCGATGCTGCTACAGAAGGAATGGAAACACAGCGATAACGCGGCGAAGTATAAAGTAGATTTGTGAAAGCTGGAGCTAGTAAAACCATTCTGCTTTCACAAACTCAAGTCACAACATTACTAAAATAAGAAAATGCACTTACAGCGATAGTCAGATTTTGCTAACAACAAGACTTTACGTTACGAAAACACGTTCTCTGATCAGATCAACAAAGTACAAAGCATCATACCTTGTAGGGCCTATATAAAAAGATCAACAAGACTTTACGTTACGAAAACACGTTCTCTGATCAGATCAACAAAGTACAAAGCATCATACCTTGTAGGGCCTATATAAAAAGATCAACAAGACTTTACGTTACGAAAACACGTTCTCTGATCAGATCAACAAAGTACAAAGCATCATACCTTGTAGGGCCTAAATAAAAAGATCAACAAGACTTTACATTACGAAAACACGTTCTCTGATCAGATCAACAAAGTACAAAGCATCATACCTTGTAGGGCCTATATAAAAAGATCAACAAGACTTTACGTTATGAAAACACGTTCTCTGATCAGGTCAACAAAGTACGAAGCATCATACCTTGTAGGGCCTATATAAAAAGATCAACAAAGTACAAAGCATCATACCTTGTAGGGCCTAAATAAAAAGATCAACAAGACTTTACATTACGAAAACACGTTCTCTGATCAGATCAACAAAGTACAAAGCATCATACCTTGTAGGGCCTATATAAAAAGATCAACAAGACTTTACGTTACGAAAACACGTTCTCTGATCAGATCAACAAAGTACAAAGCATCATACCTTGTAGGGCCTAAATAAAAAGATCAACAAGACTTTACGTTATGAAAACACGTTCTCTGATCAGGTCAACAAAGTACGAAGCATCATACCTTGTAGGGCCTATATAAAAAGATCAACAAGACTTTACGTTACGAAAACACGTTCTCTGATCAGATCAACAAAGTACGAAGCATCATACCTTGTAGGGCCTATATAAAAAGATCAACAAGACTTTGTGTTATGAAAACACGTTCTCTGATCAGATCAACAAAGTACGAAGCATCATACCTTGTACAGCCTACATAAAAAGATCAACAAGACTTTGTTATGAAAACATGTTCTCTGATCAGCTCAACAAAGTACGAAGCATCATACCTTGTAAAGCCTATATAAAAAGACCAACAAGACTTTGTGTTATGAAAACACGTTCTCTGATCAGATCAACAAAGTACAAAGCATCATAACTTGTAGTATCATACAAAGCATCAGCTAGATTTTATGTTATGAAAACACATGTTCTCTAATGAGGTTAATGAAGTACGAAGTATCAAGCCGCCTCGGTGGCCTAGTTGATAGCGTACTGGGCTTTCACCCCGAGGACCCGGGTTCGATTCCCGGCCAGGGCTTGGCATTTTCATACGCTATAAATCATCCCATCGTCTGCATTAGCCCAAGTGTGCACAATAGTCGGACGTTAAACACAAAAAAAAAGTATGAAGTATCATATCAGGGCCTATATTTAAAAATCAGATCAACAAAATACATGCATCGCATCTTGTAAGTTTTATATTAAAATATAAATAAGACTTTATAGATTTGTTTTAAATTCCTTTGGTCTTTGCACTGCTTAATGATATGCCTAATAAAATATAAGACGTAAAAATTATAGCATACAACCTAAATTGTTACCTTATCAAATATGGCGGACAGTTTTAAAATAAAACCGATTTAGAACGAAGCATTTTGTAACTGTATGAAGTGTATTTATAGACTATGTAACAAAAACTAATTGTATTAGTAGGTTAGTAAGTTTTAATGAAACTACTAACACTTCTCCGTCCTAAATATTAGAATTTAATGTAATCTATGGAAACACAAGAAGCAGCTTATATCTGAAATGCGTTACACTTACTTAACAAGGGAAGCCGAAAAGAAATCTTTCTACCGTTTTCGTAGCATCCGCCGTAAATCCCTCCCCGCTTCAATAACGACGAGGGACGAGCTGGTAGTATCAGCTTAACAACCATGTTTAGGAATAATTTAATCACAATCGTTCACGAATCGAACGGCCCCGCATTAAGATTGAGATAAGCGGAGAAGACAATTGCGACACGGCTTGGTACTCTTTAACAATGGCGGAAACCTGCGCCACGACTGCATCGTGCACAAATAAACGCGCAATCATTTCCAATAAACTGCGACTGCGGTAGACTGCGATTCGGTCGTGTATCCGGTTACAAGAACCGAACCGAATCTCAGTTCTCGGATTAACATTTACAAGCGGACACGATTCTGTGTACAGTACTGTACAACCATTTCCAAATTCGAGGACAACAGAAATTGTCATCGGGATAAAGCAAACCGAACCCGAACATTTCCGAACAAACACGAATACATTTACAAGCGGACACGATTCTGTGTACAGTACTGTACAACCATTTCCAAATTCGAGGACAACAGAAATTGTCATCGGGATAAAGCAAACCGAACCCGAACATTTCCGAACAAACACGAATACATTTACAAGCGGACACGATTCTGTGTACAGTACTGTACAACCATTTCCAAATTCGAGGACAACAGAAATTGTCATCGGGATAAAGCAAACCGAACCCGAACATTTCCGAACAAACACGAATACATTTACAAGCGGACACGATTCTGTGTACAGTACTGTACAACCATTTCCAAATTCGAGGACAACAGAAATTGTCATCGGGATAAAGCAAACCGAACCCGAACATTTCCGAACAAACACGAATACATTTACAAGCGGACACGATTCTGTGTACAGTACTGTACAACCATTTCCAAATTCGAGGACAACAGAAATTGTCATCGGGATAAAGCAAACCGAACCCGAACATTTCCGAACAAACACGAATACATTTACAAGCGGACACGATTCTATGTACAGTACTGTACAACCATTTCCAAATCCGAAGGCAACAGAACTTGTCATCGGGCAAAGCAAACCGAACCCGAACATTTCCGAACAAACACGATTACATTTACAAGCGGACACGATTCTATGTACAGTACAACCATTTCCAAATCCGAGATGGACAACAGAACTTGTCATCGGGCAAAGCAAACCGAACCCGAACATTTCCGAACAAACACGATTACATTTACAAGCGGACACGATTCTATGTACAGTACTGTACAACCATTTCCAAATCCGAGATGGACAACAGAACTTGTCATCGGGACAAAGCAAACCGAACCCGAACATTTCCGAACAAACACGATTACATTTACAAGCGGACACGATTCTATGTACAGTACTGTACAACCATTTCCAAATCCTAGGACAACAGAACTTGTCATCGGGCAAAGCAAATACAAGCGGACACGATTCTATGTACAGTACTGTACAACCATTTCCAAATCCTAGGACAACAGAACTTGTCATCGGGCAAAGCAAACCGAACCCGAACATTTCCGAACAAACACGATTACATTTACAAGCGGGCACAGATAAACTGCATCGTTTTTGTAAGCTCTACCGTTACTTCGGAATTCTGCCGCAAAAGCGAGTTACTGTGTTACACGAGTACCATCAAATCGCGTTACAGAACCGAAATATTCGAATACACAAATAGGGCTAACCGATTCAAATCGAACACGCCTGACCTGCGAACCCGACTGGAATATTTAACAGCGCGAAGTAGGCTGAACCGAGTAAATTATAAAGGAAAAGGTTCATAAACATGGCGCGTACAGTAACAGTGCAGTCATAAATAGTGAAGATAAATATTAATGTGACTAATTTACTGCGGTATTATAAATTGTACAACCTAACAGACAGGCAGCGGCTGTAATTCATCAAGGTTAGAAGATATGGGGACAACTAATGCTTTCCTTTCGAAGATAACATATTTTATCTTAGAGGAAGTACGATTTTCACAAGGCAATACCGCTCTCCTACGGGTAAAAACTCTTGTTTTCATATAATATTACTAATATAATGTACAAGCATTACCTGTCGAGACTTTGCCCACGAAATTGAAACTGTTTCAGTAATGTAATAATTTATAAACGTAAAAAAATATACATAAAAGCGCGATCATCTAACACTGAACATGAAAACAGTATATCCGTAATAAGATATGTTTTATTGACTTCAAACATGTTGCAATCGAATTGGAATGTCCAAAACTTCGACAAGACTACCTTTTATTAATTTTTTGAAAGCGAAGAAAATAGTTTCAACTCACACACGCTAGTCTATTTTAAAATTCCTTCTACATGAGCACCTATTCCAAAGATTAGTAACAGGAGCGCCTTCTCTACAACTATTTCTTCTTCTTCCTTCGACGAGGCCCGCTAGGGACCATGTGACAATTGCAATTCTTCACACTTAGCTGTTTTCTCTTCCGTTCCCTCCAATATTCCCTCATTCTTTCACTATGCAGCCTCTTTCTGTCTTCGGACCACTTCGCACCAGGTTTCTTCTGCGATCTTCCTTGGAATCCCTCCATACTCAATATCCTCTTTCTAAAAATCTCTCTGTTCAGCGTTTCTTCTTCTTTTATATTATTTCTTTCTAAATCTTTCCTTACCTCTTGAATCCTACTAGTTGTTGACTTTTTATCCCCATAGGTACTTGAGTATCCTTTACGTTAGTTTCAACTCACACACGCTAGTCTATTTTAAAATTCCTTCTACATGAGCACCTATTCCAAAGATTAGTAACAGAACCTTCTCTACAACTATTTCTTCTTCTTCCTTCGATGAGGCCCGCTAGGGACCACGTGACAATTTCAATTCTTCACACTTAGCTGTTTTCTCTTCCGTTCCCTCCAATATTCCCTCATTATTTCACTATGCAGCTTCTTTCTGTCTTCGGATCACTTCGCACCAGGTTTCTTCTGCGATCTTCCTTGGAATCCCTCCATACTAAATATCCTCTTTCTAAAAATCTTTCTGTTCAGCGTTTCTTCTTCTTTTATATTATTTCTTTCTAAATCTTTCCTTACCTCTTGAATCCAACTAGTTGTTGAATTTTTATCCCATAGGTACTTGAGTATCCTTTTCGCTAGTCTTGAATCATTCATCCTGTACGTATGTCCAAAAAATTGCAATCTTCTCTTCCTTATCGTCTCTGTCATGTCCTCTATGTTCCTGTATATTTCATCATTAGATCTTAGTTTCCATGTTTCTTTAGTTTTCACTGGGCCTAAAATTTGTCTCTTGATTCTCCTTTCTAGTATTTTCAGTTTATCTAAACTATAATTTAGCACCAAGCATTCACTCGCGTACAGGCATTCCGGTTTCACGAATGTAGTGTAGTGCCTTATTTTAAGATTTTTAGATAAGCACTTTTTGTTATAGGGCCTAATAATTTTTAGTGTTACCATATGCTCTTTCCATTTTGCGTACCCTTTCTTCAACAGCAGATTTCTCCAAGCCATTGTCTTGGATCATTTCTCCCAAATATTTGAATTCTTTACTTTTTCCCCTGCACCAATATCAGTAACCAAAAAATTTGGAGCGTTTTTGATGTTTGTAATAAATTTAGTTTTTTCTACGGAGATTCTCAAACCTGTTTTATTAGCTGTTTCATTTGAGAGATTGATTTTACAACTATTTCATTCTTTTTTATTTGTATATTTCTTCCACACCTTTAAAGGGTGAATTCTGAAAAGTGCTGAAATATGTTTAGTTATTCTTGTTTGAGTTTTTTTGTTAAGTTTCGAGAAAATATGATTAAAAAAACTCTGTTTTCCAATTCAATCTTTTGAACTATCTTTTCACTACACTAATATAATGTTATAGTATAATATAATATTAAACAATATTATGTATTGTACATTTATGCCTTATCTTATTAGCACTATCCTATATAATACAGTACTACTTGCAAGTTTTATGACTTTGTAGGACTACACTGGATTTCGAACAGGATAATATAAACACAAAAACAGTAAGAACAACTGATAGTATCAAGAAGAAATTGACAAAGAAAGCGATTTGCTTTATAGAGTGAATATTGAGTTTTATTAGTTTAAAATTAAATTATATTCATCGCTACATTATGTGTAAACAATTTTAAAATCAACAGATATAATTTTATTATTTAAAAAACATTTAACATGTTCGATTTGACTTTCAGAAAAACAGATAAATTATACAGACTATAAAATTAACGACTTCAATGTAAAGTAAAAAAGACAATATAGCTGCAGACTATTTTAAATTACCGCCATTTTGAAATATGAACTGTTTATTAGCATTGACCTCCAATGTGTGTTTCTTTTAAAATATAAAATGCAGTATCCAAACCATCCATAAAAGCTATTACATAACTAATGGCGGAATATATTATACAGAAATAGTAAATAACTTATCAGGATAAATTTTTCCATTTATCATTTCGTTCAATATTATTCTAGATTTAGATAGCTTTTCACGAAGTAAAATTGCACTACGGGGACCCCCCCTCTCTCTCGTTGTCGCCGATTCATTTTATGAATAGTGACGGATACAAGTCATATAAATTCAACTTTAAAATATCCTTTGTGAATGAAATAAATACACTGTAATGCTTTTAAAAAGATTAATTCAGTTTGTAAACTTTATTTACAGTATACATATGTAAAAGTACAATAACAAGTACGTATTCTTATCCTGACTACACTGCAGTGGGATCATTGTGCGGTCTGCCGGAGAGGAAAGGCGAGCTCACAAAAACTCCCAAGTTGTTTGTTGTTTGTCGAGAAAGATGAATTATTTGCGATAGCAGAGAAGGGCGCTGTTTGTTCACGGCTCACGGCTGGCTTTGTTGACACTGAACTAAAAACTAACCTCACCGAGCTGTGTGGTCTGCCGGATGCTTCCTCGTCGGTTTGTTAACGTTGAAAACAAAATTTAATCAACAAAAAGGCCGTTTGAGCTTCCACAGCCTAGTTTACATTCATTTTCATATTTTACTGTTTAAGATTTTTACAAAGAAAAGCATTTACTACGACACACACACACACACACACACGTTAAAATATTATAAAAACGCAACTCATGTTGTTTACATTAATTTTTACTTATATGGACTTTAAGGCGATATTTTGTTAATGATAAAAGTAGTAAAACGTGCTTATTCGATTTAATTAATTATGGCAGTACCTCCATTTTGTTCTACCTTAATCGAGCCGCCTCGGTGGCCTAGTTGATAGCGTACTGGGCTTTCACCCCGACGACCCGGGTTCGATTCCCGGCCAGGGCTTGGCATTTTCATACGCAATAAATCATCCCATTGTCTGCATTAGCCCAAGTGTGCACAATAGTCGGACGTTAACCAAAAAAAAAAAAAAAAAAAATCTACCTTAATCGTATAAGAGAAGCTCAGAAACTGCTTCATACCTGAATAGTTTACGCTACCATTTTTTTTTTTTTTTTTGTAAACGTATCAGGTTACGGTAGGCGTTTAATGTGCAAGCTATGTGGCTAACCTCAAATTCGGTTCTCGAATGGTGAGTGGCTTAGACAAAAGAAGGAATACCTTGTTAGTTCTATAATACCAACGTACGCGTACATCATGTCAAGGAAGACGGGAATGTTTTATATAAAAATATGGGCTATTGTATTTCACTTCAACTGAATAACAACAACTGTTTTTGTAACTTAATGATTTTAACAATTCTTTTTTAATTTAAATATATCTGAATTGTTACGCATGCACGTACATAGTTTATGTCTCTCTTTATTTGTTTCACCCAACTTTGGAGTACACTAAATCAATCATTTTTTTAATATTCTGTGCCTTCCTCGTAGCCCAGTATTGCTTCATTCATTGTGATCTTGCTTTTCTTTCTTTGTCAGAGATTTGGATCGTTCGCTTGGATTTGACTTTGCCTTGGAACCATTGCTTCTTGTCCTTGGTTATTGTTTTGGCTGTTCTGTCCATGAGCATAGTGTCAGTGATTTGTAGTTTTGTTATGTCTTTCTCTGTTTCTCTAAACCAAAGTGGTTTGGCTCTTTTATTGCGAAAGTAGTCAAATATTTTTTTGGTTAGTATATTTTTGTCCATTCGGAGGATGTGCCCATAAAAATCAATTCTCCTTTTTCTTATTGTGTCTGATAGTGTTTCAGTTTTTTGGTAAAGAGTTTCATTCCTGATGTGGAATACTTGCTTGTTACGGAATTTGGGGCCTAAGATTTTTCGTAATATCTTTCTTCCTTTGATCTCAAGAATTTCAAGTGGGCCCTGGGTTGTGAGAGATAATGTTTCAGCTGCATATAAGACTTCTGGTTTAATTACCGTATGATAATGCCTTATCTTTGTATTCCAGGAGAGGGACTTCTTGTTGTAAGTGTCCTTGGTAAGTTGGAAGGCTAATTCAACTTTATTTCTCCTAGATTCCATAGCTTTTTTTCTCTAGGGCGTTCCATGAGATCCATTCCCCAAGATATTTGAATTCTTTGACTATCTTAATGTATTGTTCTCCCACTTGAAGCTTTTTTGTTGGTTTTTGTATGTTTGTCAATATTTTAGTCTTTTCAAATGAAACTTTGAGACCCATTTTTAACGCTTGCTTCTGGAGTTCAAGAGTCTGTTCCTTAACTTCTTCCAATGTCTCAGCTAGTAAGGCCATGTCATCCGCAAAAGCAAAACAATTTACCTTAATGCCTTTGTTCTTAGTTCCTAGTCTGATTCCACTATGCGTATTCACGTTCCACACTCCAACTACATTTTCCAGAGAACAGTTAAATAACAATGGAGAGAGTCCATCTCCTTGTCGGACTCCTGTTTTAATCTCAAAAGGGGTGGAAAGTTCTCCCATGAATTGAACTTTGGAGAATGTATTAGTCAATGTTTCCCTGATAAGATTTGTGGTTTTGTTATCAAGGTCTAGTTCTTTCAGAACCGAGAATAAGGATTCCCTATCTATAGAGTCGTATGCTTTTTGAAAGTCAATAAACTACAGTTTATGTATTATAAAGTTTTTCTTCAAAATAAAGCAATACATCTCCGGAAATTATAGTTTGCACGTACGAATCGCTTGACAAAAAAAAAGGTCGATAAAATATCGTCCGCAGAGAAGTTACAGAATGAGGTTAAATTCTATTACGGCCACAATACAGTGTTGCTGAACAGAAAGAACCAAAATAAAATTGCTGACAAATATCTGCGGTAACGGGGTTATTGTAAAAAGAGTTCTATTGTTATTCGACAATAGAACGGAAAAGCCATGCGTAACATCATCAAAACAAGTAATTGGTAACCGTAAACCTCCGCTGGGTTAAATAACTTTACATTTCTGGGAACTGAAATTGTAAAATCACTAAATGCGCAGCTTAACTCTGAACTGTAAAGGTGTCACGAATAAATTGTTTGACGACCTTTAAGCGGACGGAACTGATAATTACCCAACAAAATCGTGAAACGTAGAATCAGTTTTCTAGGAATTGAGCAGTCGCTTGATAAGACCCATCTCAGTTCCATGAGAAGAGCACCGTTCTAGAATGCCATTTAATGTAGTAGGCCTACACAGTCTATAAGCCCTACATACGTAAGCACGCACACGCGATGTGCGACTAATTTTGTTCAAACTTTTTTACAAAAACTGATTTTAGTTAATACACAGTTTGGAAAGTTCGTTACCCCTCCAAAAGTAAAAATACATTCACCCGTTTCAAAATGGCGGTCATTTAGTAACCTTAAAGAAATAAAAATCTTATTTCTTTAATAATATTTGAAAAAAACTGATTTCAAAATCTTTAATCAGATTTAAAATCTTCAGAAATTAATTTTTTTAAATTCGACAGAAAAAATAAAAACAAACCTTACGGTACTAAGGGTTCGCTTTCACATTTTCAATTATTTTTTAAAATTCCTACTTAATAGATTTTTAACACTGATTACAAAAAAGTCGCCATTTTGAAACTAATAAACAGATTTAACTGGATAACGAATGTATCCAATTTATTACCGAATCAATTTTTGCGTCTTGACTTTCGCTTCGTTCACGTCATCAGCTGGGCTGTAGGGCTAATTGTTTTCAACAGTACTGACAGTAGCCTATCCCGGAGCGCGATCTGTTTTCCGTGCCAGGTGAAATACGACCAAGCGTCGGAAGGGCACTTAAGGTACGAGGGTGGCCTGAAAAGTTTCCCACCTAACAAAGATACAAGACATTTTTTCAGAATTTTTTCTTTAATTTTTCAACACAGTCTACACACTTCTCCTAGCGATGCTCCCGTCTCTGTAACTCGTCCAAATAGTACTCGGCGTTTTTCTCTGCAAAATAATTGTTCACGAAGGTGATTGCGTCTTCATTTGACGAAAATCTCTGTCCTCCGAGCACAATTTTTATATGAGGGAACAAAAAGAAGTCGCTTGGGGCTAGATCTGGTGAGTAAGGCGGATGGTCAAGCAGTTCAAACCGTAATTCGTGGATTTTCGCCAAGGCAACCGCTGAGGTGTGAGACGGTGCGTTGTCTTCGTGAAACAGGGTTTTCTTTTTCTGCAAATGTTGCCGTTTTTCCGCAAGTTCTGACTTCAGCTTGTCAAGTAACGATGCGTAGTATGCTCCTGTAATGGTTTTTCCTTTTTGAAGATAGTCGATTAAAATAACTCCATGACTATCCCAAAAAAAACAGTCGCCATCACTTTCCCAGCCGAAAAAACAGTTTTTGCTTTTTTCGAGCCGGTTCCCCCTTTGCAGTGCACTGTATGGACTGTATTTTTGTTTCGGGCGTATAATGGTTTATCCAAGTTTCATTTACAGTAATTAATCGGCGCCAAAACTGGGATTTATTGCGCCTAAACTGCGCCAACAGAGCATTGGAAATGTTCATTCGAACACGTTTTTGGTCTAACGTAAGCAAACGCGGCACCCAACGCGTGGACAGCTTTCTCATGTCTAAATGTTGATTTAATATGTGACAAACACGTTCTTTTGACATGTTCATAACGTCTGCTATCTCTCTCACTTTAATTCGGTGGTCATCTAGCACTATTTGGTGAACTTTGGCGATGTTTTCGTCGGTAGTTGCAGTTTTTGGACGTCCCGAACGTTTATCGTCTCCCAAGCTCTTACGGCCACGTTTAATTTCAGCTGCCCAAAGTTTCACTGTGGTAAATGATGGTGCAGAGTCCCCATACACAGAATCCAACTCATCTTTGATTTGCGTTGGCGTACTGCCTTTCAAAAACAAATATTTAATGACAGCTCGATACTCGATTTTGTCCATTTTCATAAAAATACTCACATCAACTCACTCAAACGACTGTTACATAACAACTGCGCTTCCAAAATGGCTGAAACTTTGGTGAGTAACTGTCAACAGATGAACAACGAAATTCGAATGCTGCGACCGACGAGTTGAATGCTGCTATCTTCATGTTGAGGTCGGAAACTTATCAGACCACCCTCGTATGTATCACTTGCTAGGCCTAACATTTTGAACTCTACATCACTCAGCCATTTTGAAATAAGTAAATACTAGAACTGATTGTTTTTTTGAAATTACAATTAATAAGAAAATAAGACAGCTGTTAATAGTGTATTGGAAAGAAATGCCAGCGCTACTGGTGCACAAACACGCAACTACATGAGCGGAAAATCAGCTGACTTTCCGTACCACTTAAATCTGAAAAAGCGATGTGGGAAGTAGATGCTTCCGATGCAGTACGGAGGCAAATGTTCCCATTACAAAATGAATCACATTAAACAATTGAATGTTATCTATCGATGTTTCAAGAGGTTAATAAAATAAAAAGATATCTACGTACGACATCCAGGACTGTAGGATATACTGTTTTCTGTAGGTCAGCTGTTTACACTTGTTTACATTATGGTAAGTGGTAATATAATGAAAATTAAAGTTAATCTGTTTATCAGTTTTTTTCCAATTGTCAGTTAATTGCGTTAATTTATTTACCGACTATTATGAATGTTTTCGACTTTTTATAATTTTTTTAAGCCTAACTGGTTTTATCCCACAATTAATGCCAATAATTCAGGGTATTAACCACGTTCATCTTATTATTATTAAATTCACTGTTGGATCAACAAGGCCTACTTTTAAGCTTGTGTTGGTTCTTTATTACAAGTAGACCTAATTCACCTTGATCTACATAATCGACGTTTTATTATGCATTACCTACAATGTAAGAGCGTATCCTACAAGAACGGTGACGAATGTCAGTAAAAACAATAATACTAATATTTGCGGATGCATTAATGCCCTTCAGGTTTATAACAGCAGAGATACGATTAAAGACTAGGCTTACATTCAAATTTCAGTGATATCTACCGAGAACAATGGACTACTTATCTGTCGAAATATTCAAGCCGGCCAGACGCGGTTTCCCGTCAAATTATCAGCGTGAAATGATTTGTTTCCCGTCATCTTTTGCAATCGTTAACGTATAATTTTCGGGTTAAGGATCGCTCCGAGGAAACGGTTGAGAGTGGGAGTGGGGCGGATGTGGATGTGGGAAATGGCGGCTGACAAGAGAAATACATTACTCGGCTGCACGCGGAGAAAGTAACGGCGATACTGCACAGAAAACACCAAACTGTTAAAAAAACTGCTTTCTATAAACGACAAACCAACTGCTTTTTCAAACGGAAACAAGCAGTTTGATTTGGACTGGTTCGTGATTTGTTATACAAGGAACAGCTTTCCGCACTACCACACCTACGTTCTATTCGAACGTTGCCTCAAGCGATAAAACTGTTTTCCTGTTAACTGCTTTTCTTCAACCTGCTTTTATGCTTTATTTCAAAGTTGCTTGTAGTGAAGTAAGAACTGTTTGGTCGTTGTCAACGTTTATCTCTATTTTGTTGCGAGTTGTTTGAAAGTTTTAAATGTAAAATTTGTTGTTCAAACATTTTTTAAACTGTAAAATCAGCCATAATTGTGTTTTATATTAATTTTTCTCCGTAGTTTACTTTGTGTTTAGAAACTTAAAAATATTTAGTGGACAATTCTGAACGTTTTCTTTTACTTATTTTATTACTGTGTTATTATTACTATATTGTACTTATTAAGGTTACTTTTTTCAGTGTTGAAAAGTGAAAACCTACTTTCTCCCAAATAAAAATATGACAGTAACATCTCACATTTTGTAAATACATAACCTAATTTTATTTAAACGTATTTTTTATATTTATTATCAATCATCAATATTCTTTAATCAACTAAAAATATTCTAAATCGTTTGAATTTCAGTAAATATGCAAAGGACTATTTAATTTTTAAGTAAAAAAAATGCTTCTATTAGAAATTCATTGCATTTTGTAAATATAAAATGGCATACATATATATAACGTTTTGAGAATGTAATTTAATTATTATACACTTATAAGGATTATTTTTTTCTAAATGTTTTACACCAAAAAACAGTTAAGGACATGGTGGTAATGGGAATGAAAAAGTCTTAGAAAACTGAACGTACGTGCTTTATGTTTTAGCTGCTAATACAACTTTGAGTTTCAGTTTTCTAAACCTGTTTGTTTCCAACTGTTTTAAAAAGCAGCTTTTTTTCTCAACAAACAGTTTGTTGACGTTTTGTAAAAATAGCAGAAACGCCCACCCCTACTGTACAGGAAGAGTATGTGTTCCGTGACGGGGAGCTGGCGGAGCAATAAATGTTGAACCCAGAAAATGGCACTTTACGAATTACTGGGTACAAGAGTTCATAGCTTGTTTGCTAAGACCGAACTGTTCTAAGGTACTGTTGTCAAATGACAAATTAATCAACTCTGTCAAACCATATTACTGATCACGGCAATCTATAAGTTCAATTAAAACTTATTGTCTCTTACAACTCTCTGAAAAGTTCTTTCTAACAAACGATTTGAAACCAGCTCTTTACAAACAACTAAACCAAATAAAGAATTCTGTATTTAATAAAAGTTGCACAGATTATGAAAAGAAAGGAAACAATGGAGCTTTCACGGAACAAAAACAGCTCAAGGAAACACTGTTGTTGGCAACATATTGCTAATTGAGGCCGAAGAAAAGTCGGCTACAAACTAAGCAGCCTGTGTTTGACAAAGTAAACAAGTTCTCTGCAGTAAAATAAAAAACAACTTTAACAACACGAATGTGCTACGTGTAGGTAGCGTTTACCTTTTGCATGCTTTATTCATTTTGTACATTGTTGCCTAAAACCGCTGTTTAGTTAATACCAAACAATAATGTTAGCTTTGGCGAGAGGAGTGAATAGAAAAGATGTCCGCCGAACGGAAGAATGTAACGGAAATATGAAACGGAAACTAGCAAACGAATTGCGCCTCTCTAATTCTGTCTATGAAAACGTGTTGTTGCTTTGGTTTCGGTATTTTTCCTTAGTTGAACACGTGCACTTTGTAACCGTTTATAATAATTGTTGTTAATATAAATAGTTTTTAACAACATAACCTAAAACGTATTACAGTCTATCAGCTGTTCAATAAAATCACCGGATCCTTACGAATTTAAATAAAACAACTGATCTTCTATAAATACTATCTAAAAACGAAGAATGCCGGAGGACAGAATCCTGAGACAACTGGTAATGAGAAGCACCAACAGGAAAACACAGGGAATATACATCACACAAGTCCTCAGTACAGAAAATGGATGATGCAACAGACAAATGTAAAATAACACGCATTCTTAAAACTAATAAATTTAAAGTGGATAAACCGAAGAGGCACAAGAAGGTAGTGATCGCAGATGCCGTCAGGAAGCAACGATCTGATCGAATGAGGGATTATTGGAGAAAAAAATTACAGCCCAATGTTAGGAAGAACTGAAATTTAGACTAAAGTGATCCCATGAGGCCAAAAAATTTAAAAAATACTATCTAAGCTAGATGGAGTTCGATTGTCGGAAGTGGTTAAAGCATCGGTCAGTCTACTGCGTCACTCAACTGCGCACCTAAAGGTTCTCATTTCGAGCCGCAGTTGCTCCCGTTGCTTTTCCCTTACCGTTAACACTGATTCATCGTAGTCTAACTGGCATAAAGTATTTGGACGTTAAGCAAAAAGAGCTAAGAATACTAATTTATTTATTTAAATAAAACAAGATTTCTAACAAAATCTTCGCTTCTGTCGGTAACTCCCCGAGCATCACACGTGCACTTTTTATTTATAATATAAATAGGTTTTTAACTTGAATTTATTTAAACGAACAATGTTTATTTTATTAAAACAGATATTGTATTCAGTAAGGCTGACGAAACAGACTAGGCTAATGGCGCGTCAAGACTGTTAAGTGTGAAAACATTACTCACGACTCCGCAGCAACGTTCAACAACAAACAGTATGCGCGCCATCTTGTGCGGCGGATAGCTTCGTTTCATTTAAAAAGAAAAAAAACATGGCGTTCTGTTTGCCTACTTCTTTGAAGACGCAACCTACCCAAGTTTACCAATACACAATACACAATACACTGCGTCCGTCATCCGGTGAAATTCAGAATTCAAATCAACGATTTGCAAGTCATGTTTTGTATTCGCGTGCGGCACGTTTGTCGTCCCAAACAGACAGAAGTGACTCTGTTTGTTGTACAGTACGATACAAATTTGTAACTGAAATATCTAGGCATAATCTTAAAGTGTACGTGTAAGTGCGTTAGCGCTACAGTCACTTGTAAACGGATTAAAAAAAATACAATTCCGTTAACACGAAATAGTTTTTGTAAAGTTTAACAAACTGACGTCCTAAACAAACATATCTTTTGAAAAGACCAAAATCATGACAAACAACACATACCCAAATAAATACCTTAAAATCCAAGAACAGAAAATAGAAATTGTAAAAGAGTTCAAATATATTGGTGAATGGATTAGTTGGAATGCAGATGAAGGCAAGGCAATGGAATCCAGGAAAAACAAACTTGAGTTGGCCTTCCAATTGACGAAAGAAACATACAATAAGAAATCCCTTTCATGGGGGTCCAAAATTAAACATTATAAAACAGTGATCAAGCCGGAAGCACTGTACGCAGCAGAAACATTAACCATGAATCGCATAGGCCAGATAGAAAAGCTTGAAATAACGGAAAGGAAAATCTTAAGAAAAATTATAGGAACAAAATTTCAGGATAATAAGGTAGTATATATAAGAAATGTAGCTCTCTATAAGAAAACTGAAAAACTGTCAGATACTATGAGAAAAAGGAGAATACATTTTTACGGCCATCTTCTTAGAATGAACTCCAATAGATTGACGAAACGGGCGTTTGATTTTTTCCATAATCGTAAAACAAAACCGAACTGGTTTAAAGAAATTGAAAAAGACCTAATAGAATTAAAAATTACAGAAAATTCACTGCTTGACCAAACTGCTAAGATAAGTACCAAGGACGAAAGAATAAGATTCCAAGATAAAACCAAAATAAGACCTAAACCTGTCATTTCGGAAGATGAGAGGAAAAGAAGATCGGAAAGAATGAAGAGCTACTGGGAACAAAGAAAAGTACAGCGCGCAAGAAATGATTGATTCAGCGTACCCCAAAGAGGGTGAAACGAAAAGAAGAAGAAACTGACGTCCTACTACCTAGACAGTTAATTAAAGTACATCGCACTGTTGACAACTGCCGAGAGGCTTTCGCCATCGAACAGAATTTATTGTATTGAATTAATACGTCATCTCAAAGGACGAGTGACTTGACCCCACGACCCACGTCCCAGACAAGTATCTGAATAAGCAAGGAGAATGTGATTTGTATTACACGTTGTTATGTCTTTCACTGCTGACTAACGTATTACGCTAGCGGGTGTGGTGTTAACATTACACGGTTATTAAGTGCGGAAGTGGAAGATTGCAACTGGAAAGTGCAATTCGTTGGGAATTTAACAAATAATTCTCTTTCAAAATTAAAAATCACGAAAGCACACTACTTGTTAGATGAGGGGGAATATTAAGTATTCCAAAATTTAAGTGTGCCGTGAGAAATGGCGATAAACAAGACACTTTATTTGTAGGAAATTTGAATTTATGTAAATAACACCACTGCGCCTGTTTGTGTCGTCGCGCGTTTACGGTTTTCCCGATTTCGGATAAATGTCTGCAACGAGGCGGACTATTTGCGTGAGTTTGAGAGTGAGTGAAACAGATTATGATTCTCAACATGTTGTGGTATGTTACATTTATTTAACTATTTCATCTAAAATACACTGATTTAGTTCCAAAGCAGCAAATGTGCATTATACTAGTTTGAACCAACTTAAATAGATGGGAAATAGATTAACAATCGCCAGTCAGATGACTAGGCTTTCACCCCGAGGACCCGGGTTCGATTCCCGGCGAGGGCTTGGCATTTTCATACGCTATAAATCATTCCATCGTCTGCATTAGCCCAAGTGTGCACAATAGTCGGACGTTAAACACCAAAAAAAAAAAAAAAAAAAAATGCAGACGCGCCTGCAAATAGAATTATTGTAACACAGCCACCGGACCACATATTCAAATGATTAGGATTATATACCTATTCTTCCCGTCAGTGGTCTATCAACTCACCTCATAAAGGCTACCGCGGTTTCGAAACTCTATAGTTTCATCTTTAGGCCATACAAAATGTTAAATCCCTCTGTCGAGGTCGTCACAAAGTCAAACAAAACATTAAAACTTACATCACAAACACTAAGCATGATGAATATTTTAAATGTGTAATTGTGCTTAGTGTTTGTGATGTATGTTTTAATGTTTTGTTTGACTTTGTGACGACCTCGACAGAGGGATTTAACATTTTTTGTTTCCTGAAGATGAAACTATAGAGTTTCGAAACCGCGGTAGCCTTTATGAGTTGATAGACCACTGACGGGAAGAATAGGTCATAATCCTAATCATGCAAATAGACGCCCGAAATTCTAGTCTGGTCCATTGTCCGGGGCTTGGTCTGATGTACTTCCAGAGGCGCTTGACGTAGTTAATGGTGAAGCTGTGCCGTGAATAATGTTGCACATTATAGGTCAAATCAGTGTGTCAGTATGACAACTGATAATGGAGAACTTTATGTAGCAAATCGTTTACTAAGTTATCGGCGTAAAAAACTGGTCGTAATCCATATTTGTCAATTTAGCAGCTACCGCCTTCCCAACTGAATCAAATGCATCCGCTCGGGTTTCCAGTGCAGACGTTGCTTTTGATATAAGTTGTATGCGCTGTTTTTCATCGGGATCTTTCTTAGGCTTAGTCTAGCAGCACTGAAGTGGAACTGACAAAATGGCGAACGCGGTACGGCCTAGCGACAAACCGAACTGTTTTCCAACCAGATAGAAGACCGAGTCGCGCTGCGCATACGGGCAAAAATGGCGAATTTAGTTCGCAAGAACCAGGTTCGGCCGTGTACGGACCGTTTTACCGTACAAGCATTTGTTGAAAGACGAACAAGTGTGCTTGTTTGCAGACTGGCAGGTGTCTAAAAAATATATACTACTGTAGTTTACGTAGTCTATTACATTGTGAATAAAATACTTTCATAGTTAAACACAGTAGCTACAAACAGGTGTTCAGCAAATGGTACAATATTTTTTAATTGAATATGCATACGCATATTTTTTGAATTGAATTTAAAATACGCGATAAAATGTATTCACTTAAATAGCAAATTCCTGGTTTTTAAACACTAATTTCCTGTACAGTATGATAAAGCACACGTTCAGTGAACGTCCGTCTGGTCGTTCATGTTCAATTATGAACGAATGTTTAAAAAAATTAAGTTTTTTTTTGTTTTAACAAAATATGAGCCTTTACAAAATTGATGGGTCGCTGTCGTTCATACATTCCGATTGGGTAAAACTGGTAAAAACCGAAGAAAACAATTTTTGTTAAAGCATGAACACTAACAGGCCTATCTCAAATCAGTTTACCGAATTTGAAAAGTTACGGTGGGACTTGGTGGTCGATGTGGCTAAAGCACCGGTTAGTCTGCTGCGTCTCTGAACTGCGCACTTAAGGTTCTTAGTTCTAGCCGCAGTTACTCCCGTTGCTTTTCCCTTACCGTTAACGCTTATCTCTCGTAGACATTAAAACCAAAACTCCGCTTCTGGTTGCAGCTCATCATTCCGCTCCGCTTGCCTTACTCAGCACAGCTCCGCTCAGCCCGGCCTTACTGTCTCCTGCCTACACACGACACGTCCAAGGAGCTTCTGTCTCCTGTATTTGTGGGACCTGTACATTGTATTCTGATGTAGTTCGTCACGGTCAACTAGTGTTGTTTCCAAGACCACGGAAAGAAGAAATCCATTATTTATTATAGATTATACTTCGTATGAAGAAGGAAAATTTTGAACGTTTTCGTTAAACGTTATGGTAAAATTTTATAATATTGAAGTATTTAAATTACTACTGAAGTTTTAAATAAATTATACCTCACAGGATTTTTTTTAATTTAAGCAAACATGTGCGGGAAACATTATTGAAGTTGCCCTCTGAAATTAATTAATTACATAGCCTGACAACAAACCGATGTTAAATCCGTATTGTACTTTTTTGTACTTTATATAATTCTATACTAAACTTATAAGTTCCTTATGTTGAAATACAAACCTCTCTCTATAAATAAAAGCTTGATAATTCATACATCAGCCTTTATTTTTTAAAACATAAACTGTATTAATAAAACTTTCAAAAATTAAAAAAAACCTTTTATACAAAAAAAGAGTACGTGTCTGACAAGTACAAGCATTTTGATTAGCTGAAGAACTTTAAGAGCTTTTGAAAAATAAAAAAAAGCAAAAACGGAAAGAAACGAACAAAACATAATTACTTTGTACTGTATCAAAAAAATCTTAGGAGTAACTAAGCGGCCATTTTACCGCTTTAGTGGCTTAAAGATTTACTTTGAAAGTACGATACTAGTAAAACAACAATGGATCCAAGCTGCACTAACCAAACAACACATTCTCTGCGTTTCATTGCATTTGTTTAACTTGTCCAATAAATTCACTTTTGCTATTATTGTCGGTGCATTTCTGCCATATTCGCACAGACCACTACTAGAACCCATGAATGCCCGACATTCGAGGCACAGAATTCCTCCTGGCAGCCCCAAACTCCGTCCGTAATCCCGAACACCGCTCCCCGGTTTGCCAATAAACATTATTTTCATTCTTGGCGAGTTCCTGCCCATTGTTCCACCTGCTGAGTTGGCTGCTTCAAGAGATTCTGCTGCCTTTATATGGGTTAGAACTTTGTGATTACATTGATCATTTGCATTTCTCACGTTAAGCAAGGTGATTTTCCTTTTCCGATAATAAGACACTGATGAAAAATTATTTTCTCTTTATTTGTTTCACCCAACTTTGGGGTACACTTTTTAATGTTCTGTGCCTTCCTCGTAGCCCAGTATTGCTTTATTCGTTGTGATCTTGCTTTTCTTTCTTCGTCAGAGATTTGGATCGTTCGCTTTGGACTTTGCCTTGGAACCGTTGCTTCTTGTCCTTGGTTATTGTTTTGGCTGTTCTGTCCATGAGCATAATGTCAGTGATATGCAGTTCTGTTATGTCTTTCTCCGTTTCTCTAAACCAAAGTGGTTTGGCTCTTCTATTGCGAAAGTAGTCAAATATTTTTTTGGTTAATCTATTTTTGTCCATTCGGAGGATGTGCCCATAAAAATCAGTTCTCCTTTTTCTTATTGTGTCTGATAGTGATAGTTTTTTTTTGTAAAGAGTTTCATTACTGATGTGGAATAATTGGTTGTTACGGAATTTGGGGCCTAACATTTTTCGTAATATCTTTCTTTCTTTGATCTCCAGCCTTTCAAGTGGGCCCTGGGTTGTGAGAGATAATGTTTCAGCTGCATATAAGTCAGTTAGGTTATTGAGTAATGTTTTTTTTAAATAAAGGTTTTTTTTCACCCACCAACCGTGTTAGTTAGATTCACCACCCAACAACCGCGTTAGTTAGGTTTTGATACTTTAAAAAAAAAAAGGTTTTTATCGTTTTGTACATAAACTAAACCGAAGTGTACATTTTTTTTTCTAAATTTTCGTTGTACATACATTTTTTCCCTTAATGTCCATACTTATGCCAGTTAGACTAATGAGGACGAGGGATCAGCGTTAACGGTAAGGGAAAAGCAACGGGAGTAAACTGCGGCTAGAACTAAGAACCTTAAGGTGTGCAGTTCAGAGTGGCTTTACCCCCATCGACCACCGAGTCCCCAGACATACATACATAAAATCTATGAACGTATGTATGTAAAAAAATATGTAGGCCCTATGTGAATGTTGTATTCTCAAATGCAGAATACAGAACAAAAATTTTAAAAAAAATTACAACGGAAGAAACATGAGACCTAATTTATCAAAAACGCTAAACGGATTTTATTGAAATTTCAGTCTTAAGCCGGAATTGTGATGAAGTTACAGTTGAAACCACCGCGTGGTATTTACTCCGCTACTACAAAGCCAAGTATATAGTCGCAGACAACTGGCGAAAGAAAAGACGCCATGTATAACAAAATAACAAAAGCTACTTTGAATCCAACAAACGTTTTTTTATTCTGCAAAGTTGGCAACGTTTGTTTTGCTGCAAAGTTTTTATTAATGTAAATTTATTTCCTTTGAATTAAAACAATAAACAACGCGAATCCAAACAGACAGATGAAAAGTAGTTCCGATGGAACGGAAAACTCGTTGTTTTAGTTAAATTATGTTTTAACGTTGCTAAGGGAGCTTTTAAAAGTACTTGACGTGGGCAGGAGGGAAGAAGGGTGGAACAGGGCTCATCAGGAGTATGACGTCAGTACTCAGGGGCTGCAATAACAATTTCAAGATGCCCTCGAGACAGCAGGACAAGGGGTATTGTACAGTAGGTTTTGTGAAAGATGGAACTTTGCCTGCAGGAAATCTGCACGAAAGAAACATGTTTTTAAGTTAAAATGTTGTGTACAGTATTGGCTTTACTTCCTCATTGTTCGGAAACAAGGTATAACAAGCTTAACAAGTAAACTGTTTACACGTTAGAGGCAAAAAGGACTACTAAATTTGTATTTATGTACAGATAAATGATACAGTTCAAGGCTTTGTCTGTACAGGTTATGTGGATAAAAAAAAAAGGAATATACGTTAAATAAAATGTATAAAAACAAAAGTTAAAAAGTGTTTTTTGAATTTCTGTCGAGTATTTTGTACATAACTTACTTTAATGCTATTAGAAAAAGTTTTAATGAATTTAGGCGTAGTTTCTACTTTTAAACAGAAAAAGTGTTAGCCTATACGTTAGTCTTTTCTGGGCTGATTTGAAATTATTATCTTTATAGAAACACGGAACATAATACAGGTAAATAGATTCTATCTAAAACTGTATTTTCAAGTCGAGAATATATACGTTAAATATTCCTGTATTTAACGTACAGGAATATACGTTAAATAAAATGTATAAAAACAAAAGTTAAAAAGTGTTTTTTGAATTTCTGTCGAGTATTTTGTACATAACTTACTTTAATGCTATTAGAAAAAGTTTTAATGAATTTAGGCGTAGTTTCTACTTTTAAACGGAAAAAGTGTTAGCCTATACGTTAGTCTTTTCTGGGCTGATTTGAAATTATTATCTTTATAGAAACACGGAACATAATACAGGTAAATAGATTCTATCTAAAACTGTATTTTCAAGTCGAGGATTTAGACGTGCCTCGCGGTACCCGAGTATAACACACACTTACACATACAACACTACACTTACGACTAACACTTTCATCTCACTTACATTTAGGGAGGCGATAATAGCCTCAATGTGCTTTTCGCCTTAAAAAAAAAAGTCAAGTCGATACATTAACGAAACTAAAATTAGGTATATTCGTCAATTGTGTTAAAAAAATATTTGTCAATTTTTACAAAACTAAAGTGAAACTTCAGCGCATAAAATTAATTATTCTCGGCGAAAAAATTTCAACGTAATATATTTACCTTATAGACCTTATTAATGATTCGAATTAAGGACCAGTGCAGCCAACGTACACAACGCGTCTAGTCTACATTCCCCGCGCGTGCGCACGTATTAAATTACCCCCCATTATCTAGCCTACACGACTACACGACAGAAGACGCTATCATCAATTATCTTCGCAGATTTTATCTATCCTTACTTTTCTGTTTGAAATTTTTATCGTCCCTTCCTTTAAACTTAAAAGCATTAGTTAAAAACTCCCCTCTTCGGATAAAAAAGATACTTCGTTACAAGAGAGTTTTGCAAAAAGTTCATTAGGAAAATTAAAACAAATTACAAGCTCGGTGTTGCCCATTTATCCACGTCGCCCCCAGATGCGCCTCTAAACAGTTTGGACAAATTAAAATCCTTCTAAATATATTGTACTATTTAACTATAATTTTAGATAATTAGAAATATTACAGCTATTCATTACCATCATACAGTTCTGTTTGTTACACTCGAGTTGTGAAATGTGGTTTATAGGTTGTCCTCGGGGAATTTCACATTGCTATCGTAACTCTATGAAATGCTGAATTTGATATTTATTTTATTATTTTTTCAAAGTTTGTTTATAAAAAATCCAGCTACAAATTAAATAACATCCTCTAACAATAGTACCTCTTACAAGGTCAGGCATTGATTTAAAAATTTGCATTCAATGATTTTCATGGTAATCATTGAATTGCAAAGTGGCGTCAGCTTAAAGTAGGCACATTTCGCCAAATAATTAAGGTAATAACTTTGACCTCGTGTCTGTAAGATAATGCAATAAGTATTACGTGCAGCTACACAAATTGTATTGGATGCCTAGTGACGTTTATCTGACCTTCCTATAGAGTAATAAGACCTCTCCACCAGCTGGTGTACGAGGGTGGTCTGAAAAGTTTCCGACCTCAACATGAAGACTCGAATTTCGTTGTTCATCTGTTGACAGTTACTCACCAAAGTTTCAGCCATTTTGGACGCGCAGTTGTTATGTAACAGTCGTTTGAGTGAGTTGATGTATTTTTATGAAAATGGACAAAATCGAGTATCGAGCTGTCATTAAATATTTGTTTTTGAAAGGCAATACGCCAACGCAAATCAAAGATGAGTTGGATTCTGTGTATGGAGACTCTGCACCATCATTTACCACAGTGAAATTTTGGGCAGCTGAATTTAAACGTGGCCGTAAGAGCTTGGGAGACGATGAACCTTCGGGACGTCCAAAAACTGCAACTACCGACGAAAACATCGCCAAAGTTCACCAAATAGTGTTAGATGACCGCCGAATTAAAGTGAGAGAGATAGCAGACGTTATGAACATGTCAAAAGAACGTGTTTGTCACATATTAAATCAATATTTAGACATGAGAAAGCTGTCCGCGCGTTGGGTGCCGCGTTTGCTCACGTTAGACCAAAAACCTGTTCGAATGAACATTTCCAATGCTCTGTTGGCGCGGTTTAGGCGCAATAAATCCCAGTTTTGGCGCCGATTAATTACTGTAGATGAAACTTGGATACACCATTATACGCCCGAAACAAAAGTACAGTCCAAAATGTGGACTGCAAAGAGGGAACCGGCTCCAAAAAAAGCAAAAACTGTTTTTTCGGCTGGGAAAGTTATGGCGACTTTTTTTTGGGATAGTCATGCAGTTATTTTCAAGTGCTCGTATTCACTACAGCACTTGCATGAAAAGTAAGAGGATTCGGTTTTAATCCTGGGAGGGCAATGCTAGTTCCGCCCTTGCTTGTTATTAAACTTCACGTTATGAAAAGTAGAATGTCGAACAAAGTTTTCATTCCGATGTCTGATCAGCTGTCTGATCAGCTCGGTAGATTTCTTACACCGTATTTTAAACCTGCGCTGGGATATTTTGCAAGCTACGGTTGTCCAACCTGCGTACAAGTTTTATATTTTCCTTCAGTCTGATTATCTGACGCTATCACGCATTAATACTAACGACACTCGCTTCGTTGGACGCCTGAAGAACGCCAAGCAGTATTCTAATAAATCACCGCCGAGGGTCTATGACATTTTTATAACGTCCATAACTTTTTACGGTCACTATTTCATTTTTAAATGTCGCTGCCTTACCAAATAATAAAACAGTCTTCGACTCTCTAAAATCTGTTCTGGTTAACGAATGTGGAGACCTCTGTCTTCAGCACCTAAAACTAGTCAGGCCTAAACACAAATTATGTCACCTTGATGCTAGTAAAAAAGTCTTTTTTCGTATTTTTGAATTTTTTCACCTTACTTTACGCTGATAAGCGGACCGGATGTAGCATTGTTTTATTTGAAATACTAACAGTAACTGAAAAATTACCGTGTTTTCTTTACTGCAATCGAAGACAATAATTTCGATATTGTCTCTGCGTTCGCAGAGGTTATATCGGCGATGATAACCTTAACGGTTTTTCGACGGAAAAAAAATCGAAGACAATAAGAAATATAAAATGAACAGATGATTTGGTTTAATACAATTCTCTATAAAAATATTTGAAATTACGTAGCTTTATGTAAGTGGACATTTTCTTTACGTAGAAGTAACTCCTAAAGAGCGTTTCCAATTTTTTACAATAAAATTTTGAGGTTAGCTGCACTACTAGGCTAATTAGTGTAAACCGGGTTGTCTGGGTATCATTAGGCCTACGCCTATACAGTACACAATAATTGCCCACATTTTAGACTCGCTCAGACGTCCAGTCGGTATTCGAACCTTACGCGTTCCGAACTCTGGCGATTATTGCACCTAATGACATAATCTACTCAGTCACGTGACCACGAAGCGAAGGCATATTTTCAAAACTAAACTTCGGATATAGCCCCTTGTACGATTTCCAAAATCTTCGCTATTCGCGGGTTAAAAACGTATTCTGTAAATAATGTTTCCATATTGCTTAAGTTGTTTCTTTAATTTCGCTTCAGGTAAATGTGCAGTGTAGATTGTTTTCGATTTTTCGGTAATTTTTTTCACTAAAACGCTTTATTACACGCCCAAAATCATAAATACAAAATACAAAAGCAAGATAAAAACCGATACTGCAGATAACCTGTTTTTGATCGCTAAAGCGATAAAAAACCTTTATTTAAAAAAAACTCAAAACCTAACTGACACGGTTGTTGGGTGATGAAACTAACACAAAAAGAGGCAAATCGCGAAGTTCACAAATAACGGACGCCATTTTCACAAATTTTCGTTACGAGAACGAACTAACGAAAAAAGCAATTAGTAATGGCTGTCATAATGTGTAACGCGCATGACTGGTAAATCCGTGTATGAAACTGCATACGTTTAACGCAGTGTAAAACAGCAATGATGCCACAATATAGTTCCGTAAAAAACGGCCTACAATCGTAATCTTTAAAAAGGTTATTTTCCGCGGATGAATATATGTTAATTAGATAATAAGGTATGAAATAAAACAAAATAAATATTTAAAAATCATTATTTGAAAAAAAAAATAACCTACACTGAATAAATACCTCGTTTCGTTGTCATAATGACGAGTAAAATCTGAAACTGTCTCGGATGCCGACAGTGCTCTTGCTTCATTGTTGTGTTCGGTCGACGCTTTCGTCGCAGAATTCACGTCCGCCATTGCTTCATTAATTTCGCCCCTCTGCGGGCGTTCTTTGTAGACTTTCGCGACTAAGCTTTTCCAGATTAAATTAAAGACTTTTCGTGCCGACTATAATTAAAACAAAACTTTTATGTTTCGCTTAATGAAGCGCAATAAAGGCGGCGCCTGAACGTGAATAGACAAGCGTAGACGTAGACGTTGCTATTGTCAACGATTGTTTTAGCTTTGCCTGGATCAGGGGCGACGCAAAACAAGATGTCTATTGCTTTGCTTGTTTTCACCTATTCAGTTTAATTTTATGGCAGTGTTCGCAGTGAAATATTTTTAATACTGCGAGAAATCTTATTGTACAAAACAACGAATAAAGGATAATACTACAAAATAACGAAGTACGGAACATAATGTAACATTGTGTAAGAGGTACTGTGTAAAAATTGCAAAAGAGAATATACGAAAAACATTATTTGAGGTATTGTGTAAAAATTGCAAAAGAGAATATACGAGAAACATTATTTGAGGTATTGTGTAAAAATTGCAAAAGAGAATATACGAGAAACATTATTTGAGGTACTGTGTAAAAATTGCAAAAGAGAATATACGAGAAACATTATTTGAGGTACTGTGTAAAATTGCAAAAGAGAATATATAGAAACATTATTTGAGGTACTGTGTAAAATTGCAAAAGAGAATATACGAGAAACATTATTTGAGGTACTGTGTAAAAATTGCAAAAGAGAATATACGAGAAACATTATTTGAGGTACTGTGTAAAAATTGCAAAAGAGAATATACGAGAAACATTATTTGAGGTACTGTGTAAAAATTGCAAAAGAGAATATACGAGAAACATTATTTGAGGTACTGTGTAAAAATTGCAAAAGAGAATATACGAGAAACATTATTTGCGCTTTATTTAATTAGAGATATTTGATTTTAGTGTTTTTAAATTCTCAGGGAAAAGTACCGTTAGATATTAATGTATAAACAATGATTAAGCTTACTTTTACGTTGACATTTTTTATATTCTTCTTCTTTTCTGCTAGGATTATTGTCACTATGATCAGTATACAAATCGGCCTTCTCTAGCTTCGTCAATTCTACTTTCGTTGACGCGTTTCGGAGAACCTCCATCTTCAAAAACTATATCTATACTCCCATAGTAGCCTATAGATATAGCCTGAAGATGGAGGTTCTCCGAAACACGTCAACCAAAGTAGAATTGACGAAACTAGGGAAGGCAGATTATTATACTGAACATAGTACTTTCACGTTGTTTTTACTATGACGTAAGACAACTGTCAACAGAATATTAATTAATCCTTTTCAGCTTTCGTTAACACATTCTAAATAAGATTGCAGTTAAAGAGTTTTAAGTCATTTACTAATTTCAAGTCTACTATCAATTTTGACCCAAAAGATACTTCGTCCTGATTACGCGATGTCGTTCAGACGCAATTCACTAATTAACTTTCACTAATGTTGAGCTCCGAAGTTGTAACCTGCAAATAATTAAAACGTATCCTTATTATAAGAGCCATGTTCTACACTTAAAGAAACATTTTCTTCTTCTTTATTTGTTTCACCCAACTTTGGGGTACACTAAATCAATCACTTTTTAATGTTCTATGCCTTCCTCGTAGCCCAGTATTGCTTCATTCGTTGTGATCTTGCTTTTCTTTCTTCGTCAGAGATTTGGATCGTTCGCTTGGATTTGACTTTGCCTTGGAGCCGTTGCTTCTTGTCCTTGGTTGTTGTTTTGGCTGTTCTGTCCATGAGCTGTCTGTGATCTGACAGCTGTTCTGTCTGTGATCTGCAGTTCTGTTATGTATTTCTCCGTTTTTCTAAACCAAAGTGGTTTGGCTCTTCTACTGCGAAAGTAGTCAAATATTTTTTTGGTTAGTCTATTTTTGTCCATTCGGAGGATGTGCCCATAAAAATCAATTCTCCTTTTTCTTATTGTGTCTGATAGTGTTTCAGTTTTTTGGTAGAGTTTCATTCCTGATGTGGAGTAATTGGTTGTTACGGAATTTGGGGCCTAAGATTTTTCGTAATATCTTTCTTTCTTCGATCTCCAGCCTTTCAAGTGGGCCCTGGGTTGTGTGAGGTAATGTTTCAGCTGCATATAAGGCTTCCGGTTTAATTACCGTATGATAATGCCTTATCTTTGTATTCCAGGAGAGGGACTTCTTGTTGTAAGTGTCCTTGGTAAATTGGAAGGCTAATTCAACTTTATTTCTCCTAGATTCCATAGCTTTTTTCTTTAGGGCGTTCCAGCTGATCCATTTCCCAAGATATTTGAATTCTTTGACTAGAAACATTTTAATTAACATTAAATTAAAATAAATTATTTTTCCCAAGATTCAAGTGAAATAAGGGCTCGATGGCCGAAGTGGCTAAAGCATAGGTCAGTCTATTGTGTCACTCAACTGCGCACCTAAAGGTTCTTAGTTCGAATCGCAGTTACTCCCGTTGCTTTACCCTTACAGTTTCCTAGTCTTCATTAGTCTAACTGGCTTATGGACGTTAAGCAGACAAAATTAAGTGAATACTGGTACTACATTTGTTGTTATAGGCCTAGAACTTACAGGATATGCCAACTGTTACGACTAATTTAAAATTATTTCTTCCACAGTTCTACATATTGTTTTCGCTGTGCAGAAAGGCTCCGCTCTAAATCTACTCCAGATGCTGACGCTGACCTAATCTCCGTTTCTACACATCATTTAAGAATGGCATCATTTATTTTCAACAGCTGGAACACTCCCCCCCTTGCTCGGCGAATTAGGACATGTGCGATTTGTTGCCGGCCCGACCAAGAATTTCAATTAAGTGACACTAGCATAGCAAGTCGGTTTAACGAAGTTATAATTGGATTGTACGACGAAGAAAGTGAAAATCCATTTATTTTTGGTAGAAGTTCGTACAGCCTTAAAGTTTTTTTCATTCTTACAGAAAGTATGGGTATCGTGAAAAAATTACTTCTCCTCCTACTTTTCCTTCTCCTTCTTCTCCTTCTTTTTTTCTTCTCCTCCTTCTCCTTCTCCTTCTTCTTCTTCTTCTTCCCCTTCTTCTTCTCCTTCCCCTTCTCCTTCTTCTTCTCCTTCTTTTGAACTTTGGCGGTTTGCTTCCTGAACTACTACCGAAAAGTGTTATTTTGGATTTCCGTTTATGCGCCCACCGCTGGACTCTTTAACAAAATGGCCGACTGTAACTTTTACATGTACAGTAGATGAATTCGTCCGAACTCAATACATTGTTAAATTGCAATTCAAAAATAAATGTTCACTAAATAAAATCCTAAAGTAAACTATTTTATTAATTTTTTTTTTTTTTTTTGTGTTTAACGTCCGACTATTGTGCACACTTGGGCTAATGCAGACGATGGGATGATTTATAGCGTATGAAAATGCCAAGCCCTCGCCGGGAATCGAACCCGGGTCCTCGGGGTGAAAGCCTAGTACGCTATCCACTAGACCAGGGGTCTCCAAACTACGGCCCGAGGGCCACATCCGGCCCGCGGACAGATTTTGTCCGGCCCGCGGAGAGCTAGCATACTTGAAAACTCCTTTTAGAGAACATATTTTTTATAGCAAATTAAATTTAGTTTACTGAAGTATTCTAATTTTATGTTGAATAATTATTAATATGACATCTACATTGATATGGTCACGGGCTAACTACTCATAACATTGTTGTAGGCTTATTGTTATTGTTTTTGTGATAAGTTGGATAAAGAAACACAGAATTGTAATGAGTAAAGACATGTATAATATGCAGAAAATTACTGCCATCTAGAAGTGAGTGGAAGACACCAGAACTTTCTCGAACCAACGAGATTATTCTGTACGTGCTATTAGCGCCATCTGTTAGCGATAGAAGGTACTACCTATTTCCGCTTGTGTCCACCAGATGTCGTGTCACGTTACCCTCATGGCTCGTACTCTACGACTAATCTAGAAATTACAGATAATGACAGGAAAATTAATAATATGCAGTGTTGCCGTTTTGCGGACTTTAGTCCGATTTGCAGCCTTTTTTAAACGTTGCGTACTTTTTCGGACTTTTTTTTCATCAGTGGACTGTTTCACTTTTTACCACCGGCATCAATGATAATATGGTTTTGGCCCTCGGAACTTACTGGAGTAATCAGTATGGCCCTAAGGCTGGAAAGTTTGGAGACCCCTGCACTAGACCACCGAGGCGGCTCTATTTTATTAAAAACCGATGCCGATAACAATACGTTGAAAGTCCTTAAACACTCCGAGTAAAAACGTCCTAACTCTTCGAGAAGTTTTGATTCGAAGGTGTACACGGAACGATGGAGTAATTTTTCAATAAATGACGATCGTATTTTGAGGTGTTCAGACACTTTCCGGTAGTTTTTTTGTCGGAAGATTTCGAAACGGAAGTGTTGTTTAAATAATTTAATAAAAAGGAAGAAAGTTTGCGCAAAGAAGGAATATTTATCTTGTATTTTCAGAAAATGTTTGATAAAATCAATAATTCTGTACGGGAAGCTGAATAACTTTCTATTAATAACGAATGTTTTTTAAACAGCTGCTATATTACGCTATTAATATACGTTGATATTGTATTTTATACGGAAAACGTAATGTTATTGTAACTAATGTTTGTAGAGCAGCCAATACACGTTGATTTTGTATAAGAGGCACGTCTGGAAAGTAAGAAGGCATCTGTGGAAAAAACATACATCTTTTCACGACAAAATTTATTTTTATATGAAAGAGCATATATTTCTACATAGTTGCTACCATTGTTCAAACTGTGTCGTAGACAGGAACAATTTTTTTAACGCCATCTTTTGGAAAAACACTGAGAACAGCCACTCCCGGACACAAGTTTTTTGTGATAATTTAATGCAAATTTTTGAAATTTGTGGAAACTCATCCGAAAGCATTGTTATTGCGAAACGTCTGTCAGTACGAATTTTCTTATTCACTTTTTCAACAAATTTATCAGTCACAACAGAAGGTCGCCCGCTGCGTGCTTCGTAATGAACATTGGTTCGACACAACAGAAGGCCGCCCGCTGCGTGCTTCGTAATGAACATTGGTTCGACACAACAGAAGGTCGCCCGCTGCGTGCTTCGTAATGAACATTGGTTCGACACAACAGAAGGTCGCCCGCTGCGTGCTTCGTAATGAACATTGGTTCGACACAACAGAAGGTCGCCCGCTGCGTGCTTCGTAATGAACATTGGTTCGACACAACAGAAGGTCGCCCGCTGCGTGCTTCGTAATGAACATTGGTTCGACACAACAGAAGGTCGCCCGCTGCGTGCTTCGTAATGAACATTGGTTCGACCTTCATTGAATAGCCCAACACAGTTTCTCACCATTCCATCACTCATTACTTTTTCACCATAAATCTGTACAAGTTGGCGATGAATTTCAGCAGGCTTCATATTCCCGGCGTTCAAAAACCGTATTACAGAACGCATTTCACAGTCGACGGGATCAGAAATTGTCTTAAACATTCTGAACGAAAACTAACAAATGTAAACACAACACAATCCAGCCGTAATTGCGTCAGCTGTTAGACAATGAACCAGAGACGACCACGCATGCGCCGCCCCGTCGCTAGCGATACGGCGGCAGTAGAACGAAACGGCATTTACTTTCTGGACATGCCTCGTACTTTATTTTACATAGCGCGTTAATTAAATATTACATTAATTAGTAAGAAGCTCTAAAAACACAGATGCAAACTTTTAAAGATTTTTAACTGCCGTTAATTTAATAATGTCGATGCGTTTATTTGCCCGATACAGAACGTAACTGTTAACTGCAACACAACAGTTATCAAGTTTCCCGTTATGTTTTATGATAACTTTTCGCTAATTATTTAACTGAACAAAGACGTTACATAAAGACCAAACAGTAACAAAATAATAGAAAGTAGGCCATTACTTTAAAAAAAGAAACATTCAAACTATTTTGATCTGAACTCGGTTAAAACCAATATAACCACGTAAGGGTTAACTCCTTAATGGGCAAATTTATTACAAAACTGATTATTTGAAAAGTAGCATAGCAATGAACTGTTCGCTGCGTATCTGACTACAAAACCCCAACGCGAGGGCTGTCCAAGGGTTTAGGGTGTAGGCTATCCACCCATATTGTTCCTCGCCTGAAACGGTCCCTTCCTCTCTTTCATTTTTAATGCTAATTGCTTGGAAACAAAAGACCTCACTTCCTGCGGCAATTAGAGAGGCTGCATCACGCGAGCCGCAGCGGCAGCGGCCTCATCACAGGTTCCATCCTCTACTTCCTCGTGCTCGTTTCGGTTTTATTTTAATAAAGTGAATTACACGGATTACGCGGTAATTCCAGCGAACAAGGCCAATTCAGTCCCTCAACTGTTTTATAATAGGCCGCTCGTTATTTGATTCAGTTATTAACAGATGTTAAGGAAAAGTGAGCAGCTGGTGTTAACAGTTTTTTGTTATTAAACTAGGTATTCAGTATATTAAAAACAGGCCTTTTATTACTGCGTTTCACTAAAAAAAAAAAAAAAAAAAAAAAAAAAAAAAAAAATAAAGCCGCCTCGGTGGTCTAGTGGATAGCGTACTGGGCTTTCACTCCGAGGACCCGGGTTCGATTCCCGGCCAGGGCTTGGCATTTTCATACGCTATAAATCATCCCAATCGTCTGCATTAGCCCAAGTGTGCACAATAGTCGGACGTTAAACTCCAAAAAAAAAAAAAAAAAAAAAAAAAAAAGTAAACGTGTGGAATTCGGAGAGTCACCGACAGAAGCGAAGCTTTTGTTAATTATATCTTTGCTGAATATATAGTAAGTTTGAAGATATCTTGTTTTATTTAAATAAAACAATACGTGAACCTAGCTTAGATATTATTTACTGTAGTTATAGTAAAATAATATCAGTTGTTTTATATTGATTACGATCAGCTGATTTCATTGATCAGCTGATAGGCTAATAAGTTTCAGGTTATGCTGTTAAGAACTAGCAATATTAACAACAATTGCAATATTATAAAGCTTTATATTAATTCCGAATGTATTATAAACGGTTACAACGTGCACATGTTCTTTAATTAAGGAAAAATACCGAAACCAAAGCAACACAACGTTTTCATATAATACGCGTGTACTGTTATCGAAAAAGAGGAAGAAAAAGAAAGATACAGAAATAGAGACGAAATTCGTTTGTTCCATATTTCCGTTCGGCAGACTTTTTTTTTCTATTCACTCCTCTCGTCAAAGCTAACATTAAAAGCTTCGCTTCAATAGAGAAAGCTTTTACCAAAACCCGTTCTCGATAAATAATATTTTGCTATCATTAATTTTACAGTACAGACATTAATTTGGTAAAATTTACGAAAAGAATATTTTTATTTCTGGTTCCTCCAAAGCTAACTAAATAAATAAGCGCTGCATTCAAACAACATATTACGAAGGCAGTGAAGCGGAAAGGCACCTTGGTCGTGAAACATTATAGCCTACTTATCCCGCGAGAGATAAGACCATGAACATTACCATAATCCGGCTGCCACGAAGTCGTCATCCGTTCAGATTTAATCAAGTCTGAAGAAGCTTGGCAACACTGTCAGGCCCTTGCGTAGTGGGCCAAATGTTTTCGCCTCATTTAAGTGCCTAACCGAGCTTGTACGGCCGCGCCGCTGTGCCCCGTGGTCGGTGAAGGCTGGATATGAAAGGGAATCCTTGTTCAGCGGGACCGAAACTATAAACATTAAAAAATATTATTTGCGTTCCGCACAGATTTTGTAAATGTTGAGTAAAGCAGGAACTATTTTTCGCTAAAAACCGTATTTTCGTATAGAATAACAAACCCAAAAGAAAAATAACAGAATAAATAGAAGATTGATGATCAAAATAAATTCTATAAAATGTAAAAAACTTTGTGAAATCTGTATTTTTTATTACTGAAGGTAATAAGTACACGATAAGAAATTATTTGTCACTTTGACGCAGTAGGCCTACCACTTAAGCAACGCAGACCATAACCTTAAGAACTTTTAACGATGTCGACGTAGGGCCTATGTACTTTCAAAATATCAACGTTAAAAGTTCTGGAGTTGATCCAATCTAGTCTTCCTTGAACGCATCAACGAAAGTTGAAGTGACAAAAAAAGTTACGCAAATTACTTTTCGTACAATATTATTTATTTAAGCTGTAAACAATCTAATAAAATACTGTAATATTAAAAGTTAGTTTGAGAATAAACAACGAATAACTGAAATATGAAAATCTGACAGCTTTTAAAGTGTACTTAAATTAAATTTGTCTAAAACATCGGATATGTTCGATCCGGACGTTCGAAAAAGTCGAAAATAAAAGTGACCCGCATAACCTCAAAGTTACTACCGAGTGAAAGTGGGTAACGTGTTTTTCTTCGCAAAAACGATTAATTAAATGCAGGTTATTAATGATAAAAACAAGAGAAACCTTTTTTTCTAAAAGAACATAACTTACACGGTCTTGTGACAAAACAATTTTGCTTGCATGTGTGTACTAGCACAATGGTTGTAATGAAAAGTTAATGTTTCCTCATCAATTATTCCTCACTTCGAACACGAATATGATCCTTTAAAAATGCTGTGATTTAAAGAAAATCGAGCAACACGACCGTAAATCCCTCAGCCTGAAATGAAAAAAGTTCACAAATAACGGTTTCCATGGTTAACCGAAGTTTTCACTGCAAGAACTAGCACGATAAAAACTGACTTATTACGTGCTAACGCGCACGAGCAGTGATTTCGGCGTAATAATCTGGCGTAGTAAATACAGCATGTTCCTTGCAAAGTAAACAGCAATGACGTCACGATATAGTTCAGTCAAAAATAGCATAAAATCGTAAGTAATCGTAAACAAGTATTTTCCTCGGGTGAATATCTCTTAAATAAATAATAAAGTATGTAATAAAAAAAGCAGTAACTGTGCGAGTTTTTGTTTCGAAACTGGAAACAAAGACTTCTGCATAAACGTCACTTCTTGGAAATAGCCTACTTTTGCACGATCCTTCCATAACCTAAGTAAATTGCAAAACAACTGCTAGGATGTTTTTTAAAAAAATTATCACAATGTAGACTATTCAATAGCATGTTTTTAGTTTCATCAACTTTATCGAGTGATTTTTAATTAAAAATAATTGGAAATGTTAGTACAATAAATTTGTGTCCGAGTAAAACTCGGTGCTCTTTGCTTTTCTAAACGTTTGCGTCATTATTTTTGGACACGTAAATATTATTGTTAATTTATATATGCAGGCTATGTTCGTAATAAATCGTATTGCGTCAGCAAGGCAGTGCAAGCCGTGTTTTTTTGTAACAGCCGTAATGAATGCGTGGCTTCAGAACAGACTACACCTGCGTAATGCGGAATACTCGTACAGTGCTAACATTGATAGGCCTACAACTATCATCAGTTTTACATTTACGGTCTACGCCATTTAACCTCCTGCTGATGTGTTTTGCGCCGTAATATGAAATATCGCACTGCAATACTAAAAGTATTTCATATGAAGTTATGTTATAACTTTGGACGTTTAATGGCATAAATTTAAATAGTTAAACCATTAGTGTTCATTCCTGACTTGAACGTTACGAATTTTATTACAATACCGTATTAATACATTAAATAATGCAATATGTACTCAAATTTTGGCAAAAATGTTTAACAAAAATCTTAGTATAGCTGAATAATTAATATGATTTTAATACACAACAGACAAAATCCTGACAGATTTTCGCAATCTGAACCGACAAAATTTATCCTTGTTTTTTCGTTCTTAATGTTTATGCCCATGTTCAGCATATCCATGATGTTTATGAGAATATGTAGCTTCCCCGTGATGCTACCATGTTCGCCATGTCCACGGTGCTTATGAGAATATGTAGCTTCCCCGTGATGTTTATGAGAATATGTAGCTTACCCCTGATGTTTATGGGAATACTCAGCCTCTCCATTTTGTTTATGTGAATGTCCTGCACTTCCACGATGCTTATGAGAATATGTAGCTTCCCCGTGATGTTTATGAAATTATGTAGCTTACCCCTGATGTTTATGGGAACACTCAGCCTCTCCATTTTGTTTATGTGAATGTCCTGCACTTCCACGATGCTTATGACCATGTTCGCAATGTCCACGGTGTTTATGAGAATATGTAGCTTCCCCGTGATGTTTATGGGAATACTCAGCCTCTCCATTTTGTTTATGTGAATGTCCTGCACTTCCACGATGCTTATGACCATGTTCGCAATGGCCACGGTGCTTATGAGAATATGTAGCTTGCCCGCGATATTTATGGTAATACTCAGCCTCCTCATTTTGTTTATGTGAATGTTCTGCACTTCCACGATGCTTATGACCATATTCGCCATGTCCACGGTGCTTATGAGAATATGTAGCTTTCCCGTGATGTTTATGGGAATACTCAGCCTCTTCATTTTGTTTATGTGAATGTTCTGCACTTCCACGATGCTTATGACCATATTCGCCATGTCCACGGTGCTTATGAGAATGTGTAGCTTCCCCGTGATGTTTATGGGGATACTCAGCCTCTTCATTTTGTTTATGTGAATGTTCTGCACTTCCACGATGCTTATGACCATATTCGCCATGTCCACGGTGCTTATGAGAATGTGTAGCTTCCCCGTAATGTTTATGGGAATACTCAGCCTCTTCATTTTGTTTATGTGAATGTTCTGCACTTCCACGATGCTTATGAGAATATGTAGCTTCCCCGTGATGTTTATGATCAGCATATCCATGATGCTTATGAGAATGTTTTGCTTCTCCGTGGTGTTTATGTCTGTGTTCGGCATGATCATGTCCGTAATGTCCATGGTGTTTATGGTGGTGTTCCGAATGCCTATGGTGCTTATGTGTGCGAAAGAACAAGGACAAATTTGTTTTACAATAAATAATAGAATTACCTGTAATTATTAGGCTTAAAATTATCTGAATTTTATTAATAAGAACCGATGCAACTTTTGAGAATGATGCTACGATTTTCACCCAAATGTGTTAAATATATTATGTATCAACAGAAATACCTAGCTGCAGTATATCCCAGAGGTATACAAGACGGAAAATCACACAGTTAGGCTAACTGTGACGAACTGAACATTTGGTGATAACAAGATAACCAGTAGGAGAAATGTATACATGGTCGAGATGACAGTACAAGGCCTAATGAGATGTGGCAGCTGATAGCTTAAAAGATAAGATTCTGTGCCAAACAATACAACAGGACGATAATAGTTGTTTTTTTATAATAGTTAAAACAACACTGATCTACATGAATTAATTTATTTACAATAAATAACAATTTATGGTAAATATGTGCGTAAATTTTTCCGATTTTTTCATCAGAACAATTTATTACATGCCCAAAAGCAACAGTCTTAATTACAAAAGTGCGGAAACTACGGGAAGTTCGAAAAAAGCCGAAAATAAAAGTGACCCGCATAACCTCAAAGTTACTACCGAGTGAAAGTGGGTAACGTGTTTTTCTTCGCAAAAACGATTAATTAAATGCAGGTTATTAATAATAAAAACAAGAGAAAACTTTTTTCTAAAAGAACCTAACTTACACAGTCTTGTGACAAAACAATTTTGCTTGCACGTGTGTACTTAAGTACAATAGGTGTAATGAAAAGTTAATGTTTCCTCATCAATTATTCCTCACTTCGAACACGAATATGATCCTTTAAAAATGCTGTGATTTAAAGAAAATCGAGCAACACGACTGTAAATCCCTCAGCCTGAAATGAAAAAAGTTCACAAATATCGGTTTCCAAGGTTTTAAAGAAGTTTTCTTTGCAAGAACTAGCACGATAAAAACTGACTTATTACGTGTTAACGCGCATGAGCAGTGATTTTGGCGTAATAATCTGGCGTAGTAAATACAGCATGTTCCTTGCAAAGTAAACAGCAATGACGTCACGATATAGTTCAGTCAAAAATAGCATAAAATCGTAAGTAATCGTAAACAAGTATTTTCCACGGGTGAATATCTCTTAAATAAATAATAAAGTATGTAATAAAAAAAAAATCACTGACTAAGAAAACAAGTTACACTGCATAAATACCGAACTTATTAAACAGTAAACCTTATTTTGGATCAATGACGTGTTTAGTGAGGAAGGGAAAAGACAAGAAGACGAAAAAGGAGGATAAAGGAATAAGAAATATATTTTGCCTTCAAAGAGATAAAAAAATTCAGTTTTTAATCACGTGATCAAATACAGTCGGTTTCTTCCGGTGTAGTACTTTAAACCAAACTGCAGTATTCAAGATTAGATGAATGTAAACAATAACGTTCTATATAAGATTTTACTTTGCCCTATATTACTAACGAAGCATTTCCATTGCAGCACTACACTGTGCTTCATACATTAGGCTACATTATATTTGTTAGTGTTATTGGCAGTATGCAGAGATGTGCTTCATACACTAGGCTACATTATATTTGTTAGTGTTATTGGCAGTATGCAGAGATGTGCTTCATACACTAGGCTACATTATATTTGTTAGTGTTATTGGCAGTATGCAGAGATGTGCTTCATTCATTAGGCTACATTATATTTGTTAGTGTTATTGGCAGTATGCAGAGATGTGCTTCATACACTAGCCTACATTATATTTGTTAGTGTTATTGGCAGTATGCAGAGATGTGCTTCATACACTAGGCTACATTATATTTGTTAGTGTTATTGGCAGTACGCAGACACGTGCTTCATACATTAGGCTACATTATATTTGTTAGTGTTAATGGCAGTACGCAGAGACGTGCTTCATACACTAGGCTACATTATATTTGTTAGTGTTATTGGCAGTACGCAGAGATGTGCTTTATACATTAGGCTACATTTTATTTGTCAGTGTTAATTGCAGTATGCAGAGATGTGCTTCATACATTAGGCTACATTTAATTTGTTAGTGTTAATGGCAGTATGCAGAGATGTGCTTCATACACTAGGCTACATTATATTTGTTAGTGTTATTGGCAGTACGCAGACACGTGCTTCATTTATTAGGCTACATTATATTTGTTAGTGTTATTGGCAGTATGCAAAGATGTGCTTCATACATTAGGCTACATTTTATTTGTTAGTGTTATTGGCAGTACGCAGACATGTGCTTCATTCATTAGGCTATATTATATTTGTTAGTGTTAATGGCAGTATGCAGAGATGTGCTTCATACACTAGGCTACATTATATTTGTTAGTGTTATTGGCAGTACGCAGACACGTGCTTCATTCATTAGGCTACATTATATTTGTTAGTGTTATTGGCAGTATGCAGAGATGTGCTTCATACATTAGGCTACATTTTATTTGTTAGTGTTAATGGCAGTATGCAGAGATGTGCTTCATACGCTAGGCTACATTATATTTGTTAGTACAGCCTATTATTGACAGCAGCAGAGAGTCGCAAACAATTTATTTTTACTGCGTCGCCATTGGCAGTTACCGCGTTAACTGTGACTTTATTGGCTCAATGAAAGTTCCATTGGGAGCTTAACGGTGGCTTACTGCGATATTGCTGTCAGCATTTAGCAATTTTTTTTATTTTTATGTACTTTAACGATTTTAAATTTACGAAATTTGTTATGATCAAATTTCCTGAAATAAGCGAAAGATGTTTGAAGGTACAAAATTGCAAATAGAAATCTATGAGCTACGTGTATATGTGTGTGTGTGTGTGTGTGTGTGTGTGTGTGTGTGTGTGTGTGTGTGTGTGTGTGTGTGTGTGTGTGTGTGTGTGTGTGTGTGTGTGTGTGTGTGTGTGTGCGTGTGTGTGTGTGTGTGTGTGTGTGTGTGTGTGTCTATTCATTAAGCATTGAGTTTCATGTCGGGCATACAAGCGAGATACGGTAGCCTAAGCCTTGGGTTTTAGAGTTTCCGTGTTGTTCATATTTTTTTAATATTCGAAGATAGTATAGTACAGAATAGAATTAATTTATCTATAACAATATTCCTTCCGGTCTTTTATCATATCTAACAGGCCGAGCGAAGCGTTGTTTCACATCGATCGTTTGGCATTTCGTTTGTGTATTTGTCATGCAGTGCTGGCCAAAGGCACTGACCGACGGTTTTCAAATTCAAATAAGAAATTTAGACGATATTTTCAACGTGGTGAACGTACTCAGCTGTATGGTAGCTTTAAGAAATGGGGAGCTGTTTCTTTATTCTCGGCAGGCTATTCAGCGCGGGACACCGCTGTGTTAGCATGTACAAAAGGAAAGATTCTATTGTTGCAGGACGAAGAATGATCGTCCTGGCACCTTACTAATTACTAATTAGCTTCGCTTTGTTGCGGTGCAGCGGGTTTTTGGCTCCCCGCCATCTGATAATTACGAATTACCCAAACCTGGCTCACTGTTCGCTTATCCGATCTCGCTAGGGCGGACAGCTAATCAATATCACCGAAAATTTCATAAATCAGTTGTTTTGAAGCAATGACCGCCCAAAACGATCGTTTAAAATGTTTCGGTTGGTTACATTTACACTGAATACTATTGAACTGCGATTGTTGCATACTTTCGGACAGGATACTATAAAATGTCGACCTAAAAACCCTACGAGGTGGACACTATTAGTTAAATCATGCTTAATATTTATAATAAATACATTACTCAATGTACTTGTATGGCTTAATACAGTTAATATTACAAAACACTACTGATATTAATTTAAAAGAAAATATATTCTTATTCTAGGTTTAAACCATAAGTGAATTAATCTCGACAGCGTTGGCTTAACACTGAGTCACTGAACTATCCCCTGATAACAGTAAAGACGACGGAGGAGTATTCTTAATCTAGGTTTAAACCATAAGTGAATTAATCTCGACAACGTTGGCTTAACATTGAGTCACTGAACTATCCCCTGATAACAGTCAAGACGACGGAGGAGTATTCTTAATCTAGGTTTAAACCATAAGTGAATTAATCTCGACAACGTTGGCTTAACACTGAGTCACTGAACTATCCCCTGATAAGAGTCAAGACGACGGAGGAGTATTCTTAATCTAGGTTTAAACCATAAGTGAATTAATCTCGACAACGTTGGCTTAACACTGAGTCACCGAACTATCCCCTGATAACAGTCAAGACGACGGAGGACTATTCTTAATCTAGGTTTAAACCATAAGTGAATTAATCTCGACAACGTTGGCTTAACACTGAGTCACTGAACTATCCCCTGATAACAGTCAAGACGACGGACGAGTATTCTTAATCTAGGTTTAAACCATAAGTGAATTAATCTCGACAACGTTGGCTTAACATTGAGTCACCGAACTATCCCCTGATAACAGTCAAGACGACGGAGGAGTATTCTTAATCTAGGTTTAAACCATAAGTGAATTAATCTCGACAGCGTTGGCTTAACATTGAGTCACTGAACTATCCCCTGATAACAGTCAAGACGACGGAGGAGTATTCTTAATCTAGGTTTAAACCATAAGTGAATTAATCTCGACAGCGTTGGCTTAACACTGAGTCACTGAACTATCCCCTGATAACAGTCAAGACGACGGAGGAGTATTCTTAATCTAGGTTTAAACCATAAGTGAATTAATCTCGACAACGCTGGCTTAATATTGAGTCACTGAACTATCCCCTGATAACAGTCAAGACGACGGAGAAGTATTCTTAATCTAGGTTTAAACCATAAGTGAATTAATCTCGACAGCGTTGGCTTAACATTGAGTCACTGAACTATCCCCTGATAACAGTCAAGACGACGGAGAAGTATTCTTAATCTAGGTTTAAACCATAAGTGAATTAATCTCGACAACGTTGGCTTAACATTGAGTCACTTAACTATCCCCTGATAACAGTAAAGACGACGGAGGAGTATTCTTAATCTAGGTTTAAACCATAAGTGAATTAATCTCGACAACGTTGGCTTAACACTGAGTCACCGAATTATCCCCTGATAACAGTCAAGACGACGGAGGAGTATTCTTAATCAAGGTTTAAACCATAAGTGAATTAATTTCGACAACGTTGGCTTAACACTGAGTCACTGAACTATCCCCTGATAACAGTCAAGACGACGGAGGAGTATTCTTAATCTAGGTTTAAACCATAAGTGAATTAATCTCGACAACGCTGGCTTAACATTGAGTCACTGAACTATCCCCTGATAACAGTCAAGACGACGGAGGAGTATTCATAATCTAGGTTTAAACCATAAGTGAATTAATCTCGACAGCGTTGGCTTAACACTGAGTCACCAAACTATCCCCTGATAAGAGTCAAGACGACGGAGAAGTATTCTTAATCTATGTTTAAACCACAGGTGAATTAATCTCTATAACGCTGGCTTAACACTGAGTCACTGAACTATCCCCTGATAAAAGTCAAGACGACAGCAGTATCCGATCTACGAGTTGAAGTATAAATATCCGGGCTTTTTACGTTTAATACTATCTACAATATTGTACAGTACATATAAACATATCAAAATCTATATGTTTATAGTTTAATTCTTAAATAAAATATCGAATAATATGGTTACATTTTATAGGGTAAGGGTTTAAATCAATAATTATTTTTAAAAATAATACTTTTTGTGCCAATCTATGCAAAGAAAACCTTTTTCAGTACAGTCCCCTATTAAGAGACGTTAAAACTTTACGAATATTGTGTAAACTTTTCGAAAGAATTTTATTACTGTACTTGCAACATAAAAGTCAGCAGACGCTGTTACTTAAAGTTTAAAATGGACGCCAGAATAAATATACGAAGCGTAGGCTAGGCTATACGATCCACAAACTTTCAGTTTAATATATTTATTCGTTGAAAACAAATATAAATCGGATACGTATGTATAAAGTCTGGTTAAAGTATTCCGGAGTTTGCATGGAATTGCAAATGAACTACGACTGACGCTGTGTTTTATCTTAGAAAAATCCTAGAGGACTCGGTGGACGATGTGGTTAAGGCACCGGTCAGTCTGCTGCGTCTCTGAACTGCACACTTAACGTTCTTGTTTAACCGCAGTTGCTCTTGTTACTTTTCCCTTACCGTTAACGCTTAATCCATCGTTCCCATTAGTCTAACTGGTATAAAATAGCAACAATCCTAGAGGACTCGGTGGACGATGTGGTTAAGGCAGCGGTCAGTCTGCTGCGTCTCTGAACTGCGCACCTTAAGGTTCTTAGTTTAACCGCAGTTGCTCTTGTTACTTTCCCCTTACCGTTAACGCTTAATCCATCGTTGCCATTAGTCTACCTGGCATAAAGTAGCAACAATCCTAATTATGAGGTAGATTAATTTTAAAAATTTAGTTTTACAGTCTGTTTCAATCGAACAGTGGTTCAATCGTTCTTGGAAGTCGTTCATCGTCAACTGTTAAAAGTTAAAAAAAGTAGGCTAATTGCGCTATAAAGCAGTATTAAGACTTAACGTGTACGAGCGTTAATGACAGACAGAAGATAGCGTGAAGGTGCTTGGTGTAGGCCTAGCTAGGAACACCGCCACACACACCACGCGTCATGTCGTACCTTTATCGGGATACTTGTGCAATGTATTCATTTATTCATAATGAAAAACGCTCGAATACGGCCGCTTTGCTTTCTATATCGCGTGTTACACTCGTAATACAATTTCAAAAAACCGTTCGAGTGAAAGGAAGCCAAACCAGCCCACCCTCGCATCCACTCCCGTTACGCAAGACATCAACTCGTTCATGCAAATATTTATAGTCCGGAAACACGACATGGGATGCCAAATTGTAGTAAATCACACGAGTGGTTGCTATGGCCAGATCATAACCCTTCCCTCTCTGCTAGTTAATCACTGAACTAATGTAACTGATGTTAGTGAATAGCTGACGTCATTCCGGTCATTCTGCAACACGTACTGTTCGGCAATTACAATTTTAAAATATCTTTAGTTTTGTCTTCGCTCTTCCTAACTTGTTTTTACTTCTGGGTGTAATGTAACCGCTCATATTACGATCACTGATTTCTGAAAGTCTTATGTCCGGTTCGTTCCCTAGTCGTTACAGTATGAAATATTTTATCAATAACTTTAGAGAAAAAAATTTTGTGAATGTTTTCAGAGTGGACAGTACATTAGTGGCGCACACAGAGCGAAGTGAAATGGAGCGTTTCTAGTGCTCACAATTACGTAATAAAACTGTAGGTCCATTTTACTTTCTTACTAGAGTAACGACGTACGTGCAAGTACGCGTAGTTTTGAAGCCGTACGAATTCGCAACAGAAGGTCGGAGGTTAAGAAAATCCTGCTTGTGCAACCTACAAGAGGTACTTGCTCACAATTACGTAATAAAACTGTAGGTCCATTTTACTTTCTTACTAGAGTAACGACGTACGTGCAAGTACGCGTAGTTTTGAAGCCGTACGAATTCGCAACAGAAGGACGGAGGTTAAGAAAATCCTGCTTGTGCAACCTACAAGAGGTACTTGCTCACAATTACGTAATAAAACTGTAGGTCCATTTTACTTTCTTACTAGAGTAACGACGTACGTGCAAGTACGCGTAGTTTTGAAGCCGTACGAATTCGTAACAGAAGGTCGGAGGTTAAGAAAATCCTGCTTGTGCAACCTACAAGAGGTACTTGCTCACAATTACGTAATAAAACTGTAGGTCCATTTTACTTTCTTACTAGAGTAACGACGTACATGCAAGTACGCGTAGTTTTGAAGCCGTACGATTTCGCAACAGAAGGTCGGAGGTTAAGAAAATCCTGCTTATGCAACCTACACGAGGTACTTGCTCACAATTACGTAATAAAACTGTAGGTCCATTTCACTGTCTTACTAGAGTAACGACGTACGTGCAAGTACGCGTAGTTTTGAAGCCGTACGAATTCGTAACAGAAGGTCGGAGGTTAAGAAAATCCTGCTTGTGCAACCTACACGAGGTACTTGCTCACAATTACGTAATAAAACTGTAGGTCCATTTCACTTTCTTACTAGAGTAACGACGTACGTGCAAGTACGCGTAGTTTTGAAGCCGTACGAATTCGTAACAGAAGGTCGGAGGTTAAGAAAATCCTGCTTGTGCAACCTACACAGAGGTACTTGCTCACAATTACGTAATAAAACTGTAGGTCCATTTCACTTTCTTACTAGAGTAACGACGTACGTGCAAGTACGCGTAGTTTTGAAGCCGTACGAATTCGTAACAGAAGGTCGGAGGTTAAGAAAATCCTGCTTGTGCAACCTACACGAGGTACTTGCTCACAATTACGTAATAAAACTGTAGGTCCATTTCACTTTCTTACTAGAGTAACAACGTACGTGCAAGTACGCGTAGTTTTGAAGCCGTACGAATTCGTAACAGAAGGTCGGAGGTTAAGAAAATCCTGCTTGTGCAACCTACACGAGGTACTTGCTCACAATTACGTAATAAAACTGTAGGTCCATTTTACTTTCTTACTGGAGTAACGACGTACGTGCAAGTACGCGTAGTTTTGAAGCCGTAAGAATTCGTAACAGAAGGTCGGAGGTTAAGAAAATCCTGCTTGTGCAACCTACACGAGGTACTTGCTCACAATTACGTAATAAAACTGTAGGTCCATTTTACTTTCTTACTCGAGTAACGACGTACGTGCAAATATGAGTAGTTTTGAAGCCGTAACAGAAAGTTGGAGGTTAAGAAAATCCTGCTTGTGCAACCTACATGAGGTACGTGCTCACAATTACGTAATAAAACTGTAGGTCCATTTTACTTTCTTACTAGAGTAACGACGTACGTGCAAGTACGCATAGTTTTGAGCCGTAAGAATTCGTAACAGAAGGTCGGAGGTTAAGAAAATCCTGCTTGTGCAACCTACACGAGGTACGTGCTCACAATTACGTAATAAAACTGTAGGTCCATTTTACTTTCTTACTAGAGTAACGACGTACGTGCAAGTACGCGTAGTTTTGAGCCGTAAGAATTCGTAACAGAAGGTCGGAGGTTAAGAAAATCCTGCTTGTGCAACCTACACGAGGTACTTGCTCACAATTACGTAATAAAACTGTAGGTCCATTTTACTTTCTTACTCGAGTAACGACGTACGTGCAAATATGAGTAGTTTTGAAGCCGTAACAGAAAGTTGGAGGTTAAGAAAATCCTGCTTGTGCAACCTACACGAGGTACTTAGTTTCCGTTTTGTTTTGTTTCACAACTTAAAATTCGAGTGTAGCAGCCGTAAAAATACATCCAACTGTAACAGCACAGATACAGTTTATATTGTTTAATGCGATTTAAATATAAATCTGAACCGGACGGGATATAAAGGCAGGCGAACTCTGGAACCACGCCAAAACCCGGTATCCGGGACCTCACTTCCGGCGAGGTATTACAGTATCTAGGGGGCCGTTTCATTAAATCTAATCTAATAGAGAAAGCAACCTAATACTGTGCAACGATTTAACTATCACTTTTATTTTAACAGAAAGTCGATTGCGCAAGAACCGAAGATAAAAGGAACGCGCACCGAAACACTTTCACGTTAAACGAATGTATAAAAATTGTATCAGTCTAGTTTACGTCAAAAACATCTGTGTATGGAAAACTACCGCCTCTTCACCAACAGTTTGAGTTTCTCTTGTAACGTTGAAAAGAAGGTTTTTTTACAAAATTGCAATTTTTGAGGGAATAAAAAAAATTAGGGCTTACCGTTTATGATCAAAGTATTAATGTTATCACAGCGATGAGCTATTAAATTGTCGATATGCCACATAAAACCAAATTAGTTTCGATACAAAGGGTGTTCCCATTATTACACTTCCAAATTTTTACTGACGAGCAAAAGTATTTAATTAAATGTTTCTATGATTATTACGTCCTGTATTTACCGCGTGAAGTTCCCCGAGGACCCGGGTTCGATTCCCGGCGAGGGCTTGGCATTTTCATACGCTATCGTCTGCATTAGCCCAAGTGTGCACAATAGTCGGACGTTAAACAAAAAAAAAAAAAAAAATTACCGCGTGAATGCAAATCACGTGTTTTGCGTTACTACCCACTGAGGACCTGCTCCTGTTGGATGACTGGTGAGGGACACGTTAGTGCATCCCTGATCCTTGCGTATTCAGCCGGGGTGACGTTAGACAATCGTGGTTCCTCAGTTTTGTTTCAGTGCTGAGTGAACACGGAATTCCATTTGAGAAATGAATCCAGGATCTCTAAACAATATTAGGCTACTTGCATGCTTAACTGGCTGTCAATTAGTAGTCTTTCATATAATATTACGCTAAGCGTTCCAAAAATAAGGACCTGTGTTATTGAAAATACATTTATGGGGTGCCTGCAGGGGGAACTCTCGCGCCTCATACTTTTCTTTTTAAAGATTTCGCATGAAAATAAAACGGATAAAAGGTTTACAAACAAAATTCCAGTGTCCCCGTGAGAGTGCAGCACAATGCAGGCTTAGGTGACAAATAATTGTGTGTGTACCAAAACAGCCGATTGTAAAAAACATCGTTAAAAGTAATATTTAAAATATTATTGTACCCAAGACTTAAACAAGACCTAATCAGTTTTGAAAGTAAAATTGTTCAGACAATCTAGATCAGTTATAATAAGTAAATATTATTAAATAAAAGGCTCTAATTTTAGTAAACAGTAAATACTGACATTCAGTTACGGACAGCGATTTCATAAAAAAATATGAGACGTCCTAACCTCTTTTCACTTTTTATTAAAGGCAACTTGACGTTTTATAAGTTAACGTTACGTTTATAAGTTAACGTCCATTTTAACGGAAGTTCATATTGACAAGAAATATTAGGCATATGTGGTTTTGCAACGATTTCGTTTAGGAATTAAAGATTAGTGTATTACAGTAATTGAATTACAGCCGATGGTATTATTTTAATTACTTTATTTGCAGAATTCATGCTATTTTAGTAAAATTACGGATAACGATTTCATAAAGAACAAAACCTAACCTCTTTTTCTTTTCGTTCGTGTACCAATAAGGAAAGTTATGATTGCTACATATTTAATAGGTCATAGACTCTATATATCAACCATATTTCACAGTTTATAAAGAAGTGCTTTAACTCTGTTCAACCTCTTGTTGTACATTGTAGTACGTTAATCAATTCGTTTTCTTATTAACTGTAGAAGGTCACACGGACCTAAAATAAACAAGCATTTCTAAAATAAAAATAGAAATTGTAAAAGAGTTCAAATATCTTGGTGAATGGATTAGTTGGAATGCAGATGAAAGCAAGGCAATGGAATCCAGGAAAAACAAACTTGAATTGGCCTTCCAATTGACGAAAGAAACATACAATAAGAAATCCCTTCCATGGGGGTCCAAAATTAAACATTATAAAACAGTGATCAAGCCGGAAGCACTGTACGCAGCAGAAACATTAACCATGAATCGCATAGGCCAGATAGAAAAGCTTGAAATAACGGAAAGGAAAATCTTAAGAAAAATTATAGGAACAAAATTTCAGGATAATAAGGTAGTATATATAAGAAATGAAGCTCTCTATAAGAAAATTGAAAAACTATCAGATACTATGAGAAAAAGGAGAATAAATTTTTACGGCCATCTTCTTAGAATGAACTCTAATAGATTAACGAAACAAGTGTTTGATTTTTTCCATAATCGTAAAACAAAACCGAACTGGTTTAAAGAAATTGAAAAAGACCTAATAGAATTAAAAATTACAGAAAATTCACTGCTTGACCAAACTGCAAACCAAAGACGAAAGAATAAGATTCCAAGATAAAACCAAAATAAAACCTAAACCTATCATTTCAGAAGAGGAGAGGAAAAGAAGATCAGAAAGAATGAAGAGCTACTGGGAACAAAGAAAAGTACAGCGCGCAAGAAATAATTGATTCAGCGTACCCCAAAGAGGGTGAAACGAAAAGAAGAAACAAGCACTCATCTATTGTATAGCTACTACAATCTGTCTTAATTTGCGTAAACGTTAAACACATTAGAACTAAACATTTCATTTTAAAAGTAGGCCTATATTTAAAAAAAAACTTGGAGATAATATTGCACCACTAAATCACCGCTACCGTTTACTGGTTACAATATTCAATGTAAAATGTAAATGCAGGCAATGAGCTAATTATCAACAGCTGACACAGCTCGGTGTTGGGCGTGTTACAGAATAAAATGGCATTTATCCTCTTACATTTAGATTGGAATTAAATTAGACTTTGTAAACTGGTGGAGTTGTTAAGACCATGTTTTTGGTACAGCTAGTATACGTGAACATAAACTTGTAACTTCAAATGTGTGTGTTAATACTTCGCAATGTATTCCGTAAAATCTGAACAAGCGCTGTACTTTGATCAAAACACGTAAAATTTAATTTATAAAGTTGATATTTTAATCGGTAATTAACACAAGTATCCGTACACATCATTCTCCTCGATATCTTTACTTTCATGGGTTAAGAGTTCTGTTTCAACTGATATAAAACAATTGATCTTTTACTATAACTACAGTAAATAATATCTAAGCTAGGTTCACGTATTTATTTGAACAAAACAAGATATAAACATACCTTCAAACTAATTATATATTCAGCAAAGATATCGTTAACAAAAGCTTCGCTTCTGTCGGTAACTTCCCGAGTCCACACGTGTACTTTTTTATTTCTTTATTATTATTATTATTTTGCTTTAATGTCATACTTTACGCCAGTTAGACTAATGAGGACGATTTTTTTTTTAACGTCCGACTATTGTGTACACTTGTGCTAATGCAGACGATGGGATGATTTATAGCGTATGAAAATGCCAAGCCCTCGCCGAGAATCACCCGGGTCCTCGGGGTGAAAGCCCAGTACGCTATCAACTAGGCCACCGAGGCGGCTTTTTCTAATGAGGACGAGGGATCAGCGTTAAAAGAAAGAGGAAAGCAACGGGAGTAACTGCGGCTAAAACTAAGAATCTTAAGGTGCGCAGTTTAGAGACGCAGAAAAACCGACCGGTGTTTTAGTCACATCGGTCACCGAGCCCCACTTTTGGGTTACTCTTTATTGCATTGCTTAATCGAAACACAGTATATTATAATTTTTCTTTAAATATATTATAGAACTGGTCCAGGTTTTTTTAACTAAATAGTGTGTAATAAAAATATAAGAACTAGTTTGGGGGTTGAACGTTTCAAGACGCTTTTCCTATCGCGCCTAAGATTAATACGCTTTGTAGTTCTTCATATAGCGTGTGATCGTTAGTCAGTCAGTTAGTGAAGTGGGTTTTGACTTTTAAAGTTATAAAACCAAAGACACTTAAGTGTTACAGTGAAATTTTAATTACCCTGTTTTATACAGACTTAAAATAATTGTAGTCACTATAATTTTTCTTTTTTTAAAGTCCGACTGTTGTGTACACTTGGGCTAATGCAGACGATGGGATGATTTATAGTGTATGAAAATGCCAAGCCCTGGCCGGGAATCGAACCCGGGTCCTCGGGGTGAAAGCCCAGTGCGCTATCAACTAGGCCACCGAAGCGGCTGTCGCTATAATAAATCTACAAGTATATTGACGGGAGCTTAAGTTTTCTTTATAATTATTTTGTACGTAAAATATCTGAAGATCTGCCCATCTCGTTGCACCATATCCTGAACACAAAACTTTCTTTAAAAATCATAGTTTTTACTCTCATTTAAAACACGAGCATCCTGTAGGATCCAATAAACCCAGGATACTATTTCTTTCTACGATTTTTCTTTGTTTTTGTAAAATATTTTAGTCGTTGAGAATCAAAATTTAAAATTAATTATCGTTGTGTATACAAAATACAATGACATCCAATTCGGTAATCTATTTTTTAATAGTTTATTTTTTGAATTACACATAATTGTGCTACTCAATAAATGTAGCCTAATTTTCTTCGCACAAATAACTGAAATAATAGTTAAATAACATAAAGACATTCAATAATACATAATATATTAGGACATACGGTGTGCATTAGTCTAAACATGATTTATTTTTTGTAGCCATCATTTTTTCTAAAACTGATTTCAAATCAAATTATCAGTAGTCTACGATTTTTTTTATAAATTATAATAGGTTATTATTTTTCGAACGATAAGTTAATAACCTTGAGATTATGCAACATACAGGCCTTCATAATCAAATATCACTAGTAAAGGTTAACTTGAACTGGCCAGACGCTGTGCTACAGTACTGTATCGAATGCAGGCCTAAACTACTGCAAACTGATATTAACGGTTCAGACTTGCAAGTCGACTCCATTTCCTGTAATACGCTTCCTATTTGAGAGAACAGATGGAGGAGAAACTGCTTGAAAGTGAAGTAGGGAGGGAGGGTTGTAATTGAAGTAGGCTCAGACACTGATATGGACCTTTGCCAATTCAATCGCCATCGACGAAGGAGCAGTTTCGATTAGTTGAAGCATCGGGTACATCTTGACCTCGACTCGCTCGTTAATTGCGAAGCCAGATTATTTGTTTGGACGCCGGGGAGGGCTACTGAAATATTTGCGTTATACTTTATGTTCTATGACCTACTTTATTTATGTGACTATTAAGTAACATTTTAACTTCACAGATATACTGATTAATATTAGTAAAAAATAACTATAAAAATAATTGTTAACAATAAATTTAATATATAAATAAGAAATACATATCCAACTCTATGCTATGTGCTGCAGCGGCTGTAGCTAATGTTAGGTTATCTCCGTTAAACGCTGATTTTGTGCTACAGCTGTTACTGTAGACTTTGAGGTTAGGTTTATTACGTAATTAACCTACTACAATGTTATTATTACTGTATTTTGTTAAATATGCAATGAAGGTTATTTTCGATTTTTCAGTAATTTTTCACTAAAATAATCCACAATATTAAAAAGCGCGGAAAGCACGGGAAGTACGATAAAAATCGAAAATAAAGTGACCCGCATAACCTCAAAATTGCTACCGCGCGAAAATAGGTAACGTGTTTTTGATCTCTAAAACAAAAAAAACTTTATTTTTTTTTTAAGTACTCGATAACGTAACTGACACGCCTGTTGGGTGGTGACCTAACTAACACGGTTGTTACGTGATAAAAACACTTATTAAAAAAAGAAAGAATACTCGATAACCTAATTGACAGGGCATTAGGTAAAAAAGTTATTTAGTTAGACTAGTCATCCTGCAGGTAACGTGTTCTTGATCACTAAAACTATAGAAAAACTTTTAAAAAAACACTCAATTACTTGAAACGGCTGTTGGTGGTGAACCTAACACAAAAAGAGGCAAATCGCGAAGTTCACAAATAACGGACGCCATTTTAACAATGTTTTCATTACGAGAACGAGCCAACGAAGGATAAACCTTAATTTTTATTAATGACTGTAAGAACGTGTAATGCGCATGACAGGTAATTCCGTGCATGAAATTTAATATGTTTAACGCTACGTAAACAGCAATGACGTCACAATATAGTTCCGTAAAAAACGGCCTAAAATTTAAGTAATATTTAAAATATTTTCCGCGGGTGAATATGTATTAATTAGACAATAAGGTAGGATAAAATAAAGCAAAACAAATATTCAAAAATTACTAGTTCAAAAAAACCCTACACTGCATAAATAGGCCATACGACTATTTTAATAAATTACAGGATGTCCTTATGTCCACTACAAAAAGTGCACTTTCTTTTAAAAAAAAAAAATGTCAAAACAGTGGTTACCATAGCGACGAAAATAATAAAATTTGAAACTCGATTCAAAATTATCTAAAGCAACGCATGTTTGACAACGTGAATAGCTTTGATAGATCATGTAGGTTGTAAAACGCTTTTTTTTAAATATATATATTATTATTATTATTATTTGCGTATAGACCCTGTTGGAACACGCAAAGCACTCCGACAGGGTGTCTTGTTCCTTCTAATCCTCCACACCTCCCTCATCCTGTCCCCATGGATCCTCTTCCGCATCTCCGTCCATTTTACCCCTGTTCTCTTTGGGATTTCATTCTCTGGGACCTTCCAACCGAGTATCTTTCTTCTGTATGCGTTCCTGTCTTCAACGTCTGTTGAGTCTATTTCTGCGTCATGTAGGTCTATTCTGACTTGTGCGATCCACGACGTTGTTGATTTGACTCCTTGTATATACTTAAGGATTCTGTTGGCAAGTCTTGTTGTTGGGAGTTTACTGATGTGTCCATAGAACCGAAGCCTCCTCTTCTGATATCTGCTGCCAGGTTCGATATCTTCTCTGTGGTCTTCCGGGAGTGCAACCTGTATCCATCTTCTGTTAATCTCGGGCCAAGGATCTTCCTCAAGATTTTGCGTTCTTCCTTCAAATTATCCTCCATGGTAGCTTTTGTGTGGAGTGCTAGCATCTCGCTTGCATACAATACCTCCGGTTTTATAACTGTGTTGTAGTGTCTGATTTTTGTGTGCGTCGACATACATCTCTTATTGTAGATATCACGCGTTATACCAAGAACTCTTCATTCTCAGTAGCCGAACCCTTTGCGCAGCCTTCTCGCCACCTGTGGGTTCAAGAATTTCTCCCAGATATTTGCAGTGCTTGACTCTGTTTATCTTACCATATTTTGTGTTCAGTTCTCGAATATTTAATTTTGAACAGAAGAATTCGTTTTTTTTTTTAACGAGATCTGTAGACCGACCCTCTCTGCACATTCCTTTAGGAATATATAGGGTAGGGTGTTGTACCTTGAGTACGTTGTACCTTGGAACACGAGCTCGATCTGCAAGGTAATGCCACCTAGCAGGCTGAAAATGAACTATATAGTAGATAGTGACGCTAAGGAGCGCTAGCAAAAATCCCGTTCATTTCGGTAGTAGTTATCGTGAGTTATGCACTAAACTGTTTTTTGCTCGTGAAAAGTAAATATTCAGCTGCATATTGTTTGGCTTTGTACGCCCTCCGAGTTTCCTGTAGAACGTTGTATATTCGCTAAAGAGATTCGTCACATTCTGCTGAGTAAATCCTTATAACTTACTTAAACTGTTAGATTGTTTTTCTATGTTAGGCGGTAGTTTTTGTTCAAAATGGCTACCTGTTGTACCACGAAACGCAAAACTTGTTGTACCTTGGAACATGTTCTAAGGTACAACAAGTTATTAGTTTTTGCGTTTTTGTTCCAGGTAACGATGCCACGTAGTAAAACGGGCAACAAGAGGCCTCCTATCGACTCGAATGCTATGAAAAGAGCTGTAGAAGCGGTCACAGCACACCCAGACCGCAGAATTTCTATTAGGGAAGCGTGTAGTGTATACGGGGTAAAATTAGCTACACTATCCAGACATGTTACAGCATTTCGTCAATCTGAAAAGCAAGAATATCAATATGTCGCTAAATTTAATACTAAACAAATATTCAGTTCTAATGAAGAAAAGTGTTTGATAGACTACATAAAAAAAGTTGCGAAGATGAATTACGGCTTTAAGTAAAAAGGTCCGTGACCTTGCATACAAGTTTGCTCGGGCAAATGGAAAAAAATACTCAGAACATTGGGATAACGAACAAACGGCAGGAATAGAATGGATGAGGTGCTTTATGAAAAGGCATCCTGATCTATCTATTTGGAAACCGCAAGCTACATGTTTGAGTAGAGCAACCAGTTTCAATAAAACAGACGTTGGGGCTTTTTTTGACAACCTTGAAAGTGTTCATCAACGTTTTGGGCCAATAACTCCAGATCGTATTTGGAATCTAGACGAGACTGGACTGTCTACAGTCCAAGTTCCAGGAAAAATTGTAGCACCCAAAGGAATGAGACAGATAGGAAGTGCAACATCAGCAGAACGAGGCAACCTTGTAACATTGATAACTGCTGTAAGTGCAACCGGGATATCCATTCCACCTATGTTTGTGTTTCCCAGGGTCCATTTTAAGGATCGAATGATGACCGGAGCTCCACCTGGATCTATCGGAGCTGCTACATAAACTGGATGGTCAAATGAATCAACATTTTTACAGTTTTTAAGGCATTTTATTAAAATGACAAAACCTTCCAGAGAAGAGCGTATTTTATTATTGATGGACAATCATGAGACTCACCTCAGTGTTGAGGCCGTTGAGTTAGCGTCAAGTTCTGGTGTTGTTATCGTCACCTTCCCCCCACACACTTCACATAAACTACAACCCTAGACCTGGCTTTGTATGGTCCTTTAAAAGCATATTACAATACCTGTGTAGATTCTTGGTTGGTAAATCATCCAGGCTGCACCTTTGACATATATGGAGTTTCAGAAGTAGTGGGGAAAGCATATCCTCGGGCTTTTACACCATCGAACATCATAAAGGGGTTTAGAGTTCCAGGAATATTCCCACTGGATCGAGATATATTTTCTGATGACGACTACCTGCCATCCTACGTGACGGATAGACCTAATCCGAATATTGAACCCTCTGCACCTGATGTCACTTACAGTCAGGATGAGTTATTGTCAGCTGAATCATCTTTGAATTCTGAAACGTTTGGCAGTGATGTGCCTGGTCCGAGTTCTATGCCGTCTACGTCTACAGTGGTGTCTCCAGAGGAGGTGCAACCTTTCCCCAAGGCTAAGCCAAGGGTAAATAATGCCAAAAAAGGCAGGAAGCCTGGGAAAACAAGAATAATTACAGACACCCTGAAAAGGAGAACTTGAAACTAGCGAAAATAAAAAAGAGACGACGAAGAGAAAGCTAAATTTTAAAACAAAAAAGACGTTCTTGAAGAAAATAACCAAAAGAATAAACCTGCAAAAATGGGTAAGAAAATAAGAAAAGCTAAACCGAAGAGCCCAGCAACATCCTCTGATGAAGAGGATGACGTTGTCCCCCTAATCGACACTGATGATGATGACAGCAATGATGAAGAGTGTCTCTTATGCCGTGAACCATATAAAAATGATGTGGGTGGAGAAGAATGGATTCGCTGTATACAGTGTCAGAGATGGGCTCACGAGATGTGTGCAGACGCTGAACAAGGGTGGAAGAATTACGTTTGTGATTTTTGTAAAAGGAGAAATAATAACAATTAAACATGAGTCACAATATTTTTGAATGTAGAGTTTGAGCTTAAATGTTACTTGTTTGTATTTCAACACATTCTGATTTTTAATACAACCTTTGATATATTAATTGTGTGATTTAACTGCATTATTCCTAAATATTAAATTGCGTTTCAAGGTACAACATGGCCCGTTCCAAGGTACATGCCTATGTTGTACCTTGGATCATTAAACATGTACACAGAAATTACTTTTTTGAAAACGAAAAACAATGCTTATAAGAATTATAAATTCATAGGATACATTAAGAGGGTTAAAACAATATTTATAGAATTTATTTACAAGAAAATCGAACTATTCAGAGGCCACAAAAAAAGAAGAGTGAAAAGTGATTCAAGGTACAACACTCTACCTATATATATATATATATATATATATATATATATATATATATATATATATATATATATATATTTGTAACTTTAAATACATCATGTAATAAGTTTCAAAATTGCTTCAGAAAAACAAATTTATTTTTAATTATTTAACAAATCATTATTGAGCTTAAAGACATTGACTTCAAAAATAAGTAAACCATCCAGACTGTTATTATTATGTAGGTCTACGTCTAGGCCTACACAGTTCATAACAAGTACAACTTATGAACTTTCGTGACAACTACTGCAAAAATCCTCGCATACCAATAAAGTAAGACTACGTTAGTCATAAATTGTCTACAACATAACCTAAAAATGTTGTACGGCACAGATATACACGAAGCAGAACATGTCTAGCTGCAGTTATTGCGACTAGTACACGGACTTAGTACTTAGTACAATAGTATTATGTGTGAATACTGTGCGCCCGAATACAAGTTTAAAGAACATTAGCTTATTACAGTTATATATAGGTTAAGTAGGCTAATGCCTGAACACAGAGGTCGGATTATTGCTTACGCCTAACTGCTGGAAGGTCCATGAAACACAGCCTATACATTACATATGCTAATGAGACGGTCTGCCTCAGTTATCAAGCATTGTTAAACATGAGGACAAGATAACCATTCACGAGTTGAGCGGAGTGGCAGGTACGGAGGCGCCTGGTTTTGGGAGCAAATGTTTCGAGCGTTTTGTTTGTTTTTGTAAGAATTGAGTAATTTTATTGTGCTATTGCAGCTTAATTGGTTTTTTAATAAAATATATTCCCAATTGTGGCGGTTTTGTTATTTTTAATCAACATTTGGGGTTTATGGTTGCCAAAAAATATTTCAATTTAATAACAACCGTGTCATGCATTTGGCTGACGTGATGGTGCAAATGTCCAACTTTTTTTTTAATTCATAGACTACTATTTTTAAAATGCACTGAAATTAAGAAAAATATTACGGTAATTTTTTTTTTTTTTTTTTTAACGTACGACTATTGTGCACACTTGGGCTAATGCAGACGATGGGATGATTTATAGCGTATAAAAATGCCAAGCCCTGGCCGGGAATCGAACCCGGGTCCTCGGGGTGAAAGCCCAGTACGCTATCAACTAGGCCACCGAGGCGGTGCGGTAATGTTTATTATCATACTTTCAGTTTAATTTTAAAGTTAAGTGTATTTTGCTAATAAATGCCGATTAGACTGAATATTGGCACAACAATCGATGATAATAGCTTGGAAAAGTTCGATACCCGGCAAAATGGCGGCCATTCCAAATCTTAAGAAAATTGTGGTTTTCTTAATCTAATACATTATGAAAACTCAATTATGACAACCTGGAGAAGAAGGAAAGAAAGTTAATAAGGAAGATATTGGGCCAAAACTTTAGAAATAATGAAGTAAAGTTGATTTCTAATAAAAAACCTGTATCTCAAAATTGAGAGACTCTCAGATAGCATGAGGAAAAGACGACTTAGTTTTTATGGCCATATTAGTAGGATGAACAGCAGTAGACTTACTAGGCGGATCTTTGCTTTCTTCAGAGATAATTGGTTCAGGCGGGTCCAGGAAGACTTAACTGAGCTGGCGATATCAGATGAGATGATTGACGATGTACTTAAACTGCGAAAACTTTTACATAATGAAAACCTAAGGTTCCAAGAAAACCCAACATCTAAAAGGGGCGGGGCAGTCTCGGATGAAAGAAGGAAGGCGGCCTCGGATAGAATGAAGCAGTATTGGATACAGCGGAAGGCAGCTAACGCACATCAAAGTAATTGATTTGGCGTACCCCAAAGTGGGTGATCCGGATGAAAGAAGGAAGGCGGCCTCGGATAGAATGAAGCAGTATTGGATACAGCGGAAGGCAGCTAACGCACATCAAAGTAATTGATTTGGCGTACCCCAAAGTGGGTGATCCGGATGAAAGAAGGAAGGCGGCCTCGGATAGAATGAAGCAGTATTGGATACAGCGGAAGGCAGCTAACGCACATCAAAGTAATTGATTTGGCGTACCCCAAAGTGGGTGATCCGGATGAAGAAGAAAACTCAATTTCACTATCGTAATCGGCGTTAAAACCAGCACAAAACAGAATCTAAAATTTTCAAAAAACACTGACATTAAGCTGAAATAAGGGAAATTAAACTGACGATGGTTGATTAAGATTTTTAAAGTGAAGCTTCTAACTTCGTTTAGCGTCGGATTTGTTAGAAGCACTCGTGTATTTTCGGCTTAAGGCTTCAGTAGGCTACAACAATTGCCTGAATTGAAGAATAATTATTCAAACAAAACCTAATAAAAAAAATCATTAAAGATGTTTTACTTATCTTATGAACCAATGGCCCCGATTTTTTGGTTGAATTGTCTTTGAGAAAACAGCAAAAATCTACTTTTGCTCTCATACAGATAAACCCATTTAACGGTTAACGGACGAAAAACACAAAATTCTGCTTTAGGACGAAACTAAGCTTGCCTAAGTCTCCCATATCCTCCATATTATATGAAAATCAAGACCGACCATGTTTAAAACAACCGTGATTAAATTTCCGAAGCCCAAGCAGGCTACCATTACGTAAGCTAACCATGGCTTCACGAGCCTCGAGCCTTAACCAAGCACGACGTGGTTTTTTCAAGTCGACCTCAGAACGTATATTTCAAATGCGGTTTGTAATCTAACATTTCAATCTTCGTGGATATGTGGTCACCTCGCCGGCCTAAGTAACTTGTATTACCTGGAACTGTACGCAGTACACTTTTATAGGCCCTAAATAGGCTAAGATTCCAAGAAATTTACAACGATATGTAAAGACTTTTCAAACACAGTACAAATTATCTGCATACATTTTTAATAGGTCAATAAACTTTAAAACATCGATTTGCACACATTTAGTGTAACATTTTAACGGGCATTTCCAATAAATTTAAAACATCGATTTGCAAACATTTTGTGTAACATTTTAACGGGCATTTCCAATAAATTTAAAACATCGATTTGCAAACATTTAGTGTAACATTTTAACGGGCACTTCCAATAAATTTAAAACATCGATTTGCACACATTTAGTGTAACATTTTAACGGGCATTCCCAATAAATTTAAAACATCGATTTGCAAACATTTAGTGTAACATTTTAACGGGCATTTCCAATAAATTTAAAACATCGATTTGCAAACATTTAGTTTAACATTTTAACGGGCATTTCCAATAAATTTAAAACATCGATTTGCAAACATTTTGTGTAACATTTTAACAGGCATTTCCAATAAATATAAAACATCGATTTGCACACATTTAGTGTAACATTTTAACGGGCATTTCCAATAAATTTAAAACATCGATTTGCAAACATTTTGTGTAACATTTTAACGGGCATTTCCAATAAATTTAAAACATCGATTTGCACACATTTAGTGTAACATTTTAACGGGCATTTTCAATAAATTTAAAACATCGATTTGCAAACATTTTGTGTAACATTTTAACGGGCATTTCCAATAAATTTAAAACATCGATTTGCAAACATTTTGTGTAACATTTTAACAGGCATTTCCAATAAATATAAAACATCGATTTGCACACATTTAGTGTAACATTTTAACGGGCATTTCCAATAAATTTAAAACATCGATTTGCAAACATTTTGTGTAACATTTTAACAGGCATTTCCAATAAATATAAAACATCGATTTGCACACATTTAGTGTAACATTTTAACGGGCATTTCCAATAAATTTAAAACATCGATTTGCAAACATTTGGTGTAACATTTTGGAAAGCAATTTTTCTGAAAGGTAAAAACTGCCTTCCACTACTGGCATTTCTTTAACCGTTTTCTGAGTTTCACAACATCACTTTGAGAAAGACCAATCAGAACTACCGACTGCCGGCGAAGTAAAAAATTCTAATTTATTTCCCGACAATTTCTCAAGTTCCAAATAACCTCGACGACTTTTTTTATATCATAGGTCGAAACATCGTTCTTCTTGTCTTTTAAAACGTTCTCCGAGTCTTTCCATTCCACAGATCTTGATCCAATCCCCTGTCTCTCACTCCCTTCTCAAATCTTCCTGTTTTTCTGCGTCCATGTGGTTATTTTTTAAAATTATTTCGAATAATTTTCGATCGTCCTTTGAACATGACCAAACCATCGAAGTTGTTCTTGATGTCGCCTACAATGGTGTGCATCGCATTCATGATTTCGCGGATTCTTACATTTGTATCTTTTCCCGTTTGGAACGACGTACGGCTCTTCGCCAATAGTCCGCTTCTGAAGCGTCAACACATTTTTCTTTTCTTTTTTTAATCATTGCTCACACTTCGCTTCCACACGAGGTTACACTTTCTGTACAATAACTGTCTTGTACATTCTGCTTATTTATTTTTTAAATAGACCTATGTTGATCCCATATGATGCTGTTCAGTATCCTTACTGCCACTAGTAATTGTCATTCCCAAATACCCGTAAGCAGTACACCTTTCCTGCTCTGCCTTCCACTGCACATGGAGGGCCTACAACGTTTTGTTTAATTCTCTATTAATTTCCTACTCATGAACTTTACATTGGGCGGAAACATCACTTTCTTAATGAAGTTAACGATGTGCGTGCTAAACATACGAAATGATTACCTCTCGTACAGAACAACACAGATAAGATTTCATTTTCAAAATTGTAATATTTCGACTTAATTACCTTACCACTACTGAGCCTAGTTTACTAATGAAATACAACTCACTATTTGAGCAGCAGCTTGAAGCGGTAGTTCCCGACTGCAAACACATCGTACCTGGAACATAACAAAATGAATATTACATTAAAATTACAATAATGGAAGGAGTATATTCGTGCCCGTGAATATATTGAGGTGGATTATATTAAATAAAGTGCACTCTGAAACTATAATCCTACAGTTCGTATGAAGCGCAAATATCTGTTACGTAATATATAAAAATCATTGTATTTTATGCGCTACCGACTCTGATGGGGCTTTTTGCTAAATGTTCAGGAGTTTTCCGGGTATTTTATAGGCTATAATAGAGTTGTAATACGCAACCCATTTATCCTTAAGTATCACTTTTTGTAGTGAAAAAGTTTTTTTCGAAAATTATTAACAAAAAAACCAATTCGCCCTTAAAAATTAATCGTGTTATAGGTAGGCCTATCAGCAACTTTAACAAGAGGCGGTTCAAGTGGGCTTAAATATATGTTATATGTTATAAACGATGCGTCTATAGGAAACTGTCTTTCCGAAGACAAACAAAGGATAATAACGTTCAGAGTAAAACAATATCGCGTCGTATTACGACTTACTCAATGCCATTGTGTCTTGCTCAGCTTGTATTCAACGCGCACAATATCTTCGTAAACAAAATGCCTCCAAAACTTCCGTCACTTAGTAGACATAAAACCAGAGCAGCATGTGGAAATACAGTAGAGCGTCGATTATCCGAAGCCCGGTCATCCGAAACGTCGGTTAACCGAAAGCGGTGGCGCGGCGGCCTGACAGCAGTACAGTCTCAATATAGAGTGTGCACTAGCACATACAGTGACGAGTCAGTCTCCGTGTTGTTTAGACCGTTTGTGCTTCTGTTTGTTTTGCTGTGTAATTACCGAACTGCAACTTTCTTTACCGAATGTAATTACCAAATGTTATTCTTTCTTTACCGAATGTAATTACCAAATGTTATTCTTTCTTTACCGAATGTTTAATTTTACTTTACCTAATGTTTATTTTTTCATTATCAAAGAGTTGTTTTACTGTACAGAACACTGTATACTGTACTGCTTATATTTATCATATGTCATTAAACAACTGGATGAATTTATGTGCTGTACGTGTCTACTTGCTCCTTAAATTGGTTCTACCACTGTTAAATTATATCACACTACCTTTTTTCGAATATGTTCGTTTATCCGAAAAATCGATTATACGAACACCCCCTGCACCAATTGTTTCGGATAATCGACTCTCTACTGTATGCGAATTCGAGCTACTCCAACAAACGAGGAACAAGCAAGCGATGAAGCAAAACTTTTACGTATTGCATATCCACGTGCATCAGAATCTGTGGACCAACATGCGGCAAGAATCGACAGAGAATCTGTGGACCAACATGCGGCAAGAATCGACAGAATATCTGTGACCAACATGCGGCAAGAATATACAGCGAATCTGTGGACCAACACGCGGCGAGAATCGACAGAGAATCTGTGGACCAACACGCGGCAAGAATCGACAGAGAATCTGTGGATCAACATGCGGCAAAAATCGACAGAGAATCTGTGGACCAACATGCGGCAAGAATCGACAGAGAATCTGTGGACCAACACGCGGTAAGAATCGACAGAGAATCTGTGGACCAACATGCGGCAAGAATCGACAGAGAATCTGTTGACCAACATGCGGCAAGAATCGACAGAGAATCTGTGGACCAACATGCGGCAAGAATCGACAGAGAATCTGTGGACCAACATGCGGTACGAATCGACAGAGAATCTGTGGACCAACATGCGGCAAGAATCGACAGAGAATCTGTGAACTAACACGCGGCGAGAATCGACAGAGAATCTGTGGACTAACACGCGGCGAGAATCGACAGAGAATCTGTGGACCAACACGCGGTAAGAATCGACAGAGAATCTGTGGACCAACATGCGGCAAGAATCGACAGAGAATCTGTTGACCAACATGCGGCAAGAATCGACAGAGAATCTGTGGACCAACATGCGGCAAGAATCGACAGAGAATCTGTTGACCAACATGCGGCAAGAATCGACAGAGAATCTGTGGACCAACATGCGGCAAGAATCGACAGAGAATCTGTGGACCAACATGCGGCAAGAATCGACAGAGAATCTGTTGACCAAGATGCGGCAAGAATCGACAGAGAATCTGTGGACCAACATGCGGTACGAATCGACAGAGAATCTGTGGACCAACATGCGGCGAGAATCGACAGAGAATCTGTGAACTAACACGCGGCGAGAATCGACAGAGACTCTGTGGACTAACACGCGGCGAGAATCGACAGAGAATCTGTGGACCAACACGCGGCAAGAATCGACAGAGAATCTGTGGACCAACATGCGGCAAGAATCGGCAGAGAATCTGTTGACCAACATGCGGCAAGAATCGACAGAGAATCTGTGGACCAACATGCGGCAAGAATCGACAGAGAATCTGTGGACCAACATGCGGCAAGAATCGACAGAGAATCAACATGCGGCAAGAATCGACAGAGAATCTGTGGACCAACATGCGGCAAGAATCGACAGAGAATCTGTGGACCAACATGCGGCAAGAATCGACAGAGAATCTGTGGACCAACATGCGGCAAGAATCGACAGAGAATCTGTGGACCAACATGCGGCAAGAATCGACAGAGAATCTGTGGACCAACATGCGGCAAGAATCGACAGAGAATCTGTGGACCAACATGCGGCAAGAATCGACAGAGAATCTGTGGACCAACATGCGGCAAGAATCGACAGAGAATCTGTGGACCAACATGCGGCAAGAATCGACAGAGAATCTGTGGACCAACATGCGGCAAGAATCGACAGAGAATCTGTGGACCAACATGCGGCAAGAATCGACAGAGAATCTGTGGACCAACATGCGGCAAGAATCGACAGAGAATCTGTGGACCAACATGCGGCAAGAATCGACAGAGAATCTGTGGACCAACATGCGGCAAGAATCGACAGAGAATCTGTGGACCAACATGCGGCAAGAATCGACAGAGAATCTGTGGACCAACATGCGGCAAGAATCGACAGAGAATCTGTGGACCAACATGCGGCAAGAATCGACAGAGAATCTGTGGACCAACATGCGGCAAGAATCGACAGAGAATCTGTGGACCAACATGCGGCAAGAATCGACAGAGAATCTGTGGACCAACATGCGGCAAGAATCGACAGAGAATCTGTGGACCAACATGCGGCAAGAATCGACAGAGAATCTGTGGACCAACATGCGGCAAGAATCGACAGAGAATCTGTGGACCAACATGCGGCAAGAATCGACAGAGAATCTGTGGACCAACATGCGGCAAGAATCGACAGAGAATCTGTGGACCAACATGCGGCAAGAATCGACAGAGAATCTGTGGACCAACATGCGGCAAGAATCGACAGAGAATCTGTGGACCAACATGCGGCAAGAATCGACAGAGAATTGTGGACCAACATGCGGCAAGAATCGACAGAGAATCTGTGGACCAACATGCGGCAAGAATCGACAGAGAATCTGTGGACCAACATGCGGCAAGAATCGACAGAGAATCTGTTGACCAACATGCGGCAAGAATCGACAGAGAATCTGTGGACCAACATGCGGCAAGAATCGACAGAGAATCTGTGGACCAACATGCGGCAAGAATCGACAGAGAATCTGTTGACCAACATGCGGCAAGAATCGACAGAGAATCTGTGGACCAACATGCGGTAAGAATCGACAGAGAATCTGTTGACCAACATGCGGCAAGAATCGACAGAGAATCTGTGGACCAACATGCGGCAAGAATCGACAGAGAATCTGTGGCCCAACATGCGGCAAGAATCGACAGAGAATCTGTGGACCAACATGCGGCAAGAATCGACAGAGAATCTGTGGACCAACACGCGGCAAGAATCGACAGAGAATCTGTGGACCAACATGCGGTAAGAATCGACAGAGAATCTGTTGACCAACATGCGGCAAGAATCGACAGAGAATCTGTGGCCCAACATGCGGCAAGAATCGACAGAGAATCTGTGGACCAACACGCGGCAAGAATCGACAGAGAATCTGTGGACCAACATGCGGTAAGAATCGACAGAGAATCTGTTGACCAACATGCGGCAAGAATCGACAGAGAATCTGTTGACCAACATGCGGCAAGAATCGACAGAGAATCTGTGGACCAACATGCGGCAAGAATCGACAGAGAATCTGTGGACCAACACGCGGCAAGAATCGACAGAGAATCTGTGGACCAACATGCGGTAAGAAACGACAGAGAATCTGTGGACCAACATGCGGTAAGAATCGACAGAGAATCTGTGGACCAACACGCGGCAAGAATCGACAGAGAATCTGTGGACCAACATGCGGCAAGAATCGACAAAGAATCTGTTGACCAACATGCGGCAAGAATCGACAGAGAATCTGTGGACCAACATGCGGCAAGAATCGACAAAGAATCTGTTGACCAACATGCGGCAAGAATCGACAGAGAATCTGTGGACCAACATGCGGTAAGAATCGACAGAGAATCTGTTGACCAACATGCGGTAAGAATCGACAGAGAATCTGTGGACCAACATGCGGCAAGAATCGACAGAGAATCTGTGGACCAACATGCGGTAAGAATCGACAGAGAATCTGTTGACCAACATGCGGCAAGAATCGACAGAGAATCTGTGGCCCAACATGCGGCAAGAATCGACAGAGAATCTGTGGACCAACATGCGGCAAGAAACGACAGAATATCTGTGACCAACATGCGGCAAGAAACGACAGAGAATCTGTGGACCAACATGCGGTAAGAATCGACAGAGAATCTGTGGACCAACACGCGGCAAGAATCGACAGAGAATCTGTGGACCAACATGCGGCAAGAATCGACAAAGAATCTGTTGACCAACATGCGGCAAGAAACGACAGAGAATCTGTGGACCAACATGCGGTAAGAATCGACAGAGAATCTGTGGACCAACATGCGGCAAGAATCGACAAAGAATCTGTTGACCAACATGCGGCAAGAATCGACAGAGAATCTGTGGACCAACATGCGGCAAGAATCGACAAAGAATCTGTTGACCAACATGCGGCAAGAATCGACAGAGAATCTGTGGACCAACATGCGGCAAGAATCGACAAAGAATCTGTTGACCAACATGCGGCAAGAATCGACAGAGAATCTGTTGACCAACATGCGGCAAGAATCGACAGAGAATCTGTGGACCAACATGCGGCAAGAATCGACAGAGAACGTTAACGTTCTACTTTATCTCGACGAACAGGATATGTTCATTTGAATCTTGAGCATACGACGGGACCTACGATTACAGTCTGCATCCCACTGGAAAAATTGGCAAAATCGATAAGGTCGGTTCGCTTAAGTTCAACGACGGAACGCCAGGAATGAGCTGTGCGAATGGCACAGTTCATACATAACTCAATTTCACTAAATGTATCCATTATCAACAAGAAAATAAACATCATTATTTTCTTTCCATTCTATTCTTTTATCATTATTTATTTATTTTTTCTAGTACATTATAAAAGTAAGGCCTACACGTATTGTATCCGGAGAGTTATCGACAGAAACGAACCTTTTGTTAACGATATCTTTAGTCTACTGAATATATAATTAGTTTGAAGATACTTTACAAATATCTTGTTTTGTTTAAATAAGTGAACCTAGCTTAGATATTATTCACTGCAGTTATAGTAAAAGATCAGTTGTTTTGTATTAATTCGTAACGATCAGCTGATTTCATTTAACAGCTGATAGGCTATGATAAGTTTTAGGTTATGTTGTTAAGAACTATAAGCGTTTATATTCGACAGACTTGTTTTATACGCTCCTCTCGCCGAAGATAATATTAAAAGCTTCGTTTCAATCGATACAAAATGCCTGTTTGGATTAGGCGTTGTGTTAATTATGCCTTTACTTGGCAAGCAGCTGATGCATGGCGGCGTTAAAAGAAATCAGGTACGTTTACAATTTAAAATTTTTATGCGAAAACTGGACGTTTCATTATTTTGTTACCGCATCCCGTAATATAATTTTGGATATTTATTCACAGGTCAATTGTTTAAACATCTTGCTCAGTCACAACTATACTGAATTACTTTTAAGTAAAACACACGGTCGTAACAGCCATTATAGTGTTTCATTATTAGCTCATTAGCCAAATTTCGAAGTTTCTATCTATCGTTTCGGCGCCGATGACCGATAGACAAAGGCATGCGCAATAACTTATAGCGGGGGGGGGGAATTGCTTGATCAGTAGGGCCTACATACGTTTATTACGGAAACACACAACCCTCATATTTAAAAAACGAATTGTGTTTACCCAATACCTAATCGAATATTAGTAAATTAAAAATTCCTTAAAAATAATAACAAATGATATTAAATTAAACAAATGACGTTAAATTAAACAAATGATATTAAATTAAACAAATGATGTTAATTTAAACAAATGACGTTAAATTAAACAAATGATATCAAATTAAACAAATGACGTTAAATTAAACAAATGATATTAAATTAAACAAATGATGTTAAATTAAACAAATGATGTTAAATTAAACAAATGATATTAAATTAAACAAATGATATTAAATTAAACAAACTATATTAAATTAAACAAATGATATTAAATTAAACAAATGATGTTAAATTAAACAAATGATATTAAACAAATGATGTTAAATTAAACAAATGATATTAAACAAATGATATTAAATTAAACAAATGATATTAAATTAAACAAATGATGTTAAATTAAACAAATGATGTTAAATTAAACAAATGATATTAAACAAATGATATTAAATTAAACAAATGATATTAAATTAAACAAACGATATTAAATTAAACAAATGATGTTAAATTAAACAAATGATGTTAAATTAAACAAATGATGTTAAATTAAACAAATGATGTTAAATTAAACAAATGATGTTAAATTAAACAAATGATACTAAACAAATGATATTAAATTAAACAAATGATATTAAATTAAACAAACGATATTAAATTAAACAAATGATATTAAATTAATGATTAAAATTAAACAAACTGATGGTTTAAAATGGAATAAGGAAAATATTTTATATTTTGTCAATCATTGTTTTCCAGCTCTTAAGCGCGTTATTTCCGTATTTTTGTTTACTTTGTTTGTAGTCGCCACAACAAATTTTAGTGAAAACTTTTCCAACCTACGTTTCTATCAAAGGATATAAAAATAAGATATCTCTCGAATCCAAAACATCCATTAACAAAACTAATTGTGTGTTTATCTGTTCCGTAAATAAGAATATAATTTTAATTGTAAAACCTTTCTGGTTAACTCGTTAGGATTATCAACTGAGATAGAGCATACAGTTCAGAAAGGCAATGAACTGACCGATAGACTTATCCTTTCGGTAGGTTCCTAGATAGACACGTTTTAAAGGGAAACATATTGGCATGTCTAATCTAGGCAAACGTGCATTTTACTGTAAACGTTTTACGTCGTAATTACTGTATTTACGTGGGGAAGAGCTCATATGACCAAAAGATCAAACAACCAGAAGTTCATTCGACCACATTATACTTAAATATTTTGGCTAAATGAACTTTTGGTCATATGAGCCATATTTTTAACAGAGTGGTTCATATGACCAAAAAATCAAACAAAGGTTCATTCGACCAAATTATACTTAAATATTTTGGCTAAATGAACTTTTGGTCATGTGAGTCATGTTTTTAACGGAGTAGTTCATATGACCAAAAAATCAAACAACCAAAGGTTCATTCGAACAAAAATGTGTAATAACTTATTTATTAACATCGAGGTTCGTATTTCCTTCAAAGGAGGATATTTTGTAAATCACGGTTTTTTTAATTATTGCATATAGATCAGTGTCATTACTGATATTTAAATTAATAATACACGCCATTACACTACTGGGTATCTAGTATGATGGCGTTTAAAATAATGTAAACATTTATTATTCACACCTACCAATATATAATAAATGTATAAAACGTCACTGTTATAGAATTAACACTTGAATGCTAAATAATTAAGTTGGACTGGGTAAGTAGTATGATGGTTGTTTAAAATAATAATAAAAACATAATAATAATAATAAAAACATGGTTCATATGACCAAAAATTCATTCGACCAAAATATTAAAATATAATTTGGTTGAATGAACTTTTGGTTGTTTGATCTTTTGGTCATATGATCCCATCGCTTTACGTGGAGTCAGAAAAGTTAGTTTTGGTAGGCTGCAGTTTTGCTTCCTCTGTTGACATAAGTTAACAGAAGCTTTGTGACTGGACTGTACTTGTTCAGTTGAAAAAAAAATTGTTTATGGTTTACAGTAGCTCAATCAGTTACAGTTTTTCTGTAAATACCAAGACGCTTACATCTGATTTCGAACTACACTGTTTTTTCTTCGTCGTGTTAATTTAGGAGGTTCATATTTGATTAATTTCTGCAAAGAACTTTCCTAAAGTACATTTAAAATGTTTAACAATGGAATCGTCCTCCGGACTACAACGCACTCTAGTAAGGTATTTAGTAAGCACACGAACAGTTGTGTACGCGCAGCCGCCTTAAATCCAGATTAAATTTAATGTAAGCTATGTAATCGTATGAAATAAACTAGATTACATTCTGGAAAGTAAATCATCGCGTAACGCCGCTCTCAAAGTATTAAACACGAAATGCATCATTGTGGACTATAAATAAGTGTTGTTACGCTGGCAATAATCAGGATTATAACACTCTGCAATTATATCATGCCGTTATTTTATAAGTGAGTTATTTATAGGTTATTATAGCGCTTTATAAGTGAATTATTTTATAGCAAAACTTATCATTATAAATGTATATGTCGTAAATTAATTTACTTTTTACACTACTGCCAAAAAAGGAGTGTTATGTTTTCAGTGCCTGGATAAGTATGTGAGTACTATTATGACTTCATAACGGCTCATCCGATTTTGATCAACCTTACCTCGTTGGATTCTTCACTTTATCAGACGTGTCATAGGCTACATAATTTACATCCAAATCACCCCAAATTGTGTAAAATTTGGGTAAAATAGTCGCATGTATAATTACACCATGACTGCCAAGTTTTTTACACTGAAAGTGGCTAAATCGTCATTCACAAAAAAGGCTGAAAATATTTTAATTTTTTAAATGGCAAAATGGCTAAAATTTAGTGGCGTAGTCAATAAAAATGACAAAATTACTTAAAAAATACAAAACACAACTGATAAAACACAAAATACGATTAAATTAAAAAAATTATGAATTTGCACGTTAAGTTTATACAATATGGCGACTGTTTTATTATGTTATCAGTGCTGTGTGTTCCTGATAAACTTTTCGAGAGGTAACCTGAACATTGCACGATGTATCTTGTATCGGTTAGAACATTTTGATATTTTATTAATTTGAATGCAGTCGAGGGCTGCACCTCAATATATTTGCAATACCCCGCACGGCGGTGCAGACTAGCTGCACCTATTGAGAGGATTTAGACGTCCCTCGCGGTACCCGAGTAACACACATTTATACTTGCAACACTACACTTACTACTTTAACACTTTACTCTCACACTTACATTCAGGGAGGAGATAACAGCCTCGATGTGCTTTTCGCCAAATATATATTTGCACTAAACAGTTCCCGATACATCGTGCAACGTTCGAATTACCTCGAACGTTTATCAGGGACATACCACACTGATAATATAATAAAACAGCTGCACTATTGTATAAACTTAACGTGTACATTCGTGATTCATCAACTAAATACTCGCAAAATATTCTTCAATATTGATTCTAATACTTTGTTTTCATCTTTTTTTTATCTTGTGTTTCAGCAGTCGTGTTTTTTTATTTTTTAAGTATTTTTTTTATCATTACGTTAGATATTTTTAGCACAATTTATGTTTACAGTAAATATTATAAGTTGTGGCAAACTTCGATCATATAACGAAAATATGTACAATATTAACACAAAAGTAAGCTACTCGTAATAAATGTATTCCTTCACTCATTACGTAACTTGTTACGAAGGTGGTCTGAAAAGTATCCGACCTAACAAAGATACATTTTTTTAGAATTTTTTTAAATTTTTCAACATAGTCTCCTTGTACCTCTACACACTTCTTCCAGCGATGCTCCCATCTCTGTAACCCGTCCAAATAGTACTCGGCGTTTTTCTCTGCAAAATAATTGTTCACGAAGGTGATTGCCTCTTCATTTGACGAAAATCTCTGTCCTCCGAGCGCAATTTTTAGATGAGGGAACAAAAAGAAGTCGCTTGGGGCTAGATCTGGTGAGTAAGGCGGATGGTCAAGCAGTTCAAACCGTAATTCGTGGATTTTCGCCATGGCAACCGCTGAGGTGTGAGACGGTGCGTTGTCTTGGTGAAACAGAATTTTCTTTTTCTGCAAATGTGGCCGTTTTCCCGCAAGTTCTGACTTCAGCTTGTCAAGTAATGATGCGTAGTATGCTCCTGTAATGGTTTTTCCTTTTTGAAGATAGTCGATTAAAATAACTCCATGACTATCCCAAAAAACACTCACCATCACTTTCCCAGCCGAAAAAACAGTTTTTGCTTTTTTTCGAGCCAGTTCCCCCTTTGCAGTCCACTGTTTTGGACTGTATTTATGTTTCGGGCGTATAATGGTGTATCTAAGTTTCATCTATAGTAATTAATCGGCGCCAAAACTGGGATTTATTGCGCCTAAACTGCGCCAACAGAGCATTGGAAATGTTCATTCGAACACGTTTTTGGTCTAACGTGAGCAAACGCGGCACCCAAAGCGCGGACAGCTTTCTCATGTCTAAATGTTGATTTAATATGTGACAAACACGTTCTTTTGACATGTTCATAACGTCTGCTATCTCTCTCACTTTAATTCGGCGGTCATCTAGCACTATTTGGTGAACTTTGGCGATGTTTTCGTCGGTAGTTGCAGTTTTTGGACGTCCCGAACGTTCATCGTCTCCCAAGCTCTTACGGCCACGTTTAAATTCAGCTGCCCAAAATTTCACTGTGGTAAATGATGGTGCAGAGTCCCCATACACAGAATCCAACTCATCTTTGATTTGCGCTGGCGTATTGCCTTTCAAAAACAAATATTTAATGACAGCTCCATACTCGATTTTGTCCATTTTCATAAAAATATTCACATCAACTCACTCAAACGACTGTTACATAACAACTGCGCGTCCAAAATGGCTGAAACTTTGGCGAGTAACTGTCAACAGATGAACAACGAAATTCGAGTGCTGCTATCTTCATGTTGAGGTCGGAAACTTATCAGACCACCCTCGTATTTAGTAAAAATTATTTTTAAGTAAGGCCTATATCGATTAAACAGTCAGCAACATTTACAGAACCAATTTCAGTGATTTGAACTACTTTGACTTTTTTTTAGTGTAGTAGTGTCTAGGGTATGTTTCACCAGCAACGAAATTTTCCATAAATAAATCACTGTACATTTGTAAAGTTTATTGTAATTATTTATTTATTAATTTTTTGAAGTTACTGTTCATTTAGTTAAACAATTTAATTAATTTAAACTACCTACCTACCACAATTACTTGTGACCCGACCTGCAAGGAGGAGGGCCTGAAGGTATTATGATTATCGTATATTTAAATGACATCAGATAGGGGTGGCTGCTGTTGTTGCGGCCAGTTGAGATGAAGGGTTGGAACTGACAGAGGGTGGGGAAACTGTTAAGTCTGTAATAAATAACAATGTAGGCTCACCCTTTGTCTGCTGTACAATATGTCTTATACAGCTTCAGTTCTTGCGTCGGGAGGGGATGGCGGAATTAATTTCTGCTTTAATGTCCCAGATTGATTCCTTATTCAGTTAATGGAAGATTTCTTACCGGTTTTTTGTTTAGTGTTAGAGTTACGTTTTAGTTTTTACGAAAATAGAATGACATAAATAAAACAAATACCGAAATGCTGTTGGGGCAACTTTTGCAAATCTGTTCTTAGACAAATTATACGATGTTTATTTTTGCCAATCTTTCCTTTAGCTTTGGCCGACATATTTCATTTTACACGAATAAATATCTTTTATTTTGAAATAAGAGTCGTAAAAACACTAAAACTAGTTTTGAAGATATTACAAAACAGTATCTCCTTTATAAATCAAATCAAATCGCCTATCTTCTTTGGCAATTTATTTTAAAATATAATTTCTCCAATATTTTCTTACGAGCCAGTTTATGTGTATATT
>CM040188.1:56365292-56402792 GCA_022606455.1 Callitettix versicolor | reverse complement strand
TTGTGTAAGCCATTTTATATTTACAAAATGCAATGAATTTCTAATAGAAGCATTCTTTTTTTTACTTAAAAATTAAATAGTTCTTTGCATATTTACCAAAATGCAAACGATTTAGAATATTTTTAGTTGATTAAAAAATATTGATTGATAATAAATATAAAAAATATGTTTAAATAAAATTAGGCTCTGTATCTACAAAATGTGAGAGGTTGTTACTACAACTCGCAACAAAATAGAGATAAACGTTGACATTGACCAAACAGCTCTTACTTCACTACAAGCAACAAGCAACTTTGAAATAAAGAGAAAAAGCATAAAAGCAGGTAGAAGAAAAGCAGTTAGCAGGAAAACAGTTTTAGCGCTTGCGGCAACGTTAAGTGTGGTAGTGCGGGAAGCCGTTCCTTGTTTAACAAATCATAAACCAGCCCAAATCCAACTGTTTGTTTCCGTTTGAAAAAGCAGTTTGTCGTTTAGAGAAAAACAGTTTTTTTTAACAGTTTGGTGTTTTCTGTCCCACCACTAATATGTCTATTACACGATCGCGTAAGACAAAAGCCTAACAATATTAGATTCGTGATAGCCAAGTTTGCGGGAAAGCGTTGCCCCGTACGTGATTCAACGCTGCAGCAGAACCGTCCTTTGCCACGCAGACACAGAGGCGAGGTAACTTAATCCTTTTTTGGCATGACTATAACTTTGCTCGTCCTGCACGAAGATACCCGGAGCTACGAGCCCGATTCAAATGCATTCCGGATCGCTCGGAAATGTTTAATACAACTTGGAAGAGAAACAAGAAGATATTTGTTCCGGACATGTTTGATTAAACGGCGCGTTAAGACTCCAGACCGGAGCCAATGTATTGATGTGATTTTCATGTATCGCTTGATAACACTACAATTTGCCGTAGATAATAATACCCCCTCCCCGCCCACCGCGATCAGCCTAGAGCTCTTCTAGAACTTAATTTAATTAGGTAATAACGTAGGAACAAAACCTACCGTACCATTACCTGTTTCTAACCGGAATCCGCTGTCCGTTCAGATTACAGGTTTCGGCCTGTGTACGTACATCATCTGTTGTAATTGATAGAGTAATTAACAAAATTTAATCTTCGTTTTACGGTTTGTTGAGATTTTGTTGTTTAGAGAATGAAAGTAAAATGTTTTACAGACATTCATCGGAAAATAATTTTGTGCTTTTTTTCACCGTTATAACATATTATGATTATTATAATTACACATTCAAGGAAGTGTAGACACTAAAAAAATGCATTTTCACAATTTTTTATAATTTTCCTGTTTGTGGAAAATCATCCGCTGAATTTTAGTCCGAAATCGACAATATTAATTATACACTGTTATCAGTTCTGAACATATGTTCTACAACTTACAAACCCTACCACAAAGCAAACAAAATACCACTTGAGAAGGTGGTTTCTAAACCTTCTTCATATTTTGAACTGTTTTAACCAAAACCAGAATTTACTTGTAGCTAATCTCACTTCACATTTGCTCCGAACCGAATTTTAAGTTCCGAAGTAAATATTCATACAGACTATTTAGTTTTCCATTTTCACTGTTACTTTTCAAAGAACGTGTGATGAATTTTCATTAACGAAGAATACATTAACTGGTCAACCACTATGAATAAAATTTATTCATTATTTATGTATTATTGTTATTCGCGTACAAATAATCGTTAGTGGAATTTTTCTAAAATGAAACCAGATAAAAGTTCGCGTTCGTAAAATATTTGGTAACGCCTACAAATAACTGGAAGCAAAAGCTAGTCATTGAAATACTTAGGCATGCGCCCGCTATCGGATCAATTACCTTTTATTTCACAGGAATGGATCACTCACGGCCAATAATAAGAGCTGACAAAGAATGACGTAATTTATTTGTGGAACGTACGTCATACACGACAATACTCGTCGATTCTGCTCTTTGTTTAAGAATAATGTCAACAGACTGTAATCATTGTTCACACTATTTGGAAGATTTCTTAAAAATAAATAATAGGCCACACTTTAGTCATCGCTTAACATACAGTAAGTACGTGGTACATCAAATACATATGTATAGGAGCTTTTTTACAGTATTTTAATGGCACTGTTTACTTCACTTACTGATAAAATAAATTCTGTACAGCCTACTATCATCTCTGCCAAGAACCTAACCAAAGTAACGTAGGCGTTTATACTTTGATTCAAACGATAAAGAGAATAATTTGTGAAAAATGACTGGGTCGAAGAAACACAAATGGTGAACAGAATGTTCAACAAAATATGAACCAGAAAAAATCCATCTTGCCTGAACACTTCACAGTTTGTTCAACATATGTGTACAGTAAACAGTGAAACTGCACATTTTAAATTCGTGGGTTAGAGACGCAATTACTGACGTGGCTTTATCCTTTCCGTTGGAGCCAGCCAATTCCTTATCTTCACTGGACTAATACGCATAAAGTCCAATTCTTCTTTATTTGTTTCACCCAACTTTGGGGTACACTAAATCAATCACTTTTCAATGTTCTGTGCCTTCCTCGTAGCCCAGTATTGCTTCATTCGTTGTGATCTTGCTTTTCTTTCTTGGTCAGAGACTTGGATCATTCGCTTGGATTTGACTTTGCCTTGGAACCGTTGCTTCTTGTCCCTGGTTATTGTTTTGGCTGTTCTGTCCATGAGCATAGTGTCAGTGATTTGTAGTTCTGTTATGTCTTTCTCTAAACCAAAGTGGTTTGGCTCTTTTATTGCAAAAGTAGTCAAATATTATTTTGGTTAGTCTATTTTTGTCCATTCGGAGGATGTGCCCATAAAAATCAATTCTCCTTTTTCTTTTTGTGTCTGATAGTGTTTCAGTTTTCAAGTAGAGTTTCATTCCTGATGTGGAGTAATTGGTTGTTACGGAATTTGGGGCCTAAAATTTTTCGTAATATCTTTCTTTCTTTGATCTCCAGGCTTTCAAGTGGGCCCTGGGTTGTGAGAGATAATGTTTCAGCTGCATATAAGGCTTCCGGTTTAATTACCGTATGATAATGCCTTATCTTTGTATTCCAGGAGAAGGACTTCTTGTTGTACGTGTCTTTGGTAAGTTGGAAGGCTAATTCAACTTTATTTCTCCTAGATTCCATAGCTTTTTTCTCTAGGGCGTTCCAGCTGATCCATTCCCCAAGACATTTGAATTCTTTGACTATCTCAATGTATTGTTCTCCCACTTGAAATTTTTTTGGTGGTTTTTGTATGTTTGTCAATATATAAAGTCCAATGTTAAACAGGAAATAACATAAACCTCTAGTTCTACCATTATTTTATAAAAGTTTAACTTTCTAAAATATTGTAGAAGTTCATCTACACATTCAAATTTCTGCTTAAAAATCACTATATGAGGTAAACCTTGTGGGTTTCTAAGTATTATTCTCTTTAATATTATAAAATATTTTATTACGCTATAAAAATAAACTAATTTATCGCACGTCTAATAAAACACGGCCAATGGAGTGAATATAATATTCGCACACTCGCCAACAATTACAAAGCCTCTGGTGGTGGAAAGAGGGGGGAAGGGAGAACTCAATGACGTGTATAAACCCGACACAAGGACTAACCTAATAATTCAACATAATTGCCTGGCCTATATCTCTGCTAAACATTCTAAAGATAATATATACGGATTTTACCGGATTTATATTTTATTGTTTCATGATTCAGTTTTGTTCTCTCTTTGTAAAAGGGATAAAGGGAGCGTTAGGGAGAACGGGAATGGACAATTTGCATAACATAATCATTATAACCAAGCGACGCTTGAAAATATAATGTAAACGGTGGCGCAGCGCTCGGCTATTAACCGAACTAACGGAATAACTCATTTAATTCAAGAGGTGAACGTTGATTCACACGTTGGAATTAGACTATCTGGCAGTTTGCAATTGTAATTAATTTGCCACCTAAAATACAGTGTCCATGCTGTAGGCCTATTACAAGGATAATCACGTACGATTGGTAGTAGGGTTATTACAACACAGCGGCACACAGCTGTCAGACTGACGTGATAGAAGCGAAATTTCAAAAAACAAACCCGCTGAATAATATCACGTATACGGACATTAACATAGCAAAAATTGATAATCTATTATTAGCAGCTTACACTATTAGTCAGCCGCTTAGAAAACGGCTTGCGAAGAACATCAGTGGTACAAAGAGAGAAAATGTGCGAGTGAGAGGTCGAGTCCCCACCTTTACTGTTACTGTTGGACTGTTGGAGGGAGCTGGAGAGAAATTCTTTTACCTTGCAGTAGTATTTCTTCAGATGAATAAAATTTCTTAATATTTCAATTTATGTGGATATTTATAATAATAACAATATTGTTAAACTCCCCAAAAATATCTGAGCGAAAACATTAAAATTAATTGTACTGCAAAATTTAAAAACAATATTAGCCGATAATAAATACATTTACAGTATTACAAAAACAAACATGCCAACTTCATAACGTGCAACTAGTCACAATTTTTTCAGTTAAACAAAATCTTTCAAATCTGTAATAATAAGAAAATAAAGTAGCCTATAACAAAGAAGGAAACGACCGCTCGAATTACATAAAGCTGTGGTAGGCCTACTAACCTAAATTAATGGGACCAAATTTGATAACACAGAAAGTTCGTAGTAAACACTTCTTGAAGATGTTGGAAAGGACAAATGTCCACACAGAACACATTTCCTACAAGCAAAGTCCATTAAAGAATCTTATCAAGCATAATGTCTCTCCGAAAGTATAACGTTGGCTGGGACACTCGACTCGACAGGTTTTTATCAGAATGCTGTGATTAATCATTTTTATTTTAGAAACATTTAAAGTAAGACAAATACCGCCATATTGCTTCCGTGTCACTGACTGGCAGATGATGAAGCATTTTTGTAGTCGCGTAACCGACTGAGAACTATTCGCTGCCATTTTAGTTGAAGCAAGATATAGGAAGCATTGCGAACGTTTTACTAATATTACGATAGTTAATTAAAACTTACTTATCTTGTGAAATTTTCATTTTCTTTTCAAAAATATTTCCACGTCATGGGGAGAAAAATAACGTTTATTCAAATTCGTAGGCCTACATAAGAACCTAACCGAAGTACCGCAGACGTTACCTGTTTTTTGTTATCTGTTTTTATTCAATGGAGACAGAAAATATTTCTGAAGAAACAGAAATCATGAAAGGAATGCTCAATTACATAATGCACTAGAAAACAATTCTTTTTGCCTGATACGTTTACAAACTTGTCCAACATCCTTGTACAGCAAAACTTAACCCCTCTTGAACTGCGCATTTCAAGATCGTAGTTTCGAGATGCAATTACTGTCGTGGCTTTATCTTTTCCGTTGACGCCAGCCAATTCCTTGTCCTCTGGCCTAATTGGCCACTTCACTTTAGTAAGCATGAACGTTAAACAGAAAAAAAACATAAACCACTACCATTATTTTATTAGAATATTGTATAAGTATATTATAACTTATAATCCAGCCAACTGCGCTTGTCAAATTTTATTTATTTCTTCTTCTTCTTCTCTTCGTTTCACCCTCTTTGGGGTACGCTGAATCAATCATTTCTTGCGCGCTGTACTTTTCTTTGTTCCCAGTAGCTCTTCATTCTTTCTGATCTTCTTTTCCTCTCATCTTCCGAAATGACAGGTTTAGGTCTTATTTTGGTTTTATCTTGGAATCTTATTCTTTCGTCCTTGGTACTTATCTTAGCAGTTTGGTCAAGCAGTGAATTTTCTATAATTTTTAATTCTATTAGGTCTTTTTCAATTTCCTTAAACCAGTTCGGTTTTGTTTTACGATTATGGAAAAAATCAAACACCTGTTTCGTCAATCTATTGGAGTTCATTCTAAGAAGATGGCCGTAAAAATTTATTCTCCTTTTTCTCATAGTATCTGACAGTTTTTCAATTTTCTTATAGAGAGCTTCATTTCTTATATATACTACCTTATTATCCTGAAATTTTGTTCCTATAATTTTTCTTAGGATTTTCCTTTCCGTTATTTCAAGCTTTTCTATCTGGCCTATGCGATTCATGGTTAATGTTTCTGCTGCGTATAGTGCTTCCGGCTTGATCACTGTTTTATAATGTTTAATTTTGGACCCCCATGAAAGGGATTTCTTATTGTATGTTTCTTTCGTCAATTGGAAGGCCAATTCAAGTTTGTTTTTCCTGGATTCCATTGCCTTGCCCTCATCTGCATTCCAACTAATCCATTTTTATTTATTTATTATTATTATTTTTTTTTTTTTTAACGTCCGACTATTGTGCACACTTGGGCTAATGCGGACGATGGGATATCAACTTCAATGTGCGAGTATATTATTAACAGAAACCAGTAACAAAATGTGAAAACATATCCTGCACGGGCAAAGCTTTGATGTGCTTATTATCATTTCTAAATAATTCAATCTCACGACATCCAGTAAAGCACAACTCTAAAAGCCTGCAGCTCATGTTCACACTCTCCTTCGTTATTTCGGCGCCGAGAGTATTAAGTAAAGTCTGCAGCCAGCTTCGCTTTCAGTGTCTACAAGAATTACCTTGCCGCCATGTTCGGTTGTAATCGTTAGGGTAGGTTAAGCATACTAACTTTAAATAACAAGAAGTAATTTTCCTTAATTTTTTTTTCTTACGTCCATACCCATACTATATGCCAGTTAGACTAATGAGGACGAGGGGTCAGTCAAATTAACTATATGCCAAATTTTAACTATACCATCTGTGTCAGCAGGTTAACTGTTGTAGGTTTATTTAATTATAAGGAAGGGGACTCTGTGGTCGATGTGGCTAAGCACCGGTCAGTCTGCTGCGTCTCTGATCTGCGCAGCTTAAGGTTTTTAGTTCCAGCCGCAGTTGCTCCCGTTGCTTTTCACTTACTTTTAACACTGATCACTTAATGCTTTTAACACTTAATGCTTAACCTACCTTAACGATTACAACCGAACATGGCGGCAAGGTAATTCTTGTAGACACTGAAGGCGAAGCTGGCTGGAGACTTTACTTAATACGACTGACGTCACTCTCGGCGCCGAAATAATGAAGGAGAGTGTGAACATGAGCTGCAGGCTTTTAGAGTTGTGCTTTACTGGATGTCGTGAGATTGAATTATTTAGAAATGATAATAAGCACATCAAAGCTTTGCCCGTGAAGGATATGTTTTCACATTTTGTTACTGGTTGCTATTAATAATATACTCGCACAATGAAGTTGATATTAAGATTTTTCTTTCGATATTACAGTAAAAGAAAGAAAATATAGTTTATTATATATAGAAGATAGCGGTTAATCATCTACTACGAAAAATATGATTGAATTTAATTCAGTCTTCCATTTAGTGTGCATGAATGAATTGGAATTAAGTCTACTAATCTGGACTGTTCAAGCTTAAAAGATAAGTTTGTAATAGACTACAATTGAAATTAGCCTATAATGTTTAACAAATAAATTATTATAAAGAATTAGGCTGTATTTCCAATATATATTCCTGCATATAATAAAATTATAGTTTTAATTCCTAATACTTGGAACCGTAAATATTTTTTACTTCAAATTTGCTACACTGAAGATTCAGTTTTTTTCAGAATTTTTTTAACTAAACGGGCTTGAAACTAAAATTCTGAATAACTAAAAAAGACCCCGGTGTACTCGTAGATACGCACCAATATGCAGAATTTCATCAAAATCGATCAATTCGTGTAGTATAGTGCAGCCACTTAACGAACTGCCTGTGCAGAATTTCTCGCGCATATAGGAAAATTCTCCTCCAATTCATCCAACAGTCCAGGGACACAGTCTGCCATTCTGTGTCTACAAACGGTTACTACTTAGCGATAATGAAGGAAAATGAGAAAGCTATGGTGAGAAAGTGGGTACTCGACCTCTCACTCGCAAGTTTTTCTCTATGTCTCACTGGTATTCTTAGCCGCTTTTTCTAAGCGGTTGACCTATACCTACGTACCTCTGTAGGCCTACCAGATGAACGTACCAGATGAAGGCCTACCAGATTCAAGTAAAAACTACTATTTAACTCAGGAGGGTTCATGATTCCGACTGAAGGGTATTCATGTCAATTCATGAATACGATATCACTACGAATTAGGGGTGGGCGTTTCTGCTATTTTTACAAAACGTCAACAAACTGTTTGTTGAGGAAAAAAGCTGCTTTTTAAAACAGTTGGAAAAAACAGGTTTAGAAAACTGAAACTCAAAGTTGTATTAGCAGCTAAAACATAAAGCACATACGTTCAGTTTTCTAAGACTACTTTTTCATTCCCATTACCACCGTGTCCTTAACTGTTTTTGGGTGTAAAGCATTTAGAAAAAAATAATCCTTATAAGTGTAGTAATAATTAAATTACATTCTCAAAACGTAATCCCTATATGTAGCCATTTTATATTTGCAAAATGCAATGAATTTCTAATAGAAGAATTATTTTTTTTACTTAAAAATTAAATAGTCCTTTGCATATTTACTGAAATGCAAACAATTTAGAATATTTTTAGTTGATTAAAAATATTGATGATTGATAATAAATATAAAAAATACGTTTAAATAAAATTAGGTTATGTATTTACAAAATGTGAGATGTTACTGTCATATTTTTATTTGGGAGAAAGTAGGTTTTCACTTTTCAACACTGAAAAAAGTAACCTTAATAAGTACAATATAGTAATAAGAACATAGTAATAAAAAAAGTAAAAGAAAACGTTGAAAATTGTCCACTAAATATTTTTCAAACAACTCGCAACAAAATAGAGATAAACGTTGACAACGACCAAACAGTTCTTACTTCACTACAAGCAACAAGCGACAAGCAACTTTGAAATAAAGGGAAAAAGCATAAAAGCAGGTTGAAGAAAAGCAGTTAGCAGGAAAACAGTTTTAGTGCTTGCGGCAACGTTCGAATAGAACGTGGGTGATGGGGAAGTTCCAAAAGCTGTTCCTTGTTTAACAAATCACGAATCAGTCCAAATCAAACTGCTTGTTTCCGTTTGAAAAAGCAATTTGTTTATCATTTATAGAAAAGCAGTTTTTTTTAACAGTTTGGTGTTTTCTGACCCACCACTACTACGAATACCGCTATACTTTCTCTATTCTACACGTTACACTGTAAAGTGATTTAAAAAAACGTCAAGCTATAAACTAAACCGGGTGATTAAATTTTATTTGTAACACAACACTGAGCTACAATGTATTTCACTACTGTAGGCCTTTAGGCCTAACTTAGTCACAACTTGCATGCAACGATATAACTTCAATCACAAAGCAACTCCTGTCAAAATGCCCGGCCTTGCGGGGCTACGTATAAAATATGTAGAGCCCAACAAAGCCCAAGTTTTCAGTTTTGTTAATGGAGACTGGGATTCCACTCCCTCTTTCCGTCTCAGGTTAGAACTTTTATTAAGCCAAATGTCCTCGGACATATCTAATGACAGTGAAAGAAAATATTTCCCTTGTATAATAACTCGACTGTTCTGTGGATCGTTATAATTCGAAGGAAATAACAAAGGAAGATAATGGCACAGATTGGCTGAAATATTCGGTGGTGTATTAGTATAATGATTATTCTGTTAAAGCTTTAAAATACTTAATATAATAATGGAATCGCATGCTTATTCATTATCGGGGCTGCAGGAATCGAACCAATGACGTTTTACAGCGAAAGATCGTGATCACTTTGCCCAATAGAAGTGCCCAAAAGAAGAAAACCCAGTTTTTCCTTTCTACATACATGCCTTAGGGCCACATGTTGTATATGAGTTATGAACTCAAGTTACGTTCTTTCTTTTGTTACATACTTCGTGGTTATTCTGTTATTGCTTGTAACAAAAATACGCAAATGGTATGTTCACCCATACACAAGCACACGCGCACGAGTAAAGGATACGATACCGTGTCATCGTCTAAACAACACAGGAACTGAATTACACAATCCAGTTCCGCTTACAAACACCTAAACATCCTCGTACTTCTCGCCCGGCTTTGAAACAGCTAAAGCCTGTGAAACCTACTTCACTCCCGTCAACCAATACTAACTTCCGACTGGTTCGCAGTGCACGCGTATCTCGGGTCTATACTACACTTCTGCCCAGATATTACTGCCGGCGCATCACCTCGCATCTCCCGTATACAATAGCTTCATTCTGATTGGTGTTTTTTCACTAGTTCTAAAAATTGAATTCTGAGAAATTACGGTTGCCGCCATTATTCCGAGTTTATAAATACAGGCAAAAAATAGTTGTTCTGGAAAACATCGAGGACCACCACATACATCTAGGCAGCCTACCAATACCCGGAACAACTGTACAAGACACCACGACTAGCTCGCGAGGAAATAGAGGTATCCGGCTAACTCTCAACAAGAAGCCATTCTTTCAGGCTTTCACCCCGAGGATCCGGGTTCGATTCCCGGCGAGGGCTTGGCATTTTCATATGCTATAAATCATACCATCGTCTGCATTAGCCCAAGTGTGCTCAATAGTCTGACGTTAAACACCAAAAAAAAAAAAAAAAAAAAATCTTTCACCATTCCTGCCAACCGGCGGCCGACCTGGAAAACGCCCGGACTTCAATTTCTTCCGCAGACTACAACAACCGCGGGGGTCAATAGCAAACGAATGGTATAATTAATTCGATAAGTAGCTATTTCTACAAAGGTAAAAGATGAATAGTAACTGTTCAACTATAAAAGAATTTCTTAGAAAAAGTAATAACTTTGCAAGAGGAGGAAACAGAATTCAGTTCTAAGATCCAATTACTTATTGGACATTTAACTAATTAGCTTGCAATGAGAAGAAGCGCTAAACAAGTTTGTATTTTAAAGTATTTAATTAATTTCAAAGAAACACTTCTTATATTACTGACAATGACGTTCGATACGTCAACTTAGTTGATTGATACGTTCATTTACGTTTTATTTTATACAAACAGGTTTACATAATCCTGAAGGCCGTTTTCATCTACATAAGTTGATAAAAACAGACAATCAAGCTGATCTTCGAACAGAAAAGTCGACTCTAACCAGAGCCGGATATTCGGTGTCACCGTACCTTTTGATGATTTTTTTCCACACAAAACCGGTTTTCACATAAAAGAAAAATCTGTTCTGCATTTTTAAGCGTGCCAAATTAAAAAAATTCTCCGAGTGAAAACACAACTGTCCGGATCAAATCTCGTGCAGTGCGAGAAATACGTAACACGGCGTTCGGAGGACGGATTGTTGCAATCTCGTGCAGTGCGAGAAATACGTAACACGGCGTTCGGAGGACGGATTGTTGCAATCTCGTGCAGTGCGAGAAATACGTAACACGGCGTTCGGAGGACGGATTGTTGCAATCTCGTGCAGTGCGAGAAATACGTAACACGGCGTTCGGAGGACGGATTGTTGCAATCTCGTGCAGTGCGAGAAATACATAACACGACGTTCTGAGGACGGATTGCTGCAATCTCGTGCAGTGCGAGAAATACGTAGCCTAACACACGTTCTGAGGACGGATTGTTGCAATCTCGTGCATTGCGAGAAATACGCAACACGGCGTTCTGAGGACGGATTGTTACAATCTCGTGCATTGCGAGAAATACGCAACACGGCGTTCTGAGGACGGATTGTTACAATCTCGTGCAGTGCGAGAAATACATAACACGACGTTCTGAGGACGGATTGCTGCAATCTCGTGCAGTGCGAGAAATACGTAGCCTAACACACGTTCTGAGGACGGATTGTTGCAATCTCGTGCATTGCGAGAAATACGCAACACGGCGTTCTGAGGACGTATTGTTACAATCTCGTGCAGTGCGAGAAATACATAACACGACGTTCTGAGGACGGATTGCTGCAATCTCGTGCAGTGCGAGAAATACGTAGCCTAACACACGTTCTGAGGACGGATTGTTGCAATCTCGTGCATTGCGAGAAATACGCAACACGGCGTTCTGAGGACGGATTGTTACAATCTCGTGCATTGCGAGAAATACGCAACACGGCGTTCTGAGGACGGATTGTTACAATCTCGTGCAGTGCGAGAAATACATAACACGACGTTCTGAGGACGGATTGTTACAATCTCGTGCATTGCGAGAAATACGCAACACGGCGTTCTGAGGACGTATTGTTACAATCTCGTGCAGTGCGAGAAATACATAACACGACGTTCTGAGGACGGATTGCTGCAATCTCGTGCAGTGCGAGAAATACGTAGCCTAACACACGTTCTGAGGACGGATTGTTGCAATCTCGTGCATTGCGAGAAATACGTAACACGACGTTCTGAGGATGGATTATTTATGTTTCAGGGCTGGTTTGTGATGAATTTTGAGGGTCACGTGATGCTAGGAACATGTATGTATATAACAGTATATTTTGCGCTTCGCGTCTCATATTAAATTAATTATAATTAAAAATTACTGTTTTCCCGGGATCGAACCGGGGATCTTGCGCATGCGAGGCGGATGTGATAACCACTACGAAAGCGTTTGACCGATTTAAGTACATGAAATTTAATTTCGGTAGTTATACTAAACGATCAGTTGTTTTATATTAATTCGTAAAGATCAGCTGATTTCATTGAACAGCTGATAGGCTATAATAAGTTTTAGGTTGTGTTGTTAAAAACTAGCTGTGTTAATTTGTGGAGTTTTCGAACACAATATCGAATTAAAAAAAGCAAGAGAAAACATGATGCATGACTTTTAATTTTGTTTAATAACAGACAATTTTTATATACAGGCCGCCTCGGTGGTCTAGTGGATAGCGTACTAGGCTTTCACTTCGAGGACCCGGGTTCGATTCCCGGCCAGGGCTTGGCATTTTCATACGCTATAAATCATCCCATCGTCTGCATTACCCCAAGTGACAATAGTCGGACGTTAAACACCAAAAGAAAAAAAAATTATATACATTACTTGTATATATACATTATACATATACTGTATATGTATACAGTATACATATATACATTACTGTATATGTATACATATACATTAGCCGCCTCGGTGGCCTAGTTGATAGCGTACTGGGCTTTCACCCCGAGGACCCGGGTTCGATTCCCGGCCAGGGCTTGGCATTTTCATACGCTATAAATCATCCATTGTCTGCATTAGCCCAAGTGTGCACAATAGTCAGACGTTAAACCACAAAAAAAAAAAAAAAAAAAAAAATCTGGCATCAAATATTAAAATAAAGTTTTGCGGCACATAATGCCTATGAAATAGATAAATAGTCCGACTCAGGATATCAATGCTATCCTTAAATCTGGATTTTCTTAATACATCAGTTTAGTAAAAATTTGGTTTTTGTTAATACATTTTGCAGCACTCAAACTTTACACACACACCTTTCAAGAGATTATTTTCAATTGTAAATTTTCCTAATTTAGTGGCGCCGTTACGCTTTGGTTGTTTAAAAATTACAAAAAAGCCTTCACCATGAATTGCTTTCTAATTGCATGCCTAAGCCAGCCTTTGTTGACACACAAACACTCGTATACAAATGACAGTGAACAATGAAAACGCAAAATCATTCTCGAAAATTGAGTAGTCGCGTTCTTAAAATAATGTTGACGGGTATTTCTTCAGCCATGAAAAAAGCGAAGTAATGATTAGCAAACATATGATTGCATTACGAAATCGACGGCCACACGGTAATGCCTAATTTAGTAAACAGAAAACATAATTTTATCGAGCGGCAAATTTCTTTCACGGCAAATTTGTTGCCAATTGCCCAACTCGGTGTCCCATGATCGGATTAATGTCCGGTTTTAAGATTAAGGACAACAATATGCTATTGTAATTATACCTCAGACCATGAAACGACCACTCCTTGAACGACCTTTAACTTTACGTTTTGCTGCGCAGTGATTATTGTCCTAGTATTTTTTATGCCAATACGAAGTTTAAAGAATCTTGGACGATTTAATATATTGAGTCATGGCTTAAATTCGACTCACTTGCAATATTATCAACTGTAATTCGTCGATTATCGAGAATCGTTTGTTTAACTGCTTCAATATTGTCATTAGTCTTCGAAGTGGAAGAACCAGGCCGCTGTTCATCGCACAGAGAAATCCTACTTTTAAAGCGATCAATCCATTCGTAGATCTTGCTTCCACTCAAACAACTCTCTCCATATTGCTGCTGCATTCGTCGAATAACCTCTGCTGGTTTCACGCCTCCTGAATTGAGGAAACGTATCCTTCGTGGTGCAATCAGACAAAGGAGAACTCCTGTTACACAGTCTTTTAAAGACAATCACAATTAGTTTTTTTTGTGTTTAACGTCCGACTATTGTGCACACTTGGGCTAATGCAGACGATGGGATGATTTATAGCGTATGAAAATGCCAAGCCCTAGCCGGGAATCGAACCCGGGTCCTCGGGGTGAAAGCCTAGTACGCTATCAACTTGGCCACCGAGGCGAGTCAATCACAATTAGCTAACAGTACTTTCAATGAACAGCAGATAGACGTTATGAGTTATAGCAGAACAATCAGTGCTGACACCGGAGGGAAATTAAAATTTCCCTCGTGTTTTCGCAAATGTTTGAATAAAAATAGTTATATTAGAATTTTAAATCTGGTTTCGCAAACTCTGTTGTAATTTTAAAATATTTCTTTACCATTTTGAAGTATTTAAAATGAATAGTACAAGAAAATAATTTTTTGTAAACTTGTAAAAATCAATTTCGACTTTTGTTTTACCAATTTCCTCAAGAAATAAAATACAGCTAAATATATAGGACCCATCTATGATCGAAGTGTTTATAATATGTTAATATTACTGGGTTGATCCTGGAACTAGACGGGTTACCGTTGACAATGACATTATATCCAGGAAATATTTTGTCAAAACAAAAAAACCCCTTTTCGGTTATTAAATATTACAGTGACATCTGCTGGATAGATAACGTGTTCGACCAGCTGCATTTCACAAGGATTATTTTCGTATCAGGCCTATTTCATAACAAAATATGGGAACTGCTTATCGGTTACTACGGCAATCGAATCAGCTGAATTTTCAACGCTGTATTAAAACCATTTGTTTTTTTTATCGCTCAAAATGGCTTAAAGTAATAATTTGATATTGAAAATAAATACGTATAAGGTCTAATTAATAAAAAAACATGGAAAACAGATTATATCTAACTATACTAATCAACTCATCTGACTTTTCAATAATGTATTCGCTCAAAACGGCCTAGAATAATACGTTATTGAAAATAAATACTTATTCAGCCTGTTTCCTAATTACAAAACATGGAAACTGCTTATCGGTTAGGCCTACAATACTAATCAATTAAGCTGTCTTTTCAATGTTGCATTCAAACCATTTCTTTTATCGCTCAAAATGGCTTAAAGTAATAATTTGTTATTGAAAACAAAGATAACATTTTTCACACTCAGTAAATTTTATTATTATTAGCCGCCTCGGTGGCCTAGTTGATAGCGTACTTGGCTTTCACCCCGAAGACCCGAGTTCGATTCCCGGCCAGGGCTTGGCATTTTCATACGCTATAAATCATCCCATCGTCTGCATTAGCTCAAGTGTGCACAATAGTCGGACGTTAAAACACCAACAAAAAAAAAGTAAATTTTATTGTTAATCTATTAAAATGAAGGTGGTCTCTCTATACACGCAAAACTATCTTGTTGAGTTGAATTTATTAAAACCATTGTTCGGCTTTAAGTAAAACAGACTATGAACACAGCAGAAGCAGAATGTCGGTACATTTCATACCCAAACCACATAGGCTAAGTAGCACTTAGAAACAACATACTTTACCACAATGATCACGCCATCGTATGGCGTATGGCATGCGTGTTTGATTATTAAGGTAGCCAAGAAACAAAACTTACATCGCAGTTAAGAAAGGAAATATAGTAATACGATCTTAACGACCGGGTCGGCCATCGCGTTAACAATGGCTTGTACAGTTCGTGAGAGGCAGCAGTGCAGACTCACGAATTCAATGCAGTTTCTGACTTCACTTAATTCCTACTTGGGAGCGAAATGTACAATTTAAAATAAATTACACGAGGATGGGATCGGCCGTCGCGCTGGAAAGTCGGCAATTAGTGTTATCATTGATAAGGAATTTTACTCCGTGATTAGTGCGAGGAGTCGAGTCGCGGCATACGGTAATTTTATTCTCATCGGGCGAACGCTTTGTGCAGTCACTTGTTTTTGTTGTTTTTAATTACGAAGTTGCTGCAGACAGTTGATCAGACTTTCTGTTCGTGCAACCGACAAAACTGAAATAAACCAATTATTTTACTCAGAAGCTCATTCGCTTTTTTTTCTAAATTGAGCCGCCTCGGTCACCTAGTTGATAGCGTGCTGGGCTTTCACCCCGAGGACCCGGGTTCGATTCCCGGCCAAGACCTGGTATTTTCATACGCTATAAATCATCCCATCGTCTGCATTAGCCCAAGTGTGCACAATAGTCGGATGTTGTGCACATCCGAAAAAAAAATTTCTAAATGGAAGTTCTGAACTCACAAATTTTTCGGTAGTGTTGTGGTAAAATGAAACGACGCCGATCCGACCGGTATCTGTTGGCTTAAGTCAACGTCTAACGGGTTGTTGTTGACGAGTTTTTCTTATCTTCTACAGAACTTATTTAAACAGAATAAAACATTCCACGGCAATATCGCCTCGGTGGTCGATGTGGTACAGCACCGGCCAGTCTTCTTAGTTCTAGCCGCAGTTAACTCGCGTTGCTGGCACAAAAAATCAGCACTAAAACACCGGTTTTCCATTCAAATCGCCACACTTCGCTGATGTTTGCAAAGGGACCGGCGTTGGTTGAGCTTTCTTACGTAAACTGGCGCTTTTCAGAGCGTGAAATCAAACATTATTTCAGTTCCGTTTTCTAAATTTCAGCAGAATTAATATTTACAAATATTATTCAAAACCGGAGTACCCGTATTTGTTGAGGCGCGGATGGTAAATAGTGACTCTGCAGACTACATTCAGTCTATAGACTTTGTATCTGCTCGGCGAGGCAAGTATGTCCACATTCTCAGCTGCGTTTATACTTTACCTTTTATATTATTCTACAATTAAGGCCGGGCGACCACTGAGTGTCCTGGTTCAGTTTTCAAGATGACTCGCTTCCCTCCCCTATAAACTTATTATTTCTTGTTACCCAGGTTACGGTTTTTAAACATAGCAGTTGCTAGGATCCGTTTAAGTACGCCATAAATATTTAGATTTAAAATATACAAACGAGTTCTTTAAACTGACTTCATATTCTGCTTTCATCTTCATTCCGCTCCGCATTTGAGGGTCACCCGGCCTAATTATAGTCTGAAGTACTTTTATTGAAAATCATTATTTAAACTGAACTTGTGAACTGGATAGGGTAATCTAATGCAGTGTTTGCTTGTGTGGCTTTTTTTTTGGTGTTTAACGTCCGACTATTGTGCACACTTAGACTAATGCAGACGATGGGATGATTTATAGCGTATGAAAATGCCAAGCCCTGGCCGGGAATCGAACCCGGGTCCTCGGGGTGAAAGCCTAGTACGCTATCCACTAGGCTACCGAGACGGCTCGTGTTTGCTGAACAATGTCTGTCTATTTGTAAATGTAAAATTACGAGATCCAAAGTAACGCACGATTAGTTCTTAACAAAACGGAAAGTGACGTAGCACAGTTGGTACGGTAGCGGACAGTTCACTACATGTCCGACTTGCGGAGCGTAAACTCGCTACGAATTTAAGTACTTTTTTTTTGCTTTTTCCCGCTCTTTATGCACAGGTCAACCGCTTAGAAAACAGCTTACAAAGGACACCAGTGGGACAGAGAGAAAAACTGTGCGAGTGGGAGGTCAAGTTCCCTTCTATTCCTTCACTATCGATGAGTAGTAACAGTTTGTAGATTCACATCGGCAGACTCTGTGTCACTGGATTCAAATTCAAAGCCCTTAAGTAATAGTAAAATTAAGTTTTTAAGTCGATTATATTTTCATCTGCCTAAATTATCTTTGTAAATATTAAAGAAATAAAAATCATAAAAACACTGAATATTTATTTCACAGATACGCTAAAGCTGTTCGTTCAAAAAAAAAAAAAAAACTGGACGACCCTCCCTTAAGTAACTCGCAGCTGACGTACAATCTCGCGCACGCGCAGTTCCCCGTTCTACTCTATTTCTAATCCATACAGAACGGCCAAACAATTTCATAAAACTTTACGGTCGGTTAACAGGAACGCATAAATTCTTTAGCGTTCACGCTGCGCCATTACACGAGAGAATGTTTTTCATGTACGTTATTATCGAAAATGGATCGTCGTGGTATCGATTGGGCAGAGTAGGAGGGCGCTTCCCATTCATTTCCTGGATACACCATTAATTACGGCGTATAGGTTCCCCCTTAGGAACGTTATAAATGGGTGTAATTCATGATTTAATTACCCCCTTTTCCCCCGAACCCTCCGGCCGCTGCTGAATTTGTTATCATCTTGGACCTATCCTTAAACCTAAACGCCCTACTTTTGAGTTATAGCTTTAGTTATGTTATGTTGGCCACACTGTAAACTTGCCGTCTTCGCGATATAGTTTACTTCGCCAACTCGAGTTCTAAACTATGCTTGTGTTAATATTGTTTGCCCGGGTGCCCTGTGTTGTAACTGGGGTGTAACGTGTTACAAAGTGTGTTGATTAGTGTTATTCTCTGTTACTGCTTAATTAGGCGAGACACTGCTAACGTTATTATTAAAGTAATAAATTAATTAAACAATTAATTAGCTTACTATTTTTAAGTATGTCATAAAAACAGCGTTAAACTTTATCCAACCATAATCATAATTTAATTCTTTTGAAAAACACTTGACAGCAGAATTTTTACTTCTATCTTCTTCCATAAATTAAAACTACGCAACTACGTGTTCCCCAATACCTTTCTTCTTCTTTTCGTTTCACCCTCTTTGGGGTACGCTGAATCAATCATTTCTTGCGCGCTGTACTTTTCTTTGTTTCTTCATTCCCCAGTAGCTCTTCATTCTTTCCGATCTTCTTTTCCTCTCCTCTTCCGAAATGACAGGTTTAGGTCTTATTTTGGTTTTATCTTGGAATCTTATTCTTTCGTCCTTGGTACTTATCTTAGCAGTTTGGTCAAGCAGTGAATTTTCTGTAATTTTTAATTCTATTAGGTCTTTTTCAATTTCTTTAAACCAGTTCGGTTTTGTTTTACGATTATGGAAAAAAATCAAACACCTGTTTCGTCAATACAAACGGAATAAAAATCGAAAAAATTGGAACGTTTTTCTCGAAGTTCGAAAAATCGTCTTGTTTTTGCAGCGAAAACAGACGGCATAGCTTACTATCGGATTTTTTATTATAGTCCTCTGATTCTGATTCTTGCAAGCAAATGAATAACGTAATTACACGGTTATTGTTTTTTAACCTGAACAAATAAATAAATAATTACTCAATATTACGACTGCGTGCATATAAATATCACTCATTAATATTATTGCAAGTGGAATGAGCAATTTAAAATAATAATTCAGTCAAAATGAAATACAGATTTGAACAAATCCATTTATAGTGACGACATTACGGGTAACAATCGCTGCAAAAGACTTTTTATCCACAAAACTCTCGACCTGGTAAAATCATACAGTCCGACAACAGTAAAAATACTCCGAAAAATTGGTTTTTAAACATATTTTTTCTCTAAAAAATTGTATATTAAAAAAACGTTGTTTTTTTGTGTTTAACGTCCGACTATTGTGCACACTTGGGCTAATGCAGACGATGGGATGATTTATAGCGTATGAAAATGCCAAGCCCTTGGCCGGGAATCGAACCCGGGTCCTCGGAGTGAAAGCCCAGTACGCTATCCACGGGTATGTGTAATAGCTTAGAGATTTATTAACTTAGAGAATCGTTTTTCCTTCGACGGTACTGTGTTATAAGTTAGAGATCGACCTGTGTAATAAGATAGAGGTTCCGTACTGTGTATTAACTTAGAGACTACAGTTTCGTCAAGTGTGTTGCACCGTGTGTATATTTTGCCGACGCCGCTGCTTGCAGGCGCTTCAGTATCTTTACAGTTTACAGTTGAATATATTGTCAATATTATGGTCAACAACATATCTAAATGTTTATTTTTGACAATTATCTGTATAGAAAAATAGAAATATTGGTGTTTTACCGAAAAATACAACGTAAGTTTACATGAATTCATTAATTTAGGGCTGTTTTCGTAATTCAATTCGGATATGGTTTGAATAAAGCAGCCTTCAAACAATATTTTTATATTATTATTACTATTACTACTACATATGTAAATTAGTATACATTTACAGCTTTGCACATAAGTCTTTAAGAACAAAACTTATCCAAATGAACTTTATATTTTAATAATATATCTTTCTTTAACTAAGCGAATTCTACTTGTTAGATACTGAAGCGCCTGCAAGCAGCGGCGTCGGCAACATATACACACGGTGCAACACACTTGACGGAACTGTAGTCTCTAAGTTAATACACAGTACGGAACCTCTATCTTATTACACAGGCGATCTCTGACTTATAACACGATACTGTAGAAGGAAAAATGAATCTAAGCTAATATATCTCTAAGCTATCCACTTCCCCTATCTACTAGGCCACCGAAGCGGCTTGTATGTGTGTAGTTGTTCAGGTTAAAACGTTCTTTTTCGCTTAGCTTGTAACAACGAATCGAAGTCAGGGGTCTGTAACAAAAAATGCGACAGCAAGCATGTTTCGGAAAGCGAACAAGTAGACAATGGAGCGGTAAAACAAAGAACTTTACACTACTTATACAGAAAAACTCACGGAACCTCTAATGCTGCCAGAATATATATAAGCTATAATTAAAAGCTTTCCATCAATTGTTAATACGTCACAACGTGAGTGGCAGAACCAGCCCATTAAGGTTGTTTTTTAAAAATCTTATTTGCATTACACGGAGCCGCTTGATTCGTCCCACGTGTTGCGACCTGCCGACGCTATCTCGGCTAATAGCTTTCCACTCACAATTAATTGTAATCCACTAATTACACAAAACCTAAATGTTTTCCCCAAATATATTTTCGAACAGATGGACTGTTCGTTCTTAATTAGTTTAGCCACTAATTACGGTTATAAATTATCGCCCTCGATTATTATCAGTTAATTTGAAATGTTGACAATAATTACTCGCGCTTGAAAATGTTAGTTGTCGTTTCAAGGTCGACAGTAATTCAACATAAAGAGGAATAAGTTCAAGATTATTATCGTTTTTATACGTTGACGGGGGAATGCTTCAAGCCTTTGCTGCGAAAGGGACAGATCATTTCAATTTTAATCAAACACCGCATACAACATTTGATTAGACTTCACGCATTCATATTCTTTAAAACAGAAAAAATCTCCGGAATAAATATCAATTAATTAAAAATTAATTTATAAAATCTGAATAAATAGCGTTAGTTCGAATGTTCAATTAAAGCTCTTTTGCAGTAAATGGAACAAGAAAATATTTGTTTAACACTTTAAAATTGTTTTTATGAAAAATAAAAATTGTTTAACGACTTCAGTTGAGTTAACTATTAATGGATAATAGAAAAATGCCTCGCTGACGTCATAGAAGCTAACTTTACAAAAATAACCATAGATTAACCCGTGGTAATGAGTTATAGCTTTTGTTATGGATAATAGAAAAATGTTAAATAAACAGCTGCCTCGCTGACGTGATAGAAGCTAAATTTACAAAAATTACCACAGATTAACCAGTGGTAATGAGTTATAGCTTTTGTTATGGATAATAGAAAAATGTTAAATAAACAGCTGCCTCGCTGACGTGATAGAAGCTAACTTTACAAAAATAACCATAGATTAACCAGTGGTAATGAGTTATAGCTTTTGTTATGGATAATAGAAAAATGTTAAATAAACAGCTGCCTCGCTGACGTGATAGAAGCTAACTTTACAAAAATAACCATAGATTAACCCGTGGTAATGAGTTATAGCTTTTGTTATGGATAATAGAAAAATGTTAAATAAACAGCTGCCTCGCTGACGTGATAGAAGCTAACTTTACAAAAATAACCATAGATTAACCCGTGGTAATGAGTTATAGCTTTTGTTATGGATAATAGAAAAATGTTAAATAAACAGCTGCCTCGCTGACGTGATAGAAGCTAAATTTACAAAAATTACCACAGATTAACCAGTGGTAATGAGTTATAGCTTTTGTTATGGATAATAGAAAAATGTTAAATAAACAGCTGCCTCGCTGACGTGATAGAAGCTAAATTTACAAAAATAACCATAGATTAACCCGTGGTAATGAGTTATAGCTTTTGTTATGGATAATAGAAAAATGTTAAATAAACAGCTGCCTCGCTGACGTGATAGAAGCTAACTTTACAAAAATAACCATAGATTAACCCGTGGTAATGAGTTATAGCTTTTGTTATGGATAATAGAAAAATGTTAAATAAACAGCTGCCTCGCTGACGTGATAGAAGCTAACTTTACAAAAATAACCATAGATTAACCAGTGGTAATGAGTTATAGCTTTTGTTATGGATAATAGAAAAATGTTAAATAAACAGCTGCCTCGCTGACGTGATAGAAGCTAACTTTACAAAAATAACCATAGATTAACCCGTGGTAATGAGTTATAGCTTTTGTTATGGATAATAGAAAAATGTTAAATAAACAGCTGCCTCGCTGACGTGATAGAAGCTAAATTTACAAAAATTACCACAGATTAACCAGTGGTAATGAGTTATAGCTTTTGTTATGGATAATAGAAAAATGTTAAATAAACAGCTGCCTCGCTGACGTGATAGAAGCTAAATTTACAAAAATAACCATAGATTAACCCGTGGTAATGAGTTATAGCTTTTGTTATGGATAATAGAAAAATGTTAAATAAACAGCTGCCTCGCTGACGTGATAGAAGCTAAATTTACAAAAATAACCATAGATTAACCCGTGGTAATGAGTTATAGCTTTTGTTATGGATAATAGAAAAATGTTAAATAAACAGCTGCCTCGCTGACGTGATAGAAGCTAACTTTACAAAAATAACCATAGATTAACCCGTGGTAATGAGTTATAGCTTTTGTTATGGATAATAGAAAAATGTTAAATAAACAGCTGCCTCGCTGACGTGATAGAAGCTAAATTTACAAAAATAACCATAGATTAACCCGTGGTAATGAGTTATAGCTTTTGTTATGGATAATAGAAAAATGTTAAATAAACAGCTGCCTCGCTGACGTGATAGAAGCTAACTTTACAAAAATAACCATAGATTAACCAGTGGTAATGAGTTATAGCTTTTGTTATGGATAATAGAAAAATGTTAAATAAACAGCTGCCTCGCTGACGTGATAGAAGCTAACTTTACAAAAATAACCATAGATTAACCAGTGGTAATGAGTTATAGCTTTTGTTATGGATAATAGAAAAATGTTAAATAAACAGCTGCCTCGCTGACGTGATAGAAGCTAACTTTACAAAAATAACCATAGATTAACCCGTGGTAATCAGTTATAGCTTTAATTATGTTACGTTGGCCACACTGTACACTTTTCTAAATTAACTTTTTTTTAAAATCATATAGTAACAACACTAAAATAATCCTTCACCTGAAAAAAATCATTTTAACACAAAAATATCCACTATTCTAAATATAGTTAAACTTTGGATAAACGCGAATTCGTGCATTTTAAAGCTGATATTACGAATTTGGTTTTTAAAAAAGTAAAAAAAATTAATTTTTTCAAGATTTTAATGACAGCCATTTTGGAAACGGTTGAGGTTTTGGCGTGTAACCAAATCAGATCCGATCAAAATTACAAATACTAACACACGCGCGCGCGCGGGCGCGCACTCTAAAGGTCAGGATCGAAGTGCTATCACGACGGTCACTAGCTCATTTTTCAATGGAAATTCCCAAGTGCATAATACGATTGTATACTATCAACGAGTTTGTTTGTGAGCACATAATTTGTTTCGTATATGAGGAAAAACAATAAAGACCATTATTAATGTAAATATTTTAGTTTTATTATAAAAACGTTGTGACGTCATAGCAAGATAACGGCCGAACATTATCCCAGTAATAAAGTACAGTTAGCAGTTGAGTTAATAGTTGCAATACGGCTGACGTATGATTGGAATATAGAACGTAATAGTATATTAGCTTTAACAAACACAGTCTGTGGCAAATGTCCAACGGCATTACAATTCCAAAATGAATCATTTGACATTGTAAAGGGATTTAAATAAAGAATCATTCGTTCATTAGTTAACAACAGAGTTGCTGCCGTAAATTATGCGAGTTTCTGTTACGCAACGTCCTTGTGTTATGAGGAAAAACTTTCGAAATTAATAAATTATTTTATTGGTTGAAATAATTTTGGGCGGGGCGTACAATAATTGTACGTCTGTCCACCAAACACTTCAAAACAGAATTTTAAAAATTATAAATAAAAATGAATAACACCAGTGCAACTTTTCCAATGCGAATTTTTATTGTTTCATTATGAAATTTTAAAAGATGTGTGTGTGTGTGTGTGTGTGTGTGTGTGTGTGTGTGTGTGTGTGTGTGTGTGTGTGTGTGTGTGTGTGTGTGTGTGTGTGTGTGTGTGTGTGTGTGTGTGTGTGTGTGTGTGTAGGGCCTATACATGTAAATATATATAAATGTAAATGTACATGATATATATATATATATATATATATATATATATATATATATATATATAAATGTTTTATATATAACACACACAAAAATGTGATATATATATATATATAAATTCAAATAGTATGCCAAGGAACAATAGCATACGTTAGGAAACGTAAGTGAGAAGAACATTTATGTAAGAGAATAAATTTATACAATTTACTACCTCAGGATGTAAAGGCATTGTATATCCGTCTCGGTGGCCTAGTTGATAGCATACTGGGCTTTCACCCCGAGGACCCGGGTTCGATTCCCGGCCAGGGATTGACATTTTCATACGCTATAAATCATCCCATCGTCTGCATTAGCCCAAGCGTGCACAATAGTCGGACGTTAAACACAAAAAAAAAATGAAGGCACTGTCACTCAATAAGGACACATTAAAAATAAGGATGACAAAAAGGACGTTAAATAGAACTGACAATTGTGATTATTGAACACAGGCTGATGGTTGTGGTTGTTGAATATAAATTATGTGAAAACATGTTGTAGGATAACTTTATTTGAATATTGTTCAATTTTGTGTGTAGTTTTAAGGTACCGGTCTGCTTACAGGGATTTGTTTTTCTCTGCGGTTACATGAGTCGCCTCGGTGGCCTAGTTGATAGCGTAATCACTAGGCCGCTTTCACCCCGAGAACCCGGGTTCGATTCCCGGCCAGGGCTCGGCATTTTCATACGCTATAAATCACCCCATCGTCTGCATTGGCCAAAGTGTGCACAATAATAATTAAATATTATGTTGTTTATTTCAGACGAACATTTCGTATATTTTATTTAAAACGCATTACAAAAAATAAAACACACACGAAAAAATACTTAAAATACATTAACAAAAGTTTAAAATAAATTTAAGTAACTAAGTCGACATAACAAAAATTGATGAAGAGCTACGCCAACGTGTAAAAATAAAATTTCTTTTGCGTTAATCATTGTGTTTTTCACAGTCACGCAATTGCGCCTAACAAATCGATTATTCGAAAATTAACAGTTGTTAAAGTTGTACGTATAATCGGTTTACAAATTTGGTTTTCACTGCAGGGCATGGTATAACGACTGCTATTAAAAATCGATTATCCACTTAGGAAACGTTGGAACAATTACGTAAAGAATCCGGTAAGATAGACTTGGGTCTTCAATTGCACAACAATTCGAGTAAAAAGTGAACGTTGATTCGGGGACAGTGGATCAAAGTCGGCAACACGGAATGCAACCCCCTCTACATTGTTGTCCTCCATCAATCCTCACCGTCACGTCGCATACTTCCGTCTGTTATCTGCAATTTAAGGTTGTCTCTTGTACGTACTTTTAACTTAATTGTTGATAGTAAATTACATATAATTTTAATTTACTTGTTATCTTTACAGATATTGTAAACAGCAATTCATTTTTTAAATTTTATTTTTACTTTTTATACGTCATTATAATTACGCTGCAACAACATGAGTATATATATATATATATATATATATATATATATATATATATATATATATATATATATATATATATATATATATATATATATATATATATATATATATATATATATACTTTTTTTTACGTCCGACTAATGTGCACACTTGGGCTAATGCAGACGATGGGATGACTTATAGCGTATGAAAATGCCAAGCCCTGGCCGGGAATCGAACCCGGGTCCTTGGGGTGAAAGCCTAGTACGCTATCAACTAGGCCACCGAGGCGGCTTGAAAGTATAATAAACATTACCAAGTGGAACAGATAGAAGTACAGGAAATAGGTATCCTAAAACAAAGGCATTATGCTATCTATAACCCTGACTAGTCGTGGAAGAGTTGCCGCGAACAGACCGTGCCTAGTGGATGAACATTCTCCGTCAGGAAAAAATAAATGCATTAAAACTAATTAATTAACAACGATGTAATTAATGAAAGACAATAAAATTATAATTAAAGTTATCAACAAAATTATCTTTGCAAAAGACCTTCACAAAATTCCCCTATATCACGCAGCTATAAGTCTAGTGGCGCACCCTATTTGATTTTGTACGGAAGCTGAATTTACCATTACATAAATTTATGTTAAAAATAAAAAAACTTTTTTTACACTAACTTTAGAATCAAGAGATACATATATAATGTTCACGGCGTACAAAGTACGTGTTTATCTTACTTTCCAATGCCTCGATGATAATGCTAAAACAAACACGTTAACATAATGTATGAGGCGAGAATCGACGAGAACATAAATCTGAATCTATTCCTCGCCACAGCCGCTGGGAGCTGCCCAGCGCCCATCAGCCTTCAGTTAAGTGGACTATTTCAAGCGCGGTATGCGGCTAGTGTTTTCTTTCAATGGATCCTCCATTAATTTTAACAGCCATTTGCCATTACATTGGATCGCCATTAATGGATCGTCATGTCTACACACAACTGTACTATTAACTGTAACTGAATCGATTTTTTAAAAATTACAATTCTGTTTGTTAATGATTTTTTGTTTTGTTAGAAAATAAAATTTACAGAGCGATTGATACACATTTGCAAACTGAATTTTTCGATCGAATTAAATATTGTAAAAATCTACAGGCAATCAATCTAACATGTGTTTAACTTATATAGATAAAGTAAACATTCGATTTTTTTTTTATCAGCTAGTTAGAACTAAATAAAATGAGAGGAAAATTCAAATCAGAAATAAACGTTTTTACTGCACTAGATAAGGTTGGACGCTCTGGAATTTTTTAGAATCAGTTTTGATGATTTTGATAATGTTTTTCTTAAACGCACGAGTAGCCCCGAAACTTCAACCAAAATTTGATACACTTTTGTTATAATCGACCAAAATATGAAAAACCGCTCTCTTTGTCGTTAGAACTTTATTGTAGGAGAAACCAAAGTATGAAAACCACTCTCTTTGTCGTTAGAACTTTATTGTGGGAGAAACCAAAGTATGAAAAACCACTCTCTTTGTCGTTAGAACTTTATTGTGGGAGAAACCAAAGTATGAAAAACCACTCTCTTTGTCGTTAGAACTTTATTGTGGGAGAAACCAAAGTATGAAAAACCACTCTCTTTGTCGTTAGAACTTTATTGTAGGAGAAACCAAAGTATGAAAAACCACTCTCTTTGTCGTTAAAATTTTATTGTGGGAGAAACCAAAATATGAGAAACCACCCTCTTTGTCGTTAGAACTTTATTGTGGGAGAAACCAAAATATGAAAAACCACTCTCTTTGTCGTTAGAACTTTATTGTGGGAGAAACCAAAATATGAAAAACCACTCTCTTTGTCGTTAGAACTTTATTGTGGGAGAAACCAAAATATGAAAAACCACCCTCTTTGTCGTTAGAACTTTATTGTGGGAGAAACCAAAATATGAAAAACCACCCTCTTTGTCGTTAGAACTTTATTGTGGGAGAAACCAAAATATGAAAAACCACCCTCTTTGTCGTTAGAACTTTATTGTGGGAGAAACCAAAATATGAAAAACCACTCTCTTTGTCGTTAGAACTTTATTGTGGGAGAAACCAAAATATGAAAAACCACTCTCTTTGTCGTTAGAACTTTTTGTGGGAGAAACCAAAATATGAAAAACCACTCTCTTTGTCGTTAGAACTTTATTGTGGAGAAACCAAAATATGAAAAACCACTCTCTTTGTCGTTAGAACTTTATTGTGGGAGAAACCAAAATATGAAAACCACCCTCTTTGTCGTTAGAACTTTATTGTGGGAGAAACCAAAATATGAAAAACCACTCTCTTTGTCGTTAGAACTTTATTGTGGGAGAAACCAAAATATGAAAAACCACTCTCTTTGTCGTTAGAACTTTATTGTGGGAGAAACCAAAATATGAAAAACCACTCTCTTTGTCGTTAGAACTTTATTGTGGGAGAAACCAAAATATGAAAAACCACTCTCTTTGTCGTTAGAACTTTATTGTGGGAGAAACCAAAATATGAAAAACCACCCTCTTTGTCGTTAGAACTTTATTGTGGGAGAAACCAAAATATGAAAAACCACTCTCTTTGTCGTTAGAACTTTATTGTGGGAGAAACCAAAATATGAAAAACCACTCTCTTTGTCGTTAGAACTTTATTGTGGGAGAAACCAAAATATGAAAAACCACTCTCTTTGTCGTTAGAACTTTATTGTGGGAGAAACCAAAATATGAAGAACCACTCTTTTGTCGTTAGAACTTTATTGTGGGAGAAACTGAACAAATGCGTTTTGGTTTGTGTAATAAATGTATTGTTTTATTTTTTCAAAATAATTTACGGTAAAAGAATTTGAGAAAGCCGATTTTACACTTTTTTTAATACGCATGACGAATAAGAAATGTTTCACTACAAAAAAATACTGAGAATTTTTCAACGGAGCGAAATAGCATTTGAAATACTTTTATAACTAAATGAGATCATTAAAATTTTGTTTTATCAACGTAAATAACGTCATAAACTTTATCGGTTAATAGTTTGGTTATGTTATAAAGTTTCCAAGAACAGTTTAACAATCACCAATGTTGGCAACAATGTTACAAAAGCAAGCGCAGCCAACGTTACGAATATCGTTAACGAAACTGTAATGTAGCTCTTTTACGCAAAGAAAATGTGGCAATTGACCAAAAACTGAATAATCGGTTAATGATATTTAAATCGTTTCACGCAAAATAATGTTCTGAATTTTAATTATAAAAAATGAAAAAGAATTCTAAATACCGATTTTCCGAGAAGCAGTCGAGACCCTGCTCCCGGGCCACGTTATAAATAAATTATTTGTGAGAAAGTTTGGGCAACATTTTTTTTTAATTAACGTGCTTCGTTAACAAAATATTTACTTATTTAGTCATAATAATTATAAATTCTGCGGCAGTTACACGAATCCGTTGTTACTGAACACACCCTCTAACAAGGCAGGCTGCAGCCGATAGTTGAAAACAAGGCCTACTTGATAAATCGTAAAATGACGTTACAATGACGTTAGTAGAAGCACAATGTTAATAATATTATGTTAAAATATTTTCAACTTGCCTTTCCTCTAATACGGAATTTCCCCAAAAACCGAATGATGCCACATTAAAATTTACAAAAGTTAAGTGTCAAAACACGAATAAATTTCCATGAAAACATCAGTCAGCGTTGTAGGCGTACCAAACTCTTGACGCGGACTGTACACTAATACATGGACATTGTAGTTTTGCATTAATCTGATGTGTTTAGCGTTAAATTATTTCGTTCCAATTTTAACATATATTACCATAATAAATGCCCGCTCCTCGCTGTCAAATAGGAACGAGGTTGTAGTGTGATTTAAATATGCACGTTGGGGCGTGAAATTTGCTGACGCACTGCGCAAGTGCGATATGTGGGTATGATCAATGATAATGATGACAAAAACGTGTTTTTACTGCCCGTATTTTGTAGAATCGCTAATTTAAAACTAAAATATGTGTAATTTTAATCTTCGCAGTTATCAGCCGGTAATGAAACAGCTGAGTTAATATAGTGAGGGGTACGTACAATCGAGACAATAATTTTGAAAGTTATCTTGTACGCATTCGATTAAGAAAAAGATAAATTTTTAAAGAAATAAAAATGCAAGAAGTGCCTCTCCTGGAATTCAAAGATAAGGCATTATCATACTGTAATTAAAGCAGAAGCCTTATATGCAGCTGAAACAATATCTCTCACAACCCAGGGCCCACTTGAAAGGCTGGAGATCAAAGAAAGATCATATTACGAAAAATCTTAGGCCCCAAATTCCGTAACAACCAATTACTCCACATCACGAATGAAACTCTTTACCAAAAAACACTATCAGACACAATAAGAAAAAGGAGAATTGATTTTTACGGGCACATCCTCCGAATGGACAAAAATATGCTAACCAAAAAAATATTTGACTACTTTCGCAATAAAAGAGCCAAACCACTTTGGTTTAGAGAAACAGAGAAAAACTTAACAGAACTACAAATCACTGACACTATGCTCATGGACAGAGTAGCCAAAACAATAACCAAGGACAAGAAGCAACGGTTCCAAGGCGAAGTCAAATCCAAGCGAACGATCCAAATCTCTGACGAAGAAAGAAAAGCAAGATCACAACGTATGAAGCAATACTGGGCTACGAGGAAGGCACAGAGCATTGAGAAGTGATTGATTTGGAGTACCCCAAAGTTGGGTGAAACAAATAAAGAAAAAAAAATGCAGACGTTTTATTAACGTCCCCGTTAGAAAGCGACCCTATCGAGCTACGATAAGACTCAGATTTGATACTTTGAAATGAGCACTGATCCTGATCTCTATGTCACGTTATAGGGGGGGGGGTCGTAAAATTTAAGTAATACTTGCGTGTGTGTACGGTTTAACATTCTGGCTTCCGCAATTTTCATCCTCCAGTAAACTTCTTTTAACAGTTTTCCAACGGGTTCTGAATATGACGGCGGTCATGGATCTTTTTCGTATTTTCAATGTAATTTAAAAATTTGGAATGCTAATTTACGCTGATTTTAATGCAAATCATGATGATGAAATCAGATTTTTAAAAATGTAACGTAACAAAAATTACTGTCATGTTAATTTTTCGAAAATTACTTCCATCAAGTGCTGCGATCGATTGTTTTTAATCTGATTTACAATAAGAATACAAAAAAAGCTACTTCCGGTGCTCTTTCGCTAACGAAACGTTATACAGATAGACATGATTTGTTTAACCGTAAACAGTGCCTGTTGGACAGGTCGGGCAAAATTTACTGTGGCGCCCAGGGAAGCGTTTTTAAAATATCTAGCCGCCTCGGTGGCCTAGTTGATAGCGTACTAGGCTTTCACACCGAGGACCCGGGTTCGATTCCCGGCCAGGGCTTGGCATTTTCATACGCTATAAATCATCCCATCGTCTGCATTAGCCCAAGTGTGCACAATAGTCGGACGTTAACAAAAAAAAAAAAAAAAAAAAAAAAAAAAAAAAAAAAAAAAAAAAAAAAAAGACATCTAATAAAAATGGGCGTGTATGGGGTGTATAACAAGAAATCGTTATCCTGGAATTCCAAACTTAAGCATTATAAAACTGTGATCAAACCAGAGGCTTTATATGCATCTGAAACTCTTACACTCAATAATAAGGGATTACTGGACAACCTGGAGAAGAAGGAAAGAAAGTTAATAAGGAAGATATTGGGCCAAAACTTTAGAAATAATGAAGTAAAGTTGATTTCTAATAAAAACCTGTATCTCAAAATTGAGAGACTCTCAGATAGCATGAGGAAAAGACGACTTAGTTTTTATGGCCATATTAGTAGGATGAACAGCAGTGGACTTACTAGGCGGATCTTTGTTTTCTTCAGAGATCGGAAAACGAAGAGTAATTGGTTCAGGCGGGTCCAGGAAGACTAAACTGAGCTGGCGATATCAGATGAGATGATTGACGATGTACTTAAACTGCGAAAACTTTTACATAATGAAAACCTAAGGTTCCAAGAAAAACCAACATCTAAAAGGGGCGGGGCAGTCTCGGATGAAAGAAGGAAGGCAGCCTCGGATAGAATGAAGCAGTATTGGATACAGCGGAGGGCGGCTAACGCACATCAAAGTAATTGATTTGGCGTACCCCAAAGTGGGTGATCCGGATGAAAGAAGAAAAATGGGCATACAAATACTTTTGAAATAAATTTGAAAATCATTTATTGATTATAACGGTAATGATTATTATTGTAAAAATAACATTTATTTAAATATAATTATTAAGAAAAACCTAGACAGCAGCGTCCTAACTGAGCTAACGCCTTCGGGCGCCGTCCGACTTCGCCCCCCCCTAAACTTTCACATATTGAATTATTTTCAATACATGGTTTTTTGGGAATGTAACAAACAATTTTTTGGGATTTTTTATCCGAGCGTAACCTGACAATTTTGAGAAAATTTTCAACAGTTAGCCTACACTGACTCGAGTGTCTCCATACAGCGCCAAAATGTGAGCAACTAATTTCGAAAAATTAGCCCGATTTTAGTTTTTTCCCACAGCTTGGAAACGGAACTTTTAAGAGAAAACAGGAACATGCGGGAAAGTTTGTGCACTGTTTTCACACACAATACTGACCATTTCGGAAAGTATCCCTCATCAGTCGACGTGTTTGCTTACGCGATACTAGGTTCGAACATATTTTTACTCCGTTTTGAAAATAAACTCGTTTGTGTACGTCTCCGATATATTTTTAATAAGTTCGGATCGGGTGTGTTCCCGGCTGTAAACAAAATGTCCTTGAGTGTTTACTGCCTATTTTAAATTACGCTGTTTCACAGATAATAACATTTTTATTAAAATACATTTTAGTAATCAACACATACCGGTTTTTTTTTACGTTTTACGTAGTGAAAATTTCAAGATAAAAAAATTATTTGTGTTTAATTTTATTCTTGGCGTCTGCAAAGCGGGACCTTGTGTACTCAAGGATTTTCTGCGTTCCGCAATATTCGCGTACACGTTAGGATCTGCCGTATTTACAACGAATATTGTTTGTTGGAAAATAAATTTAGAAGGCTTGAAGAAAACACTTTTCTTGGCGCTGTTTTTTCACACGTCTACAGCAAGGTTATTTTAAATTTATTTAATTTCGGATGGATGTAGTCTGTGTTTACGTAACTGCATAGATATGGCGGCACAGCCAGATATAAAGATCTATAGCAATGTGCACCGAAGGATAGATAAGTATGTAGTTAAAAAACATTTTTTTTTTGTCCAGAAACGTTTTAATGAATTGGAGTATATCCGTCAAAATCTTAATATTATTTGTTTACAGCCACAGTACTTTCTCCTTTTACAGCGGCGTCGGAACGTGTTTGTTTTTAGGTTATTTTTGTGTATAACGTCCGACTATTGTGCACACTTGGGCTAATGCAGACGATGGGATGATTTATAGCGTATGAAAATGCCAAGCCTTGGCCGGGAATCGAACCCGGGTCTTCGGGGTGAAAGCCTAGTACGCTACCAACTAGGCCACCGAGGCCTGAAAGTATATATAATATATATATATATATATATATATATATATATATATATATATATATATATATATATATACCAAGATATATATATATATATATTTAATTTTTTTTTTTTTACGTCCGACTATTGTGCACACTTGGGCTAATGCAGACGGTGGGATGATTAATAGCGTATAAAAATGCCAAGCCTTGGCCGGGAATCGAACCCGGGTCTTCGGGGTGACGCTACCAACTAGGCCACCTCGGTGGTTGGGTAATGAGTTAGTTGACCGATATCAGTGAAACGTTCAGCCGCCTCGGTGGCCTAGTTGGTAGCGTACTAGGCTTTCACCCCGAAGACCCGGGTTCGATTCCCGGCCAGGGATTGGCATTTTCATACGCTATAAATCATCCCACCGTCTGCATTAGCCCAAGTGTGCACAATAGTCGGACGTTAAACACAAAAATAACCTAAAAGACAAACACTTTCCGACGCCGCTGTAAAAGGAGAAAGTACTGTGGCTGTAAACAAATTTTTTTTTTTTTTTTTTTTTTTTTTTTTTTTTTTTTTTTTTTTTATTTATAATAATAATTTATTATTACTATACAATTGTCACTAGTCACTAGATGACTAACCTACAATATTATTCTAAAATAAATTAATCACAACTGAGAACTCCCAACAGAGGTCCCAGTATTTACACTAAACCAGTTCAAACGGTTGCTGTCTTTTTAGCCTTCTCTCTAAATGAGTGTTTTCCAGGAGCTGCAGAATATCAGTGCTGATGTGTGAGTGGAGTCTCTCCTCGTGCTTTGCTGCCAGTCTCTTAGCTTCTTCTCTGATTGTTGGAATTTTTAAGTCCCTGTGAAGGTCGTCATTACGATAATACCATGGGGCATCAACAATGTTCCTTAAAACTTTATTTTGGAAGACTTGGATTTTTTTGATTTGGGTTTTAGCTGCACAACCCCAAAGCTGGATCCCATAGGACCATACGGGCTTAAGTATTTGTTTGTATAATACAAGTTTATTGTGTACTGACAGTTGTGATTTCCTACCAATCAGCCAGTACATTTTTTTATACTTTATGTCAAGTTCTGTCCTTTTTTTTTTATGTGCTCTGCCCATCGCAGCTTCACATCTAAGTTCATTCCAAGATACTTTGCAGTGTTATTGAATGGAATATTTGTGCTATTAATTACTATCGGAACATACTTATCCTTTTTATAAGTAAAGTCAACATGCACCGATTTACCCTCATTAATTTTAACTCGCCACTTTTTGGTCCAGGTAACGAACTCATCGCATGCTTGTTGCAGTTTTACAGCTGCTACTTTACTACTATCTCCCACACCCAAGAAAACTGTGTCATCAGCAAATGTGCCGATTGACACACAATCCGGCTGCGGGATATCAGCTGTGTAGAGAAGATAAAGCAAGGGTCCCAGAACACTGCCCTGAGGTACACCCGCCTTAATCTCTCTTATGCTAGAGAATGTTCCCTCCTGCCTAACCCAAAACATTCTGCCAATTATGTAGGACTTCAAAATTTCAGAATATGTTTTTGGCAATATTTTTCCAGCTTAGAGATTAGCCCTTCGTGCCAGACCTTATCAAAGGCCTGGGCAACGTCTAAGAACACGGCGGAGCAAATTTTCTTTTCTTCATATGCTTTCTCAATAATGTTGGTTATTCTGTGCACTTGGTCAATAGTTGAATACTTATTCCTAAACCCAAACTGATGGGTAGGTATGAGATTGTTTATCTCTATAACTGGTTTGAGTCTTTTAAGTAACAGTTTTTCAAATACCTTTGAAACTATTGGAAGTAGTGAGATTGGTCTATATGATGTAGGTTCATTAGGTGGCTTGCCGGGCTTCGGGATCATAATTACCTCGGCCATTTTCCAGATGTCTGGTACATGCTTCAACCGGAAAGCTGCATTTATAAGGTTAGTAAGTTTTATAATGGCTGTCCTTGGTAACTGTTTCAGTACTACTCCAGTTATTAAATCGTAACCAGGGCTTTTTTGAATTTATGTTAAATTTAATTTCCCTAGCCACTTCCTCTTTAGTTACAAGATCTATTTTATGTTCATTATTTTGTTGTGAAAGTACATTATAGTCAAGATTAATTCTATTTGTTATATTTTCTTGTTGAGATTGAAAGTTTATATTAGGTTGGAATACTTGTTCTAAATATGTAGCGAATACATCTGCTTTCCCTTGTTTATCCTTCGTCCAGGTTCCATCTGCAGACCTAATTGGGGGACTATGTATGCAAGGTCGTTTAAATTTTTTAATGGCTCTCCAGAGCGAATAGTCCGTTTCCTTAGTATGCGTTACATTACTTAGGTATTTATTTATGGACTCGTTTTTAAATTGCAAGATTTCCCTTCTTAACCTTTGAGCAACATTATTTAACCTATTTTTGTCTTCAGGCGAGCGTGTATGTTGCCATCTTTTCCTTAATTTCCTTTTAACAGCTACTAACTCCGTAATTTCTTTAGGATAACTGATACCAGCCATACATCTTCTGACATCCGGGGTATTTGCCCAGGCTGCTTGCTGAATATCCTTTTCAAATTTGGCAGCTTCTTGATCCAACTGTCCATTGGTCTTGAGCGGTACCTTTAAACAGATGTGTGTATTCAGTGCTTCTTGGAAGCCCTCCCAATCTGTGTTCTTGTTAACCAGTGTGGGACCCCTTTCAGTTTTAATGATATTTTCGCTAAGTGTTAGAATTATTGGTGAATGATCTGACTCCAGGTCAAAGTTTTCATCAATTGTTATATAATTGTGTGATATCTTCCTACAAATAAAGAAGTCCAGCAGATCTGGGATCCTCTTCAGGTCAGCAGGCCAGTATGTTGGTTTCCCTGAAGACTGATAACTGCAACCCAGCGCTGAAGCGGCTTCATGCAACTCTTTGCCTTTAGCTGTTGTAAGCCTGGAACCCCACACTGTATTTTTGGCATTAAAATCACCACCAATTAAAAATCTATCTCCTAATCTCTTTAAAACATTAAGATAGCTGTCTTTTTTTTTGCTTATGTTTTGGTGGGCAGTAGATTGCAGCTATCATTATATTTCCTCTTCTAGTTTTGATTGTTATCGCCGTGACTTGGTTTTCTTCAGTTTCTATTTTAAATTCCTCATAATGAGAAATATTGGCTTTGATTATTATTCCACTACCTCCTCTAGCGGCATTCGCTGGGTGTACGCTATGATAGAAATTATAGTTTCTAAATTTAATACAAGATTCCGTTGTTAAATGAGTCTCAGAAATAAGACATATATCAATTTGTTGAAGATCTAGGAATGCTGTTAATTCTGTTTTTTCTGTATGATTCCATTTGCATTCCAAACTGCGATACGAAGATCTTTATTTACCACTTTTCTTCCTTACGACGGGTGGTATAATACTTTCGAGCTTACTTAACCTTTCTTTGAAGGATTCCAGTATCTTCTCCTGTTTATCTAACCTAGAAATTATCTTTAATAACAGTTCATCTGTATTGTGTTCTTTAACTTGTGGTCCTTCATTACCAGCAACAATTCGTGCGTATGATGTTCCTTACTAACTTCCGGATTTGTTTTGTGAGGTTTTCGTCCAGCTTTATCATTGGATTTCTCTTGTACTAGTCTGTTTCTCCTTTCTTGGAATGTTTTAGCTACCAAACATCCTCTATAGTTGGCAGGGTGTTCTTCGTGGCAGTTAGCACATTTGGGTTTTGTGTCTCTTCTTTTTGTGCATTCCTGCGTTAAATGATTGCCTGCACACTTTACACACTTTGGT
>CM040188.1:56305292-56360292 GCA_022606455.1 Callitettix versicolor | reverse complement strand
ACGAATTTATAACATTGAGTAATTACAGTTTCCTAACGTAAAAGTTATTTTACAACTGAGACAAATGCAGTAAGAGAACAATAGTTTTTTTGGTTGTTAAGTCCATACTTTATGCCAGTTAGACTAATGAGGACGAGGGTAACGGTGTTCACGGTAAGGGAAAAGCAACGGGAGCAACTGCGGCTCGAACTAAGAACCCTTAGGTGCGCAGTGGTGGTGACTGGCTGCCCTCTATCTATGGGCATGCTAGAATCACAGACAAGATCTTTGACCCAATCTTGATGATGGGGAGCAGATGGTTAAAGGCACATTGTATCTAGACCTTTTGATGTCAACTTGGCCTTTGAGGGGAGAGATCGTGTGTTGGAAAAACCTGGAGACATAGTATGGTATACAGATGGCTCCAAGACAAAGTCAGGCAATGGTGCTGGGGTGTACGGTCTGAGACTGGGTTTAAAGAAAGTAATTACTCTGGGACAGCATACAACAGTATTCCAGGCTGAAGTGATGGCCATTAATGACTGTGTTCGGGAGAACTTAGATCGGGGCTTCAAGAAGGCACGTATTCATATTCATACCGACAATCAGGCAGCAATAAAAGCACTTGCGGGTCCTAAAATACAGTCCAAGCTGGTCTGGGAGTGTAGGAAGAACTTTGACATTCTGTCCCGGGATAACCGGGTAACTCTTCACTGGGTTCCGGGGCATAATGGTGTTGAGGGTAATGAGGAGGCAGACCGACTGGCTGAACTTGGATCTGCATCTGAGTTTATCCGACCTGCGCCGGCTTTAGGGATTTCTCTATCGTTGGCCAGGTCCGCTATTAATGGGTGGATTACATGTCAACACCAAGTAAGATGGGAAAACCTTCATGGGCATTCCCATAGTAAACGTCTCTTAAGCAAAGTTCCTTCTGGAGGAATCAAAGGGGCAGCAGATATCCTGGGCAGAGCACAACTCAGGAGGATCATGGGGCTCATAACAGGGCACTGTGGTTTGAGGGTGCACATGAACAGGATAGGTGTGTACCACGGAGAAACTGTGTGTAGATTGTGCAGGAAGGAGGAGGAAACTGCAGGTCACATAATTTATGATTGTGAGGCTCTTGCTAGTAGGAGGCTAGGGGTTTTTGGTTTCCAAGACCCTAGAGATCTTCAGCAGTGTGAGCTAGTCAGTGGGTTGTTGGAACTTATTAGGGGCACTAATCTGCTGAACTAGGTATTTTAAGAGGTAAGTTGCACAGTAGGTCAGTCGATCGCAGTGCTTGGGGTTGAACAAATCCCTTCCTCTAGAATATAATCTAGGTGCGCAGTAGACTGACCTGTGCTTTAGCCACTTCGACCACCGAGCTCCGGAGAGCAATAGGAAGAGAGGAAAATAGCAGTGGGCCTATGTTTCCTTTCTTCTGATACTATAATTTAACTTTTAGGAGTGAGACAAATATTTCAAGTTTTGTATACATAACTTGGAGAAAATATTATTCAATTTAAAAAGAAAGATATTTTAATAGATTAGAAAAGAACAACTAAAATTAAAAAAAATTCTTATTAGCGAAAGTACACTGTGTGTACGTTTTTCGTGTATTATTTTTTCCATTTTGTTCTTTATTTGCATAACGTTAAAAAATAGTAAAATTAATCAAAACTGTGAAGCTGTTGGGGACGAACCCATCTACAGTACTTAATTTCTCAGCAAAATTATACAGACTGCACAGACCAACGAACACGTGGGCGTCAGTGGTGCCAACCTTCCAGTCACGATGCTCCGTGCCTGTGCCAATGCTTGCAACTGACAACCGTAATTGATTGAAAATAATACCTTTTAGAAAATTATTTTTGAACACAGGCGTAAGACATGAGCCACTTTAACTATAAATTTAAACATACTTGTGTATTTATACCCGTTAAACATTTTTCGAAGCTTTTACTTTTTATGTTATACGTATTTATATTGGCGAGGTCGAATTTATTACACGGATCACGTGATTGTTGTGCGTGTATTTGTTGCTTTAGTTTATGCAGTTTCTGGCGTGCCGTCTTTGTATATTTGATAAAGATTAGAAAATAAAAAAATATCATTTATCTAACAAACATGGAAAATGTGATACAACCGTTGATCAGTAAAGTGTACACGCAACAATACGTGAGTCGGAGTTCGGGTGGTCGATGTGACTAAAGCACAGGTCAGTCTACTGCGTCACTGAATCGCGCATCTAAAGGTTCTTACTTCGAGCCGCAGTTACTCCAGACGCTTTCCCTTACCGTTAACACTGATCCCTCGTCGTCATTAGTCTAACTGGCATACAGCATGGACGATAAGCAATAATAATAATAATAATCCGTGAGTTTTTAATCCGTCCGTCCGTATTACTGTATTTATTTGTGTTCTTTAAAAAAATAAAGAAAGAAAAATTAGAATCGTACGTCAACAACGCCGCGTGTGTGTCAAGAACGACAAACATGAAATTCGGCGAGTTTCCTGAGATGAGAAAGCCCTTTTTCCTAGTTTTTGCAAAAAAGGCAGGCGTACACCAATTTGGGAGGATATAATGCGTTAGAAAACAAAGATTTTTTGTAAAAAATGACGGATAAAGATAATTTTAAATAAATCACAGTGACGGGTGGCTCGATAAATTCAAGAAGCAGTATGGATCAGTTATTTTGTTTATTTCTGGTGAAAAACTACGTGCGATGTTAATGTTGTTGATACACACACGCGCGCGCGTTAAAAAAATTTAAATAATTCGTTCATGTGTACTTTACACGGAGAAATTGTAATGCTTTTTACTGTAATTAGGCCTACTTCTTTTCAATAATATTTTTATTTTAAACTCAATATTTATATTTTATTGTATTTGCTTGTTCTCAGTTTAGGCCTACACATTAATTTACCGTCACTTCCCTTCCTTTCCGATAATCCGGCAATAGCGATGTTCCGTATAGGCCTACACCGGATTACCGAGTCTACTGCATTTAGGTATAGAGGTAGGTAAGGGTACATTATGCGTACGTTCTGTTCTATTTTCTGCAAAAAACATAAAAATTTCAAAATTTACAAAAAAAACATTGTTTTCAGTTAAACAACGGTTTTGTTTTTGAATAAATTGTGTTTCTAATTACACACAAAGGGGATGTGTAATAGCTTAGAGATTTATTAACTTAGAGAATCGTTTTTCCTTCGACAGTACTGTGTTGTAAGTTAGAGATCGATCTGTGTAATAAGATAGAGGTTCCGTACTGTATTAACTAAGAGACTACAGTTCCGTCAAGTGTGTTGCACCGTGTGTATATGTTGCCGACGCCGCTGCTTGCAGGCGCTTCAGTATCTTTACAGTTTACATATGTCAATACTGTGGTCAACAACATATCTAAATGTTTATTTTTGACAATTATCTGTATAGAAAAATTGAAATATTGGTGTTTTATCGAAAAAACAACGTAAGTTTATATGAATTCATTAATTTAGGGCTGTTTTCTTAATTCAATTCGGATATGGTTTGAATAAAGCAGCCTTCAAACAATATTATTATTTCTATTACTATTACTACTACATATGTAAATTACAGATTTGCATATAAGCATTTATGAACAAAACCTATCCAAATGAACTTTATTATATCTTTCTTTAACTAAGCGAGTTCTACTTGTTAGATAAAAGATACTGAAGCGCCTGCAAGCAGCGGCGTCGGCAATATATACACACGGTGCAATACACTTGACGGAACTGTACTCTCTAAGTTAATACACAGTACGAAACCTCTATATTATTACACAGGTCGATCTCTAACTTATAACACGGTACTGTCGAAGGAAAAATGAATCTCTAAATTAATATATCTCTAAGCTATTACACCTTGCCACACAATATACAAACAGAAGATAGAATACAATACACAGCGATTTATCGGCTCCCCATGTAGTAATTCCAACTTTCTAGCAAACATTACAAAATATACTTCCAATAATAAACCCGCGGTAGACTATTGAACACACTTGAAACGGAAAATGCTTTCCGTATGTTTCGTTCACAATAACACAAATACATCCTTATTACAGAACATTTCTTAACTCGTAATATTTCATGACGTAGTTTAATTTTAAGGTAGGGCTTCCCGCTGTGTAGAATTTAGTTCACCCCCCCCCAAAGTTGTTAATAAAAAAATACGCTATAGAGACGTCTAAAAGAAATTCTCATACCGAGCGTTGCTGGCATTCCGCTCCTGTACGGCTCATTTTTGATAGAACTCCGGACATTTTTCAATATAAATACTAAGAATACTTCATGTATTTCATTAAGATTTTTTCTTGAGTTTAATTAAAATTCGGAACGGTGAGGTTATGAATGCCTCCGGGTGGGGGGGGGAGGTAAATACAACAGAGGAAGTTTATTGCGGTCCGGACGTTATTTAAGATTACGTTCAGGCCTGATACTTTCTTTGAATTTTTACTGCAAATTTTTTAACGAAATATTTGATTTTTTTTTAAACACGAGTGATAATCTATATTTATTATAGGCGTGTTCTCATTAGAAAATGCTTTAATGGAGCTACCATCTTAGTAAAACCCAAATCCGGAACCTTCAAACGATCGCAGATCCTAACCATTTGGAGGTGCAGTTAATATAGGCCTATAGTGTGTGTGTGTGTATAGCGTGTGTGTGTGTGTGTGTGTGTATATATATATATATATATATATATATATATATATATATATATATATATGTGTGTGTGTGTGTGTGTGTGTGTGTGTGTGTGTGTGTGTGTGTGTGTGTGTGTGTGTGTGTGTGTGTGTGTGTGTGTGTGTGTGTGTGTGTGTGTGTGTGTGTGTGTGTATGTGTGTGTGTGTGTGTGTGTGTGTGTGTGTGTGTGTGTGTGTGTGTGTGTGTGTGTGTGTGTGTGTGTGTGTGTGTGTGTGTGTGTGTGTGTGTGTGTGTGTGTGTGTGTGTGTGTGTGTGTGTGTGTGTGTGTGTGTGTGTGTGTGTGTGTGTGTGTGTGTGTGTGTGTGTGTGTGTGTGTGTGTGTGTGTGTGTGTGTGTGTGTGTGTGTGTGCGTGCGTGCGTGTGTGTGTGTGTGTGCGTGCGTGCGGTGTGTTGGTGCGTGCGTGTGTGTGAGAGAGACAGACAGAACAGGCAGGCAGACAAAGAGAAAGAGAAAGAGAGAGAGGGGGGATTAACACTAACTTTCACAAGTTTGGTAACAGCTTCTACAAGTTCGTTTTCCAGCACAATCCTTGTTCAACAGTTACCAAATGGTGGTCATTGCATAAATTGAAAAAACTTACACCATAACTTTTTTACCTTTAAAACTTTTAAAAAATCTGAGATCACCTATGTAATCGGCTTCAAAATCTATCTCATTTGGCATTAAACATTTTCAAAATTCTATTGAAAATACGAAAATGGCAGCCGGAGTATATATTTGTATTTTCGAAAAATACGCTCACGTAAACGAAACAGCTGCGTCTGCGTATTATTTTAAAAGTACTTTGACCAATCAAGTAACAGAATAAAATGGAGCGTCTAACTTGTACTTCTTTCTGTTACTTTAGTAACCTATTTCGGATTTCAACTTCTGTTCGATTATTAAACATTCGGCTGTGAAAACATATGGTAGATTTTTTTCGAAAAATTGGTATCCAGAAAATTTGTAAATTTCAAAATGGTTAGAATTTTGTTTCCATTAAAACAATCCTGTTTTCTAAATAACAAAACGACAAATTTATTCAGAGATGTTACAACTACAATCGAGTGGTAATGGCCAATTAGTAACAATGACAACACAACTGTTGTTGCCATTCGAAACCACAGTAAGCTTCTCCAACAACTTTGTACCACCAATAAAATAATACAGCGTTTTTATTACAGTTTTTTTAATAATTAAACGCAATTAAAGTAACTATTTGTGCTGACATTATGGAACCAATTTTATCCCACAAATTTAGGTTCTCTTTTGTGCAATAATTTTAATAAAATTTGAAGCGAACGCTACAAGCCAATTTGTCGCTTCCTTCAGCTACGTTTCCCTCTAATTTCCCTGATATTCTCACACGCTTCATTTCTCATTCACGTAATTAACCTTTCTTACAAGCCTTTATACAGGAGCCACAAAGAGGCACTACGTGCTCGAAATTTGAAGCAGGTTCGTAAATGATTAAAGCCAGAGGTAATGAAAAACAGAAAAGTTGAAAGCGCGGCTAAATAATGCAACCCTGTGAAAGACGGTTTTGTACAAAACAAGTAATTTTAAGAAGACCTCGTCCTCGACGTACACAGAGCCGCATTGTCACGCAGAACGTCAAAGGGCATCCGACCCGACCTTCCCTCATTGTACCGAGGAAACTGTCGTGTGAAAGGCAAAAGCAAAGCAACCGGATCGAACCTGTTCTCTTCTTCGGCAGGCACAACGACAAATTTTAATATTAATAAGGCGTTGTGTATTTTATTGCTGATAAAACATCGGATACACCTTAATTATTGTAATTACAGGGAAATAAGCAATCACTGACTGACCGGAGCTGCGGAATCGAGGTCGCACGATCGTTTACTTTTAAACCTTAATGTTTGTATTGAATTACATTACTCCCTTTATCCGTTCTAATCGTAAATGTTTTAAGGAAATAACGCCCACAACACATATCCCACTACTTCCGAGAGGCACTGTTACTGAAATTGTTACAAGTAGGCTTATTTTGTGACTGCGTAACTACAGATACTTCAAAAGAGACAGTGCAATTGAAGCTTAGACATTAAATATGTCTTTTTTACATAAAAAAATAACAATAACGACTATCCAAGAACAATGTTGTGACACTGTTCTCTCGTTGAAGTGTTCGTAGTATTAATTTTCTATTAACTTTATTAGTATCGTCTCATCCGGGATCGACGCTAATGACGGACAAAGATAATTTTAAATAAATCACAGTGACGGGTGGCTCGATAAATTCAAGAAGCAGTATGGATCAGTTATTTTGTTTATTTCTGGTGAAAAACTATGTGCGATGTTAATGTTGATACACACACACGCGCGCTCGCGCGTTCATTTGTTCATTTGTTCATGTTGTTCATTCATGTTGTTCATTTGTTTACAACATTACATAGGTACAATTCACCGGATTAATACCTACACATACCGAAAAAATATTAACTGTTACCTAAATTACCTAAGTTACTGTAACTGAAAAATAACTTTATGTCGATACTACGCAAGAACTTTACGATCGTACTCTTGTTACTTGACAGCCCCTTAACTGCTCCGATTAACAAAATTGGTTTTGCCCATTTTTTTTTTGCTTTTGTGAAACTACAGAAAATGCAATCGTAAACAATATGTCCAACTGTTATTAACAATGTTACCTGCTTATTAGAATAATTAATATTATACGTACGAACGATTAAAATAAAGCCTAATTAACAACAGGAACTCATTGGATTATGCGTTCTATTTGAAACGAACGCAGACCTACTTAATTAACGACGGAAGTAACGTTACAACCATTAACTGTAACGTTATTTTAATGAACGTAACAACATCGGTTTCACTAAATCACTTAGTAATGCAGATTGTATCATACTATACCTAAGTGAGCTTTTCATCAATCTGTGTTTAAGCTCACAGAAATCATTAAACACTGTACTGTATACCTACGTTTGCAACTGTAGGCTATATAACAAAGATACCTACGCGAGTACTGCAAAGGTCGGAAAACTCGATATTTACGACGGTGAACCAAGGGAAGATAGTGCTACTCCCGAGTTTATGGCGGAAGATATCGTAAAAAGCACTTAAAGCTAAGACTAATCTCACGCTCTTGTTTCGAAATTATCAAATGGCTACTTTGTTTGGCTGAGGCAGTGCCTAAACAACAGCATTATCGTAAAAAAGACATCAGCATGAATAAAATAAATATAAAGTCAGTGTACGGGGTCCGGCGTTATATACGCGGGTTTATCTGGCTTCGGTCAATTTATTGCCAAACTCACGATGGAACTTACATAACGGCCTCGTAAAAACTTTAAAAATATTATTTCCTACAGACAGTCCCGACAGACAAGTGCAATCATTTGGGGCAGAGAATTTAGTTGGGGGGGGGGGCACACGTGAGAGGAAGTAGGGTTCGCGATTATTGATCTAGCGAAGCGAGGTCACAAACGTTTGGTTTGTGTTTGTTACGAAGTTTTAGCTGAAAGCACTGACCGATTTTCTTGAAATTTGGCACGGAGATACCTTTTATAAAGCCCGAACGACGTATGTGTGAGATTTTTCCCATTCACTTCCGTTTCAAGATGGCGGCCTCTGATTTACAATAAGTAGTGTACGCAGTTTTAGCCAAATGTTTGACATTTGGTACGATATATTGTACAAAGCCCAAATGACTGATGTAAATTTTGTTACCTATTTCACTTCAGTTTCAAGATGGCGACCTCTGATTTACAATAAGTAGTGTACGCAGTTTTAGCCAAATGTTTGACATTAGGTACGACATATTGTACAAAGCCCAAATGACTGACGTAAATTTTGTTACCTATTTCACTTCAGTTTCAAGATGGCGGTCTCTGATTTACAATAAGTAGTGTACGCAGTTTTAGCCAAATGTTCGACATTTGGTACGATACTTTGTACAAAGCCCAAATGACTGACGTAAATTTTGTTACCTATTTCACTTCCGTTTCAATATGCGGCCTCTGATTTACAATAAGTAGTGTACGCAGTTTTAGCCAAATGTTTGACATTTGGTACGATATATTGTACAAAGCCCAAATGACTGATGTAAATTTTGTTACCTATTTCACTTCAGTTTCAAGATGGCGGTCTCTGATTTACAATAAGTAGTGTACGCAGTTTTAGCCAAATGTTCGACACTTGGTACGATATATTGTACAAAGCCCAAATGACTGACGTAAAATTTTTTACCTATTTCACTTCAGTTTCAAGATGGCGGTCTCTGATTTACAATAAGTAGTGTACGCAGTTTTAGCCAAATGTTCGACATTTGGTACGATATATTGTACAAAGCCCAAATGACTGATGTAAAATTTTTTACCTATTTCACTTCAGTTTCAAGATGGCGGTCTCTGATTTACAATAAGTAGTGTACGCAGTTTTAGCCAAATGTTCGACATTTGGTACGATATATTGTACAAAGCCCAAATGACTGATGTAAAATTTTTTACTTATTTCACTTCAGTTTCAAGATGGCGGTCTCTGATTTACAATAAGTAGTGTACGTAGTTTTAGCCAAATGTATGACATTTGGTACGATATATTGTACAAAGCCCAAATGACTGACGTAAATTTTTTTACCTATTTCACTTCAGTTTCAAGATGGCGGTCTCTGATTTACAATAAGTAATGTACGCAGTTTTAGCCAAATGTTCGACATTTGGTACGATATATTGTACAAAGCCCAAATGACTGATGTAAATTTTTTTACCTATTTCACTTCAGTTTCAAGATGGCGGTCTCTGATTTACAATAAGTAGTGTACGCAGTTTTAGCCAAATGTTTGACATTTGGTACGATATATTGTACAAAGCCCAAATGACTGATGCAAAATTTTTTACCTATTTCACTTCCGTTTCAAAATGGCGGCCTCTGATTTACAATAAGTAGTGTACGCAGTGTTAGCCAAATGTTTGACATTTGGTACGATATATTGTACAAAGCCCAAATGACTGATGCAAAATTTTTTACCTATTTCACTTCCGTTTCAAAATGGCGGCCTCTGATTTACAATAAGTAGTGTACGCAGTTTTAGCCAAATGTTCGACATTTGGTACGATATATTGTACAAAGCCCAAATGACTGACGTAAATTTTTTTACCTATTTCACTTCAGTTTCAAGATGGCGGTCTCTGATTTACAATAAGTAGCGTACGCAGTTTTAGCCAAATGTTTGACATTAGGTACGATATATTGTACAAAGCCCAAATGACTGACGTAAATTTTGTTACCTATTTCACTTCAGTTTCAAAATGGCGGTCTCTGATTTACAATAAGTAGTGTACGCAGTTTTAGCCAAATGTCTGACATTTGGTACGACATATTGTACAAAGTCCAAATGACTGATGCAAAATTTTTTACCTATTTTTTTCAGTTTCAAGATGGCGGCCTCTGATTTACAATAAGTAGTGTACGCAGTTTTAGCCAAATGTTTGACATTTGGTACGATATATTGTACAAAGCCCAAATGACTGATGTAAAATTTTTTACCTACTTCACTTCCGTTTCAAGATGGCGGTCTCTGATTTAACGATGACGAATGTACGCAAATTTAATAAAACGCACTGGCCGATTGTTTTGAAATTTAGTACAAAATTACCGTATATAAAGCTCGAAAGGCATATGTGTAAGATATTTTTCTACTCACTTAAGTTTCACGATGGCGAGCTTCGTTTCAACATTAAGAGAGTAGCTGCTGGTCATTTCCTTTAATACTGGCTGAACGGCAAAATCTATCATAATTTTGACCGATTCACGGAGAAAGAGTATTTTCGTAAATATTACTGTTACCGGTTAAATTGACGGAAAAGTTACGAGCGGAGTCGTGGAGCGCTCTGTATATTAATTAAGGGAACTAGTTTTCCATGTTTTAGGAACTACGATCAACTACCATGTTTTTTGCCACTATATAAACAAAACGTCATTACGGGATTACGGGTAATAAGCCATGTGATTCTCTTTAAAACTAAAACAAAACTTACTGACATTCGTTTCAAAATGGCGTTGCTCTTCTGTTTGACCGAACAACACTGGACGGAATTACGCCCGGTTTAAGTACATTTTAGTTCTGTACGATGTACTTGGACACTGTTTATTTTAATGTACTTGCAAGTAGAGCAGAACGTTCAAATTAATCGTCCAAAAAATGAAGTATTACATTCGTAAACAAAGAGCTTTCACACGAGTTTTAATTCACATAGTGTGATACTGTCACATCACACGCTACGGTCTCCATATTTGATGTTTTTGTTGTTTCCGATGTAACCTTTGTGACTATACGCTATCAGCAAAAACTGCAACGGAAAAATGATAACACAGACCTAACCTAATTTCATTTACGGCCGACTCAATCGATAGGCTGTATGGGTAGCATATCTAAACGTTCTCCAACATTCATAGGCGTATCCAGGATGGCGAATGGGAGGGGTTACCAGTTCCAGAGGTCATCCACAGGAACCTTTTCCAAACTTAGAAGCAAAGTGGTGTTTTAAAGCCTGAGGGAAACTTTATTCTTTCGTTTTTTTTACGAAAACGTCTATAACGTAAATAATTGATGACATGTCGATTTTTTAAAAATTATTTTAGGTTATTCAGTCTTAAAAGTTACGGGTTTTTCGACTATTTTTTTTTTTTTAACGTCCGACTATTGTGCACACTTGGGATAATGCAGACGATGGGATGATTTATAGCGTATGAAAATGCCAAGTCCTGGCCCGGAATCGAACCCGGGTCCTCGGGGTGAAAGCCCAGTACGCTATCCACTAGACCAGGGGTCTCCAAACTACGGCCCGAGGGCCACATCCGGCCCCCAGACAGATTTTGTCCGGCCCGCGGAGAGCTAGCATACTTGAAAACTCCTTTTAGAGAACATATTTTTTATAGCAAATTAAATTTAGTTTACTGAAGTATTCTAATTTTATGTTGAATAATTATTAATATGACATCTACATTGATATGGTCATGGGCTAACTACTCATAACATTGTTGTAGGCTTATTGTTATTGTTTTTGTGATAAGTTGGATAAAGAAACACAGAATTGTAATTAGTAAAGACATGTATAATATGCAGAAAATTTAACTTCAGTACATAACAGCTAACAAATTATTGACTTTAGTCCGATTTGCAGCCTTTTTTAAACGTTGCGTACTTTTTCGGACTTTTTTTTTCATCAGTGGACTATTTCACTTTTTACCACCGGCAACAATGATAATACGGTTTTGGCCCTCGGAACTTACTGGAGCAATCAGTATGGCCCTAAGGCTGGAAAGTTTGGAGACCCCTGCACTAGGCCACCGAGGCGGCAACTAGGCTTGCAAAAAAAAAACATTTTACTAAATATCCGTGTTTTTGTGTCTGACGTTATAATTGTAGGGAAGAAGCCTAGTGCAGTTCACTAAACATGTAAAACAACCCAAACGTTAATAATGCTTTATTAGTGGGTTTGAGGTTTGTTGCGAGACAAATATTCACGTAAAAACTTAACTATACTTGGAATATTAAAAAATATGTTAAACTAAGTTTTTATCAATGGGGGGGGGGTTACAACCACCAAAAGCCCCTGGATACACCTGCTGACATCCAACCGTTAAACGGACTTTGTTACGTAATGTTTATAGGTTATATTAAAAGTAATTTATTACTATTTTAATTGTGCCAGGTATGCCTATAAACTACAATATAAACGAGTTGTTTGATTGTTCCGACCTGCCCGTTGTGCAAGCTGGCAACAAGAAACAACTTTCTGGAATAGAGCGATCCATTAACGTCCGGGTTATAACACAATCAACAACAATCGTGCCGATATCGACAGTTGCGGCCACGACAATCGACAATCTCATGTTTTACTGTTGTAGGCCACTTCGAATTAGGTTTATTTCGCCTGTTTCACACTTTTTCGAGGTAACGCAAAGTTTAAATCCGCCTTGAACGCCATTTCCTACGGTATTGTATGCCCTGGTAATCGAATACAATGTACACCTTTCCCTTTTTTACACCTAACACAATGGCATAGCCGCTCTGCGTGACGCATGCGCTATGTTACGTACAGTCTGGTGCGGCGACAACGGGTCACCTTCACGCTTCAGGGGTAAAACGATTTGGTTTGAAATTTGAGAGCGGACACGGTACGGGTATAGAGAATGCAATAACACGCATCTGTCTCGTCCACACGATATGCGCTACTTGTCGTTGGTACCTTGGTTTTACTTACTATTAGCAATGCTATTTTATAGCATAGTTTTTGAAATTTCTTCTAAAATAACTCGGTGGCCTAGTGGAGAGCGTACTAGGCTTTCATCCCGAGGACCCGGGTTCGATTCCCGGCGAGGGTTTGGCATTTTCATACGCTATAAATCATCCCATCGTCTGCATTAGCCCAAGTGTGCACAATAGTCGGACGCTAAACACACAAAAAAAAAATCTAAAATACCAGGTTTTGTGGATGCGTCAAAAAGCAATGTAACATTGTGGCCAACAGCTGTATTGCTTTTTTTTTGGTGTTTAACGTCCGACTATGTGCACACTTGGGCTATTGCAGACGATGGGATGATTTATAGCGTATGAAAATGCCAAGCCCTGGCCGGGAATCGAATCCGGGTCCTCGGGGTGAAAGCCCAGTACGCTATGAACTAGGCCACCGAGGCGGCATACTGTATTGCTTACATGGAAGAAGATAATAAAATAATAATAATAATAATACTGAAACAAGGTGCGCAAACATGACAAATTTAAGTTTATGCTTATGCGAGTACAGATAATCGCTTCACGAAGCTTATGCGAGTACAGATAATCGCTTCACGAAGCTTATGCGAGTACAGATAATCGCTTCACGAAGCTTATGCGAGTACAGATAATCGCTTCACGAAGCTTATGCGAGTACAGATAATCGCTTCACGAAGCTTATGCGAGTACAGATAATCGCTTCACGAAGCTTATGCGAGTACAGATAATCGCTTCACGAAGCTTATGCGAGTACAGATAATCGCTTCACGAAGCTTATGCGAGTACAGATAATCGCTTCACGAAGCTTATGCGAGTACAGATAATCGCTTCACGAAGCTTATGCGAGTACAGATAATCGCTTCACGAAGCTTATGCGAGTACAGATAATCGCTTCACGAAGCTTATGCGAGTACAGATAATCGCTTCACGAAGCTTATGCGAGTACAGATAATCGCTTCACGAAGCTTATGCGAGTACAGATAATCGCTTCACGAAGCTGTCTAGCTAACGTGATAGAAGCGAATTTCCGAAAGTATTTTTCTTTATCTTATCCTTTTTGAAATTGTACCATCATAATCACCATTACAATCTGTACATAATACCACTTACATTTATTTTCAAATTAAATTGAAAATGCGAAAACGAACTCAGACTACCGTTAATTTTTTTAAAATTTCAACGTATTTTGAAAATCTAAAATGCTAATTTATTCAGTTTTTAACGATGATTACGGCGATGAAATCGGATTTTCAACATTTAACAGAGTTTTAACGATTTGAAATGGCCGCCATTTTGAAACTGTTAAATGAATTTCGCTGATAAACGAAACCTTATTATGCAAAGTTTGAATCAAATCGGACCAAAATTGCGACACACACACACACGTATTTAGACATTAAAATAATATATACTTTGAAATAAAATAATAAATAATTTCTCTTATATTTTTATTTCGGAACAGTTTTCCTGCAATATTTACGTAAACACAATGGATTCGTTTAGTACACTTTAGTTTAGGCCTGAAGTATTTTTAATTTAGCCTCTAATCACTGTATCATTCTTAAATCTCGGGTTAACATATCTACGGTACATTTACAGTAATGATCAAACATAAATTAAAATTTAGAAAAAAATCATCCGAAAACTACTCCTTAAACTTTATGTCTCATATTACCTTCTACTGTAGTCCGGTTTACTTGGTTACTTTAAGTTTACCAGTCATTAATATTCAAGTTCCATTCCAAACATAGGCCTATATATTTCTTGCTAGGCTCCAATCTTATTTATTCAAATGTTGGTTTTACTGAAATACAATTCTCTAGACTTTATTATGTTTTTTGTCACTCGTTTTTCAAACTCAACTCAATTACTATTTTTTTCCACAAAACTTGAATTTTTTAATTGTAACCACATTTTTTTGCGTCGAAAAACCATTAAGGTTATAATCGCCGTATTGTAACCACATACCTGCCTTCTGTGTTTCATTTCTCTTTACATTAATCACAGTTTTAATGGTTTATCTATGGCTTGTAGTTAACCTATATGTTTTAATATTTTACATTTGAAACAAAGCAAACAAATAATTCTATAATTCTAACTGGTAACTGTTTTTCCTTTAAAAATCATACTATATATTAACATATATATATATATATATATATATATATATATATATATATACATATATATATACTGACCGAATATCGGATACCTTCATAATATCGGATAGTGCTGTTTCTCAGCCAGTAAATGCTGCTCTTAGCTAAGAACAGTCGAACTAGGTCTTCTACTTCCTTTACCCCTCATGTGAGTTTTACCCTTCAGTGAATTCGGATGTCGGTTTTGTTTATAATTTTGTGTTTTGTGAAATTCTGAATATTTGCAAGCCCAACTTTGGTTCATATTTTCACCCTTTAGAAAAGGTATGTGGGTTCATTTTGTATGCATAACATAGCTGTAGCTTAATGTAGATTAATAATACGGAGCGAAACAAGGCATATCGTAGTTAGTTTTGAGGTTAGTTTACCTTTTTCCACGAGGCAGCTTCCGCCCTAATATCGGATACTTGGGTATGCTTAATATCGGATATCCGATATTAAGCAGTGTTTATATGGGTTTCGTATATTAAATACAATTGTTACAAGAAAGAAATGGAGAAAGGAAAATATGATAAAAGCAGTCCAAGCTGTTAAAAACAAAGAAATGGGATTTCTAAAGGCATCAAAGATGTTTCATGTCCCACGCTCAACTCTTGGAAATTAACAACTGAAGTTTTCTTTAACAATTATATTTTAGTTATTATGTTGTTTTTGTTTTAATAATTCGTATTGATAAATAATTTTTTCTGATTGTTTATCATTGTTTGAATTCCCATGTTAAACTTCTATCCGATATTAGGCATACCGCCTATCCGATATTAGGACGGCTTTTTTATAAAATCAAAGAATGCATACTTTTAGGAAAAAAATTACTATTTTTCCTTTATACGTATGTTGCATATTTTGTTGATAGGTACATGTAGTCAATACGTTTCTCGAACATTTAGCGAAGTTTAATAATGATGTAAGTGTGTTTAATAGATCAAAACCTAAAATTAAACATTATAAAACAGTGATCAAGCCGGAAGCACTATACGCAGCAGAAACATTAACCATGAATCGCATAGGCCAGATAGAAAAGCTTGAAATAACGGAAAGGAAAATCTTAAGAAAAATTATAGGAACAAAATTTCAGGATAATAAGGTAGTATATATAAGAAATGAAGCTCTCTATAAGAAAATTGAAAAACTATCAGATACTATGAGAAAAAGGAGAATAAATTTTTACGGCCATCTTCTTAGAATGAACTCCAATAGATTGACGAAACAGGTGTTTGATTTTTTCCATAATCGTAAAACAAAACCGAACTGGTTTAAAGAAATTGAAAAAGACCTAATAGAATTAAAAATTACAGAAAATTCACTGCTTGACCAAACTGCTAAGATAAGTACCAAGGACGAAAGAATAAGATTCCAAGATAAAACCAAAATAAGACCTAAACCTGTCATTTCGGAAGAGGAGAGGAAAAGAAGATCGGAAAGAATGAAGAGCTACTGGGAACAAAGAAAAGTACAGCGCGCAAGAAATGATTGATTCAGCGTACCCCAAAGAGGGTGAAACGAAGAGAAGAAGAAGATCAAAACCTAATTCAACAAAAAGTATCCGATATTAACCAGTTTACCTTATAAAAAGAACTATATATATATATATATATATATATATATATATATATATATATATATATATATATATATATGCACATAGTTTTAACGACCCCTTAAAAAGTGATCTACTGCTCAGGAACGGTGCTCATTTTACGGTCCCGGTTCCAGTAGCTCATTTCCCCAATAAAAATTCACTAACATCGTCAATTTCACGCTATAATTATTGATTTTGTGTAAGGCATAAACTTTCTACTAATTTAAAAAAAAAATTAAGGTGTATTTGTTTTTTATTTTATTTCTACTTAATACTTAGGTGGAAAACGAAATTGTTACTCGTAAACTTAATCGAACTACTTATAGGATAGCAGCCTACTTTTTGCAGCTCTTTAGAAATAGACGTGATTAATACCTTACAGCTGAGGGCTGGGGATGGTAGGCGTGCCGTGACGGCAAGTATTGGCAATTACAGCTTACAGCCTAGCCCACCGAAATACGAACCCTTCCTTTATCCTTAATTAAAATTACAAACTCTACCGAACAGCTACATTTACTATAAGTGCTACATAGTTGTAACACTAGGCCTACATAGTTTTCTACTTGGTGAATTTTTTTTCTTTTTGTGTTTAACGTCCGTCTATTGTGCACACTTGGGCTAATGCAGACGACGGGATGATTTATAGCGTATGAAAATGCCAAGCCCTCGTCGGGAATCGAACCCGGGTCCTCGGGGTGAAAGTCTAGTACGCTATCAACTAGGCTACCGAGGCGGCTACTTTGTGAAAAATTGTTTGTTGAAATAATAATGTGACTCTCGGTAGGCACCAAACTCTGTCTGCGTTTGTTTGGCAGTTTGTGTTCAAAACTTTAATTCAAATTTGGCATGAAAAGTATTTCGGTAATTGTGATAAGTTCTTTGCTACCGAAATCCGTACACCCTTTTCAAAAAAAGCCTTTCCCATTGTCTTCATTGCTAACATCTGCATAAATATTTCACTCACAAATCTGAAAGAAAATTAATTTGATAACGTCGAGATTACAGGGGTAATAATAATAATAGGCTTCATAATATTACAACCTATCTATAGTCAATAAATCTTACAATAATAGAAACGTAACTATACATTAATTAATGTAATTAGGCAATTGTAATTAATTACAATTGTAAATAGGCCTACAACGTGTAACCTATATATTTCATTTAAGCGTTGAAATAAAATCAATTTCTTAAAATAAAACTGAAAGTCACTTTATTGTAACGGCAGCTCAATCAAAAAAGCATAATTTTTAGTTCAAGGGAAGAGCGTAAAAAGCTCGACCTTCATGCGTCAAAGGTAGGGCCTACTGACGCCTTCCGACCGACATTTTTCTTAGAAACTCCGTGTCTTAAACACGTTCTCATGGTCACTGTAAAATTTTGAATAAAAAATATAGTTTCTACAATACATTAAGCGCAAGTATTTCAAACGAATAAAAATGTTCCCCCACGACTGGCCGATCACAAATTAAAAACTTTATTTTAGGAATTACATAAATCCTCCAAAACCGCGACCCACTGTGACTTTAGCTTTCTTAAAAGCGAACAGAATTCTTCTGACATTATGAATTATTTTTCATCTTAAATTATTCACAGCGGAAAAGCATTCAATAAATAACGAATAAAACTTAGGCTTTTAACGACAAATAAATGTCTCTCGGCCTTAATTATCACAATTTAATTTTAGGAGTTGGGCAGAAAAACCAGTTTCCAGTTGTTTTAAAGTATTTACTTATCATGTTCATCGGCATTCCGTGTGTCAAATAAAACTTTTAGAAACCAGAAATACTGCGACTATCTCGGTCTCTAGACCTACTTAAACCTAAACCTAAACCTAAACATGAACATAAACCTGTAAAACATTAAATCATTATTTTTTTCGTATCTTTGATTTTCAACAATGGTCTTTTCTAAATCGCTGTTCCTTTCTATAAATTGTTTCACAAATAGCCTACATCCTAAAAGTTTATACAAAGTACTTTGTTCTGTCTAGAACAGGGGTCTCCAAACTTTCCAGTCTTAGGGCCGTACTGATTACTCCAGTAAGTTCCGAGGGCCAAAACCATATTATCATTGTTGTCGGTGGTAAAAAGTGAAATAGTCCACTGATGAAAAAAAAGTCCGAAAAAGTACGCAACGTTTAAAAAAGGCTGCAAATCGGACTGAAGTCCGCAAAACGGCAACACTGCATATTATTAATTTTCCTGTCATTATCTGTAATTTCTAGATTAGTCGTAGAGTACGAGCCATGAGGAATAACGTGACACGACATCTGGTGGACACAAGCGGAAATAGGTAGTACCTATTTCGCTAACAGATGGCGCTAATAGCACGTACAGAACAATCTCGTTGGTTCGAGAAAGTTCTGGTGTCTTCCACTCACCTCTTGATGGCAGTAATTGGAATATATAAGGCTAGTTTTTCTTTATCCAACTTATCACAAAAACAATAACAATAAGCCTACAACAATGTTATGAGTAGTTAGCCCACGACCATATCAATGTAGAAGTCATATTAATATTATTCAACATAAAATTAGAATACTTCAGTAAACTAAATTTAATTTGCTATAAAAAATATGTTCTCTAAAAGGAGTTTTCAAGTATGCTAGCTCTCCGCGGGCCGGACAAAATTGTCCGCGGGCCGGATGTGGCCCTCGGGCCGTAGTTTGGAGACCCCTGGTCTAGAAAAATGATAATCAATTTTTTTGAAAGGATAAATAGGCTACCAATGCTTAAAATTACCTTTAAATACTAAAATACAGCAAAATTTTACGTTCCATACAAAGTATGATATTTTCACAAATAAAATATAACCTCAAAACTCTTGTACTGGAATAGTTAAATATTAAAACAACTTTACAACGAAACGAAGTGAAGTGATAATAATTCGTCTTTTACAAATCAGAAATATCATGTACATTATGATACAAGAAGCACTTAAACAGCGATTACATAGGCTTTAATTAGTTTTTTTACGTGTTTTCAATATTTCAACAATAACTTGAAAAAATGTAAATACTTTGTAAAATTCTATTGTAAACTTTAAGAAAAATGCCGAACATTTTTTTCTAGAAAGTTAAACAACTATAGGCCTACATGTAAAAGTATGTGATGCATCACATGCACTATGTCAGCAAAGCAAAAGCAAAACGTGACAAGCACTTAGTATATAGACTTAACTATACACTCACTGATTAATTTTCGGATAGGCCTGCACGCAGTATGGCGGGGCCTTATAGGCCTACAGTCAAAGTTACCTGCAACACAAGAAAAGCGAGTTAACGAGTTATCCTTATAAATTACTGTACCAATCGCTTAATTTATTATCTAACTTGTACAGGCCTGCGTACTACATGCAAAGTCGTTACTAGGCTATTTAAAACTATCAGTATATTAAAACGTGATAAATTTTAGAAACAGCTGTAATTCGTTAGTTTTAAGAAAACACATGAAGGGCACTGATAAACTTAGACTCGCTGCAGTACGTTACATTCAACAAGGTTTGTTATAGCGGTGGGGCAGAAAACACCAAACTGTTAAAAAAACTGCTTTTCTCTAAACGTCAAACTGCTTTTTCAAACGGAAACAAGCAGTTGGATTTGGACTGGTTTATGATTTGTTAAACAAGGAACGGCTTTCCGCTCTATTACACCTACGTTCTATTCGAACGTTGCCGCAAGCGCTAAAACTGTTTTCCTGCCTACTGCTTTTCTTCTACCTGCTTTTATGCTTTTTCCCTTTATTTTAAAGTTGCTTGTTGCTTGTAGTGAAGTAAGAACTGTTTGATCGTTGTCAACGTTTATCTCTATTTTGTTGCGAGTTGTTTGAAAGTTTTAAATGTAAAATTTGTTGTTCAAACATTTTTTAAACTGTAAAATCAGCCATAATTGTGTTTTATATTAGTTTTTCTCCGTAGTTTACTTTGTGTTGAGAAACTTAAAAATATTTAGTGGACAATTTTCAACGATTTTTTTTACTTTTTTTATTACTATGTTCTTATTACTATATTGTACTTATTAAGGTTACTTTTTTCAGTGTTGAAAAGTGAAAACCTACTTTCTCCCAAATAAAAATATGACAGTAACATCTCACATTTTGTAAATACATAACCTAATTTTATTTAAACGTATTTTTTATATTTATTATCAATCATCAATATTTTGTAATCAACTAAAAATATTCTAAATTGTTTGCATTTCAGTAAATATGCAAAGGACTATTTAATTTTAAGTAAAAAAAATAATGCTTCTATTAGAAATTCATTGCATTTTGCAAATATATAATGGCTACATATATATTACGTTTTGAGAATGTAATTTAATTATTACTACACTTATAAGGATTATTTTTTTCTAAATGTCAATGCCAACGTTTATCTCTATTTTGTGCGAGTTGCAGTAACAACCTCTCACATTTTGTAGATACAGAGCCTAATTTTATTTAAACATATTCATTATCAACCATCAATATTTTTTGATCAACTAAAAATATTCTAAATCGTTTGCATTTTGGTAAATATGCAAAGGACTATTTAATTTTTAAATAAAAAAAAGAATGCTTCAATTAGAAAACCATTGCATTTTGTACATAAAATGGCTTACATAATTATTACGTTTTGATAATGTAACTTAATTATTACTATACTTGTAAGGATTATTTTTATCCTTTCTGAATACTTTATATCCAAAAACAGTTAAGGACATGGTGGCAGTGGGAATGAAAAAGTAGTCTTAGAAAACTGAACTTATGTGCTTTATGTTTTAGCTGCTAATACAACTTTGAGTTTCAGTTTTCTAAACCTGTTTTTTTCCAACTGTTTTAAAAAGCAGCTTTTTTCCTCAACAAACAGTTTGTTGAAGTTTTGTAAAAATAGCAGAAACGCCCACCTCTAGTTTGTTATGAGTGAGGTTCAGTTTGGTTAATAATTCTGTAGGTTCTGCACGATTTACGTCGCACATTTTTTTATATATATATATAAGCGCTAGATAGTCGAAGTGGCATTTGTGGTCAGTCTACTGCGTCAAATAAATTCGCACCTAAAGGTTCTTAGTTCATGCCGCAGTTGCTCCAGTTGCTTTTCCTTTACGAGTAACACATCCGTCGTCCTCATTAGTCTTAACTGGCGTAAAGGATGAACGTTAAGAAAAAAACATCTTTGAAACATAATTATAGATCCCAAATAAACGTGCTCAAATAAACTATATTTTTTGTGAAATCTGGGGATTCAAAATCAACATTTCGTCGATATCTAAACAAAAATATATATTTTTTAAACTCTATGATTACACAAAAAATTCTTTCTTTCAGTATTTCAAAAGATTTATTGTCATAAATTGTTTGTTTTTATTACAAAGCTATAAAACCTTTTACATATTTTATAACACTGATAATTAATTACACTGCATTAACTGTCTAAGAATTTCTTCAGCATAATAAATGAACTTTGTTCTCGCTGTTTCTGCCCATTATTTTATCTCATTTGTTTATTATTCCAGTCTGAAATTCTTTTGTGCTTCTTCCAAGTAAAGCTCTTCATTAAGGATCACGTTTTACTATTACAGGTTGTTTAAAAAAATAAACATATTTGTCTGCCTTGAATACGGTTTTCAAACAATCATGTTTGTACGAATACAATAATCAAAGCTACATTATTTTGAAGTAAAGTTTTTACTGTTAGCTTTGGCAAGAGGAGTGAATAGAAAAAAAGCCGAACGGAAAAACGAAACGAAAATACGGAACAAACGAGCACACATCTATTTCTGTTTTTCTTTTGTCCTCTTTTCGATAACAGTACACGTGTATCATATGAAAAAGTTGTGTTGCTTTAGTTTCGGTATTTTTAATTGGTCGAAAAATCTTTTTGTTAATAATTGCTGGGTTTTACAACATAAGCTGTATGCTATCAACTGTTCAATGAAATCAGCTGATCGTTAAGAATTAATATAAAACACCAGAACTACAGTAAACACTGTAATAGATAAGCTAGGTTCGCGTATTTATTAAATTGTTTCATGTTTTAGGATTGGTTGTGATGTTGGATTTTGCGCGTCGCGTGATGCGAATGCACAAATATATATTGGTAGTTATAGAACTATGATCAGTTGTTTTATATTAATTTGTAACGGTCAGCTGATTTCACTGAACAGCTGATAGGCTACAATAATTTTGAGATTATGCTGTTAAAAACTATGTTAATTTCTCGTGTTTTCGAACAAATTACCGTAATTAAAATAAAAAGGAAGATAAAACACGATACATGATTTTTATTTTTGGTCAATTAACAGAAATTAGTTTTTTATTTAAACATAAAAAGATATTTGTAAACATACTTTAAACTAATTATATATGTAACAAAGATACTGTTAACAAAAGCTTCGCTTCTGTCGGTAACAGCTAGTTCAACACGTGTACTTTTTTTATTCTATTACAGTGGTCGATTCACAGTGAGGTCTGAACTTTCTTTCTGTTGATTAGCTTAAAATATACACTTTGCATTCGGCCGAATAATGTCAGCTATTGCATTAACCATAACCATAGGCTTACACTATTGTTGGTCATTACAATAATGTATAATACATGACTGTGTAGTGTAACAGGGGTCATCTTGCACAATGCAAGTCAAGGCACCTGTCTGACACAAAAGGAAGTCGGGGGCTAAGTCCAAATCTGACTGGTTTCGACAACTTTTGTCAGGAAAAACGTCTTTTACAGCGAAATAAAAACATTACGAGGGTGGTCTGAAAAGTTTCCGACCTAACAAAGATACAAGACATTTTTTCAGATTTTTTTTATCTTTCAACATAGTCTCCTTGTACCTCTACACACTTCTCCCAGCGATGCTCCCGTCTCTGTAACCCGTCCAAATAGTACTCGGCGTTTTTCTCTGCAAAATAATTGTTCACGAAGGTGATTGCCTCTTCATTTGACGAAAATCTCTGTCCTCCGAGCGCAATTTTTAGATGAGGGAACAAAAAGAAGTCGCTTGGGGCTAGATTTGGTGAGTAAGGCGGATGGTCAAGCAGTTCAAACCGTAATTCGCGGATTTTCGCCATGGCAACCGTTGAGGTGTGAGACGGTGCGTTGTCTTGGTGAAACAGGATTTTCTTTTTCTCCAAATGTTTTTCAGCAAGTTCTGACTTCAGCTTGTCAAGTAATGATGCGTAGTATGCTCCTGTAATGGTTTTTCCTTTTTGAAGACAGTCGATTAAAATAACTCCATGACTATCCCAAAAAACAGTCGCCATCACTTCCCCAGCCAAAAAAAAAACAGTTTTTGCTTTTTTTGGAGCCGGTTCTTCCTTTGCAGTCCACTGTTTTGGACTGTATTTTTGTTTCGGACGTATAATGGTGTATCCAAGTTCCATCTACAGTAATTAATCGGCGCCAAAACTGGGATTTATTGCGCCTAAACTGCGCCAACAGATCATTGGAAATGTTCATTCGAACACGTTTTTGGTCTAACGTGAGCAAACGCGGCACCCAAAGCGCGGACAGCTTTCTCATGTCTAAATGTTGATTTAATATGTGACAAACACGTTCTTTTGACATGTTCATAACGTCTGCTATCTCTCTCACTTTAATTCGGCGGTCATCTAGCACTATTTGGTGAACTTTGGCGATGTTTTCGTCGGTAGTTGCAGTTTTTGGACGTCCCGAACGTTCATCGTCTCCCAAGCTCTTACGGCCACGTTTAAATTCAGCTGCCCAAAATTTCACTGTGGTAAATGATGGTGCGGAGTCCCCATACACAGAATCCAACTCATCTTTGATTTGCGTAGGAGTATTGCCTTTCAAAAAACAAATATTTAATGACAGCTCGATACTCGATTTTGTCCATTTTCATAAAAATACATCAACTCACTCAAACGACTGTTACATAACAACTGCGCGTCCAAAATGGCTGAAACTTTGGGTGAGTAACTGTCAACAGATGAACAACGAAATTCGAATGCTGCGACCGACGAGTGCTGCTATCTTCATATTGAAATCAGTAACTTATCAGACCACCCTTGTATATATTTGATGCTTCCGTATTATAAACAAAGTAAAAAATCTATGTTAGCGAATTGTTTACTAAAATTACTAAACAGTGTTCAAATAAGAAAACCGTTGCTGTTTAAATAAAACAATACAAAAGTATAAAACAGTGCAAAAGCATTTACAAAAAAGTACTGTAATACAAAAGTACACAAGTATTACAATCAAAGGTATTATTGAACGGAAATAATTTAATCTAAGTTTTTTTAAAACGGTTTTGTTTTTGAGTACAGTAGTTTAATAATACCTTTTTCTGTAACTTGTGTTTGGTGTTCGTTAAACTGTTCAGTGTTTATAAACAAGACGCTGCAGCTAAGCCGTTTTTTTTTTACAAAGAAAAGAAACAAAAACAAAGGCGAAAGGGAGAGAATGAACCGAACACAGCTTTCCTTTAAGCGAGAAACATAAAAACTCGCGTAGAAGTTTCACATAAAAACTGCGTGTTACTTATATGTCGAAGCTTGTTAATAAGCTAATTAACATAAGTTGATTACATTTATATTGCCTAGCTACCAGCACGGTAAGCATTTATGAGCAAAAAAAATGTTTGTTGTAGGCCTACATATTTAAAAGCAATACTTTATTATTCCGAGACACCTTTCACAACGTAATAAATTATAAAAATATCATTATTAAATACACGCTTACCGGTTAGTATTGCATTATTTCACAAATTATTTAGTCAATCAGAACCGGGTTTTGTTGTTTCTTTTGTGAATGCGTTGACAAGTTTTCATTATATTTTTTTCAGCCGTTTTCAGGTATTTACTTTGGTTTGGCTTCCGGTAAACTTTCTACGAATGAATATCCACGGCCCAACACTGGCTTGTTTTGTGTGTTCTTCTATTCCACACTGAATTTATAATCTTTGAAGGTAAAAAAATGTCCATCACAAACAAGATCTCCGAAGCGATGCGTGACCAGTGGATGCTGAGAATATATCAAGCGCCTGGTCGAAGCACTTTGCAGTGCAGGCTATTGTGTTGCTCTGTTCGATTTTTTCTTCTTTTTCTTGTTTTATCATTCTCACGTTCGGCGTGACAAATGAAATAACTTGAAAATTCATTCAGCTAAGCCTAAGTGCAACGTCTTTTGATTTTGTGTTTTTAGAGCAATTCTACTACTTACTCCAATTAATTGGTTCCATTTTTGAGAGCCGCCTCGGTGGCCTAGTTGATAGCGTACTGGGCTTTCACCCCGAGGATCAGGGTTCGATTCCCGGCCAGGGCTTGGCATTTTCATACGCTAAAAATCATCCCATCGTCTGCATTAGCCCAAGTGTGCACAATAGTCGGACGTTAAACACACAAAAAACATTTTTGAGAGCTGAGTGTTTCCCACCTTCTTCCACGTGTATTTCGATTTTCGTGAGTCGCTTCAAAATTAAAGGGTCGTTGTCATTAAAAAGATGCATAAAGTTTCTCGAAATACGCTTAAAAGAATTTGACCACAATCGGCAAAAAAGTAGGTATTATTTAAGCAGGCTAATCGAATAAATGTAACGGTCCTTACCTTCTTACCTTCCCGAAAATCTCGGTTGGGAAGCTAAGGAAAACCTGAAACACAGGCAACAGTAACAAGCTGAATGACTCGATTTTTCGAATTTGTTCGGAAATTTTGCTCACATTACTTATAAAATATCGGTACTACATCATTTAAAATAAAAATAAGTCCAACAAAATATTTTTACTGGACTGTGCAGACGTTAAGGCGCCAAGGACACGTGCAAGTCTTTGTATTTTCAATACAGCATTTGCTGAAGTAAGGGTATGCCTATTTTGCCTATTTTTGCTTATTTTTTACAAACGATAAAAAAATACTTTTAATTTTTAATTTATTTGAACATTTACAGCATCAAAAATAATTATATTTACTTTCTGCAACACGTAAATCCCCCCCCGGGACCCGTGTGTGTGTGTGTGTGTGTGTGTGTGTGTGTGTGTGTGTGTGTGTGTGTGTGTGTGTGTGTGCGCGCGCGCGCGTGTGTGTGTGTGTGTGTGCGCGCGCGCGCGCGCGTGTGTGTGTGCGCGCGCGAGTGTGTGTGCGTGTGTGAGTGCGTGCGTGCGTGCGTGTAGATATAGATAGATAGATAGAGAGAGAGAGAGAGAGAGAGAGAGAGAGAGAGAGAGAGAGAGAGAGAGAGAGAGAGCCGCCTCGGTGGCCTAGTTGATTGCGTGCTGGGCTTTCACCCCGGGACCCGGGTTCGATTCCCGGCCATGGCTTGGCATTTTCATACGCTGTAAATCATCCCATCGTCTGCATTAGCCCAAGTGTGCACAATAGTCGGACGTTAAACACACAAAAAAAAAACAAAAATTAAACTACGTCACGTAGGCCTACATAAGGTTTTGTTAAGCATAGGCCTACTGTAGTACAACATTCAGTTGCAGCTTGTGTTATTATGTTGCAAAAATTGTAATATAACTGATAGCTTACGGACAGAATAAAATGATGAATGAAGGAAGTGGCTATTAGCGATGACAATGGCAGTGGAAGTGGAAGTGGTAGCATGTGATTAGAGGAACTAGGGAAATGGACTGAAACCGGTTTTATGCCTTCAAGAAGGCCGCCTCACCGCTAGCCTCCAGGCTCCGGTCACTCGACGTAAATTGCCAATTAAATCTTTAACAACGCGCAATTAAGTGTTCAAATAAAATAAAAAATCAATAAGTAACACCTGCCGCAAACAATGTAGGTTCCACTTTCACTGTTGTCGATTTGTTTACAATTCCCTTGAAATTAGGTTAGTTTGTTTCTCGTGGATCGGACAGTAAAAGAATTTATTTCTTTGTCCAAACATTTACATTATTGTAAATATCTGTAGAAAAATAAAATGTAATTACAGATAACTTTATTTCTAGTTGACAATGGCAGCGTAATAATCCAATATATCCAAAGCTACAAATCAACAGAAATTTGTATTTTTTTAAAACATTTTTTCACTTAATTTGCAATGCCATGTTTACAGTTAAGTTCTATTGGAAAAAATGAGCTATCACGGAAACAGATGCTCCAGACTTGAGACCATGAAGAGTGCACAAATCTAGACGCGGAGTTTCTACGTTTGTTACGTTTCGCGTAAAATGTTTACAAATGGAAATGTTTACAAATGGCTAAACTGTTCAAAATTTATAACCTCAACATCAAAATCAGACTCCGGAGCTTCTATGGTTGCAGTTCGAGCGTTGTTCCCTGAGCGAGTGCTCTCACGGTTTGGTGAAGTTGCGTAGCCTCCACGCTCACGCGATCTATCCATGTGTGATTTCTTCCTATGGGGTTACCTTATGGCACATGTTTACAAAGAAAAACCATGTACTCTGGAAGAACTGAAGGCCGCAATGAGAAACCAAACTGAGCTAATCAACGAACAATTATAGGGCAGAGTGGAAGCAAATTTTCGAAAAAGACTGACGATGTGTGTTCGTCACAACGACCGTCATTCGGGTGATGTATTTTTTAAAAATTGAAGTAATTTTTCATTTAAATGGCATAACTTTACCGTCATTTCTGCATAAATAAAAATTATCTGTGTTTAGAACTAACAGTGATTTTTTCAAAACCATCCGTTTCCCGTGGACCACCCTGTATGATTACAATACATCATGGGTAGACAGAGTGACCAACAGAGCAGTGATGGAACGATTGAAGAAAGACCTAGAACTAACGAACACCATCGAGAGAAAACTTTAATTGGACATATTATGAGAAACGAAAGCAAATAGCGTCTTCAGAAATCCGTTATCCGAGGGAAAGTCTACGGTAAAAGATGACCAGGAAGAAGGATATCATGGCTTAAAAACTTGAGGACATGGTTCTCAAAAACTACCACCGAATTATTGAAAGCAGCCGTGACAGTTATATCCAGGATGGTCGCCAACATTAGGAATGAAAAAACACCAGAAGATGATTTCGCATCTTAAAATGTTAAAGTACATATTTTGTGGTTGGTACGATTTGTTAGATGATGTAGAAAGTATTTGTATAATCCAAAGTAATAGTAATACAGACAAATATTAGACCTGTTCAGTTACAGTATAACTTTGGCGAGACCACGCAGCTTTATAACCTAAACAGTTTTTTGCGATGTAAAATGTGAAAGTTGGAAAAGTTATTCAATTGTTTTTTTTTCTGATTAGAGACTGAAGATGGCGTTTCCTCGAGTCGAATCTATCATATCGCAAGTGAACTGTCGAGCTTCAAGAAGAAATAAACTTGTAACGGACACTTACGTACAGCAGCTTATGGGCAAACCGTAACCAGTTACGTCCGTGACACTTTGTAAAAACGGATTCTATTAAAAAACACAGCACGTGTAAAACGATCGTGCCCGTAACACAAGGCTTGAACACGATTCCGTACTTAGAGCCGGCTCGGCGAGATATACGATACAAGCTGATGCTGATATTTGTTGCCGATAATCTTGACGAGGGTCCACGGCTCCTTGTTATGAAAAGAAACATCCAACCCTCAAAGCGAAACGACAATTTCATCCAAAATGGCGGACTCGGTGTGAGAGAAAGCATATGGCGGCCGTCTTGCGCGAGAGAGATAGAATATCAACGGGGCTCCTTGTAGAGCGGAGTTATCTTACAAGACCTGTCAAAGCCGGCCTCGACCAGCTGCAGCACTTTATCATGAAGTAGGAATTTTGTTTGTTCAACACGTTCTATTTGCAATAATATTCAGCGTAGTGATTGTGTTACCTTGCGTACTGTAGGAATACTTTCATTCTTCTTCTCTTCGTTTCACCCTCTTTGGGGTACGCTGAATCAATCATTTCTTGCGCGCTGTACTTTTCTTTGTTCCCAGTAGCTCTTCATTCTTTCCGATCTTCTTTTCCTCTCATCTTCCGAAATGACAGGTTTAGGTCTTATTTTGGTTTTATCTTGGAATCTCATTCTTTCGTCCTTGGTACTTATCTTAGCAGTTTGGTCAAGCAGTGAATTTTCTGTAATTTTTAATTCTATTAGGTCTTTTTCAATTTCCTTAAACCAGTTCGGTTTTGTTTTACGATTATGGAAAAAATCAAACACCTGTTTCGTCAATCTATTGGAGTTCATTCTAAGAAGATGGCCGTAAAAATGTATTCTCCTTTTTCTCATAGTATCTGATAGTTTTTCAATTTTCTTATAGAGAGCTTCATTTCTTATATATACTACCTTATTATCCTGAAATTTTGTTCCTATAATTTTTCTTAAGATTTTCCTTTCCGTTATTTCAAGCTTTTCTATCCGGCCTATGCGATTCATGGTTAATGTTTCTGCTGCGTACAGTGCTTCCGGCTTGATCACTGTTTTATAATGTTTAATTTTGGACCCCCTTGCAAGGGATTTCTTATTGTATGTTTCTTTCGTCAATTGGAAGGCCAATTGAAGTTTGTTTTTCCTGGATTCCATTGCCTTGCCTTCATCTGCATTCCAACTAATCCATTCACCAAGATATTTGAACTCTTTTACAATTTCTATTTTCTGTTCTTGGATTTTAAAGTATTTATTTGGGTATTTGTTGTTTGTCATGATTTTGGTCTTTTCAAACGATATGTTTAGACCTATTTTAGCTGCTTGTTTCTTCAATTCAAGAATCTGCTCCCTTACTTTCATTCATTTTATTAAAACATATTTCTTATTTCCTGTAGGCTATAAACTCACGGAAATTACATTCTGTTAGAATAGTTTCGCTTGATTTTTTGCAGAATAAACATTACTAAGAATTTAAAATCTCGATAGGAAAATAAGACCCAGTCCCTCCCCCCGGGTATCGAGTCAGCTTTTTTTAAAACAGCGTGTCGAATCATTCCTAGAACTCAACTCGGCTTTTGGTAAGCACGAACGCGTAGACTCCACGCACAGGCTGTGAGAAAGTACTTGCAAATTATTTTTATCTCCAGCGAGACAAAAAAAATCGTCAACAATAGTTGGCAACGCTCATTGTGGCGCCCGAATCACACAATGATGGAACCCCTTCCCTTTTGCATCATTATCCCCCCCTCAGCCCGCCTCTGTGTACAATAATGACATCCAGCCGCTCTGTCATTTTCCTAATGACCGTTCCAACATCCAACAGCGCCGAGTCGGATGGAAAGCGCGTTGTTGGGAGTCCGAATTTGGGATGTTGAACCACTTCTCCCCAAATAAAAACTGTTGTATCGATATCGGTAAAGTAGCCTACTACAGAAACTAAAACAGGTGATTTGTTAGAAATCTGAAAATAACTAAAATACTACCCACACCGTCATACATAATATTACTAATGAGTGTTAGTTTTAACGCCATTAACGTAAACTAATTACGTAATTAACGTAAACTAATGAGTGTTAGTTTTAACATATGGCTGTAAAGTTTGCCTTGCTTAATTTAAAACTGGAGTTTGCAATGCGAATGAAGACAATAACTGACCGTTGAACGTCCTCTATTGGTTTTACAATATTATAAAGTAAATTATAACAACAGAAAGTCAAAATGAACCTTAAAATAAATTTTAAATTAAACACACTATGTACAGAAAATATTCTTTAAATAAGACGCCTGAGAGTGGTTGACATTTACGTAGAACCTTAGGTTAGGTTCTCCAGCGAGCGTAAGTGCCCCCATTAGCAAGGAGGGGAGGGGAGGGGAGTGAGGGGCTAATATTTGCAAAGCCACGGTCAGACAAAATGAATAAATGATTGCAACCTGGTGCGTGCACGTATTCATGGCTCAGGCTTCTTTATGCATGCCCCATACCCTTAATGAAAAAAAAGCAGCTCATAAAAGTAGAAAAGTGTTGTGTATAAATGAGGAACCTTTGTGACTAGGCGCGCCATCTTCGAATGCATTAATGAACTAACATTTTAGTTATAATTTTTTTACAGTAGAAGCATTTGCACTGTTTTTGAAAAATCGCCTCTTTTCCAGTACACAAAAACAATATTAAAAAAAAGTCTCGTCTTTTCATAAGACGACCGAAAAATAGTTTCAATGAAATTTCCGTAAAAATTTTAATGTTAAAAAAAACGCGTAACTGTATTAAGAAAACCTATTAGTAATTTCCTTAAAGTTAATTCCTTTCTTAGTTCCCCTCAACGTTAATTCCTTTCTTAATTCCCCTCAAAGTTAATTCCTTTCTTAATTCCCTTCAAAGTTAATTCCTTTCTTAGTTCCCCTCAAAGTTAATTCCTTTCTTACTTTCCCTCAAAGTTAATTCCTTTCTTAGTTCCCCTCAAAGTTAATTCCTTTCTTAGTTCCCCTCAAAGTTAATTCCGTTCTTAATTCCCTCAAAGTTAATTCCTTTCTTAGTTCCCCTCAAAGTTCATTCCTTTCTTAATTCCCATCAAAGTTAATTCCTTTTTTAGTTCCCCTCAAAGTTAATTCCTTTCTTAGTTCCCCTCAAAGTTAATTCCTTTCTTAGTTCCCCTCAAAGTTCATTCCTTTCTTAATTCCCATCAAAGTTAATTCCTTTTTTAGTTCCCCTCAAAGTGAATTCCTTTCTTAATTCCCCTCAAAGTTAATTCCTTTTTTAATTTCCCTCAAAGTTAATTCCTTTCTTAGTTCCCCTCAAAGTTAATTCCTTTCTGAATTCCCCTCAAAGTTAATTCGTTTCTTAGTTCCCCTCAAAGTTAATTCCTTTCTTAGTTCCCCTCAAAGTTAATTCCTTTCGTAATTCCCCTCAAAGTTAAGAGAACTGTGGTGTCCTACAATTAAAAATTATAAATTTTCAAAATGCAAACCTACCTGTAACCAATTTCCTGAATTGTCTCCTTGTGTGGGGAAGCAAATATTATTTAATTGATTCACAGCTCGATAAGAACAACAAGTTAATGATTTTTTTCTATCTACCACTTATCTATGACCGCGTAAAACACTAATTACATAAACAGGCACAGGGCCTACGACTGAAAAAATCATTAAGGACGAACTACAGGCAAGGGGTGGCCCTATGATTCTTTATAGAGCACAGCGTAGGTCATATTAAAAGGCGCTTTTCACATCAACGTTTTCCACGAATCATTACGTTTGCTTCCACCCTCCCCCAAGTCTTCTTGAAAGACTTTCCCCCTCCCGACATATTTTTAGGGTTTAATGTAAACCGTCATTAAAACGTGTAAATGGAAATGGTAAGGTTGGGCACAGCTATAAAGCAGTCGTTCCGTCCCACCCTGTGTTTATGACCCTCATCCGTGTTTAATAACAGCTTGTGTAGGGTATACAACCCGCAATCACGTGCGCCCGTGCTGGTCCGTACGTCTGCACGTTGCAATTTACTCAAATTGCCCACTATCTGATATGTTTTATAGGGCACCACGATTGGAACTTTTCCCAGTAAGCATTTTTGTACGGCAATGAGATGCAGGCGGCAAATGGGCGCAGTTGTTTAGGGTAGAAGACATACGCGAATAGCCTATACAATGTTTCCTATTACATTTATAATAATAATAATTATATATATATATATATATATATATATATATATTTTTTTTTTTTTTTTTTAACGTCCGACTATTGTGCACACTTTGGCTAATGCAGACGATGGGATGATTTATAGCGTATGAAAATGCCAAGCCCTGGCCGGGAATCGAACCCGGGTCCCGGGGTGAAAGCCCAGCACGCAATCAACTAGGCCACCGAGGCGGCTCTCTCTCTCTCTCTCTCTCTCTCTCTCTATTCTACACACACACACACACACACACACACACACACACACACACACACACACACACACACACACACACACACACACACACACACACACATATATATATATATATATATATATATATATATATATATATATATATATATATATATGAGAATTGCTTGCATCGAGCTATTAGGCCTACGTGTGACGCCAAGGGCTACCTCGACTGATCACAAATTATAGGCTAAAAAATAAAGAAAATGATAATTCTTGTAGCCTAATACACAATAATAAAATACTTATAGAGGCATTGAATATTTTTATTAAGGACCAACCTTAAAATTTCTTTCGCCAATTAATAAAAATTTAAGGTTGAAATAAAAACAAATTCTCCTAAAAAGGTCGGAGTAAACAAGGGCTACGTAGCCTATCTCGTGTTTGCACTCGGTGCCTATTTCTGCGTTACGCACATCTTGGCAACACCGCCTGCCACTATTGGAACGCTCCCCATCGCAAGCTGTCACTTGTCACCTTCGGCAATACTTAAATGTAATTATAAGATGTGAAGTTACTTCTTTTAACGGTGGCACTATATTTTGTAAGGCTTTCATTTTATTTTCAAATAAAATACGGCCAAGGTTTCCATTTTCATTTTGCAACGCGCATGTCCAGCAACTAAAAAATATTTTTGATTAAAACAAAGTGTTATAATATTGTAAAAAAATGGCACACTTTAAGAATCGGTAAATGTGCAAGTCGTGACATAGCCTACATTGTACACAATATTTCCCCACTCACTAAACGGCAACTAGACATAATTTAATACACTATAAGTATTTTAATGAGTGTGTTTATTAATTTTATACATGTGCACACCACTGTTTTATCTTGCCTCTAATGCCTTTAGATAGTGTACATTTTTTCAACATTCGTCAACATTTTTTATTTCACTGTTTGAGAACGTATTTGTAAACTTAAAAATCGTTTGTGAAGAAAACATCTGCGACTTATAACTCGGCTGTTCTGCTGCACACGTGAAATAAATCAAATAATTTTCGTTTTGGTGAGGCAGCTAAAATAAACACTAGTGTAAAGTTAGCAGCACAATTCTTTCATCTTTTCTAGCTTCGTAAATTTTACATTAACTAACGCGTTTCGTACTACCTCCATCCTCAATACGTATTGTTGCACTCTTTCTATTCAGTTCAACAATAACTTTGAGACCGGAGATAATCCGAAATACGTGAACGAATGGAAAATTGACAAAACGTAGAAAAGTAGACGAATCTATTTTACACAATGATGACTATATCACTCATAGAAATAAATAAAGTTTCATCGGAATAGTGTAGGCTGCGACAAATATTTACGAGAGTGGCATTTTACTCGTTTTGACCGTCGACGTATCCGCCAATGACGGATGAGAGCAGCTAACAGCTCACAGATTGCATTTTGTCATCGTGTCTTCGCGAGGTCCAGGATGTCGTCGCGGCCGGTTCAGCGACCCTAGCGGCGTGACTACGGATTACAGACGTGTCTCGGATTCAGACCCACCCAGTCAGGACGTGGGACATGCAAGCTCGGATTAGAGGTATAATCTTCGAGTCTGCACAGCACTCGGCATCCAGCTATCCTATCCGCCACTCTCGGGCGGAGCCTAGTTTATGCTTTCAATTTGAATCAATAAGGCACAAATTTATTCATAATGGTTAAGCCGGGCATGAAATGCAGACATAACGTTGTTGAATTTATTTTTTTAAATTGGTTTTAATATTCACAAAAGTTTTGATATTAGCTGATGGTGTACAATACCTACACGTCATCGAACAGAAATTGTATTGTACAATACCTATACGTCATCGAACAGAAACTATTTTGTACAATACCTACACGTCATCGAACAGAAATTGTTTTGTACAATACCTACACGTCATCGAACAGAAATTGTTTTGTACAATACCTACACGTCATCGAACAGAAATTGTTTTGTACAATACCTACACGTCATCGAACAGAAATTGTTTTGTACTATACCTACAAGTCATCGAACAGAAATTGTTTTGTACAATACCTACACGTCATCGAACAGAAATTGTTTTGTACAATACCTATACGTCATCGAACAGAAATTGTTTTGTACTATACCTATAAGTCATCGAACAGAAATTGTTTTGTACAATACCTACAAGTCATCGAACAGAAATTGTTTTGTACAATACCTACACGTCATCGAACAGAAATTGTTTTGTACAATACCTATACGTCATCGAACAGAAATTGTTTTGTACTATACCTACAAGTCATCGAACAGAAATTGTTTTGTACAATACCTACACGTCATCGAACAGAAATTGTTTTGTACAATACCTACAAGTCATCGAACAGAAATTGTTTTGTACTATACCTACAAGTCATCGAACAGAAATTGTTTTGTACAATACCTACACGTCATCGAACAGAAATTGTTTTGTACAATACCTACACGTCATCGAACAGAAATTGTTTTGTACAATACCTACACGTCATCGAACAGAAATTGTTTTGTACTATACCTACAAGTCATCGAACAGAAATTGTTTTGTACAATACCTACACGTCATCGAACAGAAATTGTTTTGTACAATACCTATACGTCATCGAACAGAAATTGTTTTGTACTATACCTACAAGTCATCGAACAGAAATTGTTTTGTACAATACCTACAAGTCATCGAACAGAAATTGTTTTGTACTATACCTACAAGTCATCGAACAGAAATTGTTTTGTACAATACCTACACGTCATCGAACAGAAATTGTTTTGTACAATACCTATACGTCATCGAACAGAAATTGTTGTGTACTATACCTACAAGTCATCGAACAGAAATTGTTTTGTACAATACCTATACGTCATCGAACAGAAATTGTTGTGTACAATACCTACACGTCATCGAACAGAAATTGTTTTGTACAATACCTATACGTCATCGAACAGAAATTGTTTTGTACAATAACTACACGTCATCGAACAGAAATTGTTTTGTACAATACCTATACGTCATCGAACAGAAATTGTTTTGTACAATACCTACACGTCATCGAACAGAAATTGTTTTGTACAATACCTACACGTCATAGAACAGGAATTGTTTTGTACAATAACTACACGTCATCGAACAGGAATTGTTTTGTACAATACCTACACGTCATCGAACAGAAATTGTTTTGTACAATACCTACACGTCATAGAACAGAAATTGTTTTGTACAATACCTACACGTCATCGAACAGAAATTGTTTTGTACAATACCTACACGTCATAGAACAGAAATTGTTTTGTACAATACCTACACGTCATCGAACAGAAATTGTTTTGTACAATACCTACACGTCATCGAACAGAAATTGTTTTGTACAATACCTACACGTCATCGAACAGAAATTGTTTTGTACAATACCTATACGTCATCGAACAGAAACTATTTTGTACAATACCTACACGTCATCGAACAGAAATTGTTTTGTACTATACCTATGAGTCATCGAACAGAAATTGTTTTGTACAATACCTACACGTCATCGAACAGAAATTGTTTTGTACAATACCTATACGTCATCGAACAGAAATTGTTGTGTACTATACCTACAAGTCATCGAACAGAAATTGTTTTGTACAATACCTATACGTCATCGAACAGAAATTGTTGTGTACAATACCTACACGTCATCGAACAGAAATTGTTTTGTACAATACCTATACGTCATCGAACAGAAATTGTTTTGTACAATAACTACACGTCATCGAACAGAAATTGTTTTGTACAATACCTATACGTCATCGAACAGAAATTGTTTTGTACAATACCTACACGTCATCGAACAGAAATTGTTTTTTACAATAACTACACGTCATCGAACAGAAATTGTTTTGTACAATACCTACACGTCATCGAACAGAAATTGTTTTGTACAATACCTACACGTCATCGAACAGAAATTGTTTTGTACAATACCTACACGTCATCGAACAGAAATTGTTTTGTACAATACCTACACGTCATAGAACAGAAATTGTTTTGTACAATACCTACACGTCATCGAACAGAAATTGTTTTGTACAATACCTACACGTCATCGAACAGAAATTGTTTTGTACAATACCTACACGTCATCGAACAGAAATTGTTTTGTACAATACCTACACGTCATCGAACAGAAATTGTTTTTTACAATAACTACACGTCATCGAACAGAAATTGTTTTGTACAATACCACACGTCATCGAACAGAAATTGTTTTGTACAATACCTACACGTCATCGAACAGGAATTGTTTTGTACAATACCTATACGTCATCGAACAGAAACTATTTTGTACAATACCTACACGTCATCGAACAGAAATTGTTTTGTACTATACCTACAAGTCATCGAACAGAAATTGTTTTGTACAATACCTACACGTCATCGAACAGAAATTGTTTTGTACAATACCTATACGTCATCGAACAGAAATTGTTGTGTACTATACCTACAAGTCATCGAACAGAAATTGTTTTGTACAATACCTATACGTCATCGAACAGAAATTGTTGTGTACAATACCTACACGTCATCGAACAGAAATTGTTTTGTACAATACCTATACGTCATCGAACAGAAATTGTTTTGTACAATAACTACACGTCATCGAACAGAAATTGTTTTGTACAATACCTATACGTCATCGAACAGAAATTGTTGTGTACTATACCTACAAGTCATCGAACAGAAATTGTTTTGTACAATACCTATACGTCATCGAACAGAAATTGTTGTGTACAATACCTACACGTCATCGAACAGAAATTGTTTTGTACAATACCTACACGTCATCGAACAGGAATTGTTTTGTACAATACCTACACGTCATCGAACAGAAATTGTTTTGTACAATATCTACACGTCATCGAACAGAAATTGTTTTGTACAATACCTACACGTCATCGAACAGAAATTGTTTTGTACAATACCTACACGTCATCGAACATAAATTGTTTTGTATAATACCTACACGTCATCGAACAGAAATTGTTTTGTACAATACCTACACGTCATCGAACAGAAATTGTTTTGTACAATACCTACACGTCATCGAACAGAAATTGTTTTGTACAATACCTACACGTCATCGAACAGAAATTGTTTTTTACAATAACTACACGTCATCGAACAGAAATTGTTTTGTACAATACCTACACGTCATCGAACAGAAATTGTTTTGTACAATACCTACACGTCATCGAACAGAAATTGTTTTGTACAATACCTACACGTCATCGAACAGAAATTGTTTTGTACAATACCTACACGTCATAGAACAGAAATTGTTTTGTACAATACCTACACGTCATCGAACAGAAATTGTTTTGTACAATACCTACACGTCATCGAACAGAAATTGTTTTGTACAATACCTACACGTCATCGAACAGAAATTGTTTTGTACAATACCTACACGTCATCGAACAGAAATTGTTTTTTACAATAACTACACGTCATCGAACAGAAATTGTTTTGTACAATACCACACGTCATCGAACAGAAATTGTTTTGTACAATACCTACACGTCATCGAACAGGAATTGTTTTGTACAATACCTACACGTCATCGAACAGGAATTGTTTTGTACAATACCTACACGACATCGAACAGAAATTGTTTTGTACACTACCTACACGTCATCGAACAGAAATTGTTTTGTACAATACCTACACGTCATAGAACAGAAATTGTTTTGTACAATACCTACACGTCATCGAACAGAAATTGTTTTGTACAATACCTACACGTCATCGAACAGAAATTGTTTTGTACACTACCTACACGTCATAGAACAGAAATTGTTTTGTACAATACCTACACGTCATAGAACAGAAATTGTTTTGTACAATACCTACACGTCATCGAACAGAAATTGTTTTGTACAATACCTACACGTCATCGAACAGAAATTGTTTTGTACACTACCTACACGTCATAGAACAGGAATTGTTTTGTACAATAACTACACGTCATCGAACAGGAATTGTTTTGTACAATACCTACACGTCATCGAACAGAAATTGTTTTGTACAATACCTACACGTCATAGAACAGAAATTGTTTTGTACAATACCTACACGTCATAGAACAGAAATTGTTTTGTACAATACCTACACGTCATCGAACAGAAATTGTTTTGTACAATACCTACACGTCATAGAACAGAAATTGTTTTGTACAATACCTACACGTCATAGAACAGAAATTGTTTTGTACAATACCTACACGTCATCGAACAGAAATTGTTTTGTACAATACCTACACGTCATAGAACAGAAATTGTTTTGTACAATACCTACACGTCATAGAACAGAAATTGTTTTGTACAATACCTACACGTCATCGAACAGAAATTGTTTTGTACAATACCTACACGTCATAGAACAGAAATTGTTTTGTACAATACCTACACGTCATCGAACAGAAATTGTTTTGTACAATACCTACACGTCATCGAACAGAAATTGTTTTGTACAATACCTACACGTCATAGAACAGAAATTGTTTTGTACAATACCTACACGTCATAGAACAGAAATTGTTTTGTACAATACCTACACGTCATCGAACAGAAATTGTTTTGTACAATACCTACACGTCATCGAACAGAAATTGTTTTGTACAATACCTACACGTCATAGAACAGAAATTGTTTTGTACAATACCTACACGTCATAGAACAGAAATTGTTTTGTACAATACCTACACGTCACAGAACAGAAATTGTTTTGTACAATACCTACACGTCATCGAACAGAAATTGTTTTGTACAATACCTACACGTCATAGAACAGAAATTGTTTTGTACAATACCTACACGTCATCGAACAGAAATTGTTTTGTACACTACCTACACGTCATCGAACAGAAATTGTTTTGTACAATACCTACACGTCATAGAACAGAAATTGTTTTGTACAATACCTACACGTCATCGAACAGAAATTGTTTTGTACAATACCTACACGTCATCGAACAGAAATTGTTTTGTACAATACCTACACGTCATAGAACAGAAATTGTTTTGTACAATACCTACACGTCATCGAACAGAAATTGTTTTGTACAATACCTACACGTCATCGAACAGAAATTGTTTTGTACAATACCTACACGTCATCGAACAGAAATTGTTTTGTACAATACCTACACGTCATCGAACAGAAATTGTTTTGTACACTACCTACACGTCATAGAACAGAAATTGTTTTGTACAATACCTACACGTCATAGAACAGAAATTGTTTTGTACAATACCTACACGTCATCGAACAGAAATTGTTTTGTACAATACCTACACGTCATCGAACAGAAATTGTTTTGTACACTACCTACACGTCATAGAACAGAATTGTTTTGTACAATAACTACACGTCATCGAACAGGAATTGTTTTGTACAATACCTACACGTCATCGAACAGAAATTGTTTTGTACAATACCTACACGTCATAGAACAGAAATTGTTTTGTACAATACCTACACGTCATAGAACAGAAATTGTTTTGTACAATACCTACACGTCATCGAACAGAAATTGTTTTGTACAATACCTACACGTCATAGAACAGAAATTGTTTTGTACAATACCTACACGTCATAGAACAGAAATTGTTTTGTACAATACCTACACGTCATCGAACAGAAATTGTTTTGTACAATACCTACACGTCATAGAACAGAAATTGTTTTGTACAATACCTACACGTCATAGAACAGAAATTGTTTTGTACAATACCTACACGTCATCGAACAGAAATTGTTTTGTACAATACCTACACGTCATAGAACAGAAATTGTTTTGTACAATACCTACACGTCATCGAACAGAAATTGTTTTGTACAATACCTACACGTCATCGAACAGAAATTGTTTTGTACAATACCTACACGTCATAGAACAGAAATTGTTTTGTACAATACCTACACGTCATAGAACAGAAATTGTTTTGTACAATACCTACACGTCATCGAACAGAAATTGTTTTGTACAATACCTACACGTCATCGAACAGAAATTGTTTTGTACAATACCTACACGTCATAGAACAGAAATTGTTTTGTACAATACCTACACGTCATAGAACAGAAATTGTTTTGTACAATACCTACACGTCACAGAACAGAAATTGTTTTGTACAATACCTACACGTCATCGAACAGAAATTGTTTTGTACAATACCTACACGTCATAGAACAGAAATTGTTTTGTACAATACCTACACGTCATCGAACAGAAATTGTTTTGTACACTACCTACACGTCATCGAACAGAAATTGTTTTGTACAATACCTACACGTCATAGAACAGAAATTGTTTTGTACAATACCTACACGTCATCGAACAGAAATTGTTTTGTACAATACCTACACGTCATCGAACAGAAATTGTTTTGTACACTACCTACACGTCATAGAACAGGAATTGTTTTGTACAATACCTACACGTCATCGAACAGAAATTGTTTTGTACAATACCTACACGTCATAGAACAGAAATTGTTTTGTACAATACCTACACGTCATCGAACAGAAATTGTTTTGTACAATACCTACACGTCATAGAACAGAAATTGTTTTGTACAATACCTACACGTCATCGAACAGAAATTGTTTTGTACAATACCTACACGTCATCGAACAGAAATTGTTTTGTACAATACCTACACGTCATCGAACAGGAATTGTTTTGTACAATACCTACACGTCATCGAACAGAAATTGTTTTGTACAATACCTACACGTCATCGAACAGGAATTGTTTTGTACAATAACTACACGTCATCGAACAGGAATTGTTTTGTACAATACCTACACGTCATCGAACAGAAATTGTTGTGTACAATAACTACACGTCATCGAACAGGAATTGTTTTGTACAATACCTACACGTCATCGAACAGAAATTGTTTTGTACAATAACTACACGTCATCGAACAGGAATTGTTTTGTACAATACCTACACGTCATCGAACAGAAATTGTTTTGTACAATACCTACACGTCATCGAACAGAAATTGTTTTGTACAATACCTACACGTCATAGAACAGAAATTGTTTTGTACAATACCTACACGTCATCGAACAGAAATTGTTTTGTACAATACCTACACGTCATCGAACAGAAATTGTTTTGTACAATACCTACACGTCATCGAACAGGAATTGTTTTGTACAATACCTACACGTCATCGAACAGAAATGGAAACACATTAATTGATTTATTTGTCTTTAATAACATTCATAAAAGTGAACGGTTTTCATATAAGTTTAATACACATTTGAGTCCACAGTGAAGGAATAAATGCAAAATATCTACCCAACACTCCTCCTGCAGCTTTCCGTATGAGAACTTAATGACCCTAGGCGCGTAAGTTTCTGAATATTATTAGCATACAGTATCGGCGAATTCACCCTCACGACACCAAAACCAGATAGAAGCTCAAAAGGGGGTTGGCTGTAAACGCATAATATGGCTTATGGAATTAAAATTAGAAATTGATACGATTTGGAAATGGGTTTGCCAAACTAAAATCATAGTTATAACAGAAGTTAAAGGTATGAAACGTTTCCTTTTCGGTAAATACAGTATACAAATAATTAGACTAAGATTTAAACAAAAGAAAACCATTTGGTTATCCTTTAATGAACGTTAATTTTTTGTGCTTTAAAGGAAAGAATAATCGTCCAAAATTCATAAATCAATTTTAAAACCTATAAGTTAGTGTTCGTCAGTACTTATAATATACTTCAATAATATTTTTTATTGAAATTACTCTTAAAAATAAAATTCTAAACACAAGAAATTAAACACTGGAACACGTTTTACGCAGTAGTTATTAACGTGATTCTGGTAACCAATATCGTTGGATAATAGTATTTCATTGCAATTTGTAATTCATACGTTGATTAAACCCGCCACCGATTAAACAAAATGTCGTTGATGACGACACAGTACTTAGTAGGCTTGTAACTTATTTGCTGAAGGAAACAAACACATCACAATACTATAGTAGGCTCACAAGCCTTGCGCAGTTAACTGTCCGATAAGGTGGTCGATTCGGCTCGCTCTCTGTTAAGCCTAAATCAAGGATTTTCCGCCGTAAATATTATTTCGTGAAAATCGACAAAATAAACCGTTAGATTTTAAAATGTACAATGACTTCCGTGTTACGTACAACAAATTTTTCAATTCTAGAAGAAGGAGAAACGCAGCGAATGGGAGTTTGACGTAAATTAGGTTAAACGGAAGTTTCAAATATTCGCTACACCAAAAAAATATTTTAAAACCTTTTCATACTGTAAAATATTCCACAGTTAAACAAAGAATTATAATTCGAAAAAATTTGTACAGCAAACTTTGTAACAGACCACTGAAAATATATTAACTTTCAAAAGCTTTCAGGATATCGTTTTACCTGCTCACTGATATTTTGGTTCATTTCAAAAGTTTGTTAAATAATTTCTATACACAACAGATTGCTTAAGTGCAGATTTACATTATTTAGAACAAACTATACCATCGTTCTCATTACAGTTTTAAACTATCAATATTCGATTAAACTTTGAACTTTCACTTTCTGTTCCGAATGACTTGCGCAAATGTGTACAATAATAACGTCAACACAAAAACGTTTTTTACAAAGTTTCGTTTCCGTTTTAAACAACATTCACATTCAAAAACAAAAATTACCTAATTAAAAACGTACCACCGAATGTAACGTAAGTCGCGTTATAAATCTAACAGTAGGAGATACATTAAATTCTACGAACATATTAGATCAACAAAAAAACAATGATTCGAAAGTTCTCGCTAAGTTAGGTTAGGTTAGGCTTAGAAACGAAACAATAAAACTTGGCACTCCTTGATTGCTATCGGTAACACATGTCTACGTGTGGCCAGGTACGGGTACACATGCGATCCCCCCAACTAGCTATGAAAATTAATTTACGGCCGGTGTTCCTGTACTATATGGCCTGCACATTGTATTGATGGCCTATAAGCCAAAGATTGCCTAATCAATCTCTTATTGGTTACAAGCGTGCAAGAAATAAAGTAATTCATTCGTGTACACTACAACGGAGTCTCAGAGAGAAAGTCGTATTATTCTTAACGGCCACACTTAATGCTAGTTACATTAGAGGACGAGGCAAAAGCAACGGGAGCAACTGCGGCTCGAACTAAGAACCTTTAGGTGCGCAGTTGAGTGACGCAGTAGACTGGCGGATGCTTTAGCCACTTCGACCACCGAGTTCGTCAGGTAAAACGTAAGCGTTTTGAATAATATGAAAGAAACACTAACATGTCAGTAAAGTTTTAATATTTTCAATCTGTGATCGAACTGATTCAATAGGAATAATGCGGCTCGAACTAAGAACCTTTAGGTGCGCAGTTGAGTGATGCAGTAGACTGACGGATGCTTTAGCCACTTCGACCACCGAGTTCATCAGGTAAAACGTAAGCGTTTTGAATAATATGAAAGAAACACTAGCATTTCAGTAAAGGTTTAATATTTTCAATCTGTAATCGAACTGATTCAATAAGAATAATTTTTTTTCAAAATCTAAAACGTAACGCAGTACATATCACACTGAAGCACTTCAATACTCAAAATGTAGGCCTATTTCATTGTTCAATGAATTTCATAAATCGAACTGAAATGTAACACGTAAATAGGCCTACTCCAGTGTTAATTGAACACGTAAATAGGCCTAATCCAGGGTTAATTGAACACGTAAATAGGCCTACTCCAGGGTTAATTGAACACGTAAATAGGCCTAATACAGGGTTAATTGAACACGTAAAACAAAAGATAGATATGAAACGTTTGATGAAGAACAGGTTATTCTACTTATGTTCAAGTTTATTTGAAAGTATTTGTATGTTTTTTGTGTTTTCATAAATCACAACATTACACAAAATTGTTTTTAAAAAATAAATGCAGTGAACATTTTTGTTTTCTTTGATTCATTTCTTATAGTTAAAACATGAAAAATTCTATGAAAAGTAGGGTTAGGGGCCATCTGTAGTTTAAAAAACTAATACAATATTTCTTATTTAAGTAATCTGAAATGTTTATATGTATTTTTTTTTTTTATTTTAGTGCCGCTATGAGTATAAAACCCATGTCGGTGCCTGAGCATAAGACGTGGCAATGGCGACGCCTTGGTAATCAATAAGGACAAGTGTTACTGTCCTCCTTGCTGACGTCATCATGCACTTAGGCGGCCTACATCCATGTGTCAGCGAACACGCATTTACAACTTGACTTTATTTTTAAACTCTAGACCTAAGTATACTTTACTTTGCAGACCCCGTTCTGTTCAGTTATACGACTACCGTATATTCTAAACTCTCGTTTCGTTGTTTGATTACAGGCTAATTTCTAAAATATTTAGTATTTTATTGATCTCTTTATTTGTTTCACCCAACTTTGTGGTACACTAAATCAATCACTTATTAATGTTCTGTGCCTCCCTCGTAGCCCTGTATTGCTTCATTCGTTGCGATCTTGCTTTTCTTTCTTCGTCAGAGATTTGGATCGTTCGCTTGGATTTGACTTTGCCTTGGAACCGTTGCTTCTTGTCCTTGGTTATTGTTTTGGCTGTTCTGTCCATGTGCATAGTGTCAGTGATCTGCAGTTCTGTTATGTCTTTCTCCGTTCCTCTAAACCAAAGTGGTTTGGCTCTTCTACTGCGAAAGTAGTCAAATATTTTTTTGGTTAGTCTATTTTTGTCCATTCGGAGGATGTGCCCATAAAAATCAATTCTCCTTTTTCTTATTGTGTCTGATAGTGTTTCAGTTTTTTTGTAAAGAGTTTCATTACTGATGTAGAGTAATTGGTTGTTACGGAATTTTGGGCCTAAGATTTTTCGTAATATCTTTCTTTCTTTGATCTTCAGCCTTTCAAGTGGGCCATAGTATTTTATTAATACAACTTGTTATGAAATTATTTATTATAAATTTAGTTATTATTAATAATTTATTGTTTATTGCTATTTTTATCTTAAGTATTGTAATATGTTGATAAAATAAATTACAACAGGCTATGTTTAAAACTTATTTCAAAATGACTGGACTTTAACGAACGATGATTGGATAGTAGATTTTGTGAACGAAAAAAACCGGAAATGAACCGAGCACGTTACGTAGCAAAGCAGTTTTAAACCGACTGTGACCGAGGGCAGAGTCCGCTAGAGCAACCCCACCTGGGACAGTTTCTTCAATTTTGTTTTAGTTAAACGAGATTATTTGATGTGTTGTCACGGTCATGTGCAACCTAGCAGAAGGGAAGTGAACTAGGACACAGCAACTCAGCTGGCCTCCACGTCTTCACGTCCTGCGACTGCATCCTTAAGGTTATACAAGCTCGATTCCTCAACTTGTATCTTAGGCAGTAGCTACCGAAAATCAACAAAGGAAAATTTGGCAAATCTAATTTCTAAAAATCTGCTATATTTTTCGACAGGGCTCCTACATATGGTATTACAATTAGTTTACGAAACGAAATGAAAGCCCTCGGTAGGAGTAAACGATTCCAGCATGTAAAATGTAAAGAAAATCGGTCCTGCCATTTTGTCTATAAAATAGACAACTATTTTGAACTCGGGAAATTTAAAAACGGATAGGCTATATTTGTTAAAAGTTCACGTTTATAAAACAGGATTAAAATACTTCCATATTCTATTAAATGTATGGGCAGACCTAGGTTAACAGCAATTACAACTAATAACCCTAATATTAAGTCTTTTAGAATAATTATATTTTTATTACTACCATAATTCGTGTCCTAAGAAGACTCACGACGAAGAAATTTATGCAAATCAAAATTTCCCACGAAAACCCAATTTTTCCGTTCGGTGTAAAAGAGCAATCGGTAAAATAGTATTTCGCGATAATGCGTAATAAGCTAGTCTGGCATTTTGCAATTAAAATATGAATGCTTTATTTAGATAGGAAAATTAATTAGCGTATACAATTGGGGTTATAGTTACTGAAATAAGGTAATTTGAGCACGGCGGCTCGGCATAATAAAACAATAAACGTTAATTGGTTAATTGATTAATTAAAAACAATACACTTCCAATTATTTCAGTCCAGACCGCTCCCGTTTGTATTCAATCACCTAGGAGTGAACCGGAAGTCGACAAACGACGTGAAAACATAGTCAATAAAGATTTGAGATGATGGCGACGCCTGATAGAACAGCTGATCGCACAAAATACAGCAGGATTTATACAAGGTTCTCCAATCACACCAAACCTGGGACACTTCGCTTGCAGCCACATCATGTCTTTGTTGTAATTAAGTTTATTCCTAATGCTTATTTTACGGTACTTAAATTTGTTTTTAAGGTATACATTATATTGGTATAGTATTTTCATGGATATATAATGGGAAGAGGAGAATTTGTAATTCTAGAAATGTGTGTGAATTTAATAAAATGTGGCCGCCTCGATGGCCTAGTTGATAGCTTTCACCCTGAGGACCCGGGTTCGATTCCCGGCCAGGGCTTGGTATTTTCATACGCTATAACTAAATCATCCCATCGTCTGCATTAGTCCAAGTGTGCACAATAGTCGGACGTTAAAAAAAAAAAATAATAAAATGTATAGGCTATTTTTATAACATTTGCTTCTCTAAAATATTCAAACTGTTCTTTTTTTTTTTTTTTGTTTAACGTCCGACTATTGTGCACACTTAGGCTAATGCAGACGATGGGATGATTTTTAGCGTATGAAAATGCTAAGCCCTCGCCGGGAATCGAATTCGGGTCCTCAGGGTGAAAGCCCAGTACGCTATCCACTAGGCCACCGAGGCGGCTCAAACTGTTTTATACAGCAGAACATAGGCTTATATAAACATTGGGAATACCTGATTAGGCCATATTCAATGTACCCTCTACTGACCAACTCTGAATGAATCGAATCCATTTTATAGTATTAAGTATAGGCTAATTGTATCAAACGATATAACGGATTACGATATTTATTTTCATCAGTATTAAAATTTGTACCTTTTAAAATAGTTTTAACTTATTCAATTTTTTTTTAATCACGTCAACATTTACAGACAATTATTCAGTAATAAATTAACACTGTACGCCCAATGTGCTCAATAAATTTTGTTCAGCAAAATTTTCGTATTTGGATTACTGGATTAAGAAAAACAATTGTTAAAAACAGTAATAATCGCGGCACGCAGCTGTCTCGCTCACGTGATAGAAGCGAATTTCCGATTGTATTTTTTTTATCTTAGCCATTTTGAAATTCTAATCTCACCATTATAATCGGCATTATAATCTGCACGTATTAGCATTTTAAACGTTCAAATTACATTAGAAATACGAAAATGTATGTACACGCACGCACGCACGCACGCGTTCGCGCGCACACACACACACACACACACACACACACACACACACACACACACACACACCACTCACTGACTTAACACGGTGTCTCCAAAACAACAGAACGCATTAAGATGAAACTCGGCACCACACAGTTTCCTCTAAGGTCCTAGAAGCTCGCTAAGAAACGTTTTTGAAAAATTCCACCCTCTAAACGAATAAGAACTTTATTTTTTATCTCTGTATCGTTAGTCCAAAAGGTGTAGAGATGAAATTTCGTACAGAAATACATATCTTAGGCTTTGGAGGTGCACAAATCAATGGTTTTCAGCAAGTCTACCCCTAAAGGATTTTAATGGCCCCTAGAGGTCACGATCGGTGCTCATTTCAAGGTCACGGATCGGGGCGTTACAATGATGGCAGCTTCAATAGCTCATTTTTCCAATGGGAATTTGCTAACAATCATTTTTTTTCCAGAATGACGAGGCAGCGTGCATCACTATTTGTCCTCCCCACTTCATGTATACAAAGATCCAAATTATTCACAAACACCAAGGCATAGACTATACAGTCTTTTCATATTCATGGCGTGTATTCACTTTACAAAATATGCAGTACTGTTTGTATTTACGTGTTGAAACGTGCGATGGCATATTGTCTATTATTTAAACGTTAAGTTCAGTAATACAGCATACTCATTGCGGAACACCTTGTATCAAGTACAGACTATAGCGATGTAACAGACACGAGTCGAATATTTCTTGATATTGAGTATACCTGGTAAGTAATCGTTATTGAACATTAAATTAATTGTGGCACTTGCTTTCTGAGAGATGTGTGATAAGAGCAAAAATTTAATCGGCCAGGCAGAGCCCAGGTCTTTACTTAAAACACTATTTTCTTCTTTCATCCGGATCACCCACTTTGGGGTACGCCAAATCAATTACTTTGATGTGCGTTAGCTGCCCTCCGCTGTATCCAATACTGCTTCATTCTATCCGAGGCTGCCTTCCTTCTTTCATCTGAGACTGCCCCGCCCCTTTTAGATGTTGGTTTTTCTTGGAACCTTAGGTTTTCATTATGTAAAAGTTTTCGCAGTTTAAGTACATCGTCAATCATCTCATCTGATATCGCCAGCTCAGTTAAGTCCTCCTGGACCCGCCTGAACCAATTACTCTTCGTTTTCCGATCTCTGAAGAAAGCAAAGATCCGCCTAGTAAGTCTACTGCTGTTCATCCTACTAATATGGCCATAAAAACTAAGTCGTCTTTTCCTCATGCTATCTGAGAGTCTCTCAATTTTGAGATACAGGTTTTTATTAGAAATCAACTTTACTTCATTATTTCTAAAGTTTTGGCCCAATATCTTCCTTATTAACTTTCTTTCCTTCTTCTCCAGGTTGTCCAGTAATCCCTTATTATTGAGTGTAAGAGTTTCAGATGCATATAAAGCCTCTGGTTTGAACACAGTTTTATAAAGCTTAAGTTTGGAATTCCAGGATAACGATTTCTTGTTATACACCTCTTTAGTTAATTGAAACGCCAATTCCATTTTACACATCCTGGATTCCAATGCTTTCTTTTCTAAGGCGTTCCAGCTGATCCATTCACCCAGATATTTGAAGTGGTCAACTCTCTCGATTTTATGACTACCGACTCCCAGATGTCGTGGTGCATTTTTAATATTCGTTAGTATTTTGGTTTTCTCAAATGAGATTCGGAGACCTACTTTAATGGCTTGCTTCTGCAACTCTTTAATTTGTAATTCTGCTTCGGACCCGTCCTTGGCTATGAGAGCCAGATCATCCGCAAAAGCCAGGCAGTTACACTTCAGTCCTTTGGTCCCCATTTTGATTCCACTGCCTTCCTTCAGATTTTGATTCCACTCTCTAACCACCTTCTCCAGCACACAATTAAATAATAGCGGTGATAAACCATCACCTAAAACTCTATTTTATTTATTCAAATATTTTAAATATTTTGAAACGTTTGACGACAAATAAGTATTGAAATATAATTCAATAATTTCCAATTCTCTTCCCACAACTATAATGTACGAGACGAGAAATATACATGGAAATACAATGTCCAATGAACCGATGTTATAACTGAACTTTAGGCTTGCAGATTTTTCCTTTTTAACTTCCATACTTTATGCTAGTTAGACTAACTACGACGAGGAATCAGCGTAAACGGTAAGGGAAGAGAAACGGGAGTAACTGCGGCTAGAACTAAGAACATTAAGGTGCGCAGTTCAGAGACGCAGCAGACTGACCGTTGCTTTGCCCACCGAGTCCCCTAGGCCTACAGAGGAGGGAAATTTAACACCCCCCTTTATGAGTAATAAAGTGAACAAGTCATTCCTTCAGAACGAAAATTTAAAATAATAAAAAATCACCTTGCCTATATAACCTCTAAATTAAAAAAAATCTCAACGATAATTAAAAACTTGGAAAAAGAATGTTGCTCTCTGTTTGGAGCTGAAGTCGTGTCCAGGTGAAATTGGAGAAGAAACCAATCGAAAAGTTGAAGTTGTATTAAACAAAAATCCAGGTTATTCAATTTTACTTCGGATCAGAAACAAATTTCTTGAGATCCTTAATGAAGAAAACGAAGTATTAAACACTTCAGTGTTTAAATACGCTCCAATTACTTAACGTGATGTGGAAAGAAGCTTTAAATAAAGCTTAGTTTCGTGAGATAATCAAATATCCTTAAAACAAGTTTGTTTCGATCATTAAAAAAACATTTATACGCAGTGTCAACAAGTGATTTTCAATATAAACTCGGTTTATTGTAAATTGTATCATTTGTGGAGTTGTCCGTATTAAACAATTGCTAGTGAATATATTGCGTTCTTAAATAAATATTCCACCTTCTTTGTTAAATATTATATTTAAATATTTGCCATTTTTAAATAAATAAAAATCTGGGCACGCAATTACGTTTGTTAAACACATCGCATGTGTGGAGCGGTTGGATGTAAGAAAGAAACGTTTCAAAACATGTCTACAAAGAAAAGGAAACCAGTCAGTTGGCAGAATATGAAAGTAATTTTTACTTGTTCAGTTTTTAGTTTCAGTGACGTAAAAATATGTTAGTTTACGTATGTATGAAAACCGACCAACTAATTTTATTTAATCACCTTCCAGTCGAAAGTTTTAATATTATTTATTACGTATTAACGCATCCTGTGACAAAGATATTAGAAAATACTAAATAATTATCAATACGAAAATAAAAACTATTTTTTCTAATTAGAACATTTTATTGTCTGGTAATAAAAAACATTTAATTGCTGATTTTATCTGTTAAATTTGTGCTGCACGCGATAAAAATTAAATAAAAATACAACACTGTCGGAATTCATCCGCAAAACCCAAGAGAAATGTTTCATAGGTCACTCCTTGTTATCCGCCGTGCATTACAACATGACAAAATATTTTGTTATATTTAACAACAACTATTCCTGCGGGCTTTCAGGACACAAAAATGAGTAGCTGCTGTACGAGTGGGAGGGGACGGGAGGGACAAACAAATACACTGACCGGGCTTTAATCACAGGTGCCCTGTCACAGTTCCCTCAACCCCGCTGCGGCATGAAAATTTTATTACACGCTGTCAAAGTAGACATTCTTTTGCAATAATTTTGTGGCTGGAAAATTCGATTACTTTGATAATGTGCCGCGGTACAGATATAATTGAAATTTCCCTGTGTAATTGTTTTTATTACAGAGACATTAAAATGGATACTATGCAGATTTATCAAATGGTTATTCTTTCTTCTTTATTTGTTTCACCCAACTTTGGGGTGAACATCAATCACTTTTTAATGTTCTGTGCCTTCCTCGTAGCCCAGTATTGCTTCATTCGTTGTGATCTTGCTTTTCTTTCTTCGTCAGAGATTTGGATCGTTCGCTTGGATTTGACTTTGCCTTGGAACCGTTGCTTCTTGTCCTTGGTTATTGTTTTGGCTGTTCTGTCCCCTTTCTCGGTTTCTCTAAACCAAAGTGGTTTGGCTCTTCTATTGCGAAAGTAGTCAAATATTTTTTTGGTTAGTCTAATTTTTGTCCATTCGGAGGATGTGCCCATAAAAATCAATTCTCCTTTTTCTTATTGTGTCTGATAGTGTTTCAGTTTTTTGGTAGAGTTTCATTACTGATGTGGAGTAATTGGTTGTTACGGAATTTGGGGCCTAAGATTTTTTGTAATATCTTTCTTTTAATTTACATTGCTGAAAATTCTCGAAAATAATTGGACCCCTAATGTTACTAAAGTAAAAAACAATTAGGCCCTTACTTTTACCAAAATAAGAAACGCGGTTAAAAAAAAGAAAAATATGAAAAATGGACAACTGCGTTATTGAAAAAAAAATTCAAACCTAAGTTCTTTTCGCGTAAAAAATGTATAGGGCCTACAATTTAGGGGTAAATAAAAATAAAAAATCTTAACAGTAAGCTAAGTTTGAAACGTAATTTTTGTCTGAATATTAATTGTAATATTAACGTTCTTTTATAAAGCGGAGCGAATTAGTAATCCATCTCATAATAGTGAATTAATAAATAACAGATAACTGTAGTAAAAATTCCTGTATCAAAAATGTAGGCCTATGTTTCTTGTAGGTTTTATATTTTAAAACTGCTTCAGGGTACACTGTACAGTATTATGCCTTTATTATGTTATTTCATACCAAAGTACTCAACACGACAAACTTACGGCAAAAGTGTAATACTTTACAATATGTTTTACAAGAAACAACAAAGAATTGGAAAACCCGCACAGGATTGACCAAGCTGCATCGATATGTTATATTATGTACAAGCTATACCCGGTATTCGTTCAAAATAAACGATAAAATCCAACCCAACAAAACCTCGTTCTATTAATATATCAACTCAATTTAGTCTGTATGGAGGATTTCTCTTATCTACTCCACATTTGTCAATGCCATAGGTATCGCAGTTGATATTATATTCTGTTTTGCAGTCGACGTTTCCTATGTCAATGATATCATATTGGCATGAAATAGATACCGTATGTTGGTATAGCCAACGAAAATGTGATAACAAAACAGGAAAATGAATTTTCAAAATATAAAAACGGATTTTATACGTAAGCCTGCTGTATAAGCTAGTTCGTAGTTTATGGATAGGAAAAAATTAATAAAGTATTATATTTCAAACACACAACATAGACTGTACATGATCTGATAGTGTTTGATATAGAGAGAACAGTATTATTATCTTAGGCTATATACTTGAACTTTTAGATAGATCGATTTTTAAACATTATCATAAAATGTCGAGAGATCAAAAAGCGATATTTTTTAACAGTTGCGGTAACTGTTTTTAAAAGAAAAAAAAACAAATAACGATAACAAATAAGAGTAAGCCTAACTATGAGATATTGGTAAACAAAGTTTATTATTTGTTCAAAACTTGTGTTTGGAAAGTTTTGTCTCTTTGAAATAGCCCGTTACAGATAAGTGTTGACTACAAATTTGTAGCGATGTACTTGTCTTTAGAGAAGCATTACAATTATGCGTTGTACTAACAAATATAAACATTAACTTACGTGGGTTACTGGCTGGACGCCTTGAATGTTGGCTAGTGAACAGGGTGTGGTATTAACAGTAAAAAATAATATTCACTTTTTTTTATTTTTTTTTTTTTAACGTCCGACTATTGTGCACACTTAGGCTAATCCAGACGTTGGAATGATTTATAGCGTATGAAAATGCCAAGCCCTGGCCGGGAATCGAACCCGGATCCTCGGGGTGAAAGCCCAGCACGCTGTCAACTAGGCTATTATTCGTGCCGTTTTCTCCCTATTAATTCTGGTGATGGTTTCTCCCAGTTACTTGAACTTGTCGGCAATTTTTATCCGTTCGCCTCCGATCTTCATATACCTCTGTGCTGTCCTCCTTGTCGGCATCACTTCCGTTTTTTCGAAGGATATTCGGAGGCCAACTTTCCCTGCGATGTTTTTCAGTGACTCGGATCTGTTCCGAGTCCTCCCAACGATTTGTCAAATTACTATAAATAAATATATATTTTATTATTACGAGTAGACCGGACATATTGCTGCCAATCTTGAATTCTCATCTTCTTTATCTCTTCCTACTATGTTTTTGATGCATTTAGAAAAAATCATTCATTTTTTTTTAAAGAACTAATTTTCTTATCTATAATTTCACACAACAATGTACGTACTGATTTATCTAGTTCACAATTCTCAGTCTAATTTGTATTT
>CM040188.1:56202792-56300292 GCA_022606455.1 Callitettix versicolor | reverse complement strand
GTGGCCTAATGGATAGCGTACTAGGCTTTCACCCCGAGGACCCGGGTTCGATTCCCGGCGAGGGCTTGGCATTTTCATACGCTATAAATCATCCCATCGTCTGCATTAGCACAAGTGTGCACAATAGTCGGACGTTAAAAAAAAAAAAATTAAGAAAATAATTTTTAAACCAGACGCTACGGACTGTAAAGCTTTACGGTTGGCACTACTGTCGTAGAGAGAACACATAGGTGAATGCCATTAATTTTATTCATTTAAACTAACAGTAAAATTTAAATGATTAATTTCTGAACAATTCTTTCTCTCGCATTCGATTATAAGAATTTAAATCAACTTACTGTCAACATAATTATTCAAAATCTACGATCGGTAGATTTCTTTCCCATTGTCAAAAACGATTACCGTATTTAGATTTGTCTCCGACGCGAACTGTTATATTAGCCTAATCGGCTTTGGAAGGATTGTAACCGGAATTAATACCGGTAAAGATGGCGGTTAAACTCAGTTTTATTACCCCAGAGCTGCAGCTGTCGGCCCACTTAATGAAAAGTCACGAGAACAGAATCCTAAACACTTCTATCAGGGTAAAAAAAAATATAAGAAGGGGGAAGGGAGGAAATATACCCCCTACGGAGGGGTGGTTGTAATTAGTTTGGGTCTAGTTGTCAGCTCTCGGTACCGACAATACTGCTAGCCTACGCGCACCTGCCAATCGGCAATGGCCAAGCCCAGCAATGTGCACACCTGTACTGGGGCTAAGCAGCGTACATATTGCATGCTTCTCTAACTAACGGTCCACTATGTTCAGATTTAATGTACAGTACTGTATTCAGTATAGAGGTGGGCGTTTCTGCTATTTTTACAAAACGTCAACAAACTGTTTGTTGAGGAAAAAAAGCTGCTTTTTAAAACAGTTGGAAAAAAACAGGTTTAGAAAACTGAAACTCAAAGTTGTATTAGCAGCTAAAACATTTACACCCCGAGGACCCGGGTTCGATTCCCGGCGAGGGCTTGGCATTTTCATACGCTATAAAATCATCCCACCGTCTGCATTACCCCAAGTGTGCACTATAGTCGGACGTTAAACACCATAAAAAAAATAATAAAAAAAAAAAATAATAAAGCACATAAGTTCAGTTTTCTAAGGCTACTTTTTCAGTCCCACTGCCACCATATCCTTAACTGTTTTTGGGTATAAAGCATTTAGAAAGGATAAAAATAATCCTTACAAGTGTAGTAATAATTAAATTACATTATCAAAACGTAATAATTACGTAAGCCATTTTATGTACAAAATGCGATGAATTTCTAATAGAAGCATTCTTTTTTACTTAAAAATTAAATAGTCCATTGAATATTTACCAAAATGCAAACGATTTAGAATATTTTTAGTTGATTAAAAAATATTGATGGTTGATAATGAATATAAAAAAATATGTTTAAATAAAATTAGGCTCTGTATCTACGAAATGTGAGAGGTTCTTACTAAAACTCGCAACAAAATAGAGATAAACGTTGACATTGACCAAACAGTTCTTACTTCACTACAAGCAACAAGCAACAAGCAACTTTGAAATAAAGGGAAAAAGTATAAAAGCAGGTAGAAGAAAAGCAGTTAGCAGGAAAACAGTTTTAGCGCTTGCGGCAACGTTAAGTGTGGTAGTGCGGAAAGCCGTTCCTTGTTTAACAAAGCATAAACCAGTCCAAATCCAACTGCTTGTTTCCGTTTGAAAAAGCAGTTTGTTTGTCATAGAAAAGCAGTCTTTTTTAACAGTTTGGTGTTTTCTGCCCCACCACTAATTCAGTAATTACATTCGTCATTTCAAAACAGAAACTTGTTATTTGACAGTTCCAACTACGAATGCATAAACATCACTATTTTTGTCACAAATTAACCGTACTTTTGATCTACAATGGATTAAATTGCCGAAAGTAATAAAACATTTTTTCCCGAGGAAATTCGACAACAAAAAACACAAATCGTTGCTTTAAAGAGCTTGAACAAATTACGTCCGGACCGGAACACCAAATTGCAGTTTGGAATTATTGACAATCAGAAACACGTTTAGGCCTACATTACACACTAATGAAACTAAAACTAAAACTAAAACTAAATGCTACAAGTTTCATAACTATTGGTCAAGTTATCCGATCCGAAAATTAACTGTTGGTTCAAATTTCTGTTTCTGAACACAGTGAGCGTTGTGTTTGCAGGCTGTAACGCGCGCAGAGGACGTCAGGCCAGATACCATCGTGTGAGTTAGTGCACCACATCATAAGAGATAACACACTTCAAGGTAAACTACGAGTATGTCTCTGTTAGTGGTGGGGCAGAAAACACCAAACTGTTAAAAAAAACTGCTTTTCTATAAACGACAAACAAACTGTTTTTTCAAATGGAAACAAGCATTTGGATTTGGACTGGTTTATGATTTGTTAAACAAGGAACGGACTGTTGTTCTAGTCGAACTTTGCCGCAAGCGCTAAAACTGTTTTCCTGCTGTTTGCCTGCTAACTGCTTTTCTTCTACCTGCTTTATACTTTTTCCCTTTATTCCAAAGTTGCTTGTAGTGAAGTAAAAACTGTTTGGTCAATGTCAACGTTTATCTCTATTCTGTTGCGAGTTGTAGTAACAACATCTCACATTTTGTAGATACAGGGCCTAATTTTATTTAAAATATTTTTTATATTTATTATCAATCATCAATATTTTTAATCAACTAAAAACATTCTAAATCTTTTGCATTTTGGTAAATATACAAAGGACTATTTAATTTTTAAGTAAAAAAAGAATGCTTCTATTAGAAATCCATTGCATTTTGTACATAAAAAATGGCATACATAATTATTACGTTTTGAGAATGTAATTTAATTATTACTACACTTGTAAGGATTATTTTTATCCTTTCTAAATGCTTTACACCCAAAAACAATTTAAGGGCAATTTATGGGAATGAAAAAGTAGTCTTAGTAAACTACTTTATGTATGTGCTTTATGTTTTAGCTGCTAATACAACTTTGAGTTTCAGTTTTCTAAACCTGTTTTTTTCCAACTGTTTTAAAAAGCAGCTTTTTTCCCTCAACAAACAGTTTGTTGACGTTTTGTAAAAATACCAGTAACGCCTATCTCTAGTCTTTGTTAGTACACTCCTCACAGTTCCGATGGATTGCCACTTTGCACTTATCTAATAAAAAGTAAATCGTTGCGAGCGTGGTTACACGAGAGTTCGTCTTGTTCGCCTGTCGCTGTAGGGATATTCTCTGTTTAAGGTAACGTTTGGAAAGGTTTCTGACTATTTTACTTTATGCGTCATTTTGTAATCACCGCAGAGTACTGATAAGTTAAAGTGTTTATTAGACTAGCCTGTACAGAGAAGTCGCTGAATATATACGTACTAGAATTATAACCCCTATGAGAGATATGCCAGCTCTCGTTGTTGATGGCATCTTGCGGCAGTGTTCAAGTACATGTAAACAGATAATATTTTCTCAAACGTCTTCCCACTGTCCTTGCAGCGTGCAACGTTCCTAACGGCAGACAGTCCAACTATTTGGACTTTAGCCGCTGATATCGGGCACGCTTTTTATAATGGCGGTTGCACTTCTAGTCTGCTCATATTCAATGGAGAAATTCAAGTAATAACATTACACTGTACAATTTAAACTTCAGCTTGTCGAAGATTTGTACAAAGGTAGATAATTTTAATCAAGGCATTTAAGAAACGCGGATTAATATTTAAAAATTATAGATTACTATATGACGTATATGTTGCAGCGCTCATTCATTGCGTCCTGTTGACGGTTGTGAACAACATTTTATGAAATTTTACGGTTTTTTTAGTTTTAAATACAGTGTTTAAATTTGTTTTCTAATAGCTTTGCAGTTAGTAAATAACTGATAACCAAAAACCAAACAAGATATTTAAAATGTTTAATTACAGACGACTTTAACTATACTTTACTAACCGCCTAGTAATAAATCGAAAAATGATTCGTCTCGCACCATGTCCTGTTTTATCGAGGCATTACATTAACGAAAGCGGGCAGCCTATACTTTTCCATGAAAGAAATCTGTTATCTTCATTTTCTATAAGGATTATTAGAAATCTTGGGCGTCAGTTTGAAGCCGTAAATTTCAATTTGTTGGGCCCACAGCCCGAAACTCCTTTTCTAATCCATCATGTGTCGAGCTGTCAGACGGTTGCTATTGTAACTGTTCTTGGAACAAGGAACAAGGAGAGCTGCAAATAAAGCAACAGGCCACTCGGACGGTCAGGCCTTCAGACCTTTTTGGTTTAGGCCTACGCTATTGTACAGTTATTTTTGCCAGTTTGTGAAAAATGTCTGTCATGAAAATTGTTGTTGTCTGGGGAAATAATAGAGACAATAAGAGACATTTATCACTGTAGAAGAGGCTGGCGATAATAAGCACTACTTATTTGGTAATAAACTAAAAGAAAAGTTGACTGTGAAATCTAAAATTATAATTCAAATTTACTGAAAAATAGTGAATGTTTGCTTTAACGTGTGCTTATTTTAATTACAACCTTCATTTTAGCGTTCAATTTATTTGCACCATTCTACAAAACATAATTAAAAAAATATACAGTTTAATTGTTTTAAGCATAGAAAACACACTATCAGTCAATTGTTTTCTAGTTTGGATAATATAAAATTATTTTATAACCATTATAAACATACCATGAAATGTCTCATATATATGAATTACGAGTAAAAATAAACTTCTAACTGAAATAGTTAACTTTTAAAGTTAATAAATGAAGTTTGTGTCCAAGTTGTATTTAGAAAAGTACATGTGTCGAACTCGGGGAGTTACCGACAGAAGCGAAACTTTTGTTAGTGGTATAATTACTGAAAATATAATTAGTTTGAAGATATGTTTACAAATATCTTCTATCTAGCTTAGATATTGTTTACTGTAGTTATAATAAAACATCAATGTTGTTTATAAATTTTTTTTATATTAATTCGTGAAGATTCGGTGATAGGCTATAATCCGTTTCAGTTTATGTTGTTAAAAACTAGCAATATTAACAAAAAATATTATAAACGTTTATATTAATTCGTAAAGATCCAGTGATAGGCTGTAATCCGTTTCAGGTTATGTTGTTAAAAACACGCAATATTAACAAAAATTATTATAAACGTTTATATTAATTCGTAAAGATTAGGTGATAGGCTATAATCCGTTTCAGGTTATGTTGTTAAAAACTAGCAATATTAACAAAAATTATTATAAACGTTTATATTAATTCGTAAAGATCAGGTGATAGGCTATAATCCGTTTCAGGCTATGTTGTTAAAAACTAGCAATATTAACAAAAATTATTATAAACGTTTATATTAATTCGTAAAGATCCGGTGATAGGCTGTAATCCGTTTCAGATTATGTTTTTAAAAACTAGCAATATTAACAAAAATTATTATAAACGTTTATATTAATTCGTAAAGATCCGGTGATAGGCTATAATCCGTTTCAGGCTATGTTGTTAAAAACTAGCAATATTAACAAAAATTATTATAAACGTTTATATTAATTCGTAAAGATCCGGTGATAGGCTATAATCCGTTTCAGGTTATGTTGTTAAAAACTAGCAATATTAACAAAAATTATTATAAACGTTTATATTAATTCGTAAAGATCCGGTGATAGGCTATAATCCGTTTCAGGTTATGTTGTTAAAAACTAGCAATATTAACAAAAATTATTATAAACGTTTATTAATTCGTAAAGATCCGGTGATAGGCTATAATCCGTTTCAGGCTATGTTGTTAAAAACTAGCAATATTAACAAAAATTATTATAAACGTTTATTAATTCGTAAAGATCCGGTGATAGGCTATAATCCGTTTCAGGATATGTTGTTAAAAACTAGCAATATTAACAAAAAATTATTATAAACGTTTATATTAATTCGTAAAGATCCGCTGATAGGCTATAATCCGTTTCAGGCTATGTTGTTAAAAACTAGCTATATTAACAAAAATTATTATAAACGTTTATATTAATTCGTAAAGATCCGGTGATAGGCTATAATCCGTTTCAGGTTATGTTGTTAAAAACTAGCAATATTAACAAAAATTATTATAAACGTTTATATTAATTCGTAAAGATCCGGTGATAGGCTATAATCCGTTTCAGGTTATGTTGTTAAAAACTAGCAATATTAACAAAAATTATTATAAACGTTTATATTAATTCGTAAAGATCCAGTGATAGGCTATAATCCGTTTCAGGTTATGTTGTTAAAAACTAGCAATATTAACAAAAATTATTATAAACGTTTATATTAATTTATAATGTATTATAAACAACGCGCACGTGTTCTATAATTAAGAAAAAATACCGAAACCAAAATAATACAATGTTTGTATACGCGTGTACTGTTACCGAAAAGGAGGAAGAAAAGAAAGAGACATAAATAAAGAGACAAAATTCATTTTGCTCGTTTCCGTTCGTATTTTCGTTTCGTCAAAAATGTTCTGGACACTTTTTCTAGTCATTCCTCTTGCCAAAGCTAACATTAAAAACGTCGCCTAAAAAAAATCACAGACTGAAAAATCAACGGATAAAACGAGAAAGGTTTTCTACGTTTTGAAGACAATAAAAGCTTATTTTGGTTCAATTTAGCCATGCTGGTACCACTGAAAGATGAACTGAATTTAAAAATCTATAACGAAACAAATACGTTTAGTTATCGAACAACTAATAAAAACATGAATAATTAGGAAAAACTATTTTAACGAAATAGTTGAAGCCAAGCAGAAACGAACACTCCCCAGTGAACTACTGTACAAGCAAGTTGGTATGGCACGGCAAACAACACGGTTCCCATTAACATTTGCCATTCCCTTCCCTATTATGTATTCCAAGCATTTTGCAGCCAGCCTTGTTTTTCCCAGCAACCCAAGATAAATGGCGAAAGCTCAAGTCGACAAACGCAGGTATAAATAAAAGCGCTGACATTTGCGTCGAGGGTTTCGCTCTAATATAACATCATTAGTTTCACCCCGTATCGTGTCCCTTTCTAATCAATCCGTCCTTTCTAATTAGACGGGACGACGATACGTATCAAATGGCAAAAATATAGAAAGATAAACAGGAAGAAAAAAAGGAAGACTAATGAGGAGAAGAGAAGAGAGGAAGGGGGGGACATGATTCATGTAACGAGATCGGTATCCGCGCGGTCCGAGGAGGTTTGTCGTTCTGTACGTCGTTTTTCAAAGGCAGTAAAAATCTATAGCGATGATTAATTGGTGCTCCTTAAAGTGCTAACAAAGATTTATCTTTTCTTTCATTTAAAGGCGTCAAGGGCCTTATGACTCGTGTTTTAATGCCATTTCTTAATTAATTACTGGACTTTATTTTTCGTCTTGAAAATCAGCTGTGCTCTGACGTCACCTCAGCCAATACAATATGACGAATAATCTTTAAATTTATACATCAAGAGAAAAACCCTTCTGATAATCTTTTTGAATAGAGATAAAAGAAACAATTTCTTTTTCACGCAGAAAACGTTTCGATATATGTTGTCATCATCAGGTGTCCAACGTTTTGCAGGTAACTTAAGAATGCTGTTTTTTTTAACAATTCAGGTAAAACAGAAATCTGAATTTTATTCTGATGTCTGTCCATTTGTGTAGATATGTGCAATTTGCTGGATTTTGATACAATTTGGCATGGCAGTTTGTATATATCTCGAAACATTTTTTTTTTTTATTTAGGAAAATCAATTTTGTTAGTCAATTCTCTTTTTAAAATCAATAAAAATCGTATTTCTTTAAAATCGGTCGAAAGACGATAAAAATTTGCTAAAACGTGTCTTTAAATACACAAACAAAGCTCTAGCCGCCTCGCTGGTCTAGTGGATAGTGTACTAGGCTTTCACCCCGAGGACCCGGGTTCGATTCCCGGCGAGGGCTTGGCATTTTCATACGCTATAAATCATCCCACCGTCTGCATTAGCCCAAGTGTGCACAATAGCCGGACGTTAAAAAAAAACAAAAAAACAAACAAACAAACAAAGCTGTGTTCCTTAAAACATTCGAGTTAGCTTTGACAAAAATCTGGAAAACTGATCTAATATCTCGCTGGTGTATATTTCTGTATTTTCATTATATACTTTGACACAATTCTAAGCAAAATCCAATAGGCCTAACCAATATTATGGTTTTATTTTGTCGATACCTTGAGAATGACGTTTTTTAAGAAACAGCAGCGAGTCAGTAAATTTAAGCATGTTTTTGGCCTTCTTAATTTAGTCTTCGATAAGTTATACTGGTCTGATAATGGTGTTTATTTTGTCGATACATTGAGAATGGCGTTTTTTAAGAAACAGCAGCGAGTCAGTAAATTTAAGCATGTTTTTGGCCTTCTTAATTTAGTCTTCGATAAGTTATACTGGTCTGATAATGGTGTTTATTTTGTCGATACATTGAGAATGGCGTTTTTTAAGAAACAGCAGCGAGTCAGTAAATTTAAGCATGTTTTTGGCCTTCTTAATTTAGTCTTCGTTAAGTTTTACTCGTCTGATAATGGTGTTTATTTTGTCGATACATTGAGAATGGCGTTTTTTAAGAAACAGCAGCGAGTCAGTAAATTTAAGCATGTTTTTGGCCTTCTTAATTTAGTCTTCGTTAAGTTTTACTCGTCTGATAATGGTGTTTATTTTGTCGATACATTGAGAATGGCGTTTTTTAAGAAACGCATGTCAGTAAATTTAAGCATGTTTTTGGCCTTCTTAATTTAGTCTTCGTTAAGTTTTACTCGTCTGATAATGGTGTTTATTTTGTCGATACATTGAGGATGGCGTTTTTTAAGAAACGCATGTCAGTAAATTTAAGCATGTTTTTGGCCTTCTTAATTTAGTCTTCGTTAAGTTATACTGGACTGATAATGGTGTTTATTTTGTCGATACATTGAGAATGACGTTTTTTAAGAAACAACAGCGAGTCAGTAAATTTAAGCATGTTTTTGGCCTTCTTAATTTAGTCTTCGTTAAGTTATACTGGTCTGATAATGGTGTTTATTTTGTCGATACATTGAGAATGGCGTTTTTTAAGAAAGGCATGTCATTAAATTTAAGCATGTTTTTGGCCTTCTTAATTTAGTCTTCGTTAAGTTATACTGGTCTGATAATGGTGTTTATTTTGTCGATACATTGAGAATGGCGTTTTTCAAGAAACGCATGTCAGTAAATTTAAGCATTGTTTTTGGCCTTCTTAATTTAGTCTTCGTTAAGTTTTACTCGTCTGATAATGGTGTTTATTTTGTCGATACATTGAGAATGGCGTTTTTTAAGAAACGCATGTCAGTAAATTTAAGCATTGTTTTTGGCCTTCTTAATTTAGTCTTCGTTAAGTTTTACTCGTCTGATAATGGTGTTTATTTTGTCGATACATTGAGAATGGCGTTTTTTAAGAAACAGCAGCGAGTCAGTAAATTTAAGCATTGTTTTTGGCCTTCTTAATTTAGTCTTCGTTAAGTTTTACTCGTCTGATAATGGTGTTTATTTTGTCGATACATTGAGAATGGCGTTTTTTAAGAAACGCATGTCAGTAAATTTAAGCATTGTTTTTGGCCTTCTTAATTTAGTCTTCGTTAAGTTTTACTCGTCTGATAATGGTGTTTATTTTGTCGATACATTGAGAATGGCGTTTTTTAAGAAACAGCAGCGAGTCAGTAAATTTAAGCATTGTTTTTGGCCTTCTTAATTTAGTCTTCGTTAAGTTTTACTCGTCTGATAATGGTGTTTATTTTGTCGATACATTGAGAATGGCGTTTTTTAAGAAACAGCAGCGAGTCAGTAAATTTAAGCATTGTTTTTGGCCTTCTTAATTTAGTCTTCGTTAAGTTTTACTGGTCTGATAATGGTGTTTATTTTGTCGATACCTTGAGAATGACGTTTTTTAAGAAACAGCAGCGAGTCAGTAAATTTAAGCATGTTTTTGGCCTTCTTAATTTAGTCTTCGTTAAGTTTTACTGGTCTGATAATGGTGTTTATTTTGTCGATACCTTGAGAATGACGTTTTTTAAGAAACAGCAGCGAATCAGTAAATTTAAGCATTGTTTTTGGCCTTCTTAATTTAGTCTTCGTTAAGTTTTACTGGTCTGATAATGGTGTTTATTTTGTCGATACCTTGAGAATGACGTTTTTTAAGAAACAGCAGCGAATCAGTAAATTTAAGCATTGTTTTTGGCCTTCTTAATTTAGTCTTCGTTAAGTTTTACTGGTCTGATAATGGTGTTTATTTTGTCGATACATTGAGAATGGCGTTCTTTAAGAAACGTATGTCAGTAATTTTAAGCATTGTTTTTGGCCTTCTTAATTTGGTCTTCGTTAAGTTATACTGGTCTGATAATGGTGTTTATTTTGTCGATACATTGAGAATGGCGTTTTTTAAGAAACGCATGTCAGTAAATTTAAAAATTGTTTTTGGCCTTCTTAATTTAGTCTTCGTTAAGTTTTACTGGTCTGATAATGGTGTTTATTTTGTCGATACATTGAGAATGGCGTTTTTTAAGAAACGCATGTCAGTAAATTTAAGCATGTTTTTGGCCTTCTTAATTTAGTCTTCGTTAAGTTATACTGGTCTGATAATGGTGTTTATTTTGTCGATACCTTGAGAATGGCGTTTTTTAAGAAACAGCAGCGAGTCAGTAAATTTAAGCACTGTTTTTGGCATTCTTAATTTGGTCTTCGTTAAGTTTTACTGGTCTGATAATGGTGTTTATTTTGTCGATACCTTGAGAATGACGTTTTTTAAGAAACAGCAGCGAGTCAGTAAATTTAAGCACTGTTTTTGGCCTTCTTAATTTGGTCTTCGTTAAGTTATACTGGTCTGATAATGGTGTTTATTTTGTCGATACATTGAGAATGGCGTTTTTTAAGAAACGCATGTCAGTAAATTTAAGCATGTTTTTGGCCTTCTTAATTTAGTCTTCGTTAAGTTTTACTGGTCTGATAATGGTGTTTATTTTGTCGATACCTTGAGAATGGCGTTTTTTAAGAAACAGCAGCGAGTCAGTAAATTTAAGCATGTTTTTGGCCTTCTTAATTTAGTCTTCGTTAAGTTATACTGGTCTGATAATGGTGTTTATTTTATCGATACATTGAGAATGACGTTTTTTAAGAAACAGCAGCGAGTCAGTAAATTTAAGCATGTTTTTGGCCTTCTTAATTTAGTCTTCGTTAAGTTATACTGGTCTGATAATGGTGTTTATTTTGTCGATACATTGAGAATGGCGTTTTTTAAGAAACAACAGCGAGTCAGTAAATTTAAGCATGTTTTTGGCCTTCTTAATTTAGTCTTCGTTAAGTTATACTGGTCTGATAATGGTGTTTATTTTATCGATACATTGAGAATGACGTTTTTTAAGAAACAGCAGCGAGTCAGTAAATTTAAGCATGTTTTTGGCCTTCTTAATTTAGTCTTCGTTAAGTTATACTGGTCTGATAATGGTGTTTATTTTGTCGATACCTTGAGAATGACGTTTTTTAAGAAACAGCAGCGAGTCAGTAAATTTAAGCATGTTTTTGGCCTTCTTAATTTAGTCTTCGTTAAGTTATACTGGTCTGATAATGGTGTTTATTTTGTCGATACCTTGAGAATGACGTTTTTTAAGAAACAGCAGCGAGTCAGTATATTTAAGCATGTTTTTGGCCTTCTTAATTTAGTCTTCGTTAAGTTTTACTCGTCTGATAATGGTGTTTATTTTGTCGATACGTTGAAAATGACGTTTTTTAAGAAACGCATGTCAGTAAATTTAAGCATGTTTTTGGCCTTCTTAATTTAGTCTTCGTTAAGTTTTACTCGTCTGATAATGGTGTTTATTTTGTCGATACATTGAGAATGACGTTTTTTAAGAAACGCATGTCAGTAAATTTAAGCATGTTTTTGGCCTTCTTAATTTAGTCTTCGTTAAGTTTTACTCGTCTGATAATGGTGTTTATTTTGTCGATACCTTGAGAATGACGTTTTTTAAGAAACGCATGTCAGTAAATTTAAGCATGTTTTTGGCCTTCTTAATTTAGTCTTCGTTAAGTTTTACTCGTCTGATAATGGTGTTTATTTTGTCGATACATTGAGAATGGCGTTTTTTAAGAAACAGCAGCGAGTCAGTAAATTTAAGCATTGTTTTTGGCCTTCTTAATTTAGTCTTCGTTAAGTTATACTGGTCTGATAATGGTGTTTATTTTGTCGATACATTGAGGATGGCGTTTTTTAAGAAACGCATGTCAGTAAATTTAAGCATGTTTTTGGCCTTCTTAATTTAGTCTTCGTTAAGTTTTACTCGTCTGATAATGGTGTTTATTTTGTCGATACATTGAGAATGGCGTTTTTTAAGAAACGCATGTCAGTAAATTTAAGCATGTTTTTGGCCTTCTTAATTTAGTCTTCGTTAAGTTTTACTCGTCTGATAATGGTGTTTATTTTGTCGATACATTGAGGATGGCGTTTTTTAAGAAACGCATGTCAGTAAATTTAAGCATGTTTTTGGCCTTCTTAATTTAGTCTTCGTTAAGTTATACTGGTCTGATAATGGTGTTTATTTTGTCGATACATTGAGAATGACGTTTTTTAAGAAACAACAGCGAGTCAGTAAATTTAAGCATGTTTTTGGCCTTCTTAATTTAGTCTTCGTTAAGTTATACTGGTCTGATAATGGTGTTTATTTTGTCGATACATTGAGAATGGCGTTTTTTAAGAAAGGCATGTCATTAAATTTAAGCATGTTTTTGGCCTTCTTAATTTAGTCTTCGTTAAGTTATACTGGTCTGATAATGGTGTTTATTTTGTCGATACATTGAGAATGGCGTTTTTCAAGAAACGCATGTCAGTAAATTTAAGCATTGTTTTTGGCCTTCTTAATTTAGTCTTCGTTAAGTTTTACTCGTCTGATAATGGTGTTTATTTTGTCGATACATTGAGAATGGCGTTTTTTAAGAAACGCATGTCAGTAAATTTAAGCATTGTTTTTGGCCTTCTTAATTTAGTCTTCGTTAAGTTTTACTCGTCTGATAATGGTGTTTATTTTGTCGATACATTGAGAATGGCGTTTTTTAAGAAATAGCAGCATGTCAGTAAATTTAAGCATTGTTTTTGGCCTTCTTAATTTAGTCTTCGTTAAGTTTTACTCGTCTGATAATGGTGTTTAATTTGTCGATACATTGAGAATGGCGTTTTTTAAGAAACGCATGTCAGTAAATTTAAGCATTGTTTTTGGCCTTCTTAATTTAGTCTTCGTTAAGTTTTACTCGTCTGATAATGGTGTTTATTTTGTCGATACATTGAGAATGGCGTTTTTTAAGAAACAGCAGCGAGTCAGTAAATTTAAGCATTGTTTTTGGCCTTCTTAATTTAGTCTTCGTTAAGTTTTACTCGTCTGATAATGGTGTTTATTTTGTCGATACATTGAGAATGGCGTTTTTTAAGAAACAGCAGCGAGTCAGTAAATTTAAGCATTGTTTTTGGCCTTCTTAATTTAGTCTTCGTTAAGTTTTACTGGTCTGATAATGGTGTTTATTTTGTCGATACCTTGAGAATGACGTTTTTTAAGAAACAGCAGCGAGTCAGTAAATTTAAGCATGTTTTTGGCCTTCTTAATTTAGTCTTCGTTAAGTTTTACTAGTCTGATAATGGTGTTTATTTTGTCGATACCTTGAGAATGACGTTTTTTAAGAAACAGCAGCGAATCAGTAAATTTAAGCATTGTTTTTGGCCTTCTTAATTTAGTCTTCGTTAAGTTTTACTGGTCTGATAATGGTGTTTATTTTGTCGATACCTTGAGAATGACGTTTTTTAAGAAACAGCAGCGAATCAGTAAATTTAAGCATTGTTTTTGGCCTTCTTAATTTAGTCTTCGTTAAGTTTTACTGGTCTGATAATGGTGTTTATTTTGTCGATACATTGAGAATGGCGTTCTTTAAGAAACGTATGTCAGTAATTTTAAGCATTGTTTTTGGCCTTCTTAATTTGGTCTTCGTTAAGTTATACTGGTCTGATAATGGTGTTTATTTTGTCGATACATTGAGAATGGCGTTTTTTAAGAAACGCATGTCAGTAAATTTAAAAATTGTTTTTGGCCTTCTTAATTTAGTCTTCGTTAAGTTTTACTGGTCTGATAATGGTGTTTATTTTGTCGATACATTGAGAATGGCGTTTTTTAAGAAACGCATGTCAGTAAATTTAAGCATGTTTTTGGCCTTCTTAATTTAGTCTTCGTTAAGTTATACTGGTCTGATAATGGTGTTTATTTTGTCGATACCTTGAGAATGGCGTTTTTTAAGAAACAGCAGCGAGTCAGTAAATTTAAGCACTGTTTTTGGCATTCTTAATTTGGTCTTCGTTAAGTTTTACTGGTCTGATAATGGTGTTTATTTTGTCGATACCTTGAGAATGACGTTTTTTAAGAAACAGCAGCGAGTCAGTAAATTTAAGCACTGTTTTTGGCCTTCTTAATTTGGTCTTCGTTAAGTTATACTGGTCTGATAATGGTGTTTATTTTGTCGATACCTTGAGAATGACGTTTTTTAAGAAACAGCAGCGAGTCAGTAAATTTAAGCATTGTTTTTGGCCTTCTTAATTTAGTCTTCGTTAAGTTTTACTGGTCTGATAATGGTGTTTATTTTGTCGATACCTTGAGAATGGCGTTTTTTAAGAAACAGCAGCGAGTCAGTAAATTTAAGCATGTTTTTGGCCTTCTTAATTTAGTCTTCGTTAAGTTATACTGGTCTGATAATGGTGTTTATTTTATCGATACATTGAGAATGAAGTTTTTTAAGAAACAGCAGCGAGTCAGTAAATTTAAGCATGTTTTTGGCCTTCTTAATTTAGTCTTCGTTAAGTTATACTGGTCTGATAATGGTGTTTATTTTATCGATACATTGAGAATGACGTTTTTTAAGAAACAGCAGCGAGTCAGTAAATTTAAGCATGTTTTTGGCCTTCTTAATTTAGTCTTCGTTAAGTTATACTGGTCTGATAATGGTGTTTATTTTATCGATACATTGAGAATGACGTTTTTTAAGAAACAGCAGCGAGTCAGTAAATTTAAGCATGTTTTTGGCCTTCTTAATTTAGTCTTCGTTAAGTTATACTGGTCTGATAATGGTGTTTATTTTGTCGATACCTTGAGAATGACGTTTTTTAAGAAACAGCAGCGAGTCAGTATATTTAAGCATGTTTTTGGCCTTCTTAATTTAGTCTTCGTTAAGTTATACTGGTTTGATAATGGTGTTTATTTTGTCGATACCTTGAGAATGACGTTTTTTAAGAAACAGCAGCGAGTCAGTAAATTTAAGCATGTTTTTGGCCTTCTTAATTTAGTCTTCGTTAAGTTATACTGGTCTGATAATGGTGTTTATTTTGTCGATACCTTGAGAATGACGTTTTTTAAGAAACAGCAGCGAGTCAGTATATTTAAGCATGTTTTTGGCCTTCTTAATTTAGTCTTCGTTAAGTTTTACTCGTCTGATAATGGTGTTTATTTTGTCGATACATTGAGAATGACGTTTTTTAAGAAACGCATGTCAGTAAATTTAAGCATGTTTTTGGCCTTCTTAATTTAGTCTTCGTTAAGTTTTACTCGTCTGATAATGGTGTTTATTTTGTCGATACATTGAGAATGACGTTTTTTAAGAAACGCATGTCAGTAAATTTAAGCATGTTTTTGGCCTTCTTAATTTAGTCTTCGTTAAGTTTTACTCGTCTGATAATGGTGTTTATTTTGTCGATACCTTGAGAATGACGTTTTTTAAGAAACGCATGTCAGTAAATTTAAGCATGTTTTTGGCCTTCTTAATTTAGTCTTCGTTAAGTTTTACTCGTCTGATAATGGTGTTTATTTTGTCGATACATTGAGAATGGCGTTTTTTAAGAAACAGCAGCGAGTCAGTAAATTTAAGCATTGTTTTTGGCCTTCTTAATTTAGTCTTCGTTAAGTTATACTGGTCTGATAATGGTGTTTATTTTGTCGATACATTGAGGATGGCGTTTTTTAAGAAACGCATGTCAGTAAATTTAAGCATGTTTTTGGCCTTCTTAATTTAGTCTTCGTTAAGTTTTACTCGTCTGATAATGGTGTTTATTTTGTCGATACATTGAGAATGGCGTTTCTTAAGAAACGCATGTCAGTAAATTTAAGCATGTTTTTGGCCTTCTTAATTTAGTCTTCGTTAAGTTTTACTCGTCTGCTAATGGTGTTTATTTTGTCGATACATTGAGGATGGCGTTTTTTAAGAAACGCATGTCAGTAAATTTAAGCATGTTTTTGGCCTTCTTAATTTAGTCTTCGTTAAGTTATACTGGTCTGATAATGGTGTTTATTTTGTCGATACATTGAGAATGACGTTTTTTAAGAAACAACAGCGAGTCAGTAAATTTAAGCATGTTTTTGGCCTTCTTAATTTAGTCTTCGTTAAGTTATACTGGTCTGATAATGGTGTTTATTTTGTCGATACATTGAGAATGGCGTTTTTTAAGAAAGGCATGTCATTAAATTTAAGCATGTTTTTGGCCTTCTTAATTTAGTCTTCGTTAAGTTATACTGGTCTGATAATGGTGTTTATTTTGTCGATACATTGAGAATGGCGTTTTTCAAGAAACGCATGTCAGTAAATTTAAGCATTGTTTTTGGCCTTCTTAATTTAGTCTTCGTTAAGTTTTACTGGTCTGATAATGGTGTTTATTTTGTCGATACCTTGAGAATGGCGTTTTTTAAGAAACAGCAGCGAGTCAGTAAATTTAAGCATGTTTTTGGCCTTCTTAATTTAGTCTTCGTTAAGTTATACTGGTCTGATAATGGTGTTTATTTTATCGATACATTGAGAATGAAGTTTTTTAAGAAACAGCAGCGAGTCAGTAAATTTAAGCATGTTTTTGGCCTTCTTAATTTAGTCTTCGTTAAGTTATACTGGTCTGATAATGGTGTTTATTTTATCGATACATTGAGAATGACGTTTTTTAAGAAACAGCAGCGAGTCAGTAAATTTAAGCATGTTTTTGGCCTTCTTAATTTAGTCTTCGTTAAGTTATACTGGTCTGATAATGGTGTTTATTTTATCGATACATTGAGAATGACGTTTTTTAAGAAACAGCAGCGAGTCAGTAAATTTAAGCATGTTTTTGGCCTTCTTAATTTAGTCTTCGTTAAGTTATACTGGTCTGATAATGGTGTTTATTTTATCGATACATTGAGAATGAAGTTTTTTAAGAAACAGCAGCGAGTCAGTAAATTTAAGCATGTTTTTGGCCTTCTTAATTTAGTCTTCGTTAAGTTATACTGGTCTGATAATGGTGTTTATTTTGTCGATACCTTGAGAATGACGTTTTTTAAGAAACAGCAGCGAGTCAGTATATTTAAGCATGTTTTTGGCCTTCTTAATTTAGTCTTCGTTAAGTTATACTGGTTTGATAATGGTGTTTATTTTGTCGATACCTTGAGAATGACGTTTTTTAAGAAACAGCAGCGAGTCAGTAAATTTAAGCATGTTTTGGCCTTCTTAATTTAGTCTTCGTTAAGTTATACTGGTCTGATAATGGTGTTTATTTTGTCGATACCTTGAGAATGACGTTTTTTAAGAAACAGCAGCGAGTCAGTATATTTAAGCATGTTTTTGGCCTTCTTAATTTAGTCTTCGTTAAGTTTTACTCGTCTGATAATGGTGTTTATTTTGTCGATACATTGAGAATGACGTTTTTTAAGAAACGCATGTCAGTAAATTTAAGCATGTTTTTGGCCTTCTTAATTTAGTCTTCGTTAAGTTTTACTCGTCTGATAATGGTGTTTATTTTGTCGATACATTGAGAATGACGTTTTTTAAGAAACGCATGTCAGTAAATTTAAGCATGTTTTTGGCCTTCTTAATTTAGTCTTCGTTAAGTTTTACTCGTCTGATAATGGTGTTTATTTTGTCGATACCTTGAGAATGACGTTTTTTAAGAAACGCATGTCAGTAAATTTAAGCATGTTTTTGGCCTTCTTAATTTAGTCTTCGTTAAGTTTTACTCGTCTGATAATGGTGTTTATTTTGTCGATACATTGAGAATGGCGTTTTTTAAGAAACAGCAGCGAGTCAGTAAATTTAAGCATTGTTTTTGGCCTTCTTAATTTAGTCTTCGTTAAGTTATACTGGTCTGATAATGGTGTTTATTTTGTCGATACATTGAGGATGGCGTTTTTTAAGAAACGCATGTCAGTAAATTTAAGCATGTTTTTGGCCTTCTTAATTTAGTCTTCGTTAAGTTTTACTCGTCTGATAATGGTGTTTATTTTGTCGATACATTGAGAATGGCGTTTTTTAAGAAACGCATGTCAGTAAATTTAAGCATGTTTTTGGCCTTCTTAATTTAGTCTTCGTTAAGTTTTACTCGTCTGATAATGGTGTTTATTTTGTCGATACATTGAGGATGGCGTTTTTTAAGAAACGCATGTCAGTAAATTTAAGCATGTTTTTGGCCTTCTTAATTTAGTCTTCGTTAAGTTATACTGGTCTGATAATGGTGTTTATTTTGTCGATACATTGAGAATGACGTTTTTTAAGAAACAACAGCGAGTCAGTAAATTTAAGCATGTTTTTGGCCTTCTTAATTTAGTCTTCGTTAAGTTATACTGGTCTGATAATGGTGTTTATTTTGTCGATACATTGAGAATGGCGTTTTTTAAGAAAGGCATGTCATTAAATTTAAGCATGTTTTTGGCCTTCTTAATTTAGTCTTCGTTAAGTTATACTGGTCTGATAATGGTGTTTATTTTGTCGATACATTGAGAATGGCGTTTTTCAAGAAACGCATGTCAGTAAATTTAAGCATTGTTTTTGGCCTTCTTAATTTAGTCTTCGTTAAGTTTTACTCGTCTGATAATGGTGTTTATTTTGTCGATACATTGAGAATGGCGTTTTTTAAGAAACGCATGTCAGTAAATTTAAGCATTGTTTTTGGCCTTCTTAATTTAGTCTTCGTTAAGTTTTACTCGTCTGATAATGGTGTTTATTTTGTCGATACATTGAGAATGGCGTTTTTTAAGAAACGCATGTCAGTAAATTTAAGCATGTTTTTGGCCTTCTTAATTTAGTCTTCGTTAAGTTTTACTCGTCTGATAATGGTGTTTATTTTGTCGATACATTGAGAATGGCGTTTTTTAAGAAACGCATGTCAGTAAATTTAAGCATTGTTTTTGGCCTTCTTAATTTAGTCTTCGTTAAGTTTTACTCGTCTGATAATGGTGTTTATTTTGTCGATACATTGAGAATGGCGTTTTTTAAGAAACGCATGTCAGTAAATTTAAGCATGTTTTTGGCCTTCTTAATTTAGTCTTCGTTAAGTTTTACTCGTCTGATAATGGTGTTTATTTTGTCGATACATTGAGAATGGCGTTTTTTAAGAAACGCATGTCAGTAAATTTAAGCATTTGTTTTTGGCCTTCTTAATTTAGTCTTCGTTAAGTTTTACTCGTCTGATAATGGTGTTTATTTTGTCGATACATTGAGAATGGCGTTTTTCAAGAAACGCATGTCAGTAAATTTAAGCATTGTTTTTGGCCTTCTTAATTTAGTCTTCGTTAAGTTATACTGGTCTGATAATGGTGTTTATATTGTCGATACATTGAGAATGGCGTTTTTTAAGAAACAGCAGCGAATCAGTAAATTTAAGCATTGTTTTTGGCCTTCTTAATTTAGTCTTCGTTAAGTTATACTGGTCTGATAATGGTGTTTATTTTGTCGATACATTGAGAATGGCGTTTTTTAAGAAACGCATGTCAGTAAATTTTAGCATGTTTTTGGCCTTCTTAATTTAGTCTTCGTTAAGTTATACTGGTCTGATAATGGTGTTTATTTTGTCGATACCTTGAGAATGACGTTTTTTAAGAAACAGCAGCGAGTCAGTAAATTTAAGCATTGTTTTTGGCCTTCTTAATTTAGTCTTCGTTAAGTTATACTGGTCTGATAATGGTGTTTATTTTGTCGATACATTGAGGATGGCGTTTTTTAAGAAACGCATGTCAGTAAATTTAAGCATGTTTTTGGCCTTCTTAATTTAGTCTTCGTTAAGTTTTACTCGTCTGATAATGGTGTTTATTTTGTCGATACATTGAGAATGGCGTTTTTTAAGAAACGCATGTCAGTAAATTTAAGCATGTTTTTGGCCTTCTTAATTTAGTCTTCGTTAAGTTTTACTCGTCTGATAATGGTGTTTATTTTGTCGATACATTGAGAATGGCGTTTTTAAGAAACAGCAGCGAGTCAGTTTAAGCATGTTTTTGGCCTTCTTAATTTAGTCTTCGTTAAGTTATACTGGTCTGATAATGGTGTTTATTTTGTCGATACCTTGAGAATGACGTTTTTAAGAAACAACAGCGAGTCAGTAAATTTAAGCATGTTTTTGGCCTTCTTAATTTAGTCTTCGTTAAGTTATACTGGTCTGATAATGGTGTTTATTTTGTCGATACCTTGAGAATGACGTTTTTTAAGAAACAGCAGCGAGTCAGTAAATTTAAGCATTGTTTTTGGCCTTCTTAATTTAGTCTTCGTTAAGTTATACTGGTCTGATAATGGTGTTTATTTTGTCGATACATTGAGGATGGCGTTTTTTAAGAAACGCATGTCAGTAAATTTAAGCATGTTTTTGGCCTTCTTAATTTAGTCTTCGTTAAGTTTTACTCGTCTGATAATGGTGTTTATTTTGTCGATACATTGAGAATGGCGTTTTTTAAGAAACGCATGTCAGTAAATTTAAGCATGTTTTTGGCCTTCTTAATTTAGTCTTCGTTAAGTTTTACTCGTCTGATAATGGTGTTTATTTTGTCGATACATTGAGGATGGCGTTTTTTAAGAAACAACAGCGAGTCAGTAAATTTAAGCATGTTTTTGGCCTTCTTAATTTAGTCTTCGTTAAGTTATACTGGTCTGATAATGGTGTTTATTTTGTCGATACCTTGAGAATGACGTTTTTTAAGAAACAACAGCGAGTCAGTAAATTTAAGCATGTTTTTGGCCTTCTTAATTTAGTCTTCGTTAAGTTTTACTGGTCTGATAATGGTGTTTATTTTGTCGATACATTGAGAATGACGTTTTTTAAGAAACAACAGCGAGTCAGTAAATTTAAGCATGTTTTTGGCCTTCTTAATTTAGTCTTCGTTAAGTTATACTGGTCTGATAATGGTGTTTATTTTGTCGATACATTGAGAATGGCGTTTTTTAAGAAAGGCATGTCATTAAATTTAAGCATGTTTTTGGCCTTCTTAATTTAGTCTTCGTTAAGATATACTGGTCTGATAATGGTGTTTATTTTGTCGATACATTGAGAATGGCGTTTTTCAAGAAACGCATGTCAGTAAATTTAAGCATTGTTTTTGGCCTTCTTAATTTAGTCTTCGTTAAGTTTTACTCGTCTGATAATGGTGTTTATTTTGTCGATACATTGAGAATGGCGTTTTTTAAGAAACGCATGTCAGTAAATTTAAGCATTGTTTTTGGCCTTCTTAATTTAGTCTTCGTTAAGTTTTACTCGTCTGATAATGGTGTTTATTTTGTCGATACATTGAGAATGGCGTTTTTTAAGAAACGCATGTCAGTAAATTTAAGCATGTTTTTGGCCTTCTTAATTTAGTCTTCGTTAAGTTTTACTCGTCTGATAATGGTGTTTATTTTGTCGATACATTGAGAATGGCGTTTTTTAAGAAACGCATGTCAGTAAATTTAAGCATTGTTTTTGGCCTTCTTAATTTAGTCTTCGTTAAGTTTTACTCGTCTGATAATGGTGTTTATTTTGTCGATACATTGAGAATGGCGTTTTTTAAGAAACGCATGTCAGTAAATTTAAGCATGTTTTTGGCCTTCTTAATTTAGTCTTCGTTAAGTTTTACTCGTCTGATAATGGTGTTTATTTTGTCGATACATTGAGAATGGCGTTTTTTAAGAAACGCATGTCAGTAAATTTAAGCATTGTTTTTGGCCTTCTTAATTTAGTCTTCGTTAAGTTTTACTCGTCTGATAATGGTGTTTATTTTGTCGATACATTGAGAATGGCGTTTTTCAAGAAACGCATGTCAGTAAATTTAAGCATTGTTTTTGGCCTTCTTAATTTAGTCTTCGTTAAGTTATACTGGTCTGATAATGGTGTTTATTTTGTCGATACATTGAGAATGGCGTTTTTCAAGAAACGCATGTCAGTAAATTTAAGCATTGTTTTTGGCCTTCTTAATTTAGTCTTCGTTAAGTTATACTGGTCTGATAATGGTGTTTATTTTGTCGATACATTGAGAATGGCGTTTTTTAAGAAACAGCAGCGAATCAGTAAATTTAAGCATTGTTTTTGGCCTTCTTAATTTAGTCTTCGTTAAGTTATACTGGTCTGATAATGGTGTTTATTTTGTCGATACATTGAGAATGGCGTTTTTTAAGAAACGCATGTCAGTAAATTTTAGCATGTTTTTGGCCTTCTTAATTTTGTCTTCGTTAAGTTATACTGGTCTGATAATGGTGTTTATTTTGTCGATACATTGAGAATGGCGTTTTTTAAGAAACGCATGTCAGTAAATTTAAGCATGTTTTTGGCCTTCTTAATTTAGTCTTCGTTAAGTTATACTGGTCTGATAATGGTGTTTATTTTGCACCTGTGTAATTTTCAGTATAAAATACTTTTTTTTAATATGTAAAATTAATAGTCTGGCATACGCAAAGTTATTTCCTAGAAACGCAAATAAAATAATCCAAAAACCATTTTCATTCTAATTTACGACTCTTTCTTTACTAAAGTTTCGTTCATGAGTTACTTTTTTCAAAACACACTAATACAAAAAACCATTTTGCGGCTCATCACTATAATCTTTTGTAAAAAAACGCAGAAATTCTGATGGACGCCATTAAAAGGTAATTTAATCGATTTATAATTCATCACGACGTTTCCGGTTGTTGCAGCCAGAATGGCGTCCAACAAAAAGCCTATAGAAATTCCTCCGCCTCAACGTATCGACCACTTCCAATACAAAAGTGGAACAAATCGCACCTTAGGCCTTGTACAGACCTGCGGGCGTGTGATTGGGCAACGGCTACGTCATTAGATACAGTGTTCGGCAGTCATTTTGAAATTTGACAGTTTGAATATGTCTAAACATTAGTGACAACAATGGCGAACATGTTGGATTCCTCACAGAGTCGTTGATACCATCGGTAGTGAAAGATTGAAATAAAGTTAATTATCGTGTTTCAGCTTTCAAGCACACACGTAGGAAGACATGACGACTTCAAACAAAAATTTTATTTTTGGGTAAATAAAGATAAGTTTAATATTTCTGTAACTTTAATTTTTAATGAAACTTACACCGATTAATTTTTTGTAATTTCCATTTTTTTTTTTTTTTTGTTTTACGTCCGACTATTGTGCACACTTGGGCTAATGCAGACGATGGAATGATTTATAGCGTATGAAAATGCCAAACCCTGGCCGGGAATCGAACCCGGGTCCTCGGGGTGAAAGTCCAGTACGCTATCAACTAGGCCACCGAGGCGGCTTGTAATTTCTTTTATATATTATTATAATCTGCGCATAGACCCTGTTGGATCACGCAAAGCACTCCGACTCATGTCTTGTTCCTTCTAATCCTCCACACCTCCCTCATCCTGTCCCCATGGATCCTCTTCCGCTCCTCCGTCCATTTTACCCCTGCTCTCTTTGGGATTTCATTCTCTGGGACCTTCCAACCGAGCATCTTTCTTCTGTTCTATTCTGACTTGTGCGATCCACGACGTTGTTGATTTGACACCTTGTATATACTTAAGGATTCTGTATATATATATACATACATATATATATATATATATATATATATATATATATATATATATATATATATATATATTATGACGTCTAAAAATAGTAGACCTACTAATTACATAATAGAGTTTATTAAACGAAAGTGTCACAAAATAAAATCTAGTTTTCGCCAAAACTAATCCGTTCTAGTTTAAAACCAGGAATAACGACTTTACAATAAATCTGTGTTCAGTTAGATAAAGATTTAGTGTTTCTTCCATTACGTTTATATAAAATGTTAAAGCTTGTAACAGCTCCATATTTTCCTACCCTGGCGCAGTTGCCACGTCGGGCTACATCTGAGCTTTAAAAGTCAGAACACTATTTTATTGGATCGTTTATTTATTTTAATTTCTTCACCAATTGCCACGCAGCCTAATGGGTTTCTAAAAATAGCTACAAATTCTTGTTTTGTTCTTGATGCAAATTATTGACCTTTCTAAATGTCGAACAGGTGTAACAAAGCAGCAGGAAATTCCTCTTCTGCGGTAAAAATTAATGTGGGCGTTCCTTAGAAGTGTTTGACGATGTTTCCGTTCAAAGTTTCAATGTGGTTTCAATTAAAAATGACTATTTTAACACTTCGGTTTAACACGTAAAGGATTCTGGGGTAAAGACAATGTAAACATAAAAACGAAGTAGTGTCGAGGTAGCAAAAATGTTTATCGATTAATAAGTTTATTATTGTAACATGGCCACCGGACCACATATTCAATTGATTAGGATTATGACCTATTCTTCCCGTCAGTGGTCTATCAACTCACCTCTTAAAGGCTACTGCGGTTTCGAAACTCTATAGTTTCATCTTCAGGCCATAAAAAATGTTAAATCCCCCTGTCGAGGTAGTCACAAAGTCAAACAAAACATTAAAAAATACATCACAAACACTGAGCACAATTACACATTTAAAATATTCATCATGAAATTCGGCTTGGCCAAGCTACACTCGCGACTCGTACGTCGTTACATTCCGGACTGCATGTAACGACGTACGAATGTAACGACGTACGAGTCGCGTGTGTAGCTTGGCCAAGCCGAATTTCATGATGAATATTTTAAATGTGTAATTGTGCTTAGTGTTTGTGATGTATGTTTTAATGTTTTGTTTGACTTTGTGACGACCTCGACAGAGGGATTTAACATTTTGTATGGCCTGAAGATGAAACTATAGAGTTTCGAAACCGCAGTAGCCTTTATGAGGTGAGTTGATAGGTACACTCACTGACGGGAAGAATAGGTCATAATCCTAATCATAATAATTTTAATTCAAAATTTGTACATGTCTAGGTACAACGAGACAGACAGGTTAACATAATTTTTTTTAATTTACAAATATATTATCTATACGATCACAACCGCACTTTGTACAAAGCCTGATTCTATGTGTTATATATTTCTTTTTAGTGTTTAAGCTCTAGAGGAACGTTAAACAGAGTCTGCGCCGATAAACGTAAGCTTCTTTGATGTTTAGGCCCCAAGTGGAATTCCTGGAACGGAATGAATCAACGATTCGTAATAATAAATTTCATAAAAAATAAAAAAAAACACGGAGAGCATCATAAACAAGTTTTAACATGGTGATCGACAATTACTTTAGACGACTGAAATAACTGAGTTATGGGATACTAAGCGGCCATTACACTGAGGCATGGGCAGAGATAAGCGAACGAGTTCACAGTGCGTCGTTAAAGTTAACAGTTATTAGGGCAACGACAGAAAATCGTTTTAATGAACGTTAGATTCTAATATTACGTAGTGACATAATTTGGACATAATTCTACATAGTGGCACTGTGACTGTGTTCCTGTCCTTCGGCCTCTGCTGCGTCACTACATGACCTTTCTGAGTAAACCATATTTTTAGTGAATATACATCTGAAGCGGTACAAATACAAAGTTTTTGTAAATTTTATCTTTGTTGACAAAATGCTACTACTTATAAAAGGCCATTTGTAGTTTTAAAATTTAAGAATTTAAAGACATTTTTGGCTTCAAATTGTAACTATTGCAGGTATGCATTTTAAGGGGCAAAAACCCACACTTATTGTTTTTATAATAAGTACCCCGCACAGAGTAGGCTACAGACCATAATACTGCATTGCATTTGACGTCAAAACTAAAACTACTAACATCACAATAGCTACAGGAGCTTACGTTTGTAATAATCGATGCAATGGCTACAGGAGCTTAGACGAACTACACAGATTGTAAGCTACGTTTGTAATAATCGATGCAATGGCTACAGGAGCTTAGAAGAACTACACACAGATTGTAAGCTGCGTTTGTAATAATCGATGCAATGGCTACAGGAGTTTAGAAGAACTACACACAGATTGTAAGCTACGTTTGTAATAATCGATGCAATGGCTACAGGAGTTTAGAAGAACTACACACAGATTGTAAGCTGCGTTTGTAATAATCGATGCAATGGCTACAGGAGCTTAGAAGAACTACACACAGATTGTAAGCTACGTTTGTAATAATCGATGCAATGGCTACAGGAGCTTAGAAGAACTACACACAGATTGTAAGCTGCGTTTGTAATAATCGATGCAATGGCTACAGGAGCTTAGAAGAACTACACACAGATTGTAAGCTACGTTTGTAATAATCGATGCAATGGCTACATGAGCTTAGAAGAACTACACACAGATTGTAAGCTGCGTTTGTAATAATCGATGCAATGGCTACAGGAGCTTAGAAGAACTACACACAGATTGTAAGCTACGTTTGTAATAATCGATGCAATGGCTACAGGAGCTTAGACGAATTACACACAGATTGTAAGCTACGTTTGTAATAATCGATGCAATGGCTACAGGAGCTTAGACGAACTACACTGATTGTAAGCTGCGTTTGTAATAATCGATGCAAAAAAGAGTATAAAATATTACTCGGCATTCCCACTACAGTATTGGTATCGAAACGTTTGTAACGGTTATGCCTAATGGATCCTGTAAACCGTTCAATTTTTCAAAGCCAAAAACAGTTGCAAGTTAAATCGATAAGGTGAATTAGTATTCATTAGAGCGTTTGTCTACAATGTTTATCCATTAAGCCCGTGCGTTGACAGGCTGCGTTTGTTGAACATTTTAAATTAATGAAACACACGCCAACATGGGTTTTCTACTTTAATTAGCTTTGGAAACGAATATTTCCATCCCGGGGAGTCGGGGATTAATCATTGACGATTCGATCACAAACGTTTGTCATTAAAATCGCTATTTAATAAAAACGTAGTTTCATCCAATGAGTTTACTGCTTGTGAACCTAGATCTGATCGTTAATTCGAATACTGTACATGCAGGATGATGAACACAACAATTACTTCCCGCAGGGGGTGTGCAGACTAGCTGCACCTATTGAGAGGATTTAGACGTCCCTTGCGGTACTCGAGTCTAACACATACTTACACTTACGACTTTAACACTTTACACTCACACTTACATTTAGGGAGGCGATAGTAAATGTGCTTTTCGCCTTAAAATAACAAATAAACAAAATACAACAATTACTTAAAGGAATAAAATCTTTTCATGCGTTTGTGAAAATAGGTCTTTTTTTTGTGTTTAACGTCCGACTATTGTGCACACTTGGGCTAATGCAGACGGATGGGATGATGTATAGCGTATGAAAATGCCAAGCCCTCGCCGGGAATTGAACCCGGGTCCTCGGGGTGAAAGCCTAGTACGCTATCCACTAGACCACCGAGGCGGCTAAGTAGGTCTACATCGAACCATGTAAAATAGCGTAGGTTTTTTTTAACAATGGTAGTTTTTTTACTGTAGACAATTTGGCAACAAATATCGGAGATCTACACCGTCGCAAAAAACAACATCAATAATAAGAGCATCGAAAGGGAGGTTTCTTTCAATAAAATTCGTTAAAACTTGAATGATTTTCAAGCAACTGTCTCGTTTTACGCTGTTCACGAAATTGTTGCGAGTTAACGGGCGGAGCGCCCTACAGAGGTCATTTTAAAACAATAGCGAGGGGTATTATTGGCAATGAATTGCTAAGCACGGCCAAAGACATGATTGGTATATTGAACAAAAGAACAATGCCACTACCATTGGTATTACTAGAACGCCTAACCTAACCTTCCCTCATAAAAAGCCAACTCTCCGCATGGTGATTGCTTATTGTTAGGACGCCCATTGTGGTTCAACAATGCACTATTGTACGCGCACTGATACTTAAGAAGTAGACCTACACATAAATTAGGACGTGCGGTGGAAACTTTTCTCATGCGCGATGCCAAAAAGTACTGGACTCGTGAAAAATACGCATGTTTTACTGTTTCGGATTTTAACGCGCTACCCGTGTTCTGTGCCGAGCGGGTCTGACTGGAAGTGGAAACCAGAGCGACCTTTCTATCAGTCGGAGGTAAAGGTCCTGCCTTTGTTCCATCACAAAGGACGCTCGCTCGCGTGCTGTGAACAGCGGGCATAAAGGTTGAGATTAGCTTCAAGTGAAATTTGGTTTCTTGTGTGAATGACCTCAAAACTGTGTTCCACTAATTATAATATTTAATTAGAAAACGTGAATGTACGATTGTTGAAAAATTTTGTGAAGGTGAAGCGAAATTTTTACTTGTTTTTTACCTAGTATTAGTTTTGAAAAAGAATTAAAATTAACTATTGAACAATGACGCACGTTTTACTTTTATGTTCACACACACACACACACACACACACACACACACACACACGCGCGCACACACACACACACACACACACACACACACACACACACACACACACACACACACACACACACGTATACTTAAGTTTACTATGCCGCCTCGGTATCCTAGTTGATAGCATGAGAGACAACCCACCTCACGGTAAACTATGTCTCTGTTAGTGGTGGGACAGAAAACACCAAACTGTTAAAAAAAAACTGCTTTCTATAAACGACAAACTGCTTTTTCAAACGGAAAAACAGTTTGATTTGAACTGGTTTATGATTTGTTAAACAAGGAACGGACTGTTCTATTCGAACGCTGCCGCAAGCGCTAAAACTGTTTTCCTGCTGTTTGCATGCTAACTGCTTTCCTGCTAACTGCTTTTCTTCAACTTGCTTTTATGATTTTTCCCTTTTTTCCAAAGTTGCTTGTTGTTTGTAGTGGCGTAAGAACTGTTTGGTCATGTCAACGTTTATCTCTATTTTGTTGCGAGTTGTAGTAACAACCTCTCACATTTTGTAGATACAGAGCATAATTTTATTTAAACATATTTTTTATATTTATTATCAATCATCAATATTTTTAATCAACTAAAAATATTCTAAATCGTTTGCATTTCGGTAAATATGTAAAGGACTATTTAATTTTTAAGTAAAAAAAAGAATGCTTCTATTAGAAATTCATTGCATTTTGTACATAAAAAATGGCATACATAATTATTACGTTTTGAGAATGTAATTTAATTATTACTACACTTATAAGGATTATTTTTATCCTTTCTAAATGCTTTATACCCAAAACAATTTAAGGACATGGTGGTAGTAGGAATGAAAAAGTAGTTTTAGAAAACTGAACGTATGTACTTTATGTTTTAGCTGCTAATACAACTTTGAGTTTCAGTTTTCTAAACCTGTTTTTTCCAACTGTTTTAAAAAGCAGCTTTATTCCTCAACAAAGAGTTTGTTGACGTTTTGTAAAAACAGCAGAAAAGCCCACCTCTACCAGGTAATACAAATTGAAGTGCCCTGGGCAGGGACAAGGGACAAGACACCGTAAATCAACAGATATCGGGCAGGCAAACTCGGGGACATAAATTTCAGTGTACAATAGTTCCTTACTAAACACTTGGGCGAAATGTTTTTGTCGCGCTTCACACCCGCAATATATTATGTTACAGAAAAGGTTGTAAGAAACTGTTCAATTTCCAAATTAAATTCTTCACTTTTTTTTGCTCGAAGGAACACGTACGCGCGTAGTTTTCTCTCGTTTTCATCTTGTGTAGAAGAACAATATTTACCGTTATAATATTTGACAAGGGTTGACAACCCACTCGTTAAAGCGAATTTCATTCACTACATTCAGGACAAGACTACAATCAGTGAGAACATATAGACACTGTTTGCAACCCGGTAGAGCGGTGAAGAGTTGGGAAGTTAAGGGAACAACAGAACCTTCGACCACGTTTTTAAATATATAATGAGCTGTATCACTGATTCTTAAAGTTGTATAAAAAAACGTATTATTGCAGTACAGGAAATTATTGAGTTAATAAGGTTTTCTGTAAAGAAGAACATGTAAAAAAAATGTTTAAAAGTACTGTCGTAGAAAAACATAATTTAAATGAGTATAAATTTGGTAACGTATTGGCTTTTGTATAAACATTATAGAAAGACTGCTTTATTGAAGTAAAAACTTTTATGGTGGCGGTTGACAAAACATGAGTTTAAACTAGAGGTGGGCGTTTCTGCTATTTTTACAAAACGTCAACAAACTGTTTGTTTTCGTAAAAAAAGCTGCTTTTTAAAACAGTTCGAAAAAAACATGTTTAGAAAACTGAAACTCAAAGTTGTATTAGCAGCTAAAACATAAAGCACATACGTTCAGTTTTCTAAAACTACTTTTTCATTCCCATTACCATCATATCCTTAAATTGTTTTTGGGTATAAAGCATTTACAAAGGATAAAAATAATCCTTATAAGTGTAGTAATAATTAAATTACATTCTCAAAATGTAATAATTATGTATGCCATTTTATATTTACAAAATGCAATGAATTTCTAATAGAATCATTCTTTTTTTACTTAAAAATTAAATAGTACTTTGCGTATTTACCAAAATGCAAAAGATTTAGAATATTTTTAGTTGATTAAAAAATATTGATGATTGATAATAAATATAAAAAATATGTTTAAATAAAATTAGGCTCTGTATCTACAAAATGTGAGAGGTTGTTACTACAACTCGCAACAAAATAGAGATAAACGTTGACATTGACCGAACAGTTCTTACTTCACTACAAGCAACAAGTAACTTTGGAATAAAGGGAAAAAACATAAAAGCATGTAGAAGAAAAGCAGTTAGCAGGAAAACAGTTTTAGCGCTTGCGGCAACGTTCGAATAGAACAGTCCGTTCCTTGTTTAACAAATCATAAACCAGTCCAAATCCAACTGCTTGTTTCCGTTTGAAAAAGCAGTTCGTCGTTTACAGAAAAGCAGTTTTTTTAACAGTTTGGTGTTTTCTGCCCCACCACTAGTATAAACATTCGTTTTAGCGTCACGTTTGATTCCTTAACACATACCTCACAGCATATATAATTGTTCTTGTATATATAGACCTGAAGTGACTCCCGCTGAACAGCTGTTGCTTCAATATCACTTCAATTGAGGTTATGTTTATTGTTCTTGCTAATTAAAAAATGTGTATTTTCCAAATTTATGTGGTTAAATTATTTAATGAATATGAGCTATATTAATTTTCACTATTGCCGGCACTACACCAAGGGTCAGACGTATTTTTTTTTCAAAAATAATAAACCAACAAAGAAAATAACTAAAAATATTGCACCGTTCTGGAGCTGTTGATGCACTAAAAAACGCCAACCGATTTTTTGTGTTTTTTTGCGTTAACGGTAAGGGAAGTAACTGCGGCTAGAACTAAAAACTTCAAGGTGCACAACAGACTTTTGCCACATCGACAACCGAGTCCCCAATTTTTGAATCCCAGAACCACATATATATAATTATACTTAAGACTATTAGATCTAGTAATCAGTTGCAAATATTTATTACAATGTTCTAGTTAGCCTAAACGTATTTGCAGTATCCTTCCTTGAACAAATCACAACTAAAACAGAACAATACTCAAGATTGAATAAATCACACTTTCCTGTTAGTCAAACAAGGTAAAACGCATTAAAACTGACACGTTTCTGACAACGTACACACGCAGGTACTGTCGGGGAAGAATACAAAACAAATAGGCTCAGTTATTTTGTGCCCACCATCTGGGGAGCGGTGAACGATCACGCTGATGTATTGAAACCAAATTTAAAACAACGGCGTCTTCTCGATATTAAATTACTTGAAATAACGCAGAATGGCGCTCGAACATGGAATCTTTTATGACGTTTTTATGGCAAACGATACGAGCAATATAGCAGGGAAGAAGAGAGGGGTGGAAGTTAGCCAAGGGGTTGCCTGCGGACTAGATAATATTGATTGGATCAAGTAAAATGCAACAATAGAAATACACTTTAAGCAGGAAGTTATTTTAATGGATGTTACACTTCTTACATGAATTTTACGGTTTTTTTTAAATCTGAAAGAATTCACTTAAAATACATTTAAGGGCTTGTAGAAATATTACTATAGACTATACAGTAAGCTTAACGTTTCCCAATCGTGGAGAAGACTTGCAATGATGAACGCGCTAACAAAGAAAATCGGTTGCAATGATTGTTTTTAAATTTGCTTGGAAAAAATTGGATTTGGTTTTGCAGAAGTTACAAAACACTGAAAAACATTTTTGCTCATTAATATTCACTGTGTTGCATCAATCAGTTTAGATTTTTTTAGAAATCCATAGTTAATTAATTAATTTATAAATTACATGAAATATTTTGTACCCGAAATTAAAGGAGAGTAATTTGCAAAGAGGTGCACGCATGTTCAGGCGGTAGGTTATTTATCAGCTGTCAGCGATGTCAGATAATACGATACAAAAATATCGGATTCTTGAAAGTTATTTTTAATTCCCGACATTTTATTTATCCATTTAAAAAACTAATTTTTAATAAATATTTGTCACCGGTGTATTAGAAAATTACGGCAAGCAAGACTGGTGACGTGATAAAAGCAATTTCCAAAACGTAACACAACTTCATATAAACGAATTCTAATGTGTAAAATTGTTGTACTTTTTAATGAAAATACAAAAATATACCCTGTCCACCGCCAGATTTATTTTCTATGAAACCTGCTTCAAACAAGAACAAAACTGTAAACGCTAATATACATATCTGCAGCTTAAACAGCTCATTTCAATAGTAATACGACAAAAACAAAAATATTTTAGGACTCAGATCTTTTGCACTTTTTCAGTAAAAAAATTCTGTTATTGAACCAAAAAATAAAAATCATTTACAAAGTATTTTTTGTGATAAATATCCTTATTTATTTTAATTACGATAATTTGTTCGAAAACACGATAAATTAACATAGTTAATTATTAACAACATAACCTGACAATTATTATATCCTATCAGCTGTTCAATGAAATCAGATGATCGTTACGAATCAATATAAAACGACTGACCTTTTAATATAACTACTAAAATTTAATTAACGATTCATTTCATATATTTACATTTTATAATCTTCCTAGTTTCCGTAGTGTAGTGGTTATGGCTTGTCCCCCTCGCGCCCAAGACCCCGATTCGATCCCGGGAAGAAACATACGGAAATTTTTAATTATGATTAATTTAATACGGGCATTGCTACGCGCAAAATATACTATTGTATATCGACACACACACACACACACACACACACACACACACACACACACACACACACACACACACACACACACACATCAGGCGACGCGCAAAATCCATCACAACCAGCCCTAAACACGTTAAAACTCAAACAGAACCGCAACGCCGTGCCGTGTGCAAGGTTACTTTAATTAGGCTAAATTAATTCAACGAATGTTTCCTATAATGTACTAGGCCTATAGACCAACTACGTGGAGGGTGAAAGCTAGAGGCAGCCCGTTAGGGATTGTACATTCATTGGAGTAAGTCTTTCCACCTGTGGAAAAAACAAGTTGGCAAAATTTATCACATACTCAAAGCATTTTCAACATACGGTAGTTTCAATTAAATATTTTTCAGTAAAATTTAACTTTAATTCCAGAACAAACTTTAATTCTGTTTAACGAAAAAACAGAAGGAAATTTTCGTTATAAGAATTCTGTAATGATGTAATTAATATACTTAAATGTTTAATTAATGTAAAATATAAACGTTATGATGTAAGTCTGAAGGAGCGAGCGAGAGGGAGAGACAAAGAGGGGAGTGGAGCGTGTAATGGATAAATGAGGTAATTAAATTACGTTACTTTCTAAACTTGTCACATTTTGTTGAAATTAATCTCCAGTTGTATTTCTTTCTCTGAAGACCTTGTCGGTGACATTTCACAATCAAACTTAAAACAAAGCATTCAAGACAATAACAATTCGTTATTTCTTTAATAAACACAGGAATTAACCTATCTGTTTAATTCTACTACTAAAGAAAAATTTAGAAGTACTGTAGGCCTACGTTGAAAATTAGTCAACGTAAATACAATTAGGCCTACACAATTTTACAGGAATTTGTTTATTTTTAAGTGTTCTTTGTTTGTATAGGCCTACAATACCCTTTAATTCGTTATTTTTTTAATAAACATAGAAATAAGTAACCTATCTGTTTAATTCTACTACTAAGGAAAAATTTAAAAGTACTGTAGGCCTACGTTGAAAATTAGTCAACCTAAATACAATTAGGCCTACACAACTTTACAGGAATTTGGTTATTTTGAAGTGTTCTTTGCCTGTATAGGCCTACAATACGCTTTAATTCGTTATTTTTTTAATAAACACAGGAATAAGTAGCCTATCTGTTTAATTCTATTACTAAAGAAAAATTTAGAAGTACTGTAGGCCTACGTTGAAAATTAGTCAACGTAAATACAATTAGGCCTACACAATTTTACAGGAATTTGTTTATTTTGAAGTGTTCTTTGTTTGTATAGGCCTACAATACGCTTTACAACATAATTCGTTATTTTTTTTTAATAAACACAGGAATAAGTAACCTATTTGTTTAATTCTATTACTAAGGAAAAATTCAGAAGTACTGTAGGCCTACGTTGAAAATTAGTCAACGTAAATACAATTAGGCCTACAATACGCTTTACAACATAACATAACTGAAGCATTCAAAATGACAAAATGTTATGACGTTATGGAATTTTAAGAATGCTAAAAATAACCTAAAACGTTTCGTTGTTTCGCCGTGCCCAACACAAAAGCAACACCAGCAACTCGCACTTTGTCAGGCCAGAATCGAACACATTTAGTTGAAGTTTTTACAGCGTGGATGTTTCTCCAACTCGTTCTTTTTTATTCCGCGAATGGCGCAATGTTTTACAATTTTATTTCATTTTATGATAGCTGTAAACAGTAATAAACATTAATCCTTTCCTTTGCAGACGAAGCAGGCCTAAATAACAACGTTCCCAGCTCCGGCATTAGGCTTATTTCTGCTACAAGTTACGTTGCGCGTTCTGTTTGTTTCAAAGTCTTATTAAATAATCGTTTCTCTGCGACATTCGGCTTAAGTTCCTTGAATAAAATTTAAATAAATTTGTTTGGCATCGGTTGTGGCACGCTATTTAACTTGAGCAGCGGTTCAAGCTTTGATAATTTAAAAAAAAAAAAACAAAAACAGAAAAAATACACATAAATTGTTGCTTATTTTTCACACAGATATTTATAAATGAATCATTTTTACTTAGACATTATACGGAGTGCATAAAATATAGGGATCTTGCTAACGAAAAACCGATTTTGAGGTTTTTTTTAGGATTTTGAGGTGAAACAAAGAACACTTCAAAATAACCAAATTCCTGTATAATTGTGTAGGCCTAATTGTATTTACGTTGACTAATTTTCAACGTAGGCCTACAGTACTTCTAAATTTTCCTTAGTAATAGAATTAAACAGATAGGTTACTTATTCCTATGTTTATTAAAAAAATAACGAATTAAAGGGTATTGTAGGCCTATACAAACAAAGAACACTTCAAAATAACCAAATTCCTGTAAATTGACTCAATTGTTTTAGGGCTGGTTTTGGTGTTGGATTTTGCGGGACGCGTGATGCGAGGATCACGTTTATATTAATATAACAGTATATTATGCGTGTCGCAAGTCTCATATTAAATTAATGATAATTAATAATTTCTGTGTTTCCGCCGGTATCGAACCGGGGACCTTACGCGTGCGAGGCACAAGCGATAACCGCTACACTACGGAAACTACGAAGAAGTTCGACCGATTTAAGTATATGAAATGAATATTTAATTCAATTTTGGTAGTTCTATTAAAAGATCAGCTGATTTTACTGAACAGCTGATAGGCTATAATAAATTTCAGATTATATTGTTAAAAACTAGCTATGTTAATTTGTCGAGTTTTAGAAAAAAATATCTTAATTAAAATATAAAAACATGATACATGATCTTTATTTTTAGTTCAATAACAGAAATTTTTAAATGTAACAGTACATTTTGCGGGAAATTCTATCTTAAATTAATTATACATAAAAATTACTGTGTTTCTACCGGGATCGAACCAGGGGCTTGCGCGTGAGGTACTAGTTATTAATTTGTCGTTTATATTAATTCGTAACGATCAGCTGACTTCATTGAACAGCTGATAGGCTAAAATAAGTTTCAGGTTATGTTGTTAAAAATTATCTACGTTAATTTGTAGTCTTTTCCAACAAATTATCGCCATTAAAATCAAAAAGGAAGAGAAAACCAGATAAATAATCTTTATTTTTAGTTCAATAAGATTTTTTTTTGTAACTTACTACGAAGCATGTCTGTGTGCCTACACATCGTTCTAGGCCAAACTAAATGACGGTTTCCGATTAAATATGGAAAATAACTCAAATATATATCCTATATCTCGGGATCATTCAAATACTAGAAAACACATTTTGTTATCGTGGCCTTTTTTGTCATAACCCTCCTTTAAAATCAACAAATCGAATTTAGGTTTCATGTAGCCATTAACATTCCAATAAAACGTATGGGTCATGCTACCATCTCTCTTTTAAATGACAGATCAGTAGCTACCCATAAAAAAGTCAATATACTGTATTTACGTAATTTTTCGAAACTGGCTTATCTAATTTTAGTCATATATTATTGTCTACTAAAACATAGGCCTAAAGAACATATATAGAATCTATAATAAAAATCATAACTTGAATTAGTGATCCAAATTTGAAACAAAAATTATGTTTTTTTCTTTTTTTTCCCGGCGAAAAACCGATGTGGTTATCGCCGATACTCAAAATAAAAATACAAAAGAACGAATAAAATAAAACAAAAATTTAAGTTTAATAAGAAAACAAACAACAAACTATAATAACAAAAACAAATAAACAAAACAAAACAAAATAACAGTTATAAATATATGACTAAAAATAGTTAACAATAGGCCTAATATATTTAAAAACAACTTACACACACAAATTATTGTAGGGCTGTAAATTGGCCCTACAACAATAACAAGAAAAATATAATAAATATAAACGTACCTAAAACTAAATAACAAAATAAAGCAAATATAAACAAATAATAAAACAAAACAGCAAATATAAACAATCTTTTCCGGGCTACAGCCACAAACAATAACAAAAATATAAATTAAATTTTATTTAAACAATTCAGACGATGAAGGAAGTCTAGGACCCGGTCAACGGCCGAGGCACTATCTGCCAACATCGTCTGCAAACAGTTGCTCAGTTCACGCATAACACGCAAATTTCGGAAACCATCACAATCAAGCAATATATGTTTTATTGTGATGGAAAATTACGGAACGTGAGCAAAAGAATAGCGAAGGAAACCCTAGCCTACCGAATTTTGGTAATTGAATTTCGATTTATGAAATTGGTGGTCCAAATTTGAGGAACTTATGCGACCTATAGACCGTTTTGTTTGTAAGCACAGGAGTTCCTGTCAGGTGCCAAGGCGGTGCAAAATGCGTCATTAACATTTTTGGTGGGGGGCACAATTTATTTGTATCATAATTATTTTAAAACTGCAAAAATCAAATATAAAAAGTATTTTGTTCAAAACTAATTAAGTGTATTTAATTGGATACAAAATAAAATTTGATATTTCGTTATTAGCCAATGAAGGGTACCATGAAAGTTATCAAATTTTGAGGAGTGGAAATGATTTGGGGGGGGGACATGCGTCATAGCCGTTAGTGGGCTTTGGCACTTCCGGTTCCTGTTAAATAATTTAACTGAATACGACAGTTTGATCATTGCTTTTGTTCTGTTTATTAAACATTACATACACGCAGTCTGAACGAACACCTCCTGCGAGACGGCACTGTACATATTTAACGGTTTTTTCGATGCACACAACAGTTGTGTGTTCCAAAAGACGGCACTGCGCACGTACCCCTGGACGCCAGCCAAACGTTATTGAAATCCGTTTAGTAACTGTACTATTTTTTTATGGCCCATAAATGAAAACTGTACATTGAAAAACGGCACAACTGTGTAACATTATTCTTCTAGGCAGAGTCCAGGGGGTGTATCCAGTGAACTCCCATCTCCCACAGGGGAGGGCCAGGAAATGCATCATCACGTCCAGATTGCCTTCACTGTTCAATATAATGAATTACTCTGGGAATTGGTCCCCCTCATCCTGTCTCGAAGTTTGCGTCAATGGGGGGCAATTTAAATACTTGAACAGATCAAAAGCTGCAGAGAGCGATAAAGTACAATGTGAGCCGCATGGTTGTGCAGTTCAGGCCTGCATAGATCTCGTTAATTAGGCCTAATGCTGAATAAATGATACGGCAAATCAAAAATTACATGCAATACGTTATCTTCAGACATGTTGGTAAGGTATCGACGAAAAATCGATAGGCCTAACACTGACAATATAAAAAAAACGATTTGTCAAAGTCAGTAATCATTGACTGACTGAATGACTGATTGACTGACTGACTGACTGTCTGAATGACTGACTGACTGACTGATTTACTGCCTGACTGATTGACTCACTCACTCACTCACTCTCTGACTGACTGACTGACTGACTGACTGACTGACTGACTGACTGACTGACTGATTGACTGACTGACTGACTGACTGACTGATTGACTGACTGCCTGACTGACTGACTCACTCACTCTCTCACTGACTGACTGACTGATTGACTGACTGACTGATTAACTGACTGCCTGACTGACTGACTGATTGACTGACGGACTGCCTGACTGACTGACTGACTAATTAACTGACTGATTAACTGACTGCCTGACTGACTGTCTGAATGACTGACTGACTGATTAACTGACTGCCTGACTGACTGATTCACTGACTGACTGACTGATTGACTGACTGATTAACTGACTGCCTGCCTGACTGACTGACTGATTAACTGACTGACTGACTGATCAACTGACTGCCTGCCTGACTGACTGACAGAATGAATGACTGACTGTCTGATTGACTGACTGACTGCCTGCCTGACTGATTGATTAACTGACTGCCTGACTGACTGATTGACTGACTGACTGTCTGAATGACTGACTGACTGACTGATTAAGTGACTGCCTGACTGACTGACTGATTGACTGACTGACTGACTGCCTGACTGAATGACTGCCTGACTGACTGACTGATTAACTGACTGCCTGACTGACTAATTAACTGACTGATTAACTGACTGCCTGACTGACTGATTGACTAATTGACTGACTGACTGCCTGACTGACTGACTGCCTGCCTGACTGACTGACTAATTAACTGACTGCCTAACTGACTGACTAATTAACTGACTGATTAACTGACTGTCTGAATGACTGTCTGAATGACTGACTGACTGATTAACTGACTGCCTGACTGACTGATTGACTGACTGTCTGACTGATTAACTGACTGCCTGACTGACTGATTCACTGACTGACTGACTGACTGATTGACTGACTGATTCACTGACTACCTGACTGACTGAATGACTGACTGACTGACTGATTGACTGACTGACTGACTGACTGACAGAATGAATGACTGACTGTCTGATTGACTAACTGACTGCCTGACTGACTGATTAACTGACTGCCTGACTGACTGACTGATTGACTGACTGTCTGAATGACTGACTGACTGACTGACTGCTTAACTGACTGCCTGACTGACTGACTGATTAACTGACTGCCTGACTGACTGACTGACTGATTCATCACTTTTTATTCATAATTTCTGTAATTGTTATTTGAGAACAGCTGATCAGTAACTAGTGTATTAAAACAGCATGGGATGATTTTTATGTGATTCTACCAGCACTACCAGCACTTACCTATATTACGAAGAAGAACTACTTTAAAATATCGCCGTTTCAAAATTTAACGATCGATTGTTTCAAAACGAGTGTTTTTAATTAGAGATAGTAGACTGCATTACTACAATGTGCTACTGCGCGATTCAAGAGGAGCTGGTTTTTTTCCTAGAAAAGTTTGTTAAAGGAAAATTACGAAAAATGTTTACACTAAGTAGGCTAATATTTTCGTATTTATTTTTAATATTATTACTGCTGTACTGGTATGTTAATATTTACGGTAATATTTACTCTATTGTGCAATAACAATTTCGAAAAGAAAAAAGGTTATAATTTAACTTAATTCAGCGTAATTGTTGTATTTAGTATCGAATTAATTGTTGCAAAACGACTACAATATATCGATAGCCTACAAAAATTTGAGTTGATCATTTTTTTTAAACTAACCTAATTTAAACTTCAACATAATTAAATTTCTTTAAAAATTAACCTCTTCTAATAATTTGGTAAAAATAAACATTAGGCCTACACGTTTTTCATAAATCAGTGTCAATTTTATCAACAGAGTTTCATGGAAATTATTGTCTCCGACTTCTGTTGTTTTAATATTAACGCATTTCGAGAATAATTTCCATTTTCAAAGCATTCATGCAGAGGTCGGTGGTAAAAACTAAACATAAGTTTGTTTCTTAAACCGTTAAAATGCTATTTAATGTTAAGGGAATTTAATTTTTTTTTAACGTCGAACTATTGTGCACACTTGGGCTAATGCAGACGACGGGATGATTTATAGCGTATGAAAATGCCAAGCCCTGGCCGGGAATCGAACCCGGGTCCTCGGGGTGAAAGCTCAGTACGCTATCAACTAGGCCACCGAGTAGGCCTAAGCGAATTGAAAACAAATATTTCACTGCATTTACAATTAAATGTCTTTGCTCATATAATATTCATAAATAAAATATACCTACATAATTTAAATGTTTTACACGTGTAAAACTGCACGAATCCTTAAAATCTGCTCGTACATCATCCTGCGTCGGAGGCAGCTTGCCAAAAATAAAAAATTATTACTAATACGGTTTTTGTCCGTTCGGTAATTTGTCGGTACCGGTCTGAAGAACAGATCAAAGAAACTAATTAATTTAAACTGAATAAAGCACTTTTATTAGTGATATCGTTAATTAGTCAGGCAGCTCTCGTACAACCTTGAAAGCCGGCCAAGCGGCGACAAACAAGTTCCCTGAACATAAATAATATTGTTTATTGAAATTAATGGAAATATTGCAATTAACATTCGACAAGTGACGGCACCGCGTTTGTAGGTTATGGTGTAATTGTTTAATTATTATCTGGTGCCTCCAGTTGCCCCGTTAGGCTATGTTGAAACATTTCTTGTAATGAGTTGTCGCGGTACAGTTTCATTTTTAAAGCCTATTAAAAAATTTTAACTTTCTTCAAACAAGATTACGTACAAAATAACAATTAAATTAACAAAAATAAGTATAACACGTTTTAATAAAAATATGAATAAACTTATTACGTTACAGTAAAAAAAATGTGGCAGTCGCGGGACTGACAGACAGAAACAAAAACTCAATAACTGGAAAGTTGACCACTCCATTATAACAAACCTTCAAAACTGGTAAAATAAAATAGAGTTTGAGCATATTATTTGCATTTTAGCGGATAATTTACTCAAATAGTATAGAAGATTAAATTTTGCATCAAAAGTTTTGAAGATTTTTTGAAAAAGCAGAAAAAAATACATGTAAAGTGTAAGGAGAGGTCATTTTTCCGGTAGTTATTTTTCGACCGTTTTGACGCTGCTAAAAGGTTGTTTGAATCGCCAATATAAATAGTGCTGGTCTCGGTTAGTTCTCTTAAAATACGAGAGATTGCGTTGATTGATGCGAGATTATTTGAATAGTTAAAAATTTCAAGTAGGTTTTTATTTAATTAAAATAAGTTATCACCGCTAAAAATAATAAAATATTTTATCGATTATGCTAATATATATTATACTATACACTCGTATAAGCGTGTATATTCTCGCTGTCATTTTTTCTCTTTCTTATGTCGTATGATTAGCGTCTTGCGTTACGTTACAGAATTTGATTACGAGTCATCCATTTCCCTCCCCCCCCATGTTATTCCTGCGTACAACAATCTGACACAACACGCCTAAAGAAGTTTTCATTTCAATAAGTGAAAAAAAGCGCTAGTGAAGAAAATCTTTAAATAATTTATTTTTAACAAGAAAAGAAGCAAATAAAATTGTAATTATTACTTGTATTATTGTAATTACTAGCCGCCTCGGTGGCCTAGTGCAGGGGTCTCCAAACTTTCCAGCCTTAGGGCCATACTGATTACTCCAGTAAGTTCCGAGGGCCAAAACCATATTATCATTGTTGCCGGTGGTAAAAAGTGAAATAGTCCACTGATGAAAAAAAGTCCGAAAAAGTACGCAACGTTTAAAAAAGGCTGCAAATCGGCAACACTGCATATTATTAATTTTCCTGTCATTATCTGTAATTTCAAACTTTGAGTGCTTTGAAAATAAATTTTGATACTCGTTTCTCGGACTTTGATGCCACTGCGAATCAAATTAAGATTTTTCAGAATCCTTTTGATACTGACATTGAAACCCTAGCCCCGGAACTTCAAATGGAAATGATTGATCTACAGTGCAGTGATATAATTAAGAACAAATATCAAAACTCATCTTTGTTGGAATTTTATAAGAGTCTTCCACTGACACAATTTGATAATTTGCATAAATTTGCTCGTGGGCTGTTTTCTGTTTTTGGTACTACTTATTTGTGTGAGAAGACCTTCCCCAAAATGAAGTAGCCTACACAAAAAATGTTTACAGATCTAAATTAACTGATGAGCATCTTAAATCTCTTTTAATAAATGGTACAAGTAAAATTAGTCCACAACTACAAACTATTGTCAGTGGAAAATCTCAATTACATAAATCTCATTAGTATTTCATATGTCATGCTTGTTATAAGTTATGTTTTTATTTAAAATGTATAAAATGTTAGTTGGATTCATTTCAATAATTTGTTAGTTATTATATACTGAAGTTAAATTTTCTGCATATTATACATGTCTTTACTCATTACAATTCTGTGTTTCTTTATCCAACTTATCACAAAAACAATAACAATAAGCCTACAACAATGTTATGAGTAGTTAGCCCATGGCCATATCAATGTAGATGTCATATTAATAATTATTCAACATAAAATTAGAATTCTTCAGTAAACTAAATTTAATTTGCTATAAAAAATATGTTCTCTAAAAGGAGTTTTCAAGTATGCTAGCTCTCCGCGGGCCGGACAAAATCTGTCCGCGGGCCGGATGTGGCCCTCGGGCCGTAGTTTGGAGACCCCTGGTCTAGTGGATAGCGTACTAGGCTTTCACCCCGAGGACCCGGGTTCGATTCCCGGCGAGGGCTTGGCATTTTCATACGGTATATATCATCCCATCGTCTGCATTAGCCCAAGTGTGCACAATAGTCGGACGTTAAACACAAAAAAACAAACAATGTAATTATTTACAATTTATCTACTATGTATATTAGGCTAATTTATTTCTTATATCAAAAATTTATAACCGAAAATATAAAAACAAATTATTGAAGCATATTAAAATTATCGTTTTAATAATAGGCCTATAATTTTATCTGTTCAATATCAAACCTTGACAAGTAAACGTTTCACTATCTCAATATCGGAACAGCTGATTTCGTGATATTTACTATTTAAAGACGGAATTAATTACAGCTAGCAGATAAAACATAACCATATTGTTGTTGATTTCAGTCCAACACAACAAATATAATTATTAATCACACATTATGTACGTACGTATACATTAAGATTATGCTTCAACTATATAACCTATGTTATCACGATTATAATTTTTAAATATTTTTCGACAAACGTTAATAAATTTTATCTAAACTCCAATTAGAGATAAGGAATTAAACATTTACAGCCATCTTAACTGATCGCAGCGTTCATAAAAACAGTTCCTTAATTTTATTTTCGTGATGCTTATCAGGCCAGTTATTACAAAGCAAGAATGCTAAAGCGTTACAGGCCTACCAACTCGCTGTGCTGTTTATTTTATAATTAACTGATGGAACTTCGGTATTTAATATTAACAGCCGAGTTGGTTATAACGATAGGCCAGGCCAGTCGATAGTAGGAGCGGATCGGTTATGTTAATGGCGCAATAACCGTCGAACAGTGATGGCATAAAGGCATGAACAAACAGATTCGGTAGCCTACGAAATAATGACTCGGTGGATTCCTTTGTGGCTACACGAAGAGGTTTCCGCTAAGTTTGCAGACATCATAAACGGACTTTATTTTGTAGCTTAAGATTAATCTAATTTTAATGCATTCACAGTAACATGCTGCAATCATTGTACAACTCGATGTGGTCTTCGAAGCGCTAGGTATATTCTTTACGCGCTAAATAACAATGTATATTTAAAAATATCAATGTAGATAATTAATATGTTACTTATGGCTAACGTAATTAAAAACGATATTGTAAACAAACAGGCCTTCGTTTTCCTTATCTTTTATTCGTTTCAAAATTAGCTAAGCTTGTTTCAGAAAAAAAACTTTTATTGAAAACAGACTATTTACTTTTCATTTTCCTCAAGTAAATCAAAATACGAAATTATATGTAAGAATATTCTTGAAGAATTTAATTAGATATATTTAAACAGCGTCTAACGAGTCCTTTTAACATTTAAGTCATTAAGCTACCACGTTAAAATTAGCCTAACAAATAATTGCCTAACACCCTTTATCATTAAACTCAAAATTTGAATTCGATATATAAGGTATTTTTTTAAGCCGTTTATTTTTTTTAATTTTTTAGATTTTTTTTTTTAAAGTCCGACTATTGTGCACACTTGGGCTAATGCAGACGATGGGATGATTTATAGCGTATGAAAATGCCAAGCCCTGGCCGGGAACCGAACCCGGGTTCTCGGGGTGAAAGCCCAGTACACTATCAACTAGGCCACCGAGGCGGCTAAAAAATTTTTTTTATAAGTTAAAAGGTATTTTAAAATAGGCCTAGGAATATTTTATCGTCCCCACAAGTGCCTTTTTGAAAGTCAACACACTTCAAAAACAATCTGCTAAGAACGACTTCAATGTCATCGAGATAAACGTCAAACCGTTACGAAACGTTTTCAAAATCATATTCCTAAGTAGTTTCATTTTAATTTTCAACATACAACTACTTTATAAGATAAACTAATCAAATCAATTAAAAATTAAATTAGTTAACTTTGGCGTTTATCCTTCAATTGTGGATTGTTGTCCTGAAAACTGTAGGCCTACCAATTACATTTCATTTTGAAATAACTGTTATTTTTGAAATATTCGAAATGAATTTCATATTTTTTCCGAAACAGTTAAGGTTATTTTTATTTGCCCTTTTCAGGACCGAAAACACTTATTTACCAACCGGAAGTAGGAACATCATAGCCTAAAGTTATTTTCATACGTCTAAAGCCTACAAAATATCTAACAGGCTACTACAACCAGCAACTCCTCTAATATATTGTTCCCGTATGGAATTTAATACTGTACAACATAAATTGAAATGAACAGTGAAAAAGAGAAATAAATGCGATTAGACCAATAAATCTTACACAATGAAATATATAAAACGGTGAGAAACAGCTGGTTATAGTCTATGTATTGTGTTGTGCCGCGTCGAATCAAGAGTTATAAGTCTGCTTCATACCCTCACATGCGCCTGTGACCGTAAAGTAGGTTTCATATACTAAAGGCAGTGGTTTTAATATTTCCTTTAGTTTAATAGTAGTCTACTTTAAATTGCATCGAAAACAAACAACAAAAGCGAATAATTTAAATGTTTGCTTTAACTTTGTGTACAAGAGAAAAATAAGCCCTTTTCACATCAATCGCGAAAGACAATTTTAAATAGTATTATATTTCTAAGTAACTAAAAAACAAATATTTTTAAAAAACAGCCAGTTTAACTTCCATTAAAGCAAGCTACTTATTTATTGAACTCACAATCGGTACTTGAAACTATCAGTAGGCCTATCACGGAAAACTAGAACACTAATTTAGTTTCACAAAATTCTTTTATTCAGTGACATGTTTCACCGTAAGGCATCTTCAGACATACTAGCCTACATCAGAAGATGCCTCACGGCGAAACATATGTCACTAAATAAAGGAATTTTGTGAAACTATATTGGTTCAAAATTTCCTTAATTTAGGACGAATTCGAGGCCGTTATGGTTAGATTCACACCCGGGACCATGAAATAAGTCACTTTTTGAGGGATCTTAAAATTTTATATACAGTATGTTCTTAATGTAATCTTTTTTCCGCTAGTAATGTTATTTTTTGGGTATATACTTCTGCTTTTCCTAACTTCAAACAATTTATATATGTTGACGCGTTTCGGAATAGTTCCATTATCAAAACGTTTTGTTGAACTCATACCACGCGTAAATAAATAGCGTGCGTGAGATTTAGGAACACGTTCGCAATATAAGCCGAACTTGATTCAAACTTTGCACAAAAATCGATACTGGTAAATAGCTTGGACGAGTTCGTTAAACAGCAAATTTCGTTAAACAGTTTCAAAATGGCGACCGCTGAAACTTTTTCCTCAAATATTTTTTGAAAATCCGATAAAACCGTCGTGATCGGCGTTACGAACTAAATAAATCTGTATTTCGAATTTTTAAAAATACGATGAAATTCAGAAATTCAATTTAACGGCAATTAAAGGTCGTTTTCGCTTTTTCAATGCATTCGAAATTTTAAAATGCCAATATTTACAGATACTAATGAATTTTAGAGTTTCTAAAAACAGGTTAAAATAATAACTTTTAGAATTCATTGCGTCTGCTAGGCAGCGCAAATCACGATTATAATTAAAAAATATAAACACTGAAATGTTTTATTTCAAAACCGGAATATTTGCTGCATTGTTATTTCAAAATTAGCTAGTTATTTCAAATAGTATATACAGTAGGCCATATATTAAATAAAACAAAACTATTTCAATTTTGAAATGTTCTGTTGCGAATGCGTCAGGCTACTGAAAATATCCGAACACTTCATGCTATTTAAAAGCGCCAATAAAGTTATGTTTATTAATAGATAATACACAATCAAAAGATTATTATATATTAAATGTCGTTCTCCATTCTTTTCTATTCATATCATTAACTCTGAAACGATTTTTAAGTGGACTCGGTCTTAATTTACAACAGTTCAAAAGTCATTAAGCCTTTTATGTTTTAATTTGTTTACATCACGAGCCGTAACAATCGGCTGCGAAGGTATTGTGTAACTTTAAAACCAAGTATTTGCAGACGCTGATAAGGAACGGGGCTTAAATATTCGTGTTGGCCTACTAAACAGGCCGTATCTCAAAGCCGGGAGAAATCACGGGGCTAAACGCATTAGCGGAGGAAATTACACACATAATTCCGTTTCGACACAAAACCAATAATGCTTCGCTTGTTAGTAAAAAAAAAAATAGCTTTTAAAATTACAGTACTGTAAGATGTATGTTCTTAAGTGGAAAGCACTTAGTACTTGACAAGTAATCTAGCTGGAACAAACGATCCTGAATTTTAGCCTTAGCGTTTGTTTAAGCGAATTATTTACTGCGAGAATGAAAGCACGAGGCAAATAATTTTGTTTGAAAATATTAATGAAATAAGACTTTATAAGAGCAATAAATATCTAACGTAAAATAATGTAACTCCTTTAATTAACCGGTTTTATTCAAATAGGCTATTTAAATAAATCTCTAAAAATATACTAATATATAGGTTCTACGTTTCTACTATAGGCTATTTAAAATTAATTGCAAGAGATATAGGCCTAATTAGGTGTTAGGTTGTGACACTCGTTTTTTGGGTAATGAATTTAAAACGGCATTAAAAAACCAATGATTTTTTACTAATAACGTAAAACAACATTTTTCACTTTCTTAAAGATACGTAGATACACCACTTTAAATAAACAAGCTATCTTTCTTTAACAACAATGATTTATGTATAAAGTCCAACGTTAGGCCTACCGCATTAAAGTTAAAAACGTTGATTCGGAGAACATCATTCCCTCTTTGTAATAAAATAATCTAATTCTACTTTATAAAGAGAGGAAAATGTAAAAGTAGATTATTTACAGAAATAATAGCATGCCGGCAGGGTTACAAAACGTTTTACACGAGAGGGAGAGAGCACTGCACTATACCGGGATTTAATCCGGAAGTAGGCGTGGTCAACGGAAGTAAAGTAGGAGGGAAAGCCTAATGGTATAAAGATAATAATAAAGCACGTCCTGAAAGCGAAGTTGCTAAACAATATTGTCCGTTATCGATCTCGGCCGGTCTCGGAGCTCTGCAACAATGAAATAAGGTTATCAATTAAAAACACGAACAGACGGAGAGGGGCGGGGCGGGACGGTCACGCAGTTAATTAACGTAATTCCATAAAACACAGACAGAGCACAGTGATAGGAGGCTTAATGAACACCCGTTGCCACACAGCGTGCAAATCGAAATCTTGGCTTCGTTATAAGGTAGGCTACTCGTCCGTCGGAAAACTGGGAGAAAGCAATTGCAGGCCTATACAGTCGCGAATTTCACTTCGTGACATTTTAAAACTTTACAATAGAATAAATAGGAAAATCGGGAAAAAATCTTTTATTGATGTTCATAAATTCTAAAAAAAATGATGAATTGATAGGCGTATATTGTAAGGTAGATTAAAACTTAGGCTTAAGAATGTATTTTAAGAATTTTGTTAATCAATACAGCTAAAGTTTATTTTCTATTATTTTAATAGTTGTTATAATATAATAAACAATCGAGAGGTTTAGGTAAAAGTAGATCATCTGCGCAAACAACAGCAAATAGAATTAATTAATTGCAAAAACACGTACAAATCTCTACGCAATGCTGAAATTTTAATCCGGAAGTGGGCGTGGCTAATAGGGATCAGCAATGTTATGTAACTTGGCAATTAGGGATTATTTAAAAACTTTATTTTCCAATATCGAATCTCGTCAAAAACCGGTGGTAAAAGAATAGCCTATAGTTATATCTACTGCACGTTCCGTCGTCATTACTTCGTGTTCTCGGACCTTGAAGCCAAAACCATAAACCATTATACGAACTCCAGTCGTATCGTAACTAAGATGGGAGTGTATGCGGGCCGCCATTGTCCTGCACGCAAACCTAACCTAACATGTTTAATTGTACGACACGTACTGTATTGAAGTCATAAAGTGAACATCCTACACTACAACTAAGGAATGTTTTCGGATTACGCGATTAAGCTTGATCATTACACAGCACTTTTAAACCATCATTACATGTACCGGTATTGTTAAATTTATGTATACGATTTAGAAAGTTCGAATAATTAGGCATGAAATGCGGGCATTGTTGTTAGGTTTCCGGTTATAACCTAAAAAGTACAGTTTCACTAACGAGAGTAAATTGTTGCCTCGCCTGAGAGAAATAACCACCGAACTCAAAAAAAGAATTCTCAACGCAATAACTTGTATATCGGCCTACAAATGAAACTAGGTTATGTCAACTATGTACACTTAAAAGGCCCTTTTAATGACGTAGGAAACGTTAGGCCTACTGTACTTTGTAGTCATATTTAACTAGTAAATATAGAAAAGAGAAAATTTAGTGGTTCTATTAAAAAGTTATAACGAAATATTAATTTAAAAAAAAACATTTAATGTATTTTAAGATTCAACGAATAGGCTTTTATAGACTATAGGCCCTATTCCGAAATACGGATTACAAGGCTATAATAAATAGGCTTAACATTTTAATATCACAATACAATTTTGACAAACATCGGTTCAAATTTTTAGCTCGGCCTATAGAAATAGTAGGCCCATAAGTAGGCTTGTAGGAATATAAAAATGAAAGGCTTAGGCCTACTCATGGACTACCAACAGCTTAACTATTTAAACAAAGATAATCACAAAAAAAACAAATATCTGTGGACTAAAATTTAAAAAGTAGGCATTTCTGCCCGTAAACTGCAACCTTTGTTCATTCCTTAGGCGCATTCAGCAAATCTTTACTGTTAGCAGTTGTAAAGAGTAAAATGAAACAATTTACTTGCACGGGCAGTAAAAATATTGCGTTAAAATTTTTACGACTCAAATTTATTTGTATTCTTTATGTTTTCTTGCGAGTCCCCGGAGCAATAAAAGATAAAAAGCTTTTCCGACTTTGCTTATATTTTATTACGTCTCCTTAACCAGCGCTGCTGCATTTCGTCAAAGTTTTATACACACATTTATAACAGTTTTATACAGAAAATTACAACTTATAACAAGGTAGGGCAGTTTATTTTAAGTTAAAAACGTTGGCCGGCATCAATGCAATTCACATTTAACGGAATATAAATAATTTAAAATTAACTCTTTATTTAGTCATAATTTAAATCTTTAACTCAATGATAAATTAAAAATGGAAAATATGCCAACTTCGATTATTCTTATTATAGGCCATAATCTTTTTATATTACAGTATTATGTAATATCTTATTTAATATCTTATTTTAAAACACGGTTGTGCCTATAACATAGCAGTAAACAAAGTTATAAATGTATGCAACTAAGTAAATGTAATTTACAGAATGTAAATTATCATTAAATTATGTAAACTGTCCAATAATTTATCTCCGAAGCGTCATGTTGTTTTTTAAAACATTAATAGACTAACATACCGTTGATTATATTAACGTGTATCCAACAATGATAACAGAGAAATTTAATTTAACCGTAATAAATAGCTTAGGCTAAACCACAATGTTTACTTGTTTTCGTTCGGTCGCGAAATTAAAATAAGCGCAAAAAATCGCGTCATGCAGGCATTTCACATTATGCTAAAATGAACGACACTGCAAGCAAGAACTAATGAATATTGCAAAAGAGGGTTTGTATTCCTAACAAAAGGTACTTTTTGTGATTCTGTTGTAATTAATAGAGAAACCATCTGACCTATTTGTAATCTGAAGTTTCGTTTTTTGGCAGCTTGCCAACGGAATGCCGCTCATTAAAAGTGGATTTAACGTCAGTCTTAAGTTAATATTTCTATTTTTTTTAAATGGTAAAAGTCCTTATGCCTTTAAGTCATTTAACTATTTGGTTATTTATTCACAGCTAACATAATAACAAATTAACGATTATGTTTCACGGAAAAGGTAAATTTTATTCATCAATAGAGGCGAAATTCTATGTTGGCAATTGGTTTTTCTTACTTCAAAACGAATGACAAATTTATGGTAATCAAGAATACTTTTTAGTAATATGTGAACGTAAAAATTAAGTCTATAATTATTTAAGCCCATTTAACTTGTCAAAAAAAAGAGATTATTATTTTAATATTTTATAAATTTCTTTTGCATAGCCACAAATATTCGTAGGCTATATAGGTTAAAAAACACTCAAGGTTACATAATGTTTTTATTAAGCCTGTATCTGCACTTTATCAAAAAGAAAATAACATATGTTTAATTATGTTTCAAATTTGTTTTGATTGCTACGCAAAAATTAACGAGAACTTACAAGTTATATAAAAAACAGTCAGCTTCGTGTTATAATCAACACACGTTAACTCTCTATTTCATTACAATTTAGAAACTACCGTATTTCCGTACTCATAGGCCTACAGGTAATAGAATATTTTGTTTTTAATGTAAATACTGATAACCTGCCTAATTTACAAAAAACCTATTTAATATGCTAATTACGTGTTGTAAATTATACGGTATATATATGCATTCAGATAAGTAGCCTACAGATGCAAATATTTAATTCGCGTATTCTAAGTTCATTTGAAGTCTCCATTTTCTTACGTCAGTTTAAATAATAAATGAATTGATGCGTTTTTATTTAAAAGAAACTACACTTATTACTTTAGATTACTATACTGAAATACGTAGTACTTACCGCTGCTATCCTGGTACAATAAAGAAACGAAATACCTACGGTGTAAAAAAACAAGCGCGATTGAAATTACTTTCTGATATCGATTTAGCCGTCGCTAAAGCTCTTCCAGACTTGCATCGACTTTATCGCTGTACCTGACTACACAAGATTGTTGTCTCGCCACTATTTCACGTCACAACACTATGCGTAACACAACTTATACACAAGTTCCTTTGGCGTAAGACACTTTGATAACACACGGCACTTCGTAATCCTGTAAGCGCTCTCGGTACCTGGAAAAAATACATCCTGAAAAAATAAATTCTCCTACCTGTCATAGTTTTGTCTTCGGTGCCGGGTGTACCGGCGATTCCGCTGTCGGGACCGGCGTGGAGTCGCAGCTCTTGCGCTAAAGGACTTCTATCGGAGTCCGTCCAATGTCCAGCGCTGACGCCGCTATCCGATCCGGAACTGAAGTCTCCCGCCGCCCCGCAAAGTAAAGGATCCCTCTTATGGCTAGCACGGGTCGGATCGACGTACCTGACCGCGTGGTATCCTTGAGAAACTCGGGTCTGTCGGGGCACGGGGAGGTTGTTGATGAAAGGAGATCGACGCTGGCTTTCCGCTCTCCGGTAGTAACAAGGATGTATCATGAGGAGAGGTTCGTTACGCACTCCGGCCGGGGGCTTGGCCGCATTCGGGAGTTCGTACTCTACACTGCAATCCACATGTAATGGGCGGCTGTAGTCCTTCCTGGGTTGTTGCTGTTGCGATGGCTGCGGTTGTATTTCGTAGTTTGGGTAACAAGCCGCCGCCATGGTACACTGCACAACACTGAACACACGTCCGCACCACACACTTCACAATAATCCGAGCGCTTAATAACAGAACACTTCAGCTTCACAGCCAAACCTCGACTGAGCGCTCGTCACCGCTCTCGCCTGCTTCCCCCACTCTTCGCTACCTCCGCCAATCGCAACCCTCCACACCCCTCCTGTCTGCGAAGGAAACTAAGAAATCGATTGATGACATTTTTTTTAAGTGAGTGCGTGTCGGACATCGTCCTTTAACGACCTCTTCTCATAATTGAAGACAGTCTGTCATTCATTATCCTCAAAACTGAACTCGTTATTTCACCAGATAACCTTTCTCTCCCCCTTCCCTTAGCCTCGCCGTTCCCCTGAGGGAAACACTTTATTACAACTTCCTACAATTAAACTTCGACAATTGTCCGTTTGTCGTAATCAAATACAGTGACACGATATTTTAGAGGCATAAATATTTTAAATTGAAATTAATTATTGTACTTCGAAGTATTATTAAAAACGTGGCCTATTGCTATCATTTTATACTGAGGTGTTGTAAACTAACAGACGAATAAAATGTTTTTAAACAACATAGTTAAATTGTAATAGGTAGGCCCAATAATAAACTATGTCTGTTAATGTATACCTTCAAATTAGACCAAATTAAGTATTATAGTACAGTTTCTAACGGAAGTACTAAATAGCTTTTGTAACGTAGGCTCAAGTTCGAAATGTTTTCACAAAGCACAATTTTAGGAAATTTTTCCAATCACAATTTGTTTGCCCAAAACATTTCCATTCTTCTTAAACTTAACTAATTAAAATTTGATAATTCCTTCAATAAAAAAAAACAATAAATGTTGAATTCATAGGAAATAAATTATTGTTTCCAATGTAATCAAAGACTTAAATAAAAATAGATTAATACAAGTAGAACCCCAAAGCTGATTAGGCCTAGGTCCAAATCAACAATTTAAAATGAAAAATATTCTAATAATTTTGATAAATGGTATTTAATACCAGCTAACAAGCTCACAGTACGTTTAACGTTCAGCCTAACATTATCTAATTAAAGTTTTAAGGGCTTTAATTAAATTAATTGAACTATTATTTATCCAAATCGGTTAATCGGTTTTTGAAAAAAACTCTTATTATGTAGGTTTCCTATGCCTATTCGTATGCGTATAGCCGCCTCGGTGGCCTAGTTGATAGCGTACAAAGCTTTCACCCCGAAGACCTGGGTTCGATTCCCGGCCAGGGCTTGGCATTTTCATACGCTATAAATCATCCCATCGTCTGCATTAGCCCAAATGTGCACAATAGTCGGACGTTAAGAAAAATCGTATACTATAGGAAGGAAAAAATTAATAGGGTCTATAAACAAATTGTAAAAACTGAACTACAATAGCACGTTTCTAAATAGTCTACAAGGTATATCGCTCCTAAGTAGGTTATGTTAAGCTATATTTAGGCCTACTTTAAAATATTTTGAAAGGCATATTGAAGCACATTCTATAATTGTAACTAAACAGAAAATATAACATTAGGCCTAAGTTTGGGTAATTCCAGGGTAGCATTAGTAGGAACACGAACTGCATAAGTAGACATATCAAGCGCATAGAAGTAGGCTAGCCGGTGAACTTACTTATTATCAAACAAACAAACATAAGCGAAAAAAATACATAAAACAATTATGTATCACCTGTATAATGTAGGTTATATTACGACGTAGTGATAAACTTGAGTGTAATAAAAATATGTAATTTACAAAAAAATAAACTACAAAAAATTTGGAAATATCTACAATAAATAACAGATTATTTCATAGAATTAAATTAGTTGCCTGTAGTTTTCTTCTTTATTTGTTTCACCCAACTTTGGGGTACACCAAACCAATCACTTTTCAAAGGTTCTGTGCCTTCCTCGTAGCCCAGTATTGCTTCATTCGTTGTGATCTTGCTTTTCTTTCTTCGTCACAGATTTGGATCGTTCGCTTGGATTTGACTTTGCCTTGGCACCGTTGCTTCTTGTCCTTGGTTATTCTGTAGTTCTCTATTATGTCTAAATTCACAATTTTGCACATCCTAACGTTTCTATTACATAATTTGTCTTGTGTATGGGCCTATCTCCACCGTGTTCTAGTACAGTAGGCTATCTTTTTTCGTGAATATTAGTCTGGCAGGCCTATCTGATAAAAAACCCCTTGAATAGGCTGTCGTTACTTTTTCACGTAACTTCTGTTTTTGCAAACTTTTAAAAGTGCCGCTATTTTTCAATATGGCAGGCAACGAATATTTTTACGGAAGCCCATAAAATGCTAAAATTTTTAATTAACTTGTATCATGTTTTAGGGCTTATTTTGATGGTGGATTTTTTGCGTTTTTTTTTTTTTTTTTTGTTTAACGTCGGACTATTATGTTTGCGAAACGCCTCATGCGAGGACATATACGAGGTGTGTTCAGAAAGTAACGAGAATTTTAATTTTTTGAACAAAACATTCATTTATTCTTCTACATTGATGTCGCCTTTAAAATAGTCCCCATTGGAGATTATGCACTTGTGCCAGCGCTTCTTCCAATCCTCGAAACACTTCTCTAACTCGATATTTGAGATAGCCTTTAGTTCTTTCAGCGATGCGCTTTTAATGTCATCTACGGCTGTAAAACGACGGCCCTTTAAGGTTCTCTTTATTTTTGGAAATAGAAAAAAGTCACACGGAGCCATGTCTGGCGAATATGGAAGCTGAGGCATCGTTACAGTACTGTTTTTGGCAAAAAAGTCACGAACAAGCAATGAAGTGTGAGCTGGTGCATTATCGTGGTGCAAAAGTCATGAATTGTTTTTCCACAGATCCGGGCGTTTTTTTCGGATTGCTTCACGCAAACGGCGTTAAACTTGTAGGTAGTACTCCTTATTGACCGTTTCACCTGGTGGTAGGAATTCATGATGCACTATGCTATTAATATCTAAGAACACAGTGGGCATAACCTTTACGTTTGACCGCACTTGTCGAACCTTTTTCGGTCTTGGCGAGGCAGAATGCCTCCACTGGCATGATTGAGCCTTAGTTTCGACGTCATATCCATAAACCCATGTTTCGTCACCTGTTATAATACGTTTCAATAATTCTGCATCGTCATTGACTTCATTTAGTGACTCCTTAGCGACTTCCATTCGCAGTTGTTTTTGTTCAAATTCCAACAATTTTTAACGAATTTTGCTGCCACACGTTTCATACGCAAAACATTGGAAACAATGACATGACATGATCCAATCGATATGCCAGCATCATCAGCGACCTCTATAATTGTGATTCGGCGATTGTTCATAATCATTTCTTTCACTTTTTCCACGTTTTCATCGGTTGTTGATGTGTCGGGGTGTCCAGGGCGTTCGTCATCTTCAACGTCTTCACGGTCTTCTTGGAAACGCTTATACCACTCGTAAACTCTTGCTTTACTCATAGGAGACTCACCATAGGCCTTTGTTAACATTTCACACACTTTGTTACACTTTATTCCATTTTTTACGCAAAATTTGATAAAAATTCTTTGATCTATTTCTTTTAACAAACAGAAATCGCCGAGCTCATAAAAACACGTCTAACCTTAGTGGCTGTCACAGACAAAATCAACAATGAAAACAGCTGAAAGTTTTAACATACAAGGGCATGTATACCAACACAATAAAAAAAATTTTTGACAATCGGACTCTCGAAGCCCGCGAAATTTAAAAATTCTCGTTACTTTCTGAACACACCTCGTATATCTCCTGTTATTGATAGGCTATATAACAGGATAATTTGCGCGTCGCAAGTCTCATATTAAATTAATTATAATTAAAAATTACCGTGTTTCCACCGGGATCAAACCGGAGATCTTGCGCGTGTGAGGCACACGTGATAACCACTACACTACAGAAACTGCGAAGAAGTTTGACCGATTTAAGTATATTAAATTTAATTTTTGTAGTTATATTAAAATATCAGTTATTTTATATTAATTAGTAAAGATCAGCTGATTTCGTTGAACAACTAATAGGTTATAATAAATTTATAATAATAAATAAATGATAGGTTTTAATAAATTTCAGGTTATGTTGTTAAAAAGTAGCTATGATAATTTGTTGTGTTTTCGAACAAATTATCGTAATTTTTTTAACTTGCATAGGCCTATATCTAATTCGTAGGTTCGAGACTGCAGGTACTTCCGTAAGCTTTTTTTTGTGATCTTTTTTAAAGATCGTTATATTTAATTCCTTACGTAGCTTATAATTACACTAAATTAAAAAAATAAGAATAACCTTTACATAAATAATTTGCAAGTTTCTAAATAAGGTCGATCCCTTTCTCAAAGTACAATATCTTACAGCAACAGCAAGAGGAAACAGGGGAGACAAACAATGCATTGTGATATAAACAGAGTTTAATTAATGTAATTCTAACTTATATTTTGATTCCGAGAGCTGAGTTTGCTGGATGGATTAGGCTGCATCAGTAATAATTGCATTAAGAAGTCCTCTTTTGTCCTTGTACAGATAATACGTTTCATATCAGCATCATCAAACACAAAACAAAAAACATTTAATGGAAATATCCAGCTGGAAGTGGCGCTATTTGTGAAGAACCAATAATCATCATTCAGCCTAAGTTTAATGTCTATTAGTTTAAAGACCAGAGTCTATTATAGTGACCTTCCCTCTCTCTCTATGCTGACTATTTAAAAACATATTCACATTTTAAATTTCACAAGTTTGATGAAGCCCTCGAGCCATTACTTTAATAGGCCTATCTTGTTTATTTTCATATGTGAACCACTCATATTTTTCTTGTGACAATTTATTTGCTAGTGCTCGGTATGTTTCTGAGTCTGGCGTGTTGATTTTCCAGATATTGTTATTTATCGAGACTACCTTATAATCTTTGTCTGTTATGGACTTCATCAAGGTTTGTACAGTGGCATATTCCTTGATTCCGCTAATGTTAATCGGAGGTGGCGGTCTTTCTTTAGTTTGCGTTTTAGTGTTTCCAGTCTGTTTTGAATCACTTCTAAGTTTTGATTGATCAAGTTCAGGAGAGAACTCTGCTCGTCTTTTTTTACCTGGTCTTTTCTTTTGGAGCAGCCATTCGGTTTCTTTGTTTAATTCTTCTTCATCTGTCACATAATCTACAGTTTTAAATTGTCGAATGAGCTGTCGAGCATGAACCGTGTTATCCAAAATATTACAACTTGGACATCAAAATATGGATTCAGGACCCATTAAACAAAAATACAACCAATTGTTTTAGGTTATTCTCGTCTTGACTTGCTGTCCTAACAGACACTGTGATAAAGTAAAGGGCTGTCTTGGAGTGGCTCATTGACTGGGACCTGTAATAAAGTTTTTACAGTGATGCGCTTTTTTTTTAATTTAAGCCCACATTGGGACACACACAGTCAATTTAATTAAGTCTTTTGGTTTTTCTGCGTTTTTCCCAGTATTTTTTTAATATTATTGATCTCTGAAGTCTGAGTTCTTCCGAATATACTACGTTTCGTGGACGTTTTCCCCTAAACTGTAACTGGGTTTCCTGACTTTTTAAGATCGCTTTTTCCCTTCTTCCTGCCAATTGCTCCTCGGTTATTCCTATTTCCTTCAATCAGCTGTTCTTAACTTTACACTTCAGTTGGTAGTCCAATAATCTCCTCGTAAGTCTACTCTCTGGTAATCGAGTTAGGTGTCCAAAGAAGGCCAATCTTCTTTTCCTAAAAATGTTAGTGAGCTGCTCGTTGTTCCGATACAAGACCGCATTCGGCAACAGTCTGTACTGTCCCCCCACCAAGTGTTTCTTATTAATAATTGTTCGGAGTACTCTCCTTTCCATTCTTTGGAACTCCTCCGTTCTATTTTGGCTCTTTAGATTAAATAGGGTCTCCGAGGCGTAAGTTACGTTTGCCCTTATGACCGTGTTATAATGCCTAAGTTTAGATTTTAAAGAAAACGATTTTTTTAGGTGTTTTGGGTCAAATAGAAGACAGATCTTAATTTAGCTTCTCTTAAGTATTGCTGGTTTTTCTCTGAGGTCTCTTGTAATAGTTTCTCCCAAGTACTTTTTATCGGTAATCTTCAACCGGTCGTTACCGATTTTTACGAACTTTTGTTCTGTCTTTCTTATTTAAAGAACAGATGCTCTTTTTAAAATAGTGCAAGATTTTCTGCCGTTTCTTATTAGAGTGACTTTGCTATTCCCTTACTTTACTTAGTGTGACGTTATAGCCTAGTGAATGTCTGTGGTGCTGGCTAATAGACTTTATTGCAGGGTATGTTTCAATTTTTGATTTAAAAAGGGTTGCCACATTACACTTTACTTCAAAGAACTTAATCTTTTAAAACTTAATTATTTGAGTTCCTACCATATTTTGATTATGTTACATTCTGCCTTGCAGCCTGGACTGCCGAGTTAACTGGCAGAAATTTTGTGTGTCTCTAAGTTATAATCTAAGGGCGGGTGGCCACCAAGGGCGGGTAGCCACCAAGGGCGGGTAGCCACCAAGGGCGGGTAGCCACTAAGGGCGGGTAGCCACCAAGGGCGGGTAGCCACTAAGGGCGGGTAGCCACTAAGGGCGGGTGGCCACCAAGGGCGGGTGGCCACCAAGGGCGGGTAGCCACCAAGGGCGGGTAGCCACTAAGGGCGGGTAGCCACTAAGGGCGGGTAGCCACCAAGGGCGGGTAGCCACTAAGGGCGGGTAGCCACCAAGGGCGGGTGGCCACCAAGGGCGGGTAGCCACCGAATGTGGAGCGGAGCGAAACTGACTACGCATTCAAAACCTAATCTATTGTTTTTAATGTAAGCGCGCGATGGGGTCATACGACCAAAAGATCAAACAACCAAAAGTTCATTCAGCCAAATTCTATACTAATATTTTGGAACAAATAACTTTTGGTCATATGAACCGTGTTTTAAAGAGGCGAGATCATATGACCAAAGGATCAAACAACCAAACGGTCATTCAAACAAAATTCTATACTAATATTTTGGCCGAATGAACTTTTGGTCATATGAACCTTGTTTTAAAGAGGCGAGATCATATGACCAAAAGATCAAACAACAAAACGGTCATTCAACCAAATTATATTTAATATTTTGGTCGAATGAACTTTTTGGTCATATGAACCATGTTTTTATTATTATTTTAAACGCCATCATACTACTTACCCAGTCCAACTTAATTATTTAGCATTTCAGTGTTAATTTTATAACAGTGACGTTTTATACATTTATTATATATTGGTAAGTGTAAACGCCATCGTACTAATTACCCAACCCAACATAATTATTTAGTAAACAAGTGTTAGTTGTATAACAGTGACGTTTTATTCGTGTATTATATATTGATAGGTGTGAATAATAAATGTTTAAATTAGTTAAACGCAATCACACTACTTACCCAGTCCAACTTAATTATTTAGTGTTAATTGTATAATGGCGCGTATTATTAATTTAAATATTTAGTATTGAAACTTACCTATATGCAATAATACAAAAATATTGACAGTATATTCAACTGTTGGCCTAAACGCTAAAACAATATGGTAATGACTGGTCTGGGTATGTAGTGTAATGGCGTGTATTATTAATTTAAATATCAGTAATGACACTGATCTATGTGCAATAATAAAAAAACCGTGTTTTACAAAATATCCTCCTTCGAAGGGAATACGAACCTCGATGTTAATAAATCTCTAAGTTATTACACATTTTTGCTCGAATGAACCTTAGGTTATTTGATTTTTTGGTCATATGAACCACTCTGTTAAAAACATGGTTCATATGACCAAAAGTTCATTCAACCAAAATATTTAAGTATAATTTGGTCGAATGAACTTTTGGTTGTTTGATCTTTTGGTCATATGAGCTCTTCCCGTAAGTGCGGCCACTGAAAGCGTAACGGAGATTTTAAATTAAACCAAAATATACACCTACAATAAAAAAAGTAAGTTATGCGTTTCCATAAACCCTAAAATTTCAGTTCGTAAAGGGATCAGCTAATGAAAGTAACTCAAAAATTACCATTGGGAAAAGCGATGGTTCGATTTTCCAGATCTCCATTGAACCAAATTTTTGCCATACATGGATTTACAAATATAACAAGTTATAAGATTTTCAAAAGATCGATTAATTTAGTGTGTTCACTGCCATACTGATAAACGTAACATTACAAAATCATTCTTTTAGCGCAGATCTTAACAGCTTTACTTGACCAGGCCACAGCCACTGTGATGTCTTATCTGTTCAATCCGAACGCTTCACTAACCACGCCCCTTCAATCAATCTGTCAGTGCTTGCGCTGCTACCGGCACCGGCGTTAGTTTTGAGGTTATCTTATCCGAATCATTTACAACTTTACTACTTAAATTTGTGCGTGTTTCAGCGTAGGCTATGTTAAGTGTTCAGTGATTTATGAGTTCGTGTGTTCCGTGAATTTGCAGCTTTGTAATTGTTCAGAACTGTACGTATAACAGATGGCTATTTACATAAATAGGCTATTTGTATACCAGGTTGATACATTGTAAGTTTGACATTTGGACCTAAATGTTTAGTTAGGCTATGTTTATGAGTAGGCCAGATTAAACAGGTAAATTAACTGTTTAAGGAAAACGTATTTCGTGTAACAATTACATTAATTTAAAGTATTAAGTTAAATAGCATAGGCTATAGTGATGGAATTTGAAATATATGTGATCGGCTTAATTTTTTTTTTTTTTTTTTTTTTTTAACGTCCGACTATTGTGCTAATGCAGACGATGGGATTATTTATAGCGTATGAAAATGCCAAACCCTGGCCGGCATTCGAACCCGGGTCCTCGGCTTAAATTATGATTCTTTATGATATAGGCCTAACCTAAATTTGAACAAACTCCGATATGCTTAACTGATTTTTTTTTTAAATTAACTAATTAAATTTTTGTTATCTGTAGATCCGGAAAACTGATAAAATTTTTTTAGACAATCTTACTCATATGTTTTCTTTGAACAATTAAGCAATTAATTGTGAGCAAAATTTAATAAAAATCGTTTTAGCCGATATTGGAAAAATATATTTCTAATTTGAAATAAAAAATGTTCTTATTTTGTTAAAAAAAAAAATGGATTGAAAACGAATATTTGTGAAAATTTGCTTTAGAATTCATGTAAAATGCCATCGAAATAGGTCAGTCCGATTTATTTCTTCAACAATGTTTACACAAACACGCGCGCGCGCACACACGCACAAGGACAGACATTAAAGTAAAACCACTTTTTTTACTCAGAAAACGTGAAATGAATTCCGGCTTTTTACCATAATCTTCACGTCTTTTCACGTTCACCCTACTTTCTACACAGGCTATTTTGTAGAACTTACAAAATATATAACGCTCGATATATATCGATTCCTCGGGCTCGATATAACGCAATGGACAGGAATCAAGGCTTAATTAGTTTTATCACTAAAAGTTCCCGTACGTCCATATTTAGCGAACCTCCGCTAAGCTTGTGCCTGTGACAACCCGTACTGCTTTACGTTACGTAACGTTACCTTCATGCAACGTTAGGCAATTAATTTCACTTAACTATTGTTGTCGCGAGTGCACTATGTCCTTTCACAGGCAGATCTGACGACAGGATCAAAGGAATAAAGTCCACAATGTGTTCACGCTACAAGGTCATTAAAGTGTTCATATTTGATAATACAGTATCCATAGCATCTTCTAACAAGCACGCCAGTCTGTGTAAGCTAGGCTATTTATGTTTTCGTATTGTAACACTTTTTGTAAATCGGTAATTTGGACCAAAATTGGAACAAGATTGAAATTCTTTTAAATAAAGAACAAATTTTAAAATATGCTGTAGATTATGTGATTAATATCGCATATTAAGTGTAAATTATGTGATGAATATCACATATTAAGTGTAAATTATGTGATGAATATCACATAATAAGTGTAAATCATGTGCTCAATATCACATATTAAGTGTAAATCATGTGCTGACTATCATATATTAAGTATAAACCATGTGCTCAACCTCACATATTAAGTGTAAATCATGTGCTCAATATCACATATCAAGTGTAAACCGTGTGCTCAACATCACATATTAAGTGTAAACCATGTGCTCAACATCACATATTAAGTGTAAATCATGTGCTCAACATCACATATTAAGTGTAAATCATGTGCTCAACATCACATATTAAGTGTAAACCATGTGCTCAATATCACATATTAAGTGTAAACCATGTGCTCAACATCACATATTAAGTGTAAACCATGTGCTCAATATCACATATTAAGTGTAAACCATGTGCTCAACATCACATATTAAGTGTAAATCATGTGCTCAACATCACATATTAAGTGTAAATCATGTGCTCAACATCACATATTAAGTGTAAATCATGTGCTCAACCTCACATATTAAGTGTAAATCATGTGCTCAATATCACATATTAAGTGTAAATCATGTGCTCAACATCACATATTAAGTGTAAACCATGTGCTCAACATCACATATTAAGTGTAAACCATGTGCTCAACATCACATATTAAGTGTAAATCATGTGCTCAACATCACATATTAAGTGTAAACCATGTGCTCAACCTCACACATTAAGTGTAAATCATGTGCTCAATATCACATATTAAGTGTAAATCATGTGCTCAACATCACAAGTGTAAATCATGTGCTCAATATCACATATTAAGTGTAAATCATGTGCTCAATATCACATATTAAGTGTAAATCATGTGCTCAACATCACATGCAATAAACGTGTAGTGAATTTCCATTGAGAAAAGAGCTGTTAAGAGTGACCATCAACCAAGACCCAGATACTTAGCTTTACCACATGTCCGGGATTAGTCCGGACAGTCCGGGATTTAGGCATGTGTCCGGGATTAACGAACGTCCGGATAAAGCGCAACATTTAGTGCAAAAACATTTTCAAATTGGTAGAGTTCTGGAAGTGCTTCGTACATATGCACCGATGGAAAGAGTATTTTCAATAATGAGAAATGTTTGGACGGCGGAGAGGGAAGAATGCCCGTTTCGGTTGTAAGGGAGCTATGTACCCTTTGGTACAGATGCCATCGCAGGACCCGGTTTTAAGTAAATGTTTTTTGCCTATTAGTTAATATTTTCATTCTGCAAAAAATTATTTAAAAATTAATTACATTACTTGTAAACCATTTTTTTTGTGTTTAACGTCCGACTATTGTGCACACTTGGGTTAATGCAGACGATGGGATGATTTATAGCGTATGAAAATGCCAAGCCCTGGCCGGGAACCGAACCCGGGTCCTCGGGGTGAAAACCCAGTACCGAGGCGGCTCCAATTTATTAAAGTGGGGAAAGTAAACAAACAAATATGTTGTATGTTATTTACAAAAAAACCATTTAAAAATATAAAAAAACCCGGAGTCCAACAATTATGGTAAACCGTCAGATACTGGACAATGAAATGAGCACCGATCCAAAATTCTATGCCCCAGATCATTGTAGTGTTACAACTTGTGTTGCATTGCGTGGGCGATTATGTAGGTAGATAAAGGATAATGTATATGTAAACATTTTTCCAAAAAACGCTTCTGTTACCAGCTGTCCGCAATTTGGTTTTTTTACTGAACAACTTAAGCGAATGCGTTTACATTGTGCACCCTGCCGATAAGACCAGTGTTATAAAACGGAGTGTCTACGTTAATTGGACCACAGTTTACTTAGCACGCTTACGTTGTTTGATAGTTTAATAAACTATTTATTTCATACTTAAACCCAGAGCTGGAAGGTTCACCTATTAACAGCTTGAGGAACAAGTTTAATTAAAAAGTTAGCTTGAAGAAGCTGACGTCCAAGCTTGCTTAATAGGCTACAATAATAGTGGCGGGAATTTGTTTCGCTGACGTGATAGAAGCTATTTTCAAAAGTATCATTCTCTGAGTTATCTTTGAAATTCTGATTTTACCGTTATAACGGGCGTTAAAATCTGCATATATTAACATTTTAACACTGAAGATACGAAAGTGAACCTTGACCGCAGCCGAATTAAATTCCTTCATTTGAACGGCTTTCATGCTGTAAAACTGACAGCATATTGACATACCGATATTATTGAAGTGTATGATATGGAAGCGAATAATACTGTCTTGTATAACATATAGATAATGCTGAAAGTATGCCATATTGAACGGTAAAACTGACAGCATATTGACATACCGATATTATTGACGTGTATAATATGGAAGCGAATAATACTGTCTTGTATAACATATAGATAATGCTGAAAGTATGCCATATTGAACGGTAAAACTGACAGCATATTGACATACCGATATTATTGAAGTGTATGATATGGAAGCGAATAATACTGTCTTGTATAACATATAGATAATGCTGAAAGTATGCCATATTGAACGGTAAAACTGACAGCATATTGACATACCGATATTATTGACGTGTATAATATGGAAGCGAATAATACTGTCTTGTATAACATATAGATAATGCTGAAAGTATGCCATATTGAACGGTAAAACTGACAGCATATTGACATACCGATATTATTGAAGTGTATGATATGGAAGCGAATAATACTGTCTTGTATAACATATAGATAATGCTGAAAATATGCTATATTAAACGGTAAAACTGACAGCATATTGACATACTGATATTATTGAAGTGTAAAATATGAATTTTGAAATTCAAAACGCTAATTTATACAGTTTACAATACTGATTACAATGGTGAAACCAGATTAAGAAAGAAAATTAAAACCTTATAAGTTTTTAAAAACTTGATATGCCCGTTTTTGTGAAACTTGTAAACGAATTTTGCCGATCAACGAACGTATCGAAGCTATTATCGTAATCGATTTTTGCGCCAAGTTTGAATTAAATAGGACCAAAACCAGCGAACTTGAGCGTTTTAACTCAAAACACACACGCGCGCGCGCAAACAGACGATGGACGCACCAACTCATAAGCAACATCCAGGATTGGTGCAACATGGAGCATGGAAAGGTGGACGTTTACCTCGCACATGGTTGCTTCCGAGCTTACCTGTTCCGTTTCTGGCTGGATACAGACTCGGCTTGTGCGGTCTGTCTTTCAACAGTAGAGGAAGATGCGGAGGATGTATTTTTCAGTTGTCTGAGATTCGACGAGGATTGGAAAATCTAGTTGCGACAATGATGACTTCAGAGGCCAACTGGAGGGCCATTGCAGGATTCGCCGCAGTGGTCATGAAGACGAAGAATGGAGAGCCAACGCTATAGACGGATAGGCGGACTGCCAGTCCACCTCTCCGCGAAGTAGTTCCGTGGAGTGGTTTGCAGTAGAGGAATGCTTGTGGTGGTTTTTTGGTGGGTAGCAATATCTCGAACGTGAGTCCCACAAGCTGGAGAGTGACGGTATCCTACCCCAGGTAGTCTATACAAGAATTTCCCACCTTATGTTGGCACCTCATAAACACACAACACACACACACACACACACACACACACACACACACACACACACACACACACACACACACACACACACACACACACACACACACACACACACACACACACACACACACACACACACACACACACACACACACACACACACACACACACACACACACACACACACACACACACACACACACACACACACACACACACACACACACACACACACACAGACAGAACACACACACACACACACACACACACACACACACACACACACACACACACACACACACACACACACAGCACAGGCGTGTATATATATATATATATATATATATATATATATATATATATATATTTTTTTTTTAACGTCCGACTATTGTGCACACTTGGGCTAATGCAGACGATGGGATGATCTATAGCGTATGAAAATGCCAAGCCATGTCCGGGAATCGAACCCAGGTCCTCAGGGTGAAAGCCCAGTACGCTATCAACTAGGCCACCGAGGCGGTCATATATATATATATATATATATATATATATATATATATATATATTACGCTCCATAAAAAAAATGATTTATTGTTTGAGTTAAAATGCTATCTTAGACGTCAGGATAGGCGATCATTTTAATAACCCTGGTGGTGTCATGATAGAAGCTTTAGTAGCTAATTTTTCAATGAATATCTATTAATAAATAAAAAGCAACACTTAGGCATACATTGTAAAAACTAAAACAATTGCTGGTTAGCTTCTATAATTCAGCACAACTGAATCTGCTGAGGCTGACACGGCGGGCTATAACTTGCATCTATCTACATTTTAGGTTCACGTCTCCCGACGGGGTTTTCGTCAAATCGTTTTACTTGAAACCAAATAAGATCCGGCTCCAACGGGCCTGCTGCAGATCTGGAGAGAAAGGAAATGGATATGACAACAAGGGGAATGGAAATAGGAAACGCATTCCCTTTAGGATTAGGAATAAGGAATAGGCTTAAGGTCACGCCGGGACACATAATAGAAATTCACAGCGGGAGCGTATGGAGAGTTGTAGATAAAATTAGATATACGCAGCTTGTGTGTATACCCTGGCGTGAAATATGACGGTTCACCCTATTGAAGTCTACTCGAACAGTAATAATGCATATTGGACACTGCAGTGAGTACGCCAAGGGTTTCGTAAAAAAACTGGCTATGTTAATTTGTCGTTTATTAATTCGTAAGGATCAGCTGATTTCATTAAACAGCTGATAAGCCATAATAAGGTTTAGGTTATGTTGTGAAAAACTAGCTATGTTATTTTGTCGTTTATTAATTCGTAAGGAGCAGCTGATTTCATTAAACAGCTGATAAGCTATAGGCAAATAAGGTTTAGGCTATAGTTTATCAAAAAACTGGCTATGTTAATTTGTCGTTTATTAATTCGTAAGGATCAGCTGATTTCATTAAACAGCTGATAAGCTATAATAAGGTCTAGATTAAGTTGTGAAAAACTAGCTATGTTAATTTGCCGTGTTTTGGAACAAATTATCGCAGTTAAAAAAAAAGGAAGAGAAAACATTGAAAATGACTGCAGTTATTTAAATGAAATACATTTTTATACAGAAATACATTTGTACAAGAAAATACAGTTATTTAAATGACAAACAATTTTTACCTCATATACAACAGAGAGTTACGTTGTACAAGAAAATGACTGCAGTTATTTAAATGAAATACATTTTTATACAGACAAACAATATACCTCATACCAAGTTGCAGAATTTTATAATACAGTAGGTAGAGCGCCTTGACAAGACTGAATGGTTTACGAGCTTAGACAATGTATACTGCGCCTAATTATCCTTACCGTAATTGTCTATTAACAACTTTACACATATTTTCAGACTGCAGTTTTGATTTTTAATGCGTATTATTTTTTTAACACTTATCATGCTTTAGGGCTGGTTTTGTTTGCGGATTTTGCTGGACGCATGATGAACATGTTTATATTAATATAACAGTATACCAGTATCGAAACAGGTGTTTGATTTTTTCCATAATCGTAAAACAAAACCGAACTGGTTTAAAGAAATTGAAAAAGACCTAATAGAATTAAAAATTACAGAAAATTCACTGCTTGACCAAACTGCTAAGATAAGTACCAAGGACGAAAGAATAAGATTCCATGATAAAACCAAAATAAGACCTAAACCTGTCATTTCGGAAGAGGAGAGGAAAATAAGATCGGAAAGAATGAAGAGCTAATGGGAACAAAGAAAAGTACAGCGCGCAAGAAATGATTGATTCAGCGTACCCCAAAGAGGGTGAAACGAAAAGAAGAAGTAAATCAGTATATTATGCGCGTTGCAATTCTCATATTAAATTAATTATAATTAAAAATTAAGTGTTTCCACCGGGATCCAACCGGAGATCCTTGCGCCTGTGAGGCACACGCGATAACCGCCACACTACGGACACTACAAAGAAATTTGACCGATTTAAGTATACGAAATGATTTGTTAATTTAATTTTTGTAGTCATAATAAAAGAGCAGGTGTTTTGTATTAATTTATAAAGATCAACTGATTTCGTTGAACACCTGACTGCTATAAGTTTCAGGTTATATTGTTAAAAACTAGCTATGTTAATTTGTCGTTTATTAATTCGTAAGGATCAGCTGATTTCATTAAACAGCTGATAAGCCATAATAAGGTTTAGGTTATGTTGTGAAAAACTAGCTATGTTATTTTGTCGTTTATTAATTCGTAAGGATCAGCTGATTTCATTAAACAGCTGATAAGCTATAGGCAAATAAGGTTTAGGCTATGTTGTAAAAAACTGGCTATGTTAATTTGTCGTTTATTAATTCGTAAGGATCAGCTGATTTCATTAAACAGCTGATAAGCTATAATAAGGTCTAGATTAAGTTGTGAAAAACTAGCTATGTTAATTTGCCGTGTTTTGGAACAAATTATCGCAGTTAAAATAAAAAAAGGAAGAGAAAACATTACGTGATTTTTATTTTTAGTTCAATAACAGAAATTTTAAGAACATATGCTTTAATAGCGAATAAAATTCGATTTGTTTGGCGTCCGTCTCAAAAAAGTTATAATTTATCTAAGTGCAATAATTTAATTGTACAACTTAAATTTCTCTTTCTGTATACTACTTTGTAGTTAAGTAATTAATTGTGAAGCGAGCAAGTTTGGTCTTACAAAACACAATTTCAAAATATGCGTAGTTTATGTCCCTTACGATTAAAGTAAATGTAGAGCCATTTTCTTTAATACAACTTTAACAAATATTTGAACAAAATATACTGTCAAAACTACATCAAATAATTAACAAATATCTTTGATATGTCCCTTAAATACGTATTTTAAAAATCTTTGTCAAAGATTACAACATGTCGATATGTAACTTTAATGTATACGAGGTGTGTTCAGAAAGTAACGAGAATTTTTAAATTTCGCGGACTTGGAGACTCATATTGTCAAACATTTTTTTTATTATGTTGGTATACATGCCCTTGAAGTATGATAAAACTTTCAACTGTTTTCATTGTTGACTTTGCCTGTGAAAGCCACTAAGGTTAGACGTGTTTTTATGAGCTCGACGATTTTCGTTTGTTAAAAGAAATGGATCAAAGAATTTGTATCAAATTTTGCGTAAAAAATGAAATAAAGTGTAACAAAGTGTGTAAAATGTTAACAAAGGCCTATGATGAGTCTACTATGAGTAAAGCAAGAGTTTACGAGTGGTATAAGCGTTTCCAAGAAGACCGTGAAGACGTTGAAGATGACGAACGCCCTGGACACCCCGACACATCAACAACCGATGAAAACGTGGAAAAAGTGAAAGAAATGGTTATGAACAATCGCCGAATCACAATTAGAGAGGTCGCTGATGATGCTGGCATATCGATTGGATCATGTCATGTCATTGTTTCCAATGTTTTGCGTATGAAACGTGTGGCAGCAAAATTCGTTAAAAATTGTTGGAATTTGAACAAAAACAGCTGCGAATGGAAGTCGCTAAGGACTCACTAAATGAAGTCAAAGACGATGCAGAATTACTGAAACGTATTATAACAAGTGACGAAATGGGTTTACGGATATGACGTCGAAAATAAAGCTCAATCATCCTAGTGGAGGCATTCTGGGTCCCCAAAACCGAACAAGGCTCGACAAGTGCGGTCGAACGTGAAGGTTATACTCACTGTGTTCTTCGATATTAATGGCATAGTGCATCATAAATTCCTGCCACCAGGTGAAACGGTCAATAAGGAGTACTACCTACAAGTTCAACGCCGTTTGCGTGAAGCGATCCGAAAAAAACGCCCGGATCTGTGGAAAAACAATTCATGGCTTTTGCACCAGCTCACACTTCATTGCTTGTTGGTGAATTTTTGGCCAAAAACAGTACTGTAACGATGCCCCAGCCTCCATATTCGCCAGACATGGCTCCGTGTGACTTTTCCTATTTCCAAAAATAAAGAGAACCTTTAAGGGCCGTCGTTTTACAGCCGTAGATGACATTAAAAGCACATCACTGAAAGAACTAAAGGCTATCTCAAAGATCGAGTTTGAGAAGTGTTTCGAGGATTGGAAGAAGCGCTTGTACAAGTGCATAATCTCCAATGGGGATTATTTTAAAGGCGACATCATCAATGTAGAAGAATAAATAAATATTTTGTTCAAAAAATTAAAATTCTCGTTACTTTCTGAACACACCTCGTGCATTCTTCTAAAACAACACTAAAACTACATATCGATTTTTTCATCCCAAGAAGTTAGCGTATATATTCTTCTAAAAAAATGATCTCGGTGTGCTCGATGTAACTAAAGCACCGCTCAGTCTGCTGTGCCTCTAACCGCGCACCTAAAGGTTTTTAGTTCGAGCCGCAGTTGCCCGTATTAGTAAAGCTATAGTATCGTGCAACTAAGGTAAGATTAAACTAAACTAAGGAGAAACAAATGCTGTACTGCGTAATATTTACGCATAATAGAAATATAAAGACTGACTTGTACTTATAACCTAAAGAAGTTTTTCACTTACAATTGTCAGTGTAAATAGAAAGTACAGTACAGTAAAAGAAATATTGATCCAATCATAATTCACTGTAAAACAGCAAGGCGCTCTGTAAGTTCAAGAATTAAAAAGAAGGAGGCAAACAATATATTTTATTTCGTTTGGTGTCATGAAACGACAATGATTGTACAAAATACTGTACAAACTTTTTCACATTTGATCTAGCCTGCATAAGTTATTAAATACTCAACATGTACAAAATACGTCTTCTACTTAATGTCAATTAGACTGATGAGGACGACGGATCAGTGTTAACGGTGAGAGAAAAGCAAAGGGAGCAACTGCGCTTCGAACTAAGAACCTTTAAGTTGAGTGACGCAGTAGACTGACCGATGCTTTTGCCACTTCGACCACCGAGCCCCAAATTAGTGATTTTTAGTTCGTAGCTTTATGTGCGATATAAATGTATATAAATATTTTTATAATAAAATGAGAAATAGTTCTTTTTGTGTTTATCACAAAGTTTTGATTCACAATGTACAGGGCTTATATTAAAAAAAAAAATGCAAGTAGTATAACGATGTATATAAAAACATGCGTGGTGGACGGAAGAATGTGACAGTCTCATTGAACTAAGAAGAAAAGTATGGCACCAGCGGCAATCACAGAAAAATGAACATAACAGACAGAACTTCTTAAGCATTAGAAAATTTGTGAATAAAAATCTTAAAAGAATCAAAAAACCTCAGGATGATCAATTACTTATGCAGATTAATGAAGACTTCTCCAAAAACAATGTAAACATTTTTTATAAGAATTTTAAGAAGAAACTGACTAAGTACAATCCACCAAACCCTACAATTTCAGGACAGAGATGGGAATATTGCCCATAACAACAGGGATATTTGTAGAATATTAGCGGAATATTTTGGAAATCTTCTTAATTGTGAGGAATCATCAGTAAAGATGGACTTTCATATGTCTCCATCAACTAAACCTGACTCAGAACATCCAACAGTCGTGGAACTCCAATCAATAATATCGAATCTCAAGAATTATAAGGCTTCAGGAGAAAATCAAATCACAGTTGAACTTTGGAAAAATGTCAACGAAAGTTCTATACAGTCTCTCAGAAGCATCCTTGAAGAAATTTGGATAAGTGAAAGAATCCCCCATGATTGGAAGACAGCCCTCATACATCCTCTTCATAAGAAAGGATCCAAATCTGACCCTAACAACTACAGAGGGATATCTCTCTTTGACGTAACATACAAGATATTCTCAACAGTCTTACTACATACGGCAGAACCTCAATTAGACTATCAACTTGGAGAATACCAGGCGGGTTTCCGGAAAAGGAGATCCTGTCCGGAACAAATCCTTAACCTTAAACACATCATCAACTACCAAAAGTCAAGGACTAAATCGTATGTTATCACTTTTATTGACTTTCAAAAAGCATACGACTCTATAGATAGGGAATCCTTTTTCTCGGTTCTGAAAGAACTAGACCTTGATAACAAAACCACAAATCTTATCAGGGAAACATTAACTAATACGTTCGCCAAAGTTCAATTCAGGGGAGAACTCTCCATCCCTTTTGAGATTAAAACAGGAGTCCGACAAGGAGATGGACTCTCTCCATTGTTATTTAATTGTGCTCTAGAAAAAGTAGTTAGAGAGTGGAACGTGAATACGCATAGTGGAATCAGACTAGGAACTAAGAACAGAGGCATTAAGGTAAATTGTTTGGCTTTTGCGGATGACATGACCTTACTAGCTGAGACATTGGAAGAAGCTAAGGAACAGACTCTTGAACTCCAGAAGCAAGCGTTAAAAATGGGTCTCAAAGTTTCATTTGAAAAGACTAAAATATTGACAAACATACAAAAACCACCAAGTGGGAGAACAGTCAAAGAATTCAAATATCTTGGGGAATGAATCAGCTTGAACGCCCTAGAGAAAAAAGCTATGGAATCTAGGAGAAATAAAGTTGAATTAGCCTTCCAACTTACCAAAGACACATACAACAGGAAGTCCCTCTCCTGGAATACAAAGATAAGGCATTATCATACGGTAATTAAACCAGAAGCCTTATATGCAGCTGAAACATTATCTCTCACAATCCAGGGCCCACTTGAAAGGCTGGAGATCAAAGAAAGAAAAATATTACGAAAAATCTTAGGCCCAAAATTCCATAACAACCAATTACTCCACATCAGGAATGAAACTCTTTACCAAAAAACTGAAACACTATCAGACACAATAAGAAAAAGGAGAATTGATTTTTATGGGCACATCCCCCGAATGGACAAAAATAGACTAACCAAAAAAATATTTGACTACTTTCGCAGTAGAAGAGCCAAACTACTTGGTAGAGAAACAGAGAAATACATAACAGAACTACAAATCACGGACACTATGCTCATGGACAGAACAGCCAAAACAATAACCAAGGACAAAAAACAACGGTTCCAAGGCAAAGTCAAATCCAAACGAACGATCCAAATCTCTGACCAAGAAAGAAAAGCAAGATCACAACGAATGAAGCAATACTGGGCTACGAGGAAGGCACAGAACATTAAAGAGTGATTGATTTAATGTACCCCAAAGTTGGGTGAAACAAATAAAGATAGAACGATGTATATAGGCCTACGGATATTTTTAACGAAAACATGGCTAATAAGATATTAAATCTTTTAAAATACGTTGATCAACTCATACTATGCCGTAAGGTTAGTAATTTTACTGAAATAAAGTTACCTGTTCATATTACGACTTACGAAAGTTCCAACATGTAACTGTATCCAACCTCTGTAAAGTTTTACATATGATATAGAGTATTTTGCTGAACTTTGATGTTATGAAGTACTTCAGTTTAAAGTTTAATAGAGTTTAATTGATTTTCAAGACAACACAGTTGCTTTTTAAAGTATTTTGTTATGTTTTCGCCGCAATACCTCCAGTAACTAATTAATTGTTTATAAGTTTTTATATTTTTTTACAGTAGACTAGAACACCTATTGTTTAATACCTTCGGTATCAGTACTAGAATTCCATGACAAGAATAAAGAGAATTTCCAGAATAACAGAACTCTAAACAAGTATAGCCTACATTTTGAAATTCAAACTTCAGAAATTATTTATTTAGATATTTCCCTTCAGATTGCGGAAACATTAAAATTAAGTAAGAGAAGGGGCTGCAACCACTTTAGTTGCAAGGGGCGCAAACATCCCTTATTCCGCTGTAGCTTCTAAATAATTAATCTGAAATATCGCAATTTGTAACTCTTGTTTATCGAATGAAAGATCTAGACTGCTGTAAGGGCGAAAAACTTGCGGATCGAAACTTCAGTCTTTGTAAGATAAATTAACGCCATAAGACAAATTAGGATGCTTTAAAACCAATTCCCATTACAATAATTTAGTTAAAGTTGTGTTCAGTGTAACGTTTACGCTATCGATCCCCGTATCTCGATAGCTTCTACACTCAACTAATATATGATTATTTTATTTAAATATGAGCATTGTTTAACGTGTTTAATGAAACTAAGATTAATTTTACTAAAAATATATTAAAATCATCAATTTTAAACCATTTTAGTATAAAATTTGTAAAATAGCCTACACATTTTATTTATATATAGCTTATATATCATAAAAATATTCGTATAATTAACGGAAAATGAAATTTGTGTTTTAAGCATGAGTTAAATTTATTAGGCCTTACTTTCAAAACACATACAATTTGAGTGTCGACATCCACGTGGTATTTCGCTTAAATGACACACCAGTTTCCGCATAAATATTTAAATATTAAGCAATATTAAATTTAAAGCCGGCGGAGGCAGCTGAAGTGAGCAGCTGATGGGCTTAGCGACCCCACCATACCTCTAGCTCATTCTACTCTCACTCATTTACTCAACATACACACAACACACACACACAAACACATACACACCCGCAGGGAGGTGCATACTAGCTGCATCTATTAAGAGGACTTTGACGAACCTCGCGGCACTCGCGTCTTACACACACTTACACTACACAGCACAATTTACGCGCGCGCGCACACACACACACACACACACACACACACATATATATATATATATATATATATATATATATATATATATAATTAACAGAAAATGGATACAGGTTGCACTCCCGGAAGACCACAGAGAAGATATCGAACCTGGCAGCAGATATCAGAAGAAGGAGGCTTCGGTTCTATGGACACATCAGTAGACTCCCAACAACGAGACTTGCCAACAGAAGCCTTAAGTATATACAAGGTGTCAAATCAACAAAGTAGTGGATCGCATAAGTCAGAATAGACCTACATGACGCAGGAATAGACTCAACAGATGTTGAAGATAGGCACGCATACAGGAGAAAGATGCTCGGTTGGAAGGTCCCAAAGAATGAAAACCCAAAGAGAGCAGGGGTAAAATGGACGGAGGAGCGGAAGAGGATCCATGGAGACAGGATGAGGGAGGTGTGGAGGATTAGAAGGAACAAGACATGAGTCGGAGTGCTTTGAGTGATCCAACAGGGTCTATGTGCAGATAATATATATATATATATATATATGACAACTTATATATATATATATATATGACAACTTAGCCGCCTCGGTGGCCTAGTTGATAGCGTACTAAGGCTTTAACCCCGAGGACCCGGGTTCGATTCCCGGCAAGGGCTTGGCATTTTTCATACGCTATAAATCATCCCATCGTCTGCATTAGCCCAAGTGTGCACAATAGTCGGAGGTTTTAAAAAAAAAATATTAAATTTAACCATATTGTTTTTTTTAGTGTCTAAAAAATAGTGTCGTTTTGTTTATATACCTTTGTAATGTGATTATGTGTGTCAGACATTGTGTTGTCATCGCCTAAACAATATAGGAACTTAGTTACACAACCTAGTTCCTTAAAAACCACGCTAAAAATCCATGTACTTCTCTCCCGGCTTGGAAACAGATTAAGCCTGCGAAACCTACTTCACTACTGTCAACCAATACTCACTTCCGATTGGTCACGCGTATCTCGGGTCTATACTATGCTAGATTAATACATTTCTACCCAAGCATACAGTGGCGCATCACCTCGTATTTTCCGTTTACTTTTCGTCTAGACCGTACAGCTTCATTCTGGTTGATGCGGTCTTTCTCTAGTTTTAACAATGGAATTCTGAGAAATTATGGTACCCGCCATAACTTCGAGAATAAATACAGGTCGAAAATCGTTGTTCGGCAGAACATCGAGGAGGACCACCTATTACACAACAACTCAAAGCAGCCTACCAACACCCGGACCAACAGCCCAAGACACCACTTGCTGTGTTGGAAATTGGATGATCCGGCCAACTCTCAACCAGAAAGCATTCTTTCATTATTCGTCGCCAGCCTGCGGCCGACCTAGTAATCGCCCGGACTTCCTCTACTTCCCCTGCAGACTATAACAGTGAGTACGTTCCTTGAGTTGATACTCACACTACATATATATCTCACTGCAGAAAAACTATATGACTGAAAATAAAGAACGCTATCTGTTAGAAGGGAAATTTACCATGTACTTAAGTTAACTTTTGAGGCTACATTAGGTTATTAGTTAAAGTATGAATCAATATGATATTAATTGAGTTTAAGATAAATTCAAATCACTATGAAAGTTATAGACTCAATGACGGGCAGGTAGTAGAAAAACGAGTTCAGAACGCTCTCATATGGGTTTTTGGTACTATATGCGTTTTACTTTTCATTCTGGAATCCTAATTTTAAAATTGCGTGACAGCTTTATATTATAGACTCAAATGTACAGGTTTGACAATTCCGAGGACACTAGAAAAAACAAAATAGTTAAATTTAATAAGTATTTCAATATTGTTAAACATGTACAATGGTGTGTTATGTAAACTGCATACCATGTCGATGTTCAACACTAATTGTTTGCGATCTGCTCTTTGGTTGGATCCCGTCATAAGAAGCCAAGAAATAGCGTACGTCAAAGGGGAGTTAGCGTACTCTGGATTCCAGCAGGCGCCTCCAGTTTTAATTTAGCAATACCTGTGTACGCGGGGCTTTCACGGCAAAATATTTTATTTCACTAGCTACCAGTGGAATTTTGATGGATGAAAGCAAACCGTCAAAACCCACGAAACCCTGGGGAGTGAAAATAGCATACAGGTGGAGGAAATGAAGGCTGTATGGAACCCACCAGTATTTTTTTTTTTTTTTTAACGTCCGACTATTGTGCACACTTGGGCTAATGCAGACGATGGGATGATTTATAGCGTATGAAAATGCCAAGCCCTGGCCGGGAATCGAACCCGGGTCCTCGGGGTGAAAGCCTAGTACGCTATATCAACTAGGCCACCGAGGCGGCTCTCACCAGTATACATACATACACACACACACACACACACACACACACACACACACACACACACACACACACACACACACGCACACACACACACACACACACACACACACACACACACACACACACACACACACACACACACACACACACACACACACGAGCCACTTAGTAAAAGGCATGCGCGAGAATTTCTCGCGCATGTAGGAGAATTCCCCTTCAGCTCCCTCCAACAGTCCAGTGATACAGAGTCTGCCAGTCTAAGTCTAAAAACTGTTATATTTAGCAAAATTTAAGAAAAAGTAGGGAGCTGGTAGGAAGAGTGAGGACTCGACCTCTCACTCGCACATTTTTTTCAGTCCCACTGATGTTCTTAGCAGGCCGTTTTCTAAGCGGCTGACCTACAGTGAACTGTGATGATTCTAGGTGGAACTACACAATCTGCAATGAAAGAAGTGACAGATGAGGTTTAGGCGACGGCCTCTAAAATCAGACTACGTTTATTTAGACGTATTAACGTTTACCTGGAGCGCAAACTGAGAAGAGAGAACGCAGTAGCAAAGAGATTTCTAATTAAATCTAGAAGCACACCAGGGATCAAACCTTGGGTGTAAGAATCACAACTCTTATAGAGCTGCTGTGAAGGATTGGCGGGAACAGTGGTAAGCAGTCAGCCAGGACCACGGCGGGACGGTGCAGGTCACATAATCTATGACTGTGAGGCTCCTTCCAGCAGGAGGCGGGTGGGAACTTTGAGAACATTCGGCTGAATGAGCCAGTCAGTGTGCTGCTCAAAATCATTGAGGGAACTTAATACTGAACCAGTAGCTAAGAGGCTTAGTTGCACAACAGACACTACTGTTCGCGATACCAGTGCGTATCAAACTTCCGTAATCTGTGTGATTTGAGCGAATTCTACATCGATATTTTAATTCCATTCAACAAACCCACAGCACAAACAACGGGAAAACACACAATTACGATTTTAATTCTATACAATAGAACGGTATTTAAAGAAATTTAATGAATTTTAACAAATTTAAAAATCTAGAAACTCAAAACCTTAGCTTTAATATTGCAGCCCGCTTTATAAAAAAATTCAACTTTTATCTTTTTTTTTAAACGGTTAAAACGTGCAGCGACGTTGTCCGATGCCTAGATTCCACTCTGTCCGATCTTCCCGTTGTCCGATTTGTAAATTCCGATCACTCATAGCGTTACGGATTCCTTCCATCCAGCTCTTTCTTGGTCTTCCTCTGCCCCTTTTAAGGTCGTCACCCACTCCATTGCTTGTTTCGGCAGTCGCGCTTGGCTCATCTGTTGGACATGACCGTACCAAATTAACTGACTCCTCTCAATATCCTTTATAATCGTGTCCTCTATTCCCATCTGTTGACGAATTACCTCATTTCTTATTCTTTGGACTCTCGATATCCTAGCAGATATCGTTAAAACGTGCAGCGACGTTGTCCGATGCCTAGATTCCACTCTGTCCGATCTTCCCATTGTCCGATTTGTAAATTTCGGTCACTCATAGCGTTACGGATTCCTTCCATCCAGCTCTTTCTTGGTCTTCCTCTGCCCCTTTTAAGGTCGTCACCCACTCCATTGCTTGTTTCGGCAGTCGCGCTTGGCTCATCTGTTGGACATGACCGTACCAAATTAACTGACTCCTCTCAATATCCTTTATAATCGTGTCCTCTATTCCCATCTATTGACCTCATTTCTTATTCTTTGGACTCTAGATATCCTAGCAGATCTTTTCAACGCGTCCATTTCTACAGCCTCTATCCTTTTCTTGGTTTTTCCTTTAATTTTTCCACGTCTCAGCCCCATATATTATAACATTCTTAATAATCGCATTATATATTTTGAGCTTTTGTGATATTGTTATATTATTTCAACTTTTATCTTCCGGACGTAAAAGTTACCTACTGACGTGTGGGTTTCTTCCACATATCCAATTCGAAGCTGCAGTAAATTGTTTCGTAATTAGCGGTCGGTATTTCCGAGTATTACCTCACATACTTTCCGCTTAACTTTCATTTAGCTTATCAATCACCGTTATTTATAATTAATTAAGTGTGCAACGCACTAAGTACGCTTTAACATTTCTCAATAGTGTTTGTGTTGTACTTCCTTCCTTTAGTCATGTTAAGGTTTTCAAAAAAGTTTCGCAAAATTATAATCTCATGTTTAGACTACATTAACACAGACTTTTTCGAGTTCGATTCGACCCTACGAATTTATGTTTAAAAGAAAAAAATCTTGAGTTCCACAAGGGAGTGTATTTATACGAATGCTGTCACTATGCTTGCACAAGTTTGTTGACAGAAAATGTTGGCAGCTGAAGCCGAAAACGAATTACAAAATGCACTGAATCGAATCGCTGAATGGAGTAAAAACTGGCGTGGCAGTTAAACGAAAAATCTGTGTTATGCGTCTCTGAACTGCGCAACTTTAGGTACTTAGTTCTAGCCGCAGTTACTCCCGTTGCTTTTCCCTTACCGCTGATCCTTCGTCCGCATCAGTATAAAAGTATAAAGTTGTTAAAAAAAAGAACTGCATTAATAAAAAAATACCTCCACATCAGTAATGAAACTCTTTACCAAAAAAAACTGAAACACTATCAGACACAATAAGAAAAAGGAGAATTGATTTTTATGGGCACATCCTCCGAATGGACAAAAATAGACTAACCAAAAAAATATTTGACTACTTTCGCAATGAAAGAGCCAAACCACTTTGGTTTAGCGTGGTTTTAACTTTCGAAATTTAACCCAGAAATTTAACTTTCGAAACTGTATTTGTTATAGTTGCTTTTATGATATTAGTTGTTTTCTTATCCAAATTTAGTTCTTCTAGTACGGATATAAGAGATTCTCTATCAATGGAATCGTAGGCCTTTTTAAAATCAATAAAAGTAATTACATACGTTTTAGCTCTTACTTTTTGGTATGCCATAATGTTTTTAAGATTGAATTATTATTTATTATTTATTAATTATTATTTATTATTATTTAAGAATTCATAATTATTTATTACACATTTTTTTATAAAGATATACACAGCTTAACTTAATATTTACTAACTATAGCCTGAAGTGATTTAAGCTAGGTAAGTATTTGAGGTTATCTATTAAAATATAGAACAGTTTTATTAAGAAGCAGTCAGACTATTAAGGTAATAGTCTATAAACTAGTTAGAGAAAGAGAGAAAGACATAACAGAACTACAAATCACTGACACTATGCTCATGGACAGAACAGCCAAAACAATAACCAAGGACAAGAAGCAACGGTTCCAAGGCAAAGTCAAATCCAAGCGAACGATCCAAATCTCTGACGAAGAAAGAAAAGCAAGATCACAACGAACGAAGCAATACTGGGCTACGAGGAAGGCACAGAACATTAAAAAGTGATTGATTTAGTGTACCCCAAAGTTGGGTGAAATAAAGAAGAAGAAAAAAATACCTGTTAACAAGTATCTATTAAACCAAACTGTAAACATAATCGCAAAGTAAACTCAAAGAATAAGCTTTAACTAATTGTACAAATAGACTCGGTGAGTAGTTTGATTATTAGTTGATATGGTAAAAATGTTTAGGTATTTCATCATGATCAAAGAATCATCATGATTCTTTCTTAGTTAAAAATCAAAACTAATATTAAATCATAAAACTACAACTTATAAATGAGTAATAATTAATTATGTAGAAGATATCGAGGGTACGATAGAGCTGATTGTACCTTTATTTGTGTACGTTTTCATTAACAAGAAATCCTTTAGCGATAATTTTTCCACTTTATTTTTCTATAATATAAAATTCCTAACATGTGAAATTACTTTAAAAATTGTACCTATATTTTTTGGTACAAATCGTTCGATCGTTGAAAAAAAAACTATGTGTTGATACAAAGCGTAAGAACAATACTTTTTTATTGTCCATTTCTAATCTGAACATTAAAGAACAAAGCTTCTTAATTATTCATGTAGGCCTATGTAGTTTATTCCAAAATCTCTATTAATAGGTTTTTTAAGTGGTTATGATTAAAAAGTATTTTTAAAATCAGATATATTTGAAAATTTTATTTTCTAAAAAAATGAATTCGCAAAAATTACATTATCGTATGACGTATCATCGTCAAATTACCATATTTTACGTTTCAAAATTTGACAAAATATGATTGCACTAAAACAACAGCATGATGTTTTGGTTTCATCTGGATAAGACGTCACTCGTTCAACGTAAACCATCAATAAACGCAGTGTTAGCGCTCAATAGAACTCAATTTTGTCGATTTTATTAAAATAAAAGGCACTTCAGAACCAAGTGCCAGGTTGTCGTAGAACCTAACCTGATCAGTCAATTTACATTTAGTTTAAAGAATCCCTCGCGAATATTAAGTTTAGTCCTTACAGACTTGATTATTCCATAAATTTGATTTTATACTTTAACTTTATTAAAACGTCCGCTCATTTCTTTTTGTCGTATAAAAAACACGCCGATTCATTGAAAAATCTCTTCATTATTAGGATTTGTTGATTGCTTGTCTTTTTTAGTTCGACCATTTTCTTTTTTTCGCCACTTTTTGGAATACTATGTTAAAAAAAATATATTACAGCGTGGCAATAGTGATGACTGTATTAGCAGTTTCGAAAATATTTATCTTAAGGGGACACGAAGTTATTACGAAATAAGACGAACACGCACGAGAGAGCCCGACAGTAAATTTAGGCAATAATATATTTCCGAAATAGTCGCCTCGATACACTGCCATCTTGCGGCGATATTTGCAATTACGTTTTTTTGTACGTTGCTTATAAAATATATTGTTCATTTAACAATTTATTAGGCCTAGTGAAAATGTTTCAGTACCATAAAAGTACTATAATTTGTTGTACGTAGGCTATATTTGTGTGTTAATTTATCTCCATAATTATTTCTTTTTCTTTTCGTTTCACCCTCTTTGGGGTACGCTGAATCAATCATTTCTTGCGCGCTGTACTTTTCTTTGTTCCCAGTAGCTCTTCATTCTTTCCGATCTTCTTTTCCTCTCCTCTTCCGAAATGACAGGTTTAGGTCTTATTTTGGTTTTATCTTGGAATCTTATTCTTTCGTCCTTGGTACTTATCTTAGCAGTTTGGTCAAGCAGTGAATTTTCTGTAATTTTTAATTCTATTAGGTCTTTTTCAATTTCTTTAAACCAGTTCGGTTTTGTTTTACGATTATGGAAAAAATCAAACACCCGTTTCGTCAATCTATTGGAGTCCATTCTAAGAAGATGGCCGTAAAAATTTATTCTCCTTTTTCTCATAGTATCTGACAGTTTTTCAATTTTCTTATAGAGAGCTTCATTTCTTATATATACTACCTTATTATCCTGAAATTTTGTTCCTATAATTTTTTTAAGATTTTCCTTTCCGTTATTTCAAGCTTTTCTATCTGGCCTATGCGATTCATGGTTAATGTTTCTGGTGCGTACAGTGCTTCCGGCTTGATCACTGTTTTATAATGTTTAATTTTGGACCCCCATGAAAGGGATTTCTTATTGTATGTTTCTTTCGTCAATTGGAAGGCCAATTCAAGTTTGTTTTTCCTGGATTCCATTGCCTTGCCCTCATCTGCATTCCAACTAATCCATTCACCAAGATATTTGAACTCTTTTACAATTTCTATTTTCTGTTCTTGGATTTTAAGGTATTTATTTGGGTATTTGTTGTTTGTCATGATTTTGGTCTTTTCAAAAGATATGTTTAGACCTATTTTAGCTGCTTGTTTCTTCAATTCAAGAATCTGCTCCCTTGCTTCCTCCATTGTTTCAGGAAACAAGGCCATATCATCTGCAAATGCAATACAGCTAATTCTGAGATTCTTCTTTTTGTAACCCAATCCTATTCCACTTTTTATATTTTTCTTCCATTCCCTGACTACTTTCTCAAGTGCACAATTAAACAATAAAGGGGAGAGCCCATCCCCCTGCCTGACTCCCGTTTTTACTTCAAATGAATTCGACAGTTCACCCAGAAATTTAACTTTCGAAACTGTATTTGTTATAGTTGCTTTTATGATATTAGTTGTTTTCTTATCCAAATTTAGTTCTTCTAGTACGGATATAAGAGATTCTCTATCAATGGAATCGTAGGCCTTTTTAAAATCAATAAAAGTAATTACATACGTTTTAGCTCTTACTTTTTGGTATGCCATAATGTTTTTAAGATTGAATTATTATTTATTAATTATTATTTATTATTATTTAAGAATTCATAATTATTTATTACACATTTTTTTATAAAGATATACACAGCTTAACTTAATATTTACTAACTATAGGCTGAAGTGATTTAACCTAGGTAAGTATTTGAGGTTATCTATTAAAATATAGAACAGTTTTATTAAGAAGCAGTCCCTTCCCCCGTGCGTAGTGTTGATAGACATCCGTTTATTTAATATTTAAATGAAATTAAAGTGATAAAATTAATGTGTAACATAATATTAAAATAAATATTTCAATCTGTTTTATACTACGGCTCGATTACGTCACGTAATTTCGAACCATAAAATATTAGGATGGTGCATTCGGAAACTAAAGTTTCATATCCGGTCCCCAATAGCTTGTTACTAACGTGTTCTCAGGAACGGTAAATTTTTTTTTTCTTTAAACTGTACAGTAGTTTGAATTATGAATCCATTTATTGTCCAGCCGCTTAGTAAACTGCATGCGCGAGAATTTTTCGCGCATGTAGGAGAATTCCCTTCCAGCTCTCTCCAACAGTCCAGTGACACTAAATCTGGCAATCTGAGTCTACAGACTGTTACTGCTCAGCGATAGTGAAGGAAAAGTAGTATGGTGAGAGAGGGGAACTCAACATCTCACTCGCACTTAGTAGGCCGTTTTCTAAGCAGCTGGTTTATAAATAGGATACACTTCAGCAAAATCTGAAATCGTATGCAGGGTTCTTAGGAGAACTGAAATTTTACGTTCTTCTTTGCTAAATAATGTATTTCAATTACAAGAGAGCATCGAAGACGGCTTTCGTTAAAACAAATTAGGTAGGCCATGCTGATTCAATCACGGCCGGAAATACATGTCAACGTCAAATTCAGAAGTGGATTAAAATTAAGACCTGTCACAATCGGTCTTGCGCGAACCCTTCTTCTTACTCTTCTTCATTTCGGTCATGAGTCATGCCTTTTTTGAATCCGGGTATCTAGTAAATACACCGACAACAAGATAGTTTAGCTGTAAATCTCACAATGGCGTGCCACGTAGTTCCGAGCTACAAACATTACTGTTTCCAGACGTAAACACCATCGACAAGTTATTGAATGTGGTCGAGAAGTAAAAACGGATTTATTTTAAATATAAAATCTTTTTATCATGTATCGTGTTTTAGGTCTGGTTGTGTGATGTTGGATTTTGCGGGACGCGTGATACGAGGAACTTGTTTATATTGATATATAACAGTATATTTTGCGCGTCGCAAGTCTCATATTAAATTAATTATAATTACTAATTACTGTGTTTTCTTCGAACCGAGGACCTTACACGCGCGTTATAACCACTACACTATGGAAACTACGAAGACGTATATGGAATGAATCGTTAATTTAATTTTGGTAGTTGTATTAACAGATCAGTTGTTTTAAATTAATTTCGTAAAGATCAGCTGATTTCATTGAACAACTGATATACGTTTTAGGTTATGTTATTAAAAACTAGTGTTAATTTGTCCCTTATATTTATTCGTAACTATCAGCTGATTTCATTGAACAGCTTATAGGTTATAATGAAGTTTTAGGTTATGTTGTTAAAAAATAGCTATGTTAATTTGTGTTTCATATTAATTCGTGACGATCTGCTGATTTCTTTGAACAGCTGATAGGTTATAATAAAGTTTTAGGTTATGTTGTTAAAAAAAATAGCTATCTATTTACGTACTTTGATTAACCAAAGCAATGAACAGTGTAAGTACGCCAAAAAACAAGCAAATGCCGACTGAAGAGTAATCACGCAGTAATACTTAACCTAAAATGGTCGACAAAACATGATCAAAAATTAAAATCAAAATAAAATTTGTGTTTTATATTAATTCGTAAGATCTGCTTATTTCTTTGAACAACTGATATACATTTTAGGTTATGTTATTAAAAACTAACTATGTTAATTTATCCCTTATATTTATTCGTAACGATCAGCTGATTTCGTTGAACAGCTGATAGGTTATAATGAAGTTTTAGGTTATGTTGTTAAAAAATAGCTATGTTAATTTGTGTTTTATATTAATTCGTTACGATCTGCTTATTTCATTGAACAGCTGATATATTATAATGAAGTTTTTGGTTATGTTGTTAAAAAATAGCTATGTTAATTTGTGTTTTATATTAATTCGTAACGATCTGCTTATTTCATTGAACAGCTGATATATTATAATGAAGTTTTAGGTTATGTTGTTAAAAAATAGCTATGCTAATTTGTGTTTTATATTAATTCGTAACGATCTGCTTATTTCATTGAACAGCTGATAGGTTATAATGAAGTTTTAGGTTATGTTGTTAAAAAACAGCTATGCTAATTTGTGTTTTATATTAATTCGTAACGATCTGCTGATTTCTTTGAACAGCTGATAGGTTTCTCAGGTTATGTTGTTAAATACTTGGTATGTTAATTGTCATATTTTTGAACAAATTATTGTAATTAAAGTAAAAAAAAGGAAGAGAAAACATGATACATGATTTTTATTTTTGATTCAATAACAAAAATTTGTATTTATTTAAAATTTTCTTTATTATCTTTTTATAGCTAAGTTTTATTGAAAAGAAACAATATTACAGTTAAATGTTATTGCATATAGGTTAGAACCTTCGGGGCCTCGCTCTGCCTTCTCTGAATACTTTAGGGACAACTTCTGAACGCATTGTTTTAGACTATAGCAAACGTCGGGTCTCGTTTAACTATTTAACCTCCATTCTCTTCAAAATTGTTAAAGTTTCCACACATTTATGAAGAAGAAAGTTTAATGAAATATTCGCTTGTAATAACCCTTTCTCACATTCTTAGTGCTTTGCTGAAGGAAATGCACGCATTACTTTCAACACTGGAATATTGAAATAAACTTGGCATTGCGGTGGTTTGAGTTTTCAGCTTTGAAACAAATTTAGTCTATGTAGTTACAAGAGATGAATATCTGTTATTTTTCATTAAAAATTTTTTTTTAGGAGGCCGCCATCTTGAAACGAAACTGAGTGGGGAAAACCTACCCATACGTCGTTCGGGCACTATACAAAGTACCTTCGTACCAAATTTCAAAACAGTCGATCAATGAGTTTGGCCAAAACTGCTTATAATCGTTATTATTAATCAGAGGTCGCCATTTTGAAACGGAACTGAATGGGGAAAACCTAACCCATACGTCGTTCGGGCACTATACAAAATACCTTCGTACCAAACTTCAAAACAGTCGGTCAATGAGTTTGGCCAAAACTGCGTATAATAGTTATTATTAATCAGAGGCCGCCATTTTGAAACGGAACTGAATGGGGAAAACCTTACCCATACGTCGTTCGGGCACTATACAAATTACCTTCGTACCAAATTTAAAAACAGTCGATCAATGAGTTTGGCCAAAACTGCGTATAATAGTTATTATAAATCAGAGGCCGCCATTTTGAAACGTAAATGAATGGGGAAAACCTTACCCATTCGTATTAATCGTCGTTCGGGCACTATACAAAGTACCTTCGTACCAACTTTAAAAACAGTCGATCAATGAGTTTGGCCAAAACTGCTTATAATCGTTATTATTAATCAGAGGCCGCCATCTTGAAACGAAACTGAATGGGGAAAACCTTACCCATATGTCGTTCGGGCATTATACAAATTACCTTTGTACCAAATTTCAAAACAGTCGGTCAATGCGTTTGACCAAAACTGCTTAACAAACACAAATCAAATGCGGAACGGTCGAGTTGAAACAGAAATTTGGACTTCGTTCGGTCAGTTATGAATAACACTAATTATACACAGCTTCAACTTGTTAATTTCAATGTCATTATATACTTAATGTTTACTCCTTTGTATAATTTACACGTTTAAGTTAATGTATACCTTTAATTTACAGAGTAAACCTAAATTCTATTACTTTACATTTGTTTGTTTGTTTTCTCTTTACTTTAGGTCTATATAATCAGGAAAACAGTGGATCGACTTTACACAAAAAACAAAAGAAAATAGACAATGGTTAGTCACTAGGCTCGTCCTGCACGTTTTTGCCAACTGTCCACTACCGCACCTACTGAGCTAAGGTGGTAATAGTCTATAAACTACCTTTCTTATCTTAACGTCCATACTTATGCCAGGTAGACTAATGAGGACGAGGGATCAGTGTTAACGGTAACGGTAGTAATCCGCGACTAGAACTAAGAAGCTTAAATTGCGCAGTTCAGAGACGCAGCAGACCCACATCGACCAACTAGTCCCTTCTATAAACTACATAATTTGTTTATTTTTTACAAAAATAATTAATATGTTGCTTGTTTAGTTTAATGAAGTTTTTTGACAGCTCCATTATCTATGGTTAGTTACTACCCCAACAGCGTCATTTATTTAGACCTAGATTCCATCCCTTTCTGCGTAGAAAGAACAGCCGTACTTGACACATCTTAAGCTCACAGCACATCTACGAGGTAGGGTGAAGAAGTTCCCGGAATTGGTCAATGAAACTTTATTGAAAGTACGTGTAATATTTTAGCCTTTTCCCCAAAAATACTCTCCTCCTTCATGTACACACTTCTTGCACTGTTCATTCAATTGTTGGACACACTCCTGAAGGCCATTTTTGGAAATTTCATTTAGCAGCTTCGTCGCATTTTCACCACGAACCAGCAAAATGTGTATTTCAGTCTTCAATGCCATTTTCAATCGAGAAAACAGATACTAATGAGTTTCTGTTTGTTGTACTTTCAGGATCAATAATACTTTCAGGAGTGTTGTAATAAAAAGTACATATCCGGTGGTAAGAAATATGGTGCTTCCTTTACGACCGTCAGATGAAAGAACCATAACCATAAATAAAAAACAGCACCAAGAAAGAAAAAAATTTCGCTTGGACAGAAGCAGGGGTAAAGTGGTTGGAGTGTTTCTTTTACTACCAGGCCTTGATTCACTACGAAATTGTTCCTGAAGAGAAAATTATTAACAACGAACTGTGCAAGGAGATCCTGAAACGGTTACGAGGTGCAGTTAGATCATAACGACCGGAAAACGGGCAAGGAACGATTGGCTTTTGTTACATGACTCGTCACATCGATCGCTGATGGTGAAACACCTTGCCAAGCACAATGTTACCACTCTGTAACGCCCTTCCTATTCTCCCGACCTTGCACCACCGCTTTTTTACCTGTTTCCACGACACTGAAGGGACATCGTGACGGAAAACGCGACGAAGTGGTTATACGAAATTTCCAAAAATTCCTTTCAGGAGTGTTTCCAACCAAATGAACGGTGGAAGAAGTGCGTACATGCAGGAGGAACGCACTTTGTAGGAAAATAAGGTTACGTTTTTTACGTATTTTTATTGACCGATTTTCGAGACTTTACAGCTGTTCCTCGTAAAACGTTACATTTCTCTGTGTAATGATTGATTTACTTCATAGAGGCAAAGTTATTCTCCTTGCGTCTTAGGATAACTGTTATTTTGGTTTCGTTTTGTTAAATGTTTGCCTGTCTGTTTACGTTTTCAGATCAACCAATCATATTTTTCCAATATTCAGGGATATTAACGATCACATTTATTTTAATCGCCTTGGTTATGCTTTCCTGATTATAAAAGCTAGCGAGAAAAGTTCACAAGCTGAAGTTGTTTTTCAGTGAACGACGAGTGACAAAATCTTCAGTAAGTCATTAAATGAGCAAAGATATATTATTTTAAAGCACAAAAAACTCTAAAACAGTTCTTTTACAGTCCCAGTTACAAATTAACTCCGCCTTTCCTCTCGTTTTTGGCAGGCAGTCGCGGTTTTACTGCCAGGAATATTTTCTTAATTCCAGTCTCGGATAAGAGCTCGACAACAATAAGATTACCATATTACAGTAGACATGGACGACAATGGAGTGGCCATCAGTCATGGAGGGCCAACAATGGATGATGGAGCGGCTAATAAAGGCAGACATAATTGCTAGCCAAAAAACAAGCAAATGCCGACTGAACAGTAATCACGCAGCTATACTTAACCTAAAATGGTCGACAGAACATGACATAGTAGCGGTCAATTTAGTCTGCTTAATTCTTAATGGAAAACACAATGAACAGAAAAGTATTATAATTCATTTTATGTGAATGGTAGAAAATCATTGAGGCCAACAATAACACATTAAGCAATAAAGGATGCGTATAGTATATTTAAAATGTACTGTTACCATTAATATAGAAACTTAGAATGAAGACAGAGCATGACATAAATTTAATTAATAGAGCGTATAATGTCTGTTTGTTTGCATATTATGTCATATACAATATATGTTATTATTCATCGGCACATTACTTTTCTAACTGTATTAAAGTTAACAAAAAAAAAAAAAACATTACTCAAGCTTTAGCAACTGCTACCGTATATTAATTTAAGAAAACAAATATGTATTAAGAAAAACTATACAGAGATACAAGGTAAGTGTTAACTGTTACAGGTACATATTAAGAAATAATGTTTGGAATAATAATGTTCACCAGAGTGCGCGTATGGATGTGTTAGAGCGTTCCGTGTGTTAGAGACTGTAGACGACGTAGACGACGGAGACGAATATAGACGACGGGGACGATAACTTTAGACAACGGAGACGACTCTAGATAACGATGACGACTGTAGACGACGATGACGACTGTAGATGACGACGACAACGATTGTAGACGACGATGACTGTAGACGACGGTGACGACTGCAGACGACGACGACGACGACGACGATAACTGTAGACGACGGTGATGACTGTAGACGACGATGACGACTGTAGATGACGACGACAACGACTGTATACGACGATGACGACGACGACAATAACTGTAGACGACGGTGACGACTGTAGACGACGGTGACGATTGTAGACGAAGACGACGATGACGATGACGACGACAATAACTGACTACGGTGACGACTGTAGACGACGATGACGACTGTAGATGACGATGACAACGACTGTATACGACGATGACGACGACGTCAATAACTGTAGACGACGGTGACGATTGTAGACGAAGACTATAACGACTGTGGACGACGATGACGACTGTAGACGATGACGACGACGACTGTAGACGACGGTGACGACTGCAGACGACGACGACGATAACTGTAGACGACGGTGACGACTGTAGACACGACGACGACAACAGACGATAAATGACGAAATCAAAGTTTAGTTATTATATAAAATTAAAGAAAAATTTGTCAGGCCTGTTTTGGAAAACAAAGCCTCTTCCCTTTTTAACATTGTCGATTTAAAATTTTTTCTATTGCTTTTAGAACCGGAAATTATGAGGAGATAGCGAGCATTACACAGGGGCTTCATGTGAACTAGTTTTTATTAAAATTTAAGAACCTTTTGGAGTGAGGTGTAACAAAATATACTTAGTTTTTAAAATTGAACATACAACGTACACGTGTTTGCTGTGTATTGGATTATTTGCAAGTTTCGTAAAAAGAAATAAACCTGAATATCTTTTATATATTCTATATTTTTACGACTAATATACATAAATAAATTATAGGCCTATGCAAATTTAATAGTAACTATCCATTTATAACTTTCTTACGTTTGAATTGATAGCAGGCCATGCATAAAATAAACTACAAGGAAAACAGTACGCCTTATTTAAATAAAATTACAGCCTGCTCTGTACGCGTGGTGATTAAATCTTACATTATTTTAAAGGTTTTCCTTTTTATTAAATATATTTACTGTGGCATTATGCTGGAGGAAAATTCCAATATTTTCCTTCTTAAGTCAAATACGATTAACTATCGAAGGCAGAATAATAAATATATTTTGACTAGACGGGCTAGGCAGCCAGCCATCTTGATTTTGATATTTACTGTAGTGGAAAGCTCGCGACAGTCGGTAATTTAACCTGATCACGCACCACACAAAGCGCACTTTTAATTCTGTTAAGGAACGAAGAGTCTGCTGACATTAGACAAGGAGGTATGTCTTAGTAGACAGTCCCTTAAAGCAGTTAAGGAATGGTTTCAGATTTCTGAACCCTTGGTATTCAAATTAGACGGGTAGCCTGTACGTTAATTGTCAACTTTCTCCCGCCTTGAGGTTATAAATTAATGAAGTTTCATTTATTCGTTTATTATATTCAAACAATTATTAATATTCCTCTGAACGCGGAGAAGTATTTTAAAAATGACCAAAACCATTGGGAAATCAACTAAGCGATCAGCCAAAGTATGTAAAAGTGTTTGTTACTACACAATTTGAAAACAAATACAATGGAAACATATAACTAACAATTCGCTAATCTGTAAAACACAAAATAAAAAAAATGCAGTTGATAACAAAATGTTATTTATTCAGATAATACTTTGTAAAATACATTTTTTTATATTGAAAAACAAGTAAACAGTGAATAAAATCAATGTTTTCGATCACTGATATGGAAATAGGTCTCCCTTATACAGGAAACAGAATATATCGCTCATTTTATACGTTTTATGTACAATTTATAAATAACAAGCAGATACTTCTGGATCGTTTGCTGACATCTCTGTATTTGTTTCACCCAACTTTGGGGTACACTAAATCAATCACTTTTTAATGTTTTGTGCCTTCCACGTAGCCCAGTATTGCTTCATTCGTTGTGATCTTGCTTTTCTTTCTTAGTCAGAGATTTGGATCGTTCCCTTGGATTTGACTTTGCCTTGGAACCGTTGCTTCTTTTCCTTGGTTATTGTTTTGGCTGTTCTGTCCATGAACATAGTGTCAGTGATCTGCAGTTCTGTTATGTATTTCTCCGTTTCTCTAAACCAAAGTGGTTTGGCTCTTCCATTGCGAAAGTAGTCAAATATTTTTTTGGATAGTCTATTTTTGTCCATTCGGAGAACGCGCCCATAAAAATCAATTCTCCTTTTTCTTATTGTGTCTGATAGTGTTTCTTTTTTTGTTAAAGAGTGTCATTACTGATGTAGAGTAATTGGTTGTTACGGAATTTGGGGCCTAAGATTTTTCGTAATATCTTTCTTTCTTTGATCTCCAGCCTTTCAAGTGGGCCCTGGGTTGTGAGAGATAATGTTTCAGCTGCATATAAGGCATCTGGTTTAATTACCGTATGATAATGCATTATCTTTGTATTCCAGGAGAGCGATTTCTTGTTGTATGTGTCCTTGGTAAGTTGGAAGGCTAATTCAACTTTATTTCTCCTAGATTCCATAACCTTTTTTCTCTAGGGCGTTCCAGCTGATCAATTCCCCAAAATATTTGAATTCTTTGACTATTAATGCATTCTCTCTCTCTTTATTTGTTTCACCCAACTTTGGGGTACACCAAATCAATCACTTCTCAATGTTCTGTGCCTTTCTCGTAGCCCAATATTGCTTCATACGTTGTGATCTTGCTTTTCTTTCTTCGTCACAGATTTGGATCGTTCGCTTGGATTTGACTTTGCCTTGGAACCGTTGCTTCTTGTCCTTGGTTATTGTTTTGGCTGTTCTGTCCATGAGCATAATGTCAGTGATCTGTAGTTCTGTTATGTCTTTCTCCGTTTCTCTAAACCAAAGTGGTTTGGCTCTTCTACTGCGAAAGTAGTCAAATATTTTTTTGGTTAGCCTATTTTTGTCCCCGGCTTGGGACCGGCAATGGCGGAGTTATTAATGCATTCTATTATAAAGTATATTCTATTATAAGTGCAACGTGTTATTCTATTCCCTAGGGATGGCAGCCTTTGATTTAACCGAACGCATTGACCGATTGTTCTGAAGTCTGGCACGTTGGTACCTTTTTCTATGAAACTCCGTATCAACAAGACGGCTTATGATTTAACGATGACGCGTGCAGTTACTGAATATTTCCAGTAATACTGGCTGAACTGCAAGACCTATTCAGTTTCCAATAAACCGGTCCAGTAACATTCTCCCCAAATGTTATGATTATTGGTTTTATCGGCGGAAAAATTTACGAGCGCGTCAGAACGTAGTCGTAGGGCGGCCAAGCAACGTAGAATACTGCGAAGCCTAATGTTCTTTGAACCGCTAGCATATTAATATTTAAAAGATTTAATTAAACTTTTTCTTTCACGAAGGAATTAAAAACTTGAAGAAGTTTGAACGGTAAGGGCGGGGAAGGTTCAAGAGCGTTCGGTTTAGTTTAAAACAATGAGTTCCCGGAGTGGTTTGAATTATTCAGACTTGTGCACTCGGGAAGCTTCGACGTTCCGAACTAAATACAGTACTTAGAAACCAAATATTTTGCGCATCCTGTAATTAATATTGCTGGAAATATAACGCTTTACACACAAAAAAAAGGAAACAAAAAAGCTTAACTTTACTGTAATTTATTTACATTTTTATTTACAGGTTTACTGTAATTGGTAAGTTGTTAGTGGAGGATAGATTTTACATATTTTTTAAAGATAATAATAATTAAAATATAATTATTACTTTTATTATTTTACTTTAAGCTTTCTTTGTTTCACCCAACTTTAAATCAATCACTTTTTAATGTTCTGTGCCTTCCTCGTAGCCCAATATTGCTTCATTCGTTGTGATCTTGCTTTTCTTTCTTCGTCAGAGATTTGGATCGTTCGCTTGGATTTGACTTTGCCTTGGAACCGTTGCTTCTTGTCCTTGGTTATTGTTTTGGCTGTTTTGTCCATGAGCATAATGTCAGTGATTTGTAGTTCTGTTATGTTTTTCTCGGTTTCTCTAAACCAAAGTGATTTTGGCTCTTTTATTGCGAAAGTAGTCAAATATTTTTTTGGTTAGTCTATTTTTGTCTATTCGGAGGATGTGCCCATAAAAATCAATTCTCCTTTTTCTTATTGTGTCTGATAGTGTTTCAGTTTTTTTGGTGAAGAGTTTCATTACTGATGTGGAGGTATTTTTTTATTAATGCAGTTCTTTTTTTTAACGACTTTATACCAGTTATACTGATGCGGACGAAGGATCAGCAGTAAGGGAAAAGCAACGGGAGTAACTGCGGCTAGAACTAAGTTGCGCAGTTCAGAGACGCATAACACAGATTTTTCGTTTAACTGCCACGCCAGTTTTTACTCCATTCAACTGAATACAGTACTTAGAAACCAAATATTTTGCCCGTGCTGTAATTAATATTGCTGGAAATATAACGCTTTACACACAAAAAAAAAAAAGGAAACAAAAAGGTTTAACTTTACTGTAATTTATTTACAATTTTATTTACAGGTTTACTGTAATTGGTTTTGTAAGTTGTTAGTAAAGAATAGATTTTACATATTTTTTTAAAGATAATAATAATTAAAATATTATTATTACTTTTATTATTTTACTTTAAGCTTTGTTTTTAAGAGTTCAAACGTTTAATTTTTTTTTTTTTTTTTTAACGTCCGACTATTGTGCACACTTGGGCTAATGCAGACGATGGGATGATTTATAGCGTATGAAAATGCCAAGCCCTGGCCGGGAATCGAACCCGGGTCCTCGGGGTGAAAGCCCAGTACGCTATCCACTAGGCCACCGAGGCGGCTTAACAATCGTTTAATAACGACTGATGTATCGGTGAATGATGTTTGTATTAGCCATGACGGTAAAACACTGATCGGGGACCACACACCGCTAGCTACACGTAGTCTGGTCATACACGTTGTGTTGCTTTCGTTTCGCTAATTTTCTTTACATGAAGAACACGTGCACGTTGTAACCGTTTTTAACACATTCGAAATTAATACAAACGTTTATAATAATTGTTGTTCATATTGCTAGTTTTCAATAACATAACCTGAAATTATAGTCCATCAGCTGTTCAATGAAATCAGCTGATCGTTACGAATTAATATAAAACAGCTGATCTTTTACTATAACTGTAATAAATAATATCTAAGCTAGATTCGCGTATTTATTTATTTAAACAAAGCAAAATATTTGTAAACATATCTTCTGACTAATTACGTGTTCGGCAAAGATATAATTAACAAAAGCTTCGCTTCGGTCGGTAACTCCCCGAGTTCCATATGTGCATTTTTTATAACTCTTGTAATGTAGAGGATGAAGTGTTAACATAACAGACGGTCCATGCTATTGCTAGAATGACTATTGCTAACAATAATAATTATAACAGTAATAACGATAATTGTAGTGCTTATCGTTATAATTGTAATTGTAGTGTTTTTTTTTATTGATACGTACATTTTTGTATCATTTTCTTTTTTTACGTCCGACTATTGTGCACACTTGGGCTAATGCAGACGATGGGATGATTTATAGCGTATGAAAATGCCAAGCCCTGGCCGGGAATCGAACCCGGCACCTCGGGGTGAAAGCCCAGTACGGTATCAACTAGGCCACAGAGGCGGCTAAAATTTTTGTATCAATTTCTGTTTTAACGTCCGACTATTGTGCACACTTTGGCTAATGCATAGGATAGGATGATTTATAGCGTATGAAAATGCCAAGCCCTGGCCGGGAATCGAACCCGGGTCCTTGGGGTGAAAGCCCAGTACGGTATCAACTAGGCCACAGAGGCGACTAAAATTTTTGTATCAATTTCTTTTTATACGTCCGACTATTGTGCACACTTTGGCTAATGAATACGATAGGATGATTTATAGCGTATGAAAATGCCAAGCCCTGGCTGGGAATCGAACCCGGGTCTTTGGGGGTGAAAGCCCAGTACGGTATCAACTAGGCCACAGAGGCGACTAAAATTTTTGTATCAATTTCTTTTTTTACGTCCGACTATTGTGCACACTTTGGCTAATGAATACGATAGGATGATTTATAGCGTATGAAAATGCCAAGCCCTGGCCGGGAATCGAACCCGGCACCTCGGGGTGAAAGCCCAGTACGCTATCAACTATGCCACCGTGGCGACTAAAATTTTTGTATCAATTTCTTTTTTTACGTCCGACTGTTGTGCACACTTTGGCTAATGCATACGATAGGATGATTTATAGCGTATGAAAATGCCAAGCCCTGGCCGGGAATCGAACCCGGCACCTTGGGGTGAAAGCCCAGTACGGTATCAACCAGGCCACCGAGGCGGCTAAAATTTTTGTATCAATTTAATTGTACGTATAAACAATTATTTTTTATTTCTAAAGAAGATATTTTAACATATTAACATATTTTTATCTACGCGCGAGATCAAAGATCTGTGAATTTAAAATGTATTCGGAGAGTGTTTTAACAGCGGAATAAAAACTTACTGAAACAGTCACTGAGAAATGCTAAACCCGAGAAACAATTTTAACGTTATTCATATTTCTTGCTTTTAGTGAGTTTAGATTATAAATGATATTTAAATTATGAACTAAATTAAAGTTGTAGAAACACTTTTATAGGCTTCAATCGAGTCAAATTATTGTACAGACTAGATTTTACAGTCTAACTAATTAGCCTGGTTCTTAAAATAAGAAATATGCAGTTTTGTACAGAATTAAACTAGTTTTTTCACTAATACAAAAACAGGAAACACTGGTGACAGGAAAACAGAATGCTGGACTACATATAATTATAAATAATAAAATAAATATATTTGAAAATAAAAAAACCGATCTTTCTTAAAATGTACACATTTTTCATTCATGTATTATTTATTTATACTAATTGAAATTACATATATATGTAAATGGTGTTTTTTTTATTTTATGTGTGTGTGTGTGTGTGTGTGTGTGTGTGTGTGTGT
>CM040188.1:56160292-56195292 GCA_022606455.1 Callitettix versicolor | reverse complement strand
AAATCGTTACGAATTAAAATAAAACAACTGATCTTTTACTATAACTACAGTAAATAATATCTAAGCTAGGTTACATATTTATTTATTTAAACAAAACAAGATGTTTGTAAACATATTTTCAAACTAATTGTATATTCAGCAAATTTATCAAGAAAAGCTTCGCTTCTTTCGGTAGCTACCCTAGTTCCACAAGTGTACATTTTTTTTAAACTGAAGTTATATTATCATTTTAGCAATCAAAAACACGTTACCTACTTTAGCACAGTAGCAATTTTGTGTTTGTGCAGTCACTTTTATTTGTGTTTGTCGTACTTTCTGTACTTACGCGCTTTTACGAGTACAGCTCGTATATTTAAGTACGCGCTCGTATATTTCGGATTATTTCTTTTGGGCATTTAGTAAATCGTTTTAGAGAAAATATTATAGAATAATCTAAAACAACCTACACTGCATTACCTTAGAAGAATCTATTTAATTTAAAATTTAGTATTTATAAGCATTTTTGTTGTATTACTAGCACAGTGGATACAGAATATGATATTTAAATTTAACACGTATCATGTTTCATTGATGGTTATGATGGATTTTACGAGACGCGTGATGGGAGGAACATGTTTATATTGATATACAGTATAATAGTATATTTTGTGCGCCGCAAGTTTTATATTAAATTAATTCTAATGAAAAATTTCTTATTTCCGCCGAGATCGACCGGAAAACCATGTGCGTGTGAGGCACACGAGATAACCACTACACTACGGAAACAAAGAAGAAATATGACCGATATGAAATGAATCGTTAATTTTGGTAGTTATAAAAGATCAATTGTTTTATATTAATTCGTAAAGATCAGCAGATTTCATTGAACAGCTGATAGGCTATAATAAGTTTCAAAATGTGTTGTTAAAAACTAGCGATGTTAATTTGTAGTGTTTTCGAACAAACCATCGTAATTAAAATAAAAAACGAAAGTGAAAACATGACACACGATTTTATTTTTAGTTCAGTAACAGAAAGGTTTTAGGTTATAATCTAAATATAAACTTTTTATATTATTTTACATTTCTGCTGAACGAAAACAAGTTACTGGAAACACAGACAAGCGACTCTGTTAAACAAACGTTTACGAATTCATGGCGTTTCCAAAAGCGGTTTATTCTTCAGTTTAAAATAGTTTTATTTAATCTGTTACAAAACTATCAATAGGCCTGAACGTGTTTATTTTACGTAAGTGAATGTAAGTGCAAACTTGTGTCAATAAAATGTTCACAACTGTGTAAACAATACGTACAAAAGTATTGGGTTTGTGTGCATTGTTTTTTTTTACAGCAATAGATTTCTAAAAATATAATTTTGAAAATGTTGTAGACTTAAATGTCAGTTAAATTATATTTCTAGTCCACGTAGTTTGACTACGCTGTATTTTAAATTAATAAATTTCCTTAACTAAGTGATACATTTTGCCATCACAATGGCACTGGCACTTGTGACGTCATTCTACAGTGAGGGTTTACAAACTCGGGTTTCTTCTTTAGCCTTCCATTTGTTTGCTCTACGTACAATAAGGGATCATTAAGACAGATTATTTCTGTCACTATTCTCTATCATGCTTTTACATTTCCATCTACCTCAAAGCGCTCAGGATTTTACTGGAAAACAATAAGTTTCCTTGCCTACTTTTATGGCCTTATGATCTCCGCATATCCTCTGCGCGGAAGAACTGTTCGCTGCGCTCATTCATTAGAGAGGTTTAGGTGTAGCGTTTTAAGGTAAAGCTATACGCATATCCTGCACCAACCATTTTAGAGATGCTTTCCTCTAGAAACATCTAGAAGATCAGACGTCACCAAGATTAGGCCACTTTTAAAGAAAGGATGAGTTCAATCGCCGAGTGACTCATATAAGGGCAAGTTATTTTAAAGTTATTTTTTATAAAGGGATGTAACAAAACTACGAATATAATTAAGTCCACCTTAACAGACACATATTCTAAAGTGAAATTTATGGGACAAGTGTCAGAACCATTTCTGATCAGAACTGGAGTCAGACAAGGTGATGGTTTATCACCGCTATTATTTAATTGTGTGCTGGAGAAGGTGGTTAGAGAGTGGAATCAAAATCTGAAGGAAGGCAGTGGAATCAAAATGGGGACCAAAGGACTGAAGTGTAACTGCCTGGCTTTTGCGGATGATCTGGCTCTCATAGCCAAGGACTGGTCCGAGGCAGAATTACAAATTAAAGAGTTGCAGAAGCAAGCCATTAAAGTAGGTCCCCGAATCTCATTTGAGAAAACCAAAATACTAACGAATATTAAGAATGCACCACGACATCTGGGAGTCGGTAGTCATAAAATCGAGAGAGTTGACCACTTCAAATATCTGGTGAATGGATCAGCTGGAACGCCTTAGAAAAGAGAGCATTGGAATCCAGGATGTGTAAAATGGAATTGGCGTTTCAATTAACCAAAGAGGTGTATAACAAGAAATCGTTATCCTGGAATTCCAAACTTAAGCATTATAAAACTGTGATCAAACCAGAGGCTTTATATGCATCTGAAACTCTTACACTCAATAATAAGGAATTACTGGACAACCTGGAGAAGAAGGAAAGAAAGTTAATAAGGAAGATATTGGGCCAAAACTTTAGAAATAATGAAGTAAAGTTGATTTCTAATAAAAACCTGTATCTCAAAATTGAGAGACTCTCAGATAGCATGAGGAAAAGACGACTTAGTTTTTATGGCCATATTAGTAGGATGAACAGCAGTAGACTTACTAGGCGGATCTTTGCTTTCTTCAGAGATCGGAAAACGAAGAGTAATTGGTTCAGGCGGGTCCAGGAAGACTTAACTGAGCTGGCGATATCAGATGAGATGATTGACGATGTACTTAAACTGCGAAAACTTTTACATAATGAAAACCTAAGGTTCCAAGAAAAACCAACATCTAAAAGGGGCGGGGCAGTCTCGGATGAAAGAAGGAAGGCAGCCTCGGATAGAATGAAGCAGTATTGGATACAGCGGAGGGCAGCTAACGCACATGAAAGTAATTGATTTGGCGTACCCCAAAGTGGGTGATCCGGATGAAAGAAAAGAAAGGGATGTACGCTGCAAAAATTAAATGTAATACAGTGACACGTAAGTAACTTATTTTTGTGCCTCATAGTGCGAAATGGTTACAGTATTTTGGTATTCTGCTGATGAAAAATGTGTCAACAAAACCGCCATGATTTCGCAAAGGTTTTAACCGTGTAAACCAGGACTTTCAACTACCGGACCAGTGTTTCTAAAATACAATGAGCTAGCGTCGGATATTTTACTTTAGACTCACCCTGTAAGATAACTGAGTAACAATATGATGTCGTCTTGAACAATTTATGTTTGTTACGAATACTGTTCAGTGATCTAGTAATACTTAAGAACCGGTTGGCATCCGGTTAGCGATCATGCAGGCCTAAACAATACTTCTAAAACAACTTCTAAACAATTTGTAAATTTATAAATGATTTTTTTAAAACAATATAATTAAATACAATTGGATCTAAATTTTCTTATACATATATATCTTATAAACCATATTTTATTAAACAATATGATTATATACAATAGAATTATTTATTTAAACAAAAGCGTTTTTTCCCCATAGTGTTTGTGCCTGTACATAGCAGTATCGTGTATAACTAGAAGTGTGACGTAAGTATTTTTAACTGAATGTATGATCTCTCGAATCTTACACAGATCACAGACCAACTGAGCTCCCATCGCCTGTGTCATGCAGGTCTGATGACTGTACTGTTGTGGCCTACGCAGACGATGGACTATTGATAGTGGAAGCCAACTCGAGAAGGGAGTTGGAAAATATAGCAAAGTCTGCCTTAGTGAGAATCAGTGAATGGGCTAGAAAGTGGAAGATAAAATTCAATGCAGGAAAAACTGAAGCCCTCATTATGAAAGGGAAATCGATAAGAGAACCCGAAATTAAGATGGAAAATAGGAGGATAAAAGTAGTACAGGAACTTAGGTACTTAGGAGTATACCTGGACAGTAAGTTAGGATTCCTAGGGCATGTAACTAAGACAGCGGAAAGGGCAAAGAATCTGTTCTTCAAACTGAGAAGAATAGCGAAGACAGATTGGAGGCTTGGTTACCAGGCTCTGAAGACGATTTATAACGGAGTGTATGTCCCGATGATGACATATGTGGCTGGAGCTTGGGGATATAGAGCGGAAAAGCAAGTGATAGGGAGGAAAATGCTACAGGCTCAGAGGTTGGTACTGTTGACTGTAATAAGAGCATACAGAACAGTATCGAGAGAGGCGATATTGGTAGTAGGGACTATGCCAATTGGTTTGGTAGCATTGAGGAGGTACAAATTGTACCAGTACAGCGTGGGAGCTAGAGTCCTGGTAGAAGACCAGGAAATGGAACAGGGCCTTACAAAAGGCGAGGCAAAAGGAGTGCTGACAAGGTGGGCCACAACAGTATGGCAGAAAAGATGGGATGAAGCAGAAAGTGGAAGAACAACGTACAGGTGGTTCCCGAAGATCGTAGGCAGACGGAAGCTGAAGTGGCTTGACACTGATCATTACTTGACGCAGATGGTCACAGGACATGGAGACTTTAATGCGTACTTGCATAAGTTCGGAAAGAGAAGTTCACCTCAGTGTGATTGTGGAAATAGTTATGAAGATTCCTGGCACACACGGTTGGATTGTGAAAGATTTTCACTGGCACGGGAACAACTAGAGAGAAACCTGGATCTATCCCTCCACGGTGACGTATCTGTATTGTTGGCGAAGTTTGTCCAAGAGTTTGTGGCTGGAATCCTAAAAATTAAGAGGGTGAATGTAAGTGAGTGGCACCCTGTGAGCGTAGCTGTCACTATGGTCCAGGTAAAAATATTTCCGTAAGAATAACAAGGTTTGTTAAATGGACTTGCTTTTGTTTTGTTTTAGTTTTCGGTTTCTGATTTTTATTTTGTATTAGAATTAAGATATTAGTATAATATAGATAAAATAAGAAAAATAGAATAGGCACATGACACAATGGCACTTTCAGTTGGTATTTTAAGTAAAATTTAAAAAATGGCAGTAGCATTTTAAACAGAAAAATTTAGTTAAAAATTGTATTAGATATAAGATTGGTTAAGTTTTTAGGAATAAGTTGCAGTAGGTTAGGTTAGGTTAAGTAAAATGTATTGCGAAGCGTAGCATATAGGGGATATAATGGGCACACGCCCGGGGATACCTCTAGAGAAGTTGTCGAAGCTTATCAATGAAAAAAAAAGGTCTGATGACTAACAATGGCGACGATCTCACTTGGCTTCAGAAACTCGTTCCAGGAAGAAAGAAGTAAGAAAAGTAAAATAATATTCTAAAATTAACTTGCTTTTAATTAAAAACGCTTTGCCGCCTCGGTGGCCTAGTGGATAGCTTTCACCCTGAGGACCCGGGGGTTCGATTCCCGGCAAGTGCTTGGCATTTTCATACGCTATAAATCATCCCACCGTCTGCATTAGCCCAAGTGTGCACAATAGTCGGACGTTAAAAAAAAAAAAAAGTTTATATAAATAGGCGTTTACATTAAAACTAGTTTTAGTTTCGCCATTCCTAAAACTACTACATTATTTTTGTTTATTTGTTATAATATTTCCGTTCTTCCAAACCTATTCCAAGCAAAACGTTAGCAATGCTTGTTTATACCAACTTCCGACTCGCTATTCAGATAAAACTTGCCAAGCAAACATGTTACAGCCGCGCAGTACAAAACTAACGATGTAAATATCTCAGGAACAGTAATACCGTAACGTCAAGAGAGGATGGGGGGAGTCGAGAACGCTCAAATCTACTGTACAATTTCCTTTACTGCGAACCTTATTTCCTTCAATACGATGACGTAAATTGAACTTATTCATTGCTATGAAAATCAATAAATTATTCAGCGTTCCCTCAATATGAAATCAACGTAGCCTGTAGAACTGTTTACCGAGAATTAAAAGTAAAGTTCCGTTTTTTTTTCATTTTCCATCGTTAAAGTTGTTAACGGATAAGGCAAGTTGTGATGTAAAATATTTTTACTTGTAAAGAGTTTACGATAATTTCCCGTTTCGTGGAACTCGTGCACGTTGTGCCCTTAATGCGATGTCGTAGCAGTGCTGCCTGATGTTTGTATTGGTTTTTCAATCTGCAACAAACATGTTTAATTGTGTTGTTGAAGGAAAAATCAAAATAAATGTAAGTAAATTTAAAACGCTTAATGTAGAACCAATTAATGATAACGAAGTGAATACATATTTTTAAAAATTGTACTTGAAGGAATGTGAGAAGAGCAGCTGACAAGAACAATTTTAAATATTTACGCACGCGCGCGCGCACACCCACACACACACACACACACGCACACACACACACACACACACACACACACACACACATATATATATATATATATATATATATATATATATATATATATATATATATATATATATCTGCGTATAGACCCTGTTGGATCACGCAAAGCACTCCGACTCATGTCTTGCTCCTTCTACCTCATGTCTTCACACCTCCCTCATCCTGTCCCCATGGATCCTCTTCCGCTCCTCCGTCCATTTTACCCTGCTCTCTTTGGGATTTCATTCTCTGGGACCTTCCAACCGAGCATCTTTCTCCTGTATGCGTTCCTGTCTTCAACGTCTGTTGAGTCTATTTCTGCGTCATGTAGGTCTATTCTGACTTGTGCGATCCACGACGTTTTTGATTTGACACCTTGTATATACTTAAGGATTCTGTTGGCAAGTCTCGTTGTTGGGAATCTACTGATGTGTCCATAGAACCGAAGCCTCCTTCTTCTGATATCTGCTGCCAGGTTCGATATCTTCTCTGTGGTCTTCCGGGAGTGCAACCTGTATCCATCTTCTGTTAATCTCGGGCCAAGGATCTTCCTCAAGATTTTGCGTTCTTTCTTCAAAATATCCTCCATGGTAGCTTTTGTGTGGAGTGCTAGCGTCTCGCTTGCATATAATACCTCCGGTTTTATGACTGTGTTGTAGTGTCTGATTTTTGTGTTTATATATATATATATATATATATATATATATATATATATATATATAAACCTTAACCATAAACTTTATATACTAGGATTGTCCGTAAAGTGAGGTTCCCAAGGGGCTATAGCCGCTGCGAACGTTGTTACGCGGGATCCGGTGACCTTGGCTTGCAGCTGGGTTCCTCCACTCCTAATCCCCATTCCGCGATCGGTCTGCGACGCTCAGCTTGGCTTGGTAGCCGTTAATAATGGAGTTGTCTTTTCTGTCTTCCACCAGGTGCGAATTACGCTCTGTGATTCGTTTTTTTTTTCAAAAACACTGCGCCGGTGGACATTCATATCCAACTGTGTGACGTCTGCGGAGAAAAATGTATGGGCATACAACACGTGCGCAAATGGTGCAGAGAATTCAAAGACGGACGTACTGTTCATGATGAACAGCGTTTCGGAGGAAACGATTACGAAAGTGGGAGAAGCAATGCTGAACGATCGAAGGGTGACTGTTCGAGAGCTCGCTAAGATGATCCCTGATATCAGCAAGACATGGATTGATAAAATTTTGACAGACCATTTAGGATATAGCAAGGTTTGTGCAAAATGGGTCCCAAGCAGACCACAAACGGCAACGGATTGATGCGGCCCGCAAATTTCTCGCCTACGAAACCGATGGCAAGAAATTCTTGGACTCCATTGTCACTGGAGACGAGACCTGGGTACACTATACGACACCGGAAACGAAAGAACAATGACATTATTGGAAACATCCAGAAGCCGGGGAAGTTCAAACAAACACTGTCTGCCGGCAAAGTCATGGCGAGCGTATTTTGGGACAGGAAGGGGTTATTGTTGTGCGAATTCATGGATACCGACACAATAATCAATGCTAATCGTTACTGTGAGACTTTAAAGAACCTTCACCGCGCGATTCAAAACAAGAGGAAAGACATGCTCACGAAGGGAGTTTGTTTCTATCAAGACAACGCTCGTCCGCACACCGCCCGTGTAACAACCGATCTCATCAACCAATTTGGATGGGATACTGTCACACATCCTCCCTTCAGCCCGGACTTAGCCCCAAGTGGTTACCACCTCTTCCCTAATTTGAAGAAACACGTAGGTGGGACGCATTTCAGTACCAGAGAGAAGCTGAAAGAAAAGTTTTAAGCTACCTTCGCGGCGCGGCGGGAGAGTTTTTCGACTCAGGCATACAAAAGATGGTTCACCGTATGTAAAAATGCATCGATCTCAACGGCGATTATGTCGAAAAATAGAAAAAAGTATAAGCTTTCCAAAAAAAATATTATTCAATGCAAATAAACATGTTTTTCATTGTGAAAAGTTATTATTACGGGCAACCCTCGTATAAACCTTTTTTAAAGTAAACATTTAACGTTACATATATTATCGTTTAAATCCCACGATATTACAAAGCAATAGACGTGGGTCAATATGAATCACTGTATTTCAGATTTAATTTACCTACACGAAAACATCTTTAGGGAATTAATGTTCCCCATTCTCTCTTTTTCTTTTTCTTCTGTATGGACAAGTAATATCAGCAAAAAACAATTCAAACATTTCTGAACATTTTGGCCAATGAAATAACTCTGTCTGTACAACAGGAAGTAATAACAGAAATTTATGTTAACCATTATTTTCTGCAGACAGGCAACAAATCACGATAAAAGCAAGCAGCAGAACATTGTATAAAATGTGAAACAAGAATTGAAAAAATTTTGTAGTAGCATACATGTAAAATATGGGCGTATCTTTGTAGTATTAACAAAGATGTACGTTGCTTGCTGCATGAAATGAATGACAACTTCTTATCGACGTCTCGCATTCCGGAAAGTTACGTCGGTTACATTGCAACAAGGTTGGTAAGCCTGCTCGACGCGTAACTCTGTAAACATAACAGTTTCTGTTACGTTTTATTTTTCTGAAACAATTTATTTTATGCTTTATTCAATATATTCGCTAAATAATACATTTACTGCTAAACTATTGAACGGTATTCTTCTTCTTTTCGTTTCACCCTCTTTGGGGTACGCTGAATCAATCATTTCTTGCGCGCTGTACTTTTCTTTGTTCCCAGTAGCTCTTCATTCTTTCCGATCTTCTTTTCCTCTCCTCTTCCGAAATGACAGGTTTAGGTCTTATTTTGGTTTTATCTTGGAATCTTATTCTTTCGTCCTTGGTACTTATCTTAGCAGTTTGGTCAAGCAGTGAATTTTCTGTAATTTTTAATTCTATTAGGTCTTTTTCAATGTCTTTAAACCAGTTCGGTTTTGTTTTACTATTATGGAAAAAATCAAACACCTGTTTCGTCAATCTATTGGAGTCCATTCTAAGAAGATGGCCGTAAAAATTTATTCTCCTTTTTCTCATAGTATCTGACAGTTTTTCAATTTTCTTATAGAGAGCTTCATTTCTTATATATACTACCTTATTATCCTGAAATTTTGTTCCTATAATTTTTCTTAAGATTTTCCTTTCCGTTATTTTAAGCTTTTCTATCTGGCCTATGCGATTCATGGTTAATGTTTCTGCTGCGTATAGTGCTTCCGGCTTGATCAGTGTTTTATAATGTTTAATTTTGAACCCCCATGAAAGGGATTTCTTATTGTATGTTTCTTTCGTCAATTAGAAGGCCAACTCAAGTTTGTTTTTCCTGGATTCCATTGCCTTGCCCTCATCTGCATTCCAACTAATCCATTCACCAAGATATTTGAGCTCTTTTACAATTTCTATTTTCTGTTCTTGGATTTTAAGGTATTTATTTGGGTATTTGTTGGTTTGTCATGATTTTCGTCTTTTCAAACGATATGTTTAGACCTATTTTAGCTGCTTGTTTCTTCAATTCAAGAATCTGCTCCCTTGCTTCCTCCATTGTTTCAGCAAACAAGGCCATATCATCTGCAAAATGTTTAGACCTATTTTAGTTGCTTGTTTCTTCAATTCAAGAATCTGCTCCCTTGCTTCCTCCATTGTTTCAGCAAACAAGGCCATATCATCTGCAAATGCAATACAGCTAATTCTGAGATTCTTCTTTTTGTAACCCAATCCTATTCCACTTTTTATATTTTTCTTCCATTCCCTGACTACTTTCTCAAGTGCACAATTAAACAATAAAGGGGAGAGCCCATCCCCCTGCCTGACTTCCGTTTTTACTTCAAATGAATTCGATAGTTCACCCATAAATTTAACTTTCGAAACTGTATTTGTTATAGTTGCTTTTATGATATTAGTTGTTTTCTTATCCAAACTTAGTTCTTCTAGTACGGATATAAGAGATTCTCTATCAATGGAATCGTAGGTCTTTTTAAAACCAATAAAATTAATTACATACGTTTTAGCTCTTACTTTTTGGTATGCCATAATGTTTTTAAGATTGAATATTTGTTCCACGCATGATCTACCTTTTCTAAAACCTCCCTGGTATTCTCCGAATTGTGGCTCTGCTCTCATTAATTGAACGGTATTAATAAATTAATTAAAAATAAACAATGGGAAATAACCCGTGAATTCTGATTTAACCGAAACTAATTTACGTCAATAAATTAAATTGACTATGAAAACAGTGAAAGAATATTAATTTATCGTAAAAATAATATGGTTCAGTTAATATAGGAAACAGTTCAGTTGTTAGTAACGTATTTATTAACATTATATTAAAGCACTTGTTTAACATAATATTTAACGTACTTAACTATAACAATTTATTTACTGTTGATTAATTACATTATGTGATTGCATAGTCGTAAGGTTTATAATTGTTGATACATCTAAAACAATTTCGATTCGGGAAATTGTTCATAAAATTATCTGACATTATTGAAGCAATAACCTTATCTAAAATATACAGGTATCGTTGGCTTTGTTTATTTATTTCATTTTGTTTTATTCTTTACAATTTTCTTATCTCTACTCAAAGTCGCCTTCGAAGTAGGCCTAATTAGTTTATAACCATCTATTAAGTGTAGTTATTATTTAGTAATTAAGTATAACATTTTATTTCCAAACAAATATTTTTATTTCGAGTACATCCTGCCAATCCTAAAGCTGCCTTTCATAATCTGATATTACGGACACAAATTCTGTATAACATATATATATATGTACAGGCATTATATATATATATATATAAAAAGCAATGTCCTGACTGACTGACTGATCACCGTACAGCCCAAACTATAAAACCTAGAGACTTGAAATTTTGAGGATACCTTCGTTTTAATACGTAAGCGCGTACTAAGAAAGGATTTTGCAAAAAATTGATTTTAACTCCATTAAACTACTTACCCAGTCCAAATTTAATAAACAACGTACAGCCAATACTATTATAGCTAGAGACTTGAAATTTTCAAGGTACATTCTTACAACAATGTCAAGGTGCACTAATAAGAGATTTTGCAAAAAAATGATTTTGACGCCATTAAACTACTAACTCAGTCCACATTTAATAATCAACGTACAGCCAATACTATTATTGCTAGAGACTTGAAATTTTCAGGGTACCTTCTTACAACATTGTCGAGATGCACTGAAAAAGGGGTACACTGAAAAACGATTTTCCAGTATGCAACCCCTAAAGAGGTAAACATGAGGTACAACAATTTTTATTGGAAAAAATATGTTTTTCATCTGACCTTCTTAAAACGTAACATAGTCACTCTTAAGAGTAAGTAATGAAATATATTTTTCACCTTTTCCCCAAAACGCATCCCCTAAAGAGATTGAAAGAAGGTATAAAATATAAAAAAGGGGTAAAATTTTGTATTGAAAAAATATTTTTTTTATCTTATATTCTATAAATATGCTATGAAAAACATATTTCAATATTTTTCTGAATTCAATTTTTTTTTCCACTAAAAGAATAAAAATGGAAAAAGAGTTATCATGGGAGAAAAAAGAGTGTTTGCATTGGAGAAAAATATTTTTTATCAAATTTTCTTAAAAGTAAACAAAATATTTTAAAACACAAATTATGATACACGGAATTCAGTATTTCCCCCCGAATTCATCCCCTAAAAGGACAAAAATATAGAATAGGTATAAATGTTTGTATTGGACAAAAATATTCTTGATCAGGTTTTCTTAAATTCGAATGGAACAGGTTTGAAGACAATAAAACAACATATTCAGGTTATAATATTTTTTCATATTCACTGTAAAATAATCACGAGTTTAGATGATCACGCTTTTATTAATATTTTTTTTTTACGTTTCTAAATTATTACATTACTGAAACAGTTTAAGTTTTGTGGACGAAGCCGCGACGGGTAATGCTAGTAACGTACAAAACGGATCTTCCGGTTTACTACCAGTAAGCTTTCGAATATAAATAAATTTTTAAAGTTTTCGAAAATTAAATTCCTTTTAATAAAAAATGAAGGCCATATTGGCGTTCCAAATAAATATAAATTATTAAAATAATTATCTCTTTATTGCATTAATTACCTTTACTTTAGTGTAACAGTTTTCGAAGAAAGTTTATCAGTTATTAAAGCTTACCTTGCAGAGTGAAGGAAAGAAAGTAATTAAGCAAAGAGTTGGGTCTAAAGGTACTTTCATTTATCTGCAGCTTTTTAAAGTTCTTAAAAATAAAGCAAAGAGAATTCGCAATCCTTAATTATCATTTTTCAAGTATTGAATGTTTTTTAAATACCTACTTCTACCTCCTTCGTTTTCTTCATTACTGTTAATTAAAAGATCTTCGATGAATATAAGAACCACCTTTTTCCACACTTGACAAAGTATTACAGTATAGGCCTATTGTGATTGTAAGCAAATGGAGTGAAAAATGGTTTGTGTAAACGTGTGCGTGTGCGTGTGCGTGCGCGTGCGCGTGCGCGAGATTTGACATGTATACTAGATAAATTTGACAAGTACATTAGATGTAGTTCTTTAGTTTTTTGTTAAAAACACTTAAAATATAACAAGAAAAATAGGATTTTTTCAAAAAATTAGATGTAGTTCTTTAGTTTTTTGTTAAAAACCCTTAAAATATAACAAGAAAAATAGGATTTTTTCAAAAATAACGCAATCGATTTTGCTTAAATGTTTTTTATACATAGTTTTTAAAAAGAACTATGTAGAAGCATTTCCCGTATAATCATATTCGGGATATATCGATAAAAATCGGACAATTTAAGTAATTCTTCAAATTCGGTTTCGGTTTTCATATGATAGTTCAAAACTCAGGTCAGTATAAATGAATTAAAATAGAAGGATTTAATGGTTCGATTTTTTTTTTTGTGTTTAACGTCCGACTTTTGTGCACAGTTGGGCTAATGCAGACGATGGGATGATTTATAGCGTATGAAAATGCCAAGCCCTGGCCGGGAATCGAACCCGGGTCATCGGGGTGAAAGCCCAGTACGCTATCAACTATGCCACCAAGGCGTTCGAAGTAATTTAGCAAAAACTGCCTCCCTACCGGAACGTCACTTAAATGAACATTTTTATAATTAATAATTATAATACGAAAACCATGTAATGATTTATGATTACCGTAAAATTTATTACTTTCTTATTTTAGTTTTCTGGAAATCTGATTTCACTCATAATCGATGTGTTCTTACTTCGAAAATAAACTCCGATAGTCGGCAGGTTTGTTTTCCCTATTTTCAATAACTTTGGAATGTAAATTGTTGATTTATTCCGTCTGAGCAACGCTGATTTCGATTTAAGTTTCAAAACTGTATTTGGTAAAACGTAGTGAATATTGAACGACCCTATAAAACAGTCTGAGGTCAGAATCAGTACTCACTTCGTGCTTCCGGTTCTAGATGATGGCCGCGCAAACAGCTCATTTCCTACTGAACATTTACTGAAATTGAAAATAAACAATAGTATCTTTTTCAGTACATTTTCTTTTCCGATTTTACATTTTGAAAATTTATTTCAAATTTGTTACACTGACTTACAATTTGAGAAAACCTGATAACCCAATTATGAGAAATGTGGTCGATTTTCTGGATATTCCGTCTTTATATGTAGTCAACGATAGATTTCTTTTTTTTTGTAACAGTAACTGAGAAAAGATATTTTTGTTTTTATTGAGTGGTGTTCAATTTGAATCATTAATTTTGTTCAGTGTGAGAAATTTTTCGATATTTTTGCACCATTTTTTTAAACTGCACTCAACTGTTACCTCCTAAGTTATCAACTGTTACCTGTTGTTGTTGTTTCCTATGGCTAGCCCGGACTCCAGTCCATCAGCCTCCTTGCCTCCCAATACAGCCGAGCGAAGCTCTTCTGTCGTCTCGAATCAGCATTCAATCCAGGGCATGCCAGCAGGTGTTCCTTGTTCATATTTGAGTTCGTCTCTTGGCACAGAGGGCACATTTCAGAGTAGACTCCAATGTGCTTCAAGTGGGCGGCGAGACAGTCATGACCCGTGTCAAGACGGAACTGTGCCACTGACTGTCTCCTTGGTTTTTCCATCAGTCCGTCCCATTCCTCATCTATATTTTCTCAGCTATGCTCTTCATTTTTTCCATCTGCTGTTTCTTCATTGTACTTTTGAGCATGTCTTTTGCCTTATTTGGGTTGGGCAAATGTTTGTGTTGGGGTAGGACAAACATTTCTTTGCCAGCTCATCTGCAGCCTCATTTCCTGGCACACCTACATGAGAAGGGATCCATTGGAACACTATATTTCTGCTTAATTTTTGAAGCGTTCGTAACATTTGATGTGTTTCTTTAAGATTGTTGCCCGCTGATGATGATAGGGCCTGCACTGCTGCCTTGGAATCTGTCAGTATCACACAGTTTTGGTGTTTATCAACTGTTACTTATTTACCTAAGTTATCAACTGTTACCTATTTGTCTAAGTTATCAACTGTTGCCTATTTACCTAAGTTATCAACTGTTACCTATTTACCTAAGTTATCAACTGTTACCTATTTACCTAAGTTATCAACTGTTACCTATTTGTCTAAGTTATCAACTGTCACCTATTTGTCTAAGTTATCAACTGTTACCTATTTACCTAAGTTATCAACTGTTACCTATTTACCTAAGTTATCAACTGTTACCCTATTTACCTAAGTTATCAACTGTTACCTATTTACCTAAGTTATCAACTGTTACCTATTTACCTAAGTTATCAACTGTTATCTATTTATTTCTAAGTTTGGTTAATTGTTGTTTTACTGTACATTTGTTATTTCCTAATGATGACTTTACATTAAATTATTTTAAGAATACAGAAGTGTTACAAACTTATCATTCCTAAAGATAAGAAGCTACATAATAATGAACTTTCTGTACAAGGTCTTCATTAATGATGATCGGGCACCCACTTCATCTCTCATCATACATTTTGATTATATTTAGATTGGTTGTTAGAGGTTATGAGGCGATAAGGTTGGCATCCCCAAGCACCACAATTAAAGGACCTGTTGTGCAATTAAGCTTCTTACGTATTAATTTAGTAGACTGGTTCCCCCAGTGAGTTTAATCAGTTCAATGATTACCTCATTCAGCAGGAGGACTTAAGGTCATGGAAACACCCTTTTCCTCTTGCTGAAATGAGCCTCATAATTATATAGATTCAGTGGCTTGCAGTTTCTCATCCATCCTTCTGTTTCTCTATGATAAATTCGTATCCTATTCAGATGTACCCACAAACCACAGTGACCCATAACGAGTCCTATGGTTCTTTTGATTTGTCCTCAGTAAAGATAATTTAAGTGAAAATAATTTTGTATTCATATGAAATTTTAAAATTCACTTACACAAGTGAAATGCCATGATCGTAGAAAATTAATTGCGTAACGACGATAAAGAAGTTTCCTATGTTCTGACGACTTCACTGCCAGTTATACTGATGAAGACAGGAATCGAAGTAACAAACAAAAAGACCAACATGTAAATAAGGTCGTTTTGAAGCAAAACGGTCGTGATTTAATATTATTGACAAATTAAAACTAACTTTATACCAACTTTTAATCGAAATCGATAAAATCATTGAAGCTCTAAGAAACGTGTAGACACACACAATGCGCCGCGCATGCGCACATACACGCACACATTCAAGTAAACATTTGCGTCGGTAAGTCCGGGTGTCCTCATCATTTCATCGCGCAATTTGCACAATTTATTACGAAAATATGACTAATAAAAAACTTTTTTTTCAGTCCAAAAACTTTTCCGCCGAGAAAGATTGTGTTTTGTCAGCAAAGATAATTATTATGATAAAATGTCATCGCCTAAACAACGCAGGCACTGAGTTACACAACCCAGTTCCGCTTACTGACACTAAAATCATCCCGAACTTCTTTCTCGGCTTTCAAACAGCCTGCGCCTGCGTACCAAGTTAACAATTGCTCAAGTCAACCAATACTCGCTTCTCATTGGTTCACAGTGCTCACGTATCTCGGATTTAAGTATGCTAGATTATTACATTTCTGTCCAGGCATTACTACTGTCGCACCTACACGCAGTAGCTTCATTCTGTTCGACAGAACATCAAGAAGAACCACTCAATCACACAGCCTACGAAACACCCTGGATTACCTGATTTATTCCATGTTATAAACCCGAATTTATTTACCTGTTTATACAACATGCAATAAACATTCCATTTGCTGTTACATGTAATACTGAGGCTAATTAAATTTTAATATTATATGAAAATTCTTATTTTACCAATTTAATGTTTACCGGGGTAAACATCAAAACATGCACACGGCTAACGATGTGGTGTTTAATTTTAAAACTTGAATTGAATACAATATACGAGAGTGGTTCAAATATAAACCGGAATTTTTGAATAAACGTGCGAAAAATTTAGTGTCGTAAAAGTGGCTGCACTGGATGTTAGACTGGTCTGTTACGAAGCGTAGAGAACAACCTGGAGCGCGTAACCTCGCTTGTTAGTGTAGTTATAGCCATGAGCGAGAAGGATGTACCAGTGTCTGTTGCGCAACGCATCATTATTCGTTTTTTGGTCAAAGATAATGTAAAATCCGCGGAAATTTATCGAAAATTACTCGAGCAGTTCGGGGATGAGTGCCTCTCCAAGACTCAAGTGTATGAATGGTGTTCCGCTTTCCGAAAAGGCCGAGAAGTGGTGGCAAATTTGCCACTGCGCGGCGCCCCAAAACAAGTGTTACCGATGAGAACGTCAGCTGTAGAAAAACTCATTTTGGAAGACCGACGCAGTACTGTACGCGATATGGCTGAAAAATTGGGCATCAGCGTAGGTAGTATTGAGCAAATAATTCATGAACGGCTCGGTTACCGCAAAATTTCAGCCAGATGGGTGCCAAGACTTCTGATTTTTGAGCAGAAATTCACACGCTGGGAAGTTTGCACGCGTCTCCTGCAGCGATATGAAGAGGAAGGAGAAAATTTATTGTACCGAATATTCACCACAGACGAGACTTGGGTGCACTACTATACTCCGGAGAGTAAACGCGCGTCTATGGAGTGGAGGAAGAAAGACGAAGGCGCGCCAGTTAAAGGGAAGGTGTTGTGTACCGTGTTTTGGGACATGAAACGAGTAATTGCGGTTGATTTCCTCACTGTGAACGCGCAGTATTATAGTAATCTCCTAAAAAACAGGGTGAAATCTGCCTAAAGATCAAAACGACGCGATATTTCAATCTGTAGTGCGATATTGCTGCAAGACAACGCCAGACCGCATACAGCTCGGCTTACGATGGAAACATTGAACAAATTGGGTTGGAAAACACTGGAACACCCTCCTTATAGTCCCGATTTGACGCCATGCGACTACTATTTATTTGGTCCATTGAAAGAGGCACTTGGCGGACTGCGATTCGAAAGCAATGCTGAGGTAGAATCCTTCGTGCGCGAATGGTTACGTGACAAGCCGAGAGATTTTTACGAAAAAGGCATTCGAAAGCTTCCGGAGAGGTGGCAAAAGTTTGTAGAGTGTGACGGACATTATCTAGAAAAACTGTAAAAAATGTCAGCTCTGTAACTTAATAATAAAATGTTTTATAGCAAAATTCCGGTTTATATTTGAACCACCCTCGAAATACAATATTTTCTTACTATTAAAAGAAATATTAATAATTTATTGGTAGTTCCAGATAAACTATCAACTTGGAACTACCAATCCAGACACCATACTGGAATATTCGCACACATCTTCGAAAAGTATGCTTGAATTATTATGGAAGAGTGCTTCAAGAAAGTCGAGTAGAACATCGAATTCTACTCTACAAGACGCCACAACTTGCTCGAGAGGAAATAGAAGGAATCCGGCCAACTTTAAAGAAGACACGAACTTTTTACCATTCCGAACTGGAAGAGTGCTTCTCCAGCCCGGACATCTACTAGTTCTCCCGGAGACTACGGCAAAAAAATAGTCTATACTTTAATTATTGCCATCGGTTTAAGTTATTTCCACTGGTGGATTGAATCGAAAGAACATATTTTTAAATTATAGATAAGAATAATGTTGAATTTTTCATTTATCAAATATTATTTTTTATTTTATAAATATGATTAAATATTAAATAAATAAATACCACACTGATAAACACTCGAGTGTGAAACAGAGAAAGACATAACAGAACTACAAATCACTGACACAATGCTCATGGACAGAACAGCCACAACAATAACCAAGGACAAGAAACAACGGTTCCAAGGCAAAGTCAAATCCAAGCGAACGATCCGAATCTCTGACGAAGAAAGAAAAGCAAGATCACAACGAATGAAGCAATACTGGGCTACGAGGAAGGCACAGAACATTAAAAAGTGATTGATTTGGTGTACCCCAAAGTTGGGTGAAACAAATAAAGAAGAAACACTCGAGTGTATATAACAACAAAGTTTTAGATAATGTTTAACTTTGAAATTTCATAAAATTCGATTAATAATTAACACTTTAAAGTACTCGACAAATTTCCAATTAGGAAAAAATTAACCAGTCTGAATTTATAGTACCAGATTCATAAAAAAATAATTTGTTAATTAAGTCAGAAAAGCTCATTGAGTAAATCATTCTGTGAAATATTTGTATTTGTATATTTTTAAACTTGTAAAAACAAAAACTAAACTGAAAACATTCAACAACTCTCAGTGAGTTTTAAGAAAACGTCTTCTGTTAACTGTTGTTCAGAAAATGCGAATGTTTTATGTAACGAAATATTAATAATTTCATTCTTCCACCCAAACAGTCAAACACGAAATACTTTTCAAAGATTAAATTACATACTTTCAAATTTATATTCAAAAAACATGTACCAGTATTTTTTCAAAAATGCTGCTTTTAAACGCAAATTGTTTACAAGAAACTTAATCAGTGAAATGTATTTCAATACATAGTGCGATATTAAAACAGTAATTTATTCCTTGCACGAAAGATTCAGTTTTTTAAATTTCCTTGCTGTGTACTAATTTAATTATGATATATTTCCCCTTTTTCTTCTTCTTCTTTTCGTTTCACCCTCTTTGGGGTAAGCTGAATCAATCATTTCTTGCGCGCTGTACTTTTCTTTGTTCCCAGTAGCTCTTCATTCTTTCCGATCTTCTCTTCCTCTCCTCTTCCGAAATGATAGGTTTAGGTCTTATTTTGGTTTTACCTTGGAATCTTATTCTTTCGTCCTTGGTACTTATCTTAGCAGTTTGGTCAAGCAGTGAATTTTCTGTAATTTTTAATTCTATTTCCCCTTTTTATTTTATTATTACACAACAATTTCATAATTATCCCCTTTTTATTTTAATATTACACAACAATTTCATAATTATCCCCTTTTCATTTTAATATTACACAACAATTTCATTATTATCCCCTTTTTATTTTAATATTACACAACAATTTCTTAATTATCCCCTTTTTATTTTAATATTACATAACAATTTCACAATGAAAGCACAAAATGGCGCGCGATATTCTAAATGTGGAAAATATCCTTGTGTATTATTGTTAACATATTGAAGTTAATGACAATAAACGTAGAATTAGAGTAAAAGTAATAAAATATAATTAGTGTAATAAAAAACAATTGTGCAAAGCGAAACAAAATTTATGAACTTATATTAAGTAGATATGGATGCAAACATACAGGTAATCCATACAGATATAATTCAATGCACTGTAACATAACCCTAAAGATGAACTCTCAGATTCAATGACGTCACGTTTGATTTACAGCCTAAAGTTCACTGCCCTCTAAATCCCACAATCCTTCCTAATACAGCATTAATGCATATCAGCTGACATATTACATTGCTATCCGAGGTATGTTCAGTTTAAGTACGTTGGTGTTGATGTGTTTTTAAATAAACACTGTACTTCTTACCTTTATTTGTTTATGACAAACAATGGAATATTTTATTGAAAAATCATTTAGCCGCCTCAGTGGTCTAGTGGCTAGCGTACTAGACTTTCACCCCGAGGACCCGGATTCGATTCCCGGCCAGGGCTTGGCATTTTCATACGCTATAAATGATCCCATCGTCTGCATTAGCCCAAGTGTGCACAATAGTCGGACGTTAAACACAAAAAATAAATGAAAAATCATTTTAAAATAAAGGATTTTAGATAATATTTTTTTTTGTTAGACAAATTTATGTTAAACATTATAAACTTTTAAAATAAAGCATTCTCGAAACTGTAGATGCTATCGTCTAAAAAATATTCCTTTACAATATTCACAATATTCCTTTAAATATTCCTTTACAACTCAAAAGTTAAAAAAATTGCCAAGTGACGCTAAAAACCACGGTAAAACCAAGGTATTTAAAAAAAAAAACGACACAATAAACCTCTTATTAGCTAGCCACGTGCTCTCAACACTCTCTAACTTTGGCATAATAATAATAACCTAACCGGACAGATCTACTGCTACTTTGGCGGTTCTAACAGACCTTCCTACAGATATTAGGTACGACAATTGCACGTACTATATGTCAGCTCTTAGAAAACTGCTTGGAACATTAGTGGGGCAAAAAGAAAAAAATGTGCGAGTGAGAGGTCGAGTCACTACTCTCTCACCATACCTCTTCCTTCTCTTTCACTACCGCTGAGTAGTAACAGTTTTTACACTCAGACTGGCCGACTGTGTCATTGGACTGTTCGAGGGGCTGGAGGGGAATTCTTCTGCATGTGCGAAAAATTCTCTCGTAAGGCGTTTACGAAGTGCCCGCATGCTGTTATTGTGAATAACAATAGACATTCAAAAAGTGTATCATTGAACGACACAATAAACCTCTTATTAGCTAGCCACGTGCTCTCAACACTCTCTAACTTTGATCTACTGCTACTTTGGCGGTTCTAATAGACCTTCCTACAGATCTTAGGTACGACAATTGCACGTACTATATGTCAGCGCTTAGAAAACTGCTAGGAACATTAGTGGGGCAAAAAGAAAAAAATGTGCGAGTGAGAGGTCGAGTCACCATACCTCCTTCCTTCTCTTTCACTACCGCTGAGTAGTAACAGTTTTTATACTCAGACTGGCAGACTGTGTCATTGGAGTCGAGTCACTACTCTCTCACCATACCTCTTCCTTCTCTTTCACTACCGCTGAGTAGTAACAGTTTTTACACTCAGACTGGCCGACTGTGTCATTGGACTGTTCGAGGGGCTGGAGGGGAATTCTTCTGCATGTGCGAAAAATTCACTCGTAAGGCGTTTACGAAGTGCCCGCATGCTGTTATTGTGAATAACAATAGACATTCAAAAAGTGTATCATTGAACGATACAATAAACCTCTTATTAGCTAGCCACGTGCTCTCAACACTCTCTAACTTTGGCATAATAATAACAACCTAACCGGACAGATCTACTGCTACTTTGGCGGTTCTAATAGACCTTACTACAGATATTAGGTACGACAATTGCACGTACTATGTCAGCCGCTTAGAAAACTGCTAGGAACATCAGTGGGACAAAGAGAAAAAAATGTGCGAGTGAGAGGTATGAAACTTCACTTGCAGGAAAGTTTGTGCAATTAACTGTATCCTTTATTTCTGGTTGTGAAAATCAGCGTGTTTGTGTTTTCACGAAAATGTGCTTATTGTATTCCATAATTCGTCACGGAAAACAATACGGACAATACGAAAATATCGTGCAGTCCGTGAAACGGCACCTAAACCGGTCTGCAGAATTTGAAATTGAATTATTTATGCTTCTTTAGCAAATCGTATAACAAAGATTAACCTAGAAGCAGTCAGAATGTAAAACTACATTCTTACACAAATTATAAATGCTCACACAACAAAGAAGACTAGAAATGGCTAGTTGTGTATTTCCGACTTTAGTACTTCCGTGTTAAACTTGTTAGCGCTGTACACTCAACCCTTCAGAATCCCTCTTTGTACGCGCTAACACAGGAAGTATCATTTCACTAAACATAAAGGCATTATTATTAGCATTCGTTAGAGGTCAGATGTTCACAAAACATAATAAATCCATAGTTTCCTAACCTCAATACTGTAACTGTAATATTTCAAAAGTAGCCTAATTTAAATTTCAGTTTTGTGAACACTCAATAAGAACTTGAAATCAGGTTAAAATAATTATTGAATCGAATCTTTTAATGTTAGTTTTGCCAATAGGAGTGAATAGAAAAAAGTCTGCCAGAATGTAGAACGTAATGAAAATATGGAACGAACAAACAAAAGAATTTCATCTCTCTATTTCTGTACCTTTTTCTTCCTCCTTTTCGATAACAGTACGCGCGTATTATATAAAAACGTTGTGTTGCTTTGGCTTCGGTATTTTTCCTCAATTGAAGAACACGTGCACGTTGTAACCGTTTATAATACATTCGAAATTAATATAAACGTTTGTAATAATTGTTGTTAATATTGATAGTTTTTAACAACATAACCTGAAACTTATTATAGCCTATCAGCTGTTCGTTACGAATTGATATAAAATAACCGATCTTTTACTATAACTACAGTAAATAATAACTAAACAGGTTCTTGTCTTTATTTATTTAAACAAAACAAGATATTTGTAAACATATCTTCAAAGTAATTGTATATTCATTAACAAAAGCTTCGCATCTGTCGGTAGCTCCTCCCTCGAGTTCCACACGTGTACATTTTAAAGTCAATCTAAAAGTTATAGTAAAGTTATTTAATAAGTTAAAGTTATTTTAAAGTCAATCTACGGGAATGTAAGACTGTAATTTTGGCTAGAGTTAAAAACAGAAACTTTCTAAACTTTATTTTAGGAGAAAAAATGAAATAACTAAAAGTGTAATAGATATTGAAATAATATTTTATGCAGGAGCTTTCGGATTTATTTTCCACTCTATGCGAATAACGTAAGCTTCCAATGATGTTTTATTCAATTGTTTTGCAATTCGGATACTTTAGCTGTCAATGCCATTTTGATATTTTGTTAGAGAGTTTAGTTTTTGATAACGAGATTGGTTTTTAAAATATTCCACCACATTAAACAATAACCGGTGTTTTACATTATCTTCAAGCCTGAATGAAGTTTATTTCGATTAAACTTGTCTACTTCAATGATGCACTTTTTGAATGTCTATTGTTATTCACATGCGGGCACTTCGTAAACGCCTTGCTAGAGACCGCACATGCAGAAGAATTCCCCTCCAGCCCCTCAAACAGTGCAATGACACAGTCGGCCAGTCTGAGTGTAAAAACTGTTACTACTCAGCGGTAGTGAAAGAGAAGGAAGGAGGTATGGTGAGAGAGTAGTGACTCGACCTCTCACTCGCACATTTTTTTCTCTTTGTCCCACTGATGTTCCTAGCAGTTTTCTAAGCGGCTGACCTATAGTACGTGCAATTGTCGTACCTAATATCTGTAGTAAGGCCTATTAGAACCGCCAAAGTAGCAGTAGATCTGTCCGGTTAGGTTATTATTACTATGCCAAAGTTAGAGAGTGTTGAGAGCACGTGGCTAGCTAATAAGAGGTTTATTGTGTCGTTTTTTTTAAATACCTTGGTTTTACCGTGGTTTTAGAGTCACTTGGCATTTTTTTTAACTGAGTTGTATACATTGCCCAATCTGTGCTGATGCTGCTGTCTTTGTTAGTACATCGTTGACGGAAAGCTTGAAGGAGAAACACTTTACCAAATACACAAAACTGCAACACTGAATTAACAAAACGAGTTTAAAGATGTTTAGACATACAGCTACGTCCAACAGCCTTCCTACACGTTTTACATTGACCAGAGTTGTACTAGCAATTGCTTATCGCGAACCTCGTAAGTAAAGAACACTTGCAATAAGTGACGTCACACCGCACCAACAAGGCATCTCGTCTTATTTGGTCTGTTATCTCGTCTTGTACTCGTCATGCTCCAGCTTCGTACATCTCAAGAAGTCATATCGCCGTAACTAACATTCCTCCGGTATCAATCAATCATTCTGACGCAATCGTTAACATACAGGGCCAGATAATCCATCAAGTAGGCAGCAATACAAACGTGTATCGGCTCAATGGCCAATTTTGAAGAGTGTTGAACTGGTCTGACTACCATTTTAATGGAGGACTCTGCTAAAATATACAGGGGACTAAATTATAAAACGTTTCTCCATGATTAGTTGTACAAGTAAGGCTATCTTACAGCTGAAGTCAAAATAAAAGTAGAGATCTTGGAGCATTGTCCGCCAGATGTTCACAATATATTTGTATTTTATTGACAATAACTTTTTACTCTCATAATGTAATTACACTTTCTTGAGTTATGTGTCTCATATAAGATTTTTGATTTGGTCGACTGCAAAGAGGTTTTGAAAACTTTATGTTTATTTTTTTGATTTTTACAGATTATTTCTGAAGCGGGAGTTTTGGGGAGATAATTAAAGGTCTCAGTATCCTGTACCTGTGAACTTGCTAAAATATTATGTAAGTAACCGTAAAATTTTAATTTAATTACATTGAAATAACTAATTGTAATTGGTAAAAATTAATCTTACAAATGTGAAAAAAACCTCCATTTTATAGTTTTAAATTGTTAATTCCTAACACTACGTGCGCAATCTTCAGGAGGAAAATCCGGAGAAACGAGCGCCAAATGTTTTTTTTGTGAACTTTTCCCAACGTCCTTCATGTTATTTTTTAAACTATTTGAAAGTACTTTTTATAGGGGACGCTGCCATAAGTAAAACAAGACAATTCAAACGTTTTCACAAAAAATTCTCAACGATATCAATTATTAAATTTTACTCTTGCGTAGATAACAGCTTTACAAAATTATTTGCAGTAATAACTTAAAAACAATGCAGTTTTATAATATTTTAAATTCTTACAACTTTAAAATATGGTTCATCCATGAGTATTCCTTCCTGTACTACGATAGAGCTTTGATTTTTAAAGTTGTCATAGTTTAATAACTATTTTTGGATTTAAAAAAAAATATTTTGGTTTCACGGGTAAATTATTATATGAGATTGTTTCAGAATTCAATACTTCAGTAGTCTGTTTAGATAGAGTTGTATTGTTAAAAATTTTACATTTTTTATCGTTAAATTGAATTTTCTGCCATTAAAGTACAAAATGTATAGGGCCTACTACCCTACATTAAACACTGGTGTAGATTTTCTAAATTGATTTTAGAACCCTTACTTCTCCTTTTGTAAAAGTAATAATGACTTGTAGCTGGTACAGACCGACAGACAGAAACATTCCACATATGCACTCTCAATGAATAAAACAAACATTTCTCACCAGTATTCAATGATAAAAATTACCCAATAGCTTTCTTATCAAGACAGTTATTAACTTAATGTGTTTATTCTAAGGTAACCATAGCCGCCTCGGTGGCCTAGTGGATAGCGTACTAGGCTTTCACCCCGAGGACCCGGGTTCGATTCCCGGCCAAGGCTTGGCATTTTCATACGCTATAAATCATCCCATCGTCTGCATTAACCCAATTGTGCACAATAGTCGGACGTTATAACCTTTTCTTAAGCCACAATGACAAGTATTGTTTTGGAAAAAAAATCTTTAAAAGGAATTATTAAAACTTATTTTAACACACTAAAAATTATTAAACAGGTAAATAATTACAAATTACTAAAAAACGTTGCGAGGAAAATTCATCAATTAACGCTTTAAATAGAGTCAAGTCATGAGTAACACGTAGGCCTAAGGATAGAAGTGCCATTATAATCTCATCAACTCTAGTAATGAATATAATTATAATAGAATTAAAAGATTTAATAATGCTGCCAACAAACTTTTTAATATTTTAAATCCAAAGACAGTTGAAGGTCATAAGGTCATCTTACTTTAAAGACGCTTTAATCTTCTGAAATAAATTAAAATTACATTTCCTTCTCCAGCCCTAAATACTCTTCTCCCCCCCCTTTCTACTTCAGTTTCTAATTAATCGATTATAATCTCCCCTCCAAGTTGATCAGCCAGATCCTTTGAAAGAAACTTAAAAGAGTAATAAGACGGTTAAGTTTTAAAGACATTTTCTCGTAGAAAATTTTGACGATTTTCTTTATTTTATAAAAGAAAAAATCGTGCGAATTTCAAAGAGAAACTGTCAGATGAGAACAAATATATATATACATACATATGTCCTGACTGACTGACTGATCAACGTACAGCCCAAACTATAAAACCTAGAGACTTGAAATTTTGAGGATACCTTCGTTTTAATATGTAAGCGAGTACTAAGAAAGGATTTTAAAAAAATGTGATTTTAACGCCATTAAACTACTTACCCAGTCCAAATTTAATAAACAACATACATCCAATACTATTATAGCTAGAGACTTAAAATTTTCAAGGTACATTCTTACAACAATGTCAAGGTGCACTAATAAAGGATTTTACAAAAATATTATTTTGACGCCATTAAACTACTAATCCAGTCCAAATTTAATAATCAACGTACAGCCAATACTATTATAGCTAGAGACTTGAAATTTTCAGGGTACTTTCTTACAACATTGTCGAGATGCACTGAAAAAGGGGTGCACTGAAAAACGATTTTCCAGTATGCAACCCCTGAAGAGGTAAACATGAGGTACAACAATTTTTATTGGAAAAAATATGTTTTTCATCTGACCTTCTTAAAACGTAACATAGTCACTCTTAAGTATAAGTAATGAAATATATTTTCACCTTTTCCCCAAAACGCATCCCCTAAAGAGATTGAAAGAAGGTATAAAATATAAAAAATGGGTACAATTTTGTATTGAAAAAATATTTTTTTTTTATCTTATATTCTAGAAATATGCTAGGAAACACATATTTCAAAATTTTTCTGAATTCATCCACTAAAAGAATAAAAATGGAAAAAGAGTTATCACGGGAGAAAAAAGAGTGTTTGCATAGGAGAAAAATATTTTTTATCAAATTTTCTTAAAAGTAAACAAAATATTTTGAAACACAAATTATGATACACGCAATTCAGTATTTTCTCCCGAATTCATCCCCTAAAAGGACAAAAATATAGAATAGGTATAAATGTTTGTATTGGACAAAAATATTCTTGATCAGATTTTTTAAAATTCGAATGGAACACGTTTTAAGACAATAAAACAACATATTCAGGTTATAATATTTTTTCATATTCACTGTAAAATAATCACGAGTTTAGATGATCACGCTTTTATTAATATATTTTTTATGTTTCTAAATTATTACATTACTGAAACAGTTTAAGTTCCGTGGGCGAAGCCGCGACGGGTAATGCTAGTAATTTTATACAGAGGAAAAACAGAGTGAAATAAACTGTTTTGTCTGTCACAGCCTATTAGCTAATAACGTTGTTATCACCAAACAACCAGACCAGTCTGAAGGTCTATTTGTTTAACTACTTACACAAATATAAAAATTATTATTTTTTAAAATTTTCCACTGCAATCTTAGTGAGCGGGATTGTCTAGCGAGGCGGGCAAGTGAGAAAATTTATATTTAAAAAAATACAAGTACAATTTAAAATAAATGGAACACACAAATTACTCGAACCTAAAACATCCGGTTCTACAGATAAAAACCAGAAAAATATGACACATCAGATTTTGCACAAATTTTGGTCATACGTGAAGATTCAGATTCAGAAAAACTCTCTCCCTCTCTATATATAAATATATCAAACTATTTTGTTTTAACATAAACCATTAGCATAGGCTATAGTATAGGGTGGTCAACGGGAAACGGATGTTTTTGAATCGCGTTGTACTCGATGACTGGTTGAAGGGGAGACCCGCGGTGGACATCACTCAACTCCCCATTTCATGCCATTAGTCACCAATATGCCACCGTGGACGAAAGATCATCGCTTGTTTGCATACGATACTTTTGTAAAAAGTGGTGAGTGCGTGGTTGAAACTCAATGATACTTCAGGCGTCACTTTCATATCGGGCGCCCTGGTGAAATACCGAACCGCAAGGTGGGTGAATGCCATTTTAGATCTAAGGGATCTGTTACGAAAACAAAGCCACCTGGCCCCACTCGCTCTGGATACAGTGAGAGAGGCAATTCAGCGCAGTCCCGGCCGTTCTGCTAGGCGTCACGCTACGGAACTTTGATTGAGTAAGAGCACTGTAAAGCGTATCTTACACAAGGATTTAGGGTTACACCCGTATAAAATTATAATTGTACATAAGTTAAATGCTGTAGCTCATCAAGAACATCTCACGTTTGCTGAGACAGTGTTAAACATGTTTGAAGATAATGACGAACTGACAATTTTGATGAGTGATGAAGCTCGTTGCCATTTGAATGGGGTTATTAATAAGCAGAACTATCGTTATTGGGTTTTGGAAAATCCTCGTGTGCTACAGCAGAGACCATTACACAGTCCAAAAGTGACCGTTTGGCTCTATGTAGTAAAGTGTTTTTGGACCGTTTTTCTTTGAAGAGATTGAAATTACTGTGACTGTGACTTCTAATCGGTACGTGAATGTGATAACTGATATTTTTAGGCCAGAACGTGAAAGATGAGAAATCAACATGGATCACGTATGGTTCCAGCAAGACGGAGCTATTGCTCATACGGCACGAGCTTCTATGGCTGCTGTTCGAGAGTTGTTCACTGAGCGAGTGCTCTCGCGGTTTGGTAAAGTTGCGTAGCCTCCACGCTCACCCGAGCTATCCATGTGTGATTACTTCCTGTGGGGTTACCTTAAGGCACATGTTTACAAAGAAAAACTGTGTACTGTGGAAAAATTGAAGGCTGCAATAAGAAACCAAACTGAGCTAATCAACGAACATTATTGGACAGAGTGGAAGCAAATTTTTGAGAAATACTGGAGATGTGTGTTCGTCACAACGACCGTCATTCGGGTGATGTAATTTTTAAAAATTGAAGTAATTTTTCTTTTAAATGACATAACTTTACCTTCATTTCTGCATAAATAAAAATTATCTGTGTTTAGAACTAACGGAGCAGTGATTTTTTTCAAAACCATCCGTTTCCCGTGGACCACCCTGTATGATTCTGGTTATCCACAATCAGACCTATATGCTGAATTTCATCTAAACATGTTTTTTAGTATATTCTTCACGATGTACACAGACAAACATTCAAGTAAAATGCATTTTTTAAATACAGGGCACAAACCAAAACCTCAATATTTTTTTACTTTTTACGACCACCAATTTTTCTTAGTACAGTATAGCACAAAAGTAAAAAAAATCCATCAACAGTGTTGTTAATTCTTTATTTCAAGGTAAATAAAAATTTTTACTACATACAAATTTAAATGTATATTTCACAGTTCGGCCTTTAACGAGAAGCGCTATGTCCATTTTGCTGAACGCAAGACTCAATAATCCATCGCTTGACTGTCACTCTTCAAACTGAACTGCTTTTAATAGCACACTGTCAATCCCAGATGCTCTTTTTTCCCCTAAACAAGCTAAATTCATATTTATACTCCTCCCCCTTCTCTCTCTCTCTCTCTCTCTCTCTCTCTCTCTCTCTCTCTCTCTCTCTCTCTCTCTCTCACCCTCCTCTACAACACATTAACGATAAACAAGATTAAGTTTCAGTATACAATATAGAAAACGGCTTCACTGGTCAAATCCATCTTTCATATTTATAAAATGTTTGTAGAATTATATTAAATTTAATCTGGCCGTTTGATTTTATCTGATTATGTTGTTGATTGTTATGTTGACGTGCAAGTCGAAGCACGTTTAAACTAAAGTGAAGGTTGTGAACTAAAAACAATTCAGGTTAACCTGACTGAATGCGCAAAACGGGGAAACAATATAGTTTACAAAAACGAATAAATATGTCAAAACAACCGGCGAACTGCAACTAGCTCAAGAATTTCTGAGATAAAGTAACTTTTTATTTAGATTTATGAGCCCTGTGCAATTCTTCGTAAATAAAAATAAATGTACAACGTGATTACACAAACTATATCTGTACTCGTCAGGCGTATAGATATAGTTTTTGAAGATGGAGGTTCTCCGAAACGCGTCAACGAAAGTAGAATTGACGAAGCTAGGGAAGGCAGATTATTATACTGAACGTAGTGATATTCCTAGCAGAAAAGAAGAAGAATATAAAAAGAATTTCAATGATTACACACACTTTCGCACTATAAATTGGTTTCCCAAAAATCCACTTTGACAGTTATATCGGATAAATACAGTCTGAAACATCAGATTAATTCTTCAAAGTCGGTTCATCAGATTATGCTCAAATTTTGAAAACGTATACATTTATAACTAACGTCAGTGCACCAGATTTTAAATAAATTAAACTTACAATTCAAGAGTAAATCGATAACACCAGCAAACCCGACTGCCAGTGTTCCCGGAGTTTTCGAAACATCAGTTTCTTTAATTTCAAATTATGTATACCGATTCTAGTTACGACTAACATTTCGACATAATCAAAATTTCAGCAAAACCTAATGAACAGATTTTAAGAAAGTTTTTCGATATTAAAACAAAACCTTTTAAACGGCCAAGTTAAATAATATTCGGTGAAAACTGTGATTTATTTTATTATTAAAGTTTATTTAGACATTTGATATCCTTTTTGTTATAAATATACGACATTTCAAAAATGTGGATAAGCTCTCGTTCCCAGGCATCTGTTCTGATTGTTCGTTCTTAGCTTTAAAAGCCTAGGCATTTAGGAAACTTTTTGTTGCATGTTTAGGTTTTCGGTTAAGTACTTGAGGACGAGATTTGACCCATACTCTCGGAACATCATGTACAGTAGTGGTGGGTCAGAAAACACCAAACTGTTAAAAAAACTGTTTTTCTATAAACCACAAACAAACTGCTTTTTCAAACGGAAACAAGCAGTTGGCTTTTGGACTGGTTTATGATTTGTTAAACAAGGAACAGCTTTCCGCACTACCACACCTACGTTCTATTCGAACGTTGCCGCAAGCGATAAAACTGTTTTCCTGCTAACTGTTTTTCTTCTACCTGCTTTTATGATTTTTCTCTTTATTCCAAAGTTGCTTCTTGTTTGTAGTGAAGTAAGAACTGTTTGGTCAATGTCAACGTTTATCTCTATTTTGTTGCGAGTTGTAGTAACAACCTCTCACATTTTGTAAATACAGAGCCTAATTTTATTTAAACATATTTTTTATATTTATTATCAATCATCAATATTTTTTAATCAACTAAAAATATTCTAAATCTTTTGCATTTTGGTAAATATGCAAAGTACTATTTAATTTTTAAATAAAAAAAAGAATGATTCTATCAGAAATTCATTGCATTTTGTAAATATAAAATGGCATACATAATTATTACGTTTTGAGAATATAATTTAATTATTACTACACTTATAAGGATTATTTTTATCCTTTCTAAATGCTTTATACCCAAAAACAATTTAAGGACATGGTGGTAATGGGAATGAAAAAGCAATCTTAGAAAACTGAACGTATGTGCTTTATGTTTTAGCTGCTAATACAACTTTGAGTTTCAGTTTTCTAAATCTGTTTTTTCCCAACTGTTTTAAAAAACAGCTTTTTTCCCTCAACAAACAGTTTGTTGACGTTTTGTAAAAATAGCAGAAACGCCCACCTCTAATGTATAGCTTAACGAGTGATGCCAAATGTCCGAATTAACTGTAATAATAACATCATTAGGTAAACAATTAAAAAATTATTATATAACTTATTCGTAAAAAGTGTTCCATAATACTTATTTGGTATCAATTTGAATCGGTTTGGGTGGTTTTATATTTTTTGAAGAAAACACTTGTTTTTAACGGTTAGGCAAAAATGTAATAATTTCAACATGTTTTTTCAACACAACTTTTCAAAAGGCTGCCATTTTGAAATGGTTAAACAGATTCTGAAGGGTCAGCCCGCTAAGAACAACAGCGGGACAGAGAGTAAAAAGTGCGAGTGAGAGGTCAAGTCCCCATTCTCTCACCATAGCTCGCTCCTTTTCTTTCACTATAGCTTAGTAATAACAGTTTGTAGACTCAGATTGGCAGACACTGTGTCACTGCACTGTTGGAGGGGGCTGGAGGAGAATTCTCCTACATGCGCGAGAAATTCACTTATTTTTTAAAGGCGAAAGCAAATTGAGGCTATTATCGCCGCCCTAAATGTAAGTGTGAGTGTAAAGTGTTAAAGTCGTAAGTGTAAATGTGTGTTAGACTTGGGTACGTCTAAATCCTCTCAATAGATGCAGCTAGTCTGCACCATCTGCAGGGTAAATTCACTAAGTGGCAGAACTACAGATCACAGCATTCTTCCAAGGTCAGATCTGGATCTTACCTTACTGGCAGTTCCAGTAGTTCAATTTTCAATGGATGTTGGATAATAAAATTAATTTTTGAAATTGCCACTAAGTCGTTTTTCAATATAAAGTTCACTGATAACCCAATAACATATGCTGTTTATTTCAACTCAAGGGATAATTCTACGGAAAAACGTACTGAAGAGTTACAGTCTAGAAATTACCTGTGTAGGTTACATAACAAATTAAAATTATACGTTTCATTTGTCATATCATAAATAAATCATGCATTACGGTTTATATCAGTTTCCTAAAAAAACATAAAACCCTAAAAAACAATTTCGTAAATTGTTTATTAAATGTCTTCTTCAAAGGCAGCCACAGTGTAGTGTGCGGTTTCCGTTACATTACGTAATCACAACTTCTGTTTGAAATCTCGACTTTCTAACATCTCTTTCTTCGCTAGCAGTTACACAGCGTACAGTATAATAGAGAGTTAATGACTTGACAAACCGCACTGAATAGATCGGAGCACGATAGTCATGATCCAGTGGACTATACTTTTAGTCATCATTGTGAGATCATTTTATTTTAATTATTGTTTAATAATAGCGTTTATTAGTGCTTAGGTAATTAAGGCCAAGATTTATTTGGGATGACTAAACATCACCTCACGTTACGTCACTATTTAATCATACAAGTAGACAGCAAACTAAACGTTAGTGTTATCAATACACGATGTCATCGTCTATACAACATATGAACTGAGTTATACGACCTAGTTCCGCTTACTTACACCTAAACAACCGCACTAAAAATCCCTGTACTTCTCTCCCGGGCCTGAAAAGGGCCGTGGTCTGCGAAACCTATTTCACTCCTGTCAGCCAAGACACTCCCGACTGTTTCGCAGTGCCCGCGTATCTCAGGTCTCTATTACACTAGCCTAATTCACTTCTGCCCAGGCACTACTGCCGGCGCATCACATCGCGTCTCCCGTGCACAAAAACTTTATTCTGATTGGTGCGTTTTTTATCTCATTGTAACAGTATAAACACAGGCCGAAAACAGTTTTTCAACAGCAGGCAGCTTACTGAACACCTTGCTGACACAGTCCGACACGAACAGTTTGTCTTCCGCCGAGAGCACTCGACCATCCAACAACTAGTCCGAGTCATCAACAGCCTATCAGATGGCTTCAACAAACGCCTCCACACAATAGCTGTATTCCTGGATATCAGCAAAGCTTTTGACAGGGTTTGGCACGAAGGCCTCCTGTAAAAACTAGCTCACAGCCCTATTCCTCCATGCTATGTCCACTTAATCGTACCTCGACAACAGATGGTTCCAGGTGTCCGTCGACGGTACACTCTCTACGCCCAGACCTATTACGGCTGGCGTGCCACAAGGATCAGTCCTAGGTCCGTTGTTGTACAACCTGTACACCAACGATATGCCTGCCCACGAACCTGTGTCACTGCGGCTCTTCGCTGACGACTCCATGTTCTACTATTCCACAGCAAACCTCGAGTTTGGGGCTAAAATTGTTCAACGTCAGTTGGCCATACTGGAGCCATGGTTTCGTAGGTGGAGAATTACAGTAAACGCAGATAAAACAGAAGCCATCGCCTTCACGAACAAACTACATCCTCCCAAAACAGTACTTCATCTCAACAATACTCCCATAGCATGGAAACCCAAAGTCAGATATTTAGGTATCACGCTTGACAAACGACTGACTTTTCCCCCACATGTCAAGCAAACGTTAGGCAAAGCTTCTGCGGCTCGCGGTAAGCTTTTTCCTGTTCTTGCGAACAAAAGCCCAATACCACTAAAAATCAGGCTGACTATGTATAAAATGTACATCAGACCCATTCTTACTTATGCAGCTCCGGCTTGGTACTCACTCATCTCTAACACTCGAAGGAAACGGCTGGAATCCTTCCAAAACCGCTCCCTCCGTTTACTGACCGAATCTCCGTGGTTCGTCAGGAACAAAATCATACGCCACGGCCTTAAAGTCCTCACACTCCAGAAATATTCCCTCAAACTCTCACGAAAGCTATCATCGCGAGGAGAACGCTCCAAATACGCTCATCTGTCAGCCATTGTGACAGATCCCGCTCCCCCACTACGATACAGAAAAAGGCCTCTGTATCTAGTCTACTAACCCCCATGAAGTGGCTCATGTGAAAATCACATAGTCATTCTTCTTCAAACCATACATTCATAAAATCCAAGCCCAACCCACATCTTCATTTCTCACCTAGACAAGACGCAATAAAGCCACGAACATCTCACATATTTTAAATGTTTTTAACAGAAACAAGATGTTACTGGGAAGAA